>HG995356.1:2424098-3624098 GCA_905333045.1 Lysandra bellargus
GTTTTATAATAAGTGTAAGTGTAATATTTTCAATAGAAGATATTTTATTATATATTATGTTACGCTCAAAGACCGAAATCACTCAGTGAGCGAAAAAATAGCTCACAACGCGTTGTGGTCACAGTAAAACGCAAATTTCGCGTCGTGGCTCTAATGAAAACGGCCACGACGCGTTCTGGCAATCACAAAAAGGCCATAACGCGAAATTCGTGTAGTGCTATTCGTTTTTCTTGATTTGTTCTTGATTGATTAATCATCCAAAGGTATGGAAGATTATATTTGAATTACTACGCGTACTACAAAATATTTTTTCTTTTACTAAATCACTGCTTATCGTGTTTATTAAGTATTATTATTGATAAAATATCCATAGTTTCACTGTGACCACAACGCGTTGTGAGCTATTTTTTCGCTCACTGAGCGATTTGGGTCTTTGAGCGTAACACATATATCCAATTCCACAAATTTTGACGTAAGTAAAAAAACATTGCAAACACTGGGTTTCGGTCACAACTTACGTCCTAATTTCTTGCACAGGCCACAGAATATCTTCGTTCCCCATACCGCTGGCTTGTCCTTGATGATGGAACCAATGACAGAGGTCTTCAGGACTTACCGATTATGCTGGATAGTGACTTTGTTGTAGCAGTTCCAACTAAACTTAAGATAAGACTCACTGAATGTATGTAATTCTTGTCATTCGTTATAAAAATACTTTAAGATTTTTCGATAACTATTTATAATCTTTAGTACCCTTGATTTCTTTTGTTTTTGAATTTTCTATTCAAACATTTAATATCCAATTGCGTTGAAGTTAACTTATTTTTATTAAATCTGTCCAACAGTATACAAACCATCAATAAGAGCCACCACGATCTCAAAGACACGCGGATATTATAATGGAACTCTAGTTGATGTTCAATCAAGGAGAGAGATGTTCGCTAATCGAGGCAACCTCATGGGTTATCCCATAGTTATGTCAAATGTTATCGAAGAAACCAACGCTTCGAAGAAACATTTTACTAAAGAAGACAGACTGTAAGCTACCTAGGTTTTATTATAATACTTAAAAGTTTCGTCTAACCCCTTTGATTATATTAATTACTTTTAAAATGCCCCTAAAAAAATTGCAAAATTTAGTTAATATTCTTAATTTAAAAAATAATTATTTTAAAAAATATTATTTTAGAGATCCGCATGACTTGGTATCCAAAGTAAGTTGGTATGTATCACGACTAGTATTCGAGATGTTGAATGCTACTCCAGTACATATATTCAGTTACTCCTACGGCAGAAGAAATAGTGAAGGTTGGACAGGAATGACTAACGATTTGGCTACTGGAAGAGCTGATTTGGGTAAACAATTTTGGACTTAACTCTTAAAAGTTTGTTAAGTTATGATTTAAATAATCCCATAAATAATCATGCTTTATAACAATAGTGATGTTGAACATACAAATATGTTTCCATTATTAGCCGTATTTGACATCAAAGCCTCGTTTATTTGATTTAATTGTAAAACGGAACAAAAGTATCGGACAGAGAACCCGACCCTGGAGTACACCATTATTTTGACATAAATTATACTGCAATAATTGCATTTTAGGCACGAGCTGTGACATGGATGTAGACAAGATGGATGTGTTAACGTTCACCGATTCCGTCGTACCCGTGGATAAAAAGTTCATCTTCCGCCAACCACCTCTTTCGTACATCACCAACATCTACATACTCGTATTCTCCACTAAAGTCTGGATTGCTGTTACTGTTTGTGCCGCTATTGCAACTGTTGCTATTTATTTCGAGAGTAAATCGGAACCGAAAGTTGGAAAGGTAAATTGATTATTGTCATTTGAAGCCGCATAAGATTGTAAGAAATACAGCTACACTTTTATGCTTTAGAAAGACTAACTTTTATATGTACTTTTGTCGTATCTTCGTCGCTCTCAAAAGAAGTATATTTTATGGCAAATTATATTTTTAGCTTCTATAAACCGCAATTTTACTTCTCCTCAAACTTAATTTTGTATTTTCTTATTTTTTTCAGGATGCCTCTCAACTAGATGGGAGTATGAGTGACGCTGTATTCCTCACAATGAGCGCGTTTAGTCAGCAGGGCTGTTACATGGAACCGAGAAGACTGTCTGGTGATTTCTCTTCCTTTCTATCAACTTAATTATTTCTTATAATATACGTACGCATAAAGAGCTATCGTTTAGATTTTAGAGCATGCTGAGTGCTAAGTGCTGACTACTAATTCACATTTAGACAGTAGCAAGAACCAGCAAATGAATGCTTTACTGAATTGAAATGTGTTCGCTTACATCTACTTTATGCTAGACGTGCTTACTATTTACATTGGCACTGTGTTCCAGTGACATATTTTAGCTCTCTTCCACTTATTTCATATTTTAATTGTATAAGATAAGGACCCTCAAAAAACACTACCTACATGACTTAAAGCTTTCCTATAACTCTACTTTTAAGGTAGGATAATAGCTTTCGTCACATTCACATCAATGATGGCGACGTACGTTGCGTACAGCGCGAACATATTCGTGTTGCTGCAAGCGCCGTCCACTGCTGTGACGTCACTGGAACAGCTCGCTCAATCCAAGATGGCGTTAGGGGCTGTCGATACAGAGCACAATAGGAATATGCTGAAGGTACAGTAATCAAAAATATTTTTATTTCTAAATCAGATGACACGATGAACTTCGTATCACTTTCCTCCCCTGGAATTCCCGAATATTTCAAGACTAAAAGTAGCCAAATCGGTTCAGCCGTTCTCAAGATTGAGCAAGACTAACAAATAAAAATTCATTCAAAATGTCCTGCTTGTTGCCTACCACAGATTCGGATACTAGCCTGGCGCGAAAAACGCCGCGTGCGTTAGAAACTCGCGAGATGCAATTGCATGAGATATTACATCGCCGGTAGGATCTTAATGGCAACAGCTTAAATAAAACTCCTATAGAACTAGATGCAATAATTATTGAACGAAAAACCCACCAACCTAAAAAGAAACATTATTCAAAAGGTAGAATAACAATAGTAGAAAGAGATAAATTAAAATATAGCTGAAAATTTAATTTTGATTTTAGCAAGCTACCGATCGCAACAGAATGAAAATTTACGAGAAGATTGTACCGGAAAAAGGAAACGAGAATTTTCACGATTTGGATGTATGCGTGAGGAATATGAGACAGGTAGGTAAAATATAGTTATTTATAGAAGTAATGAATTAGCTTCCTAAATTAAAAACATATTTAAAAATAACTCAAATATTCACATCTAAGTAACTGAAGCATATAACTAAGATCTTTTTACCATGCACATTTAAAAAATAGCTCAAATATTTATTTTTAAGTAACTGAAGCATATTATAACTTAGATCTTTTTACCATGCTCCAAACTACTCTTGAATATTGCAGTGACTATAATATAGGCCATTCAGATAATTCTTATGAAGTTTTCTTAAGGCTTGAGTCTAGATCACCATAATCAAATACTTGCCCAGCATATTATATGCCCTTCGGATCATTATCATGAAGTTGTCATAAACCTTGAGTCTAGAACATCAAGACTCAAGGTTTAAGAAAACTTGTACCAACATCAAAGGTAGAATAAAGTTCTTCATCCAAATTTTACAGAATTTGTTCGCATTCCACGGAGTTCTAGAGCCGGTGTACCGTCGGATAGAGAAGACGTTTCTAGAGTCGGACAAATGTGATCTAATGGAGGTGGACTATGTCAACGGCTTTGATCAGCATATACCGATTAACAAGCATTCACCATATCTGGAGCTATTTAGAGTGAGGTAGGAGTCGTCAAAGGTTTTTCAGGCCAAAGCATAACCTTTAACCGCCAAGGTCGAAAAAATCCGACAAATATTTTCGTACTCACTCAGACACGAAAATATTTGTCGACTTTGACTTCGCTAAGGTTAGACGTAACTATCTGACCTTGGCGAAATGGACACGAAAATATTTGTCGGATTATTCCGAACTTTGCGGTTAAATGGTTATTGTATTCTATTTTAACACATAACGAATTTTATCACATGTCCTTACATTGTCAAATTATGAGGGAAGCCACAAATATATTGGATGCCAAAATTGGTATTATACTATGTGTCTGGGCATATTTTTGAGACTTTAGTCCATCTTCGTAATCTGGCATATCTATACTTATTATAAAACAAAGTCGCTTTTTTTCCCCTCATGTCCCTTTGTTCCCTTTAATCTTTAAAACTACGCAACAGATTTTGATGATTCTTTCAGTGTTAGATAGCCCATTTATCGAGGATGGTTATAGGCTATATTTTATTACGCTAAGACTAACAGGAGCGAAGAAATAGAGGAAAATGTGGAAAAAACGGGGAAAATTATTTGAAAGGGCTAACTTGAACGCGCTAATCTCAGAAACTGCTGGTCCGATGTGAAACATTCTTTCAGTGTTAGATAGCCCATTTATTGAGGAAGGCTATAGGCTATATTTTATCACGCTAAGACTAATAGGAGAATGTGGAAAAAACGGGGGAGATTATTTGAAAGGGCTTATCTCGCAAACTACTGGAGCAATTTTTATGTTATTTGGCACAGATAAGAAGTAGACCACGTGAAGGATCATAGGCTATCGATTTTGATCATTTTTTCAGTGGCTATATATTTTATACCCGTGCGACGCCGGGGCGGGTCGCTAGTTACTCATATTAGCAACTACCTAAATCTTACAGTGGAATGAAAATCTTCATTTGACTTGATTTTTCATTTATCTCCACCTAAAGCAACTACAATTCCACAGCTACAAAAGAATTCGCGAGGTTGGCATCACGTCTGCCCTCAACAAGCGCTTTCTCACCCAGAAGCCAGTGTGCTTCGACCAGGGTTCCGCTTTCAGTAGCATCGGCGTTGACAACGTCATGCCAGTGTTGGCGTTGATGGGGTTGGGAGTGGGGACCGCTTTGGCGATATTGGGCTTGGAGATTGTGGTTTATAAGTTGTGAGTACTCTTTAAAATCAAAATCAAAATATTTATTTCTAAATAGGGTAACAAAGTTAACACTTTTAGAACGTCTACATGAGGCCTACCACCGGTTCCGGAACTAACCCGATGAGAAGAACCGGCGCGCGGCGTAAGAAACTCGCACGGGGCCATCTTAAACTAAAGTATGGAAAATAAATAAATTGTTCCTTTGAAAAGTTCTTTAGAATCAGTTTGTTTCTATTTTAAATTGGTTTACTGAGCTCTTTAATTACCGACCCAATTTTAATTAATAAGTTGCCAATATTTTCAAAATAATGTCCTAGGTATAATTAATTTTACGCAAATATTAATATAATATTTGCGTAGTCTGGTTATAAATTTATTGTTTCCACCAGTACAAAATTTGAGTTTCTGGGAAGAGATATTCGTAACATAATAAATTACTTGTACTAATAGCGTTAGAAGTCAAAAACATCTATTAATTAACACGATGATTTGTAATCACTAATCAGTAATCACAATGTTTATTATACAGCTCCGCTAATAGATGGAGGATCTAACAAGTTCGTTGATATTTCAAAGAAGATTAAAGTTGAACGCACTAACTAGCTAAAAGTCTCACGTGCTTATTTTATTGTAGTATAATATCTGATAATTATAATGCTAAGTAGTTACAAATTCTAGAAATATGCTATTGTTATAATAATATTAAATGAGAAGTAAAATGGTATATTTGTTATTCGAATAATTAAAGTTAAGTTTAATAAAACAATAATTTATTTTGAGATAATTTATTATAATCTACACAATAAAGAATGCTACTACGTACATAATGTAAGCAGAATTTCATAGTCTAAAAACTATTAAAGTAAATGACGTAATATTTATAATTTCTGTAATTATATTTTCCGGTTATTGATTTAAGAGTCCGCATACGAAATTTTGGCGATTTTGCCGAAATTGCAAAGGCTCGCTACAGAAATACTATTAGGTTTTTTCCCCTTATTAGACTAAAAAAAATATATATTAATTATTAGATTTAAAATATATTTAAGCGCGGAAAGCCGACTCGAACTTGCGGCGAGAAATATAATGTGAGATTTAGGTTGTTTTGAATCGTGTTTTTTTGGCACAATTTGTTTTTTTTTTTTTGTTTTCTTTTTTCTCGAATTGGATACAATTTTATCTATAGATTATTTCTGTCGTTTTCTTTTTATGAATTACAGCTCCAAGTTGCTGAAATTAACAGCAATTATTTGCCCATTTTCTCTAAAATTTTGCTGAGTTACATATTTTTTTACTCAACTATTTCATATTAAAGTGGTAAAAAGTAATTCCAACATTTGTAAACGACTTTCTCAAAAGTACATTGTATTTTTTTCATACCGTTAAGACGTCAATACAATCCATAAACAGGTGATATTCTAAACCTTTTACAGCAAAAATCACAAAACTGTCGCGGGTTTGAGTTGGATTATTTAAAAATACTTAAAAAAATAAAAAATCTAGCTCCAACATTAGATTATAATAATTGAAATGATCTTACATGTTGTGCATTAAAACTTATAGAAATACTGTATTTTAACTGTTAAATCACGTCTGTAAAATCAGCGAAATCGGCAAATTTCGTATACGGACCCTTAACAATGTGTCTATTCTATTCTAAACATCATCCTGCTACGATTTATTCTCAGTGAACTGAAACAAACGATCATCATTTAGTTTTGAGACTATCCTAATATTATCCTTATCTATTTCTTATATGATAACATCAACAAAATTCATTAACACGTACGCAAAAAGATTATTGGTTAGTGCGTCTCCTCTGTTGCTGAAAATGGGTAATATGGGAAAATGGGGATAGAAATCGCTTACACCGCACCAGTACGGTGCGGTGTAAGCGATTTCTATCATCTATTAAATAAATTGCATATACCATATCTACTACAGTAAAAACTATAGAATCTAAATCATCTATACTAGTATCATCAACACTCACACTCGACACACCACCACCTCTATCACTAATATCACCAACGAAGCCACCACTCCCAATAGATGTAACACCAATACCGGTTTTACATTCTGCAGGCTTATGGAGCTGAACGCTGCGACCTTCCCATCGCATCTAGGCTTCGGGATGTTGTAGCGTCTGACCAGGGCTGAGTAGATGCCGGCTTCCTTAATGCGTTTGATACTTAAAGAAGAATGACTCTTGAATACTAAAAAGGTTTTTAAACAGAACCTACTTAGAACTAGCTGCCTAGCTAAACTTAGACTTAACTAACAGTTAAGTTAGACAACTTCCCAGCCCAATGCTATTTTAAGTGTGTATGTTAATCTTTTGATGTAAGCTAAATTTGCTTAAGCATAGAAGCACATCTTAAACACAATCTATTAAATTACCTTATCCCCTAGCTACCATAGGTACCTTCTTATTCTTAGGTACCACCGAGACCATTTTACAATACATTTTTGGGGTTGGTTGGCATTGTTGTGCTATAGGAGATAGAAAGAGGATCTCCAGAACAAACAACCTGTTTTTGCAAATGATTAAAGAATACGCAAAGTAATACCTGACTGTTTTGCAAGTGAGTATAGAAAAAGTAAATTATACCTACCTGACTCTCAAAAGCTCTAAGTATGGAGAGCCTTTGGTTACGGGTGTGCCCGGGGTGAAGGCGTTCAAATAATCTATTATGGTCAAGTCACATTTTTCCGTCTCCAAAAATGTCTGCTCGATGCGACGATACATAGAGTTTAACACACAGTGTATTGCGTATGATTCCTGAAATTTTAATATTAGGAACCTATTTGGAATTATTCTATGCTTGAAAATTAAATATATAATAATATAAGACATTTGGGCTGTTTAAGGGTCACTTGAATATGGAATAATTATTACTAATGATTTTAAACTTCATCCAAAATGATTAAAGAACAGTAACCTTTTTTATTTTTCTTGCACATTCTTCAGTGCTAAATAATTGTTTCTTGCCGTGCTGCGGTATTATTCTTTCGTGTAATTTTCTATTGTTCTGTAAAAGCAAATAAATTATACCCCAAGCATGTCAATGAAAGAACAATAATAATATTCTGTTCCAAATTCCAAAATTTTTATTTACCCTAAATAAGAAATTATGGTAATCCAAATTTTCGGCTCCCAAAACGAGTTTAGAATTAGTGAGTTGATAAAATGTTCTGATAGCGTTTGAAGGTGCTTGAAGCAACGCGACTATATTGGCGCTGTATGCAACGTAAATTAACATCATTGACAGGAACACTACCCACAGAATCATCCGACCTGAAACACAGAGGACTGAAAAGTGACCCTTGCAGTAATCCTATAAAATAGGGCATTTCAATGGAGAAAGCGTTTTTAAGAGGTTTAATTGAACTTAGTTTCAAACAGATTTATCCCAAATACCTGAATAAGACCTTGGTGCTATAGAACTGCCTTGGTTGCTTAAAGCACTCAGAGTCACTAACATGGCATCAGTAATCTTTCCATCTGGAGGTGTTTCTTCCTGTAATATATAACATTGATATCGTATTAATATTGGCTTAAATTAATCCTTCGGTCAGGAATTCTTGGAAATGCTATTGTATTATATTGTTGTCGCGATCACCGGTGCTCTTATGGGGCTTGAAGGATTAATAATGACAATTTCGGCTAACGAAACGTGGCACTAAATTCCTTTGTCTGGTAATAAACGCATTTCACTTTGGCACAATAAACCCATACAAACCTTTGGAGAAACCTCCAATCTGCTATTCAAGTAAAAGGCTGCGCTGGAAATGATGGCGCATACGATAATAGCAATCCAGACGTTGACGGAAAAGGGTAAGGTGAAGATATTGGAGACGTCAGTCAGGGGAAGTTGACGGAAGAGGAACCGCAGTTGAAAGGGAGAGACGGTGTCGGTATAAGTTATGACCTCCATACGCTCCAAGTTCATAAGCAAGTTTGTGCCTGTAAGACAGACGTAAAGAAATTAGCTGAGAATGGAAAAACAAACAACAAAGTGCAGCGCGTAGCAGCTATAATATATAGAAATATAGCAGGATAAATTTCATTACATGTACTATCAAGAAGTTGATTCATAGGTAGATGGCGAAGTGGGATTTGACAGATCACGACTAGGCTTTTCACAGACGAACGGCACTTTTCGACGGCACCCGTCGACGGCAGTCGACAAGTGTCAAAAAATATCAATGAAAAAAAATCCAGCGACTGCTGTCAACAAGTGCCATTTGTTTGTAAACGCTCTAACATAAATACATAATCCGACCAAATGACGGTCCGTCTACTGCATATGAATCAATTTCTTCAATAGTACATTATAGCTGCCATATGTGTCTTAATTGCACCTTTGTGGTTGAATTGTGCATAGCACTAAAAAAATCATGCAATTCTGGTCAATATCATAAAATGGCTTTTTCAAATTTAAGCGTCCACCGGATCGGAATCGGAGCGTACGCACTATGCAGCGGACGGATTTGTTGCTTTGTATTGATTTCTATCTGACTGCGTGCCCTGGAACATCATTAATTCCGCGCCTGACAAAATATTATAAATGACGACGTTCCACATCGTACGCTTCGATCCCGACCCGGTGGACACGCAGCTTAAAATATGTTGTTTTCGTTTACCGATCAAAGCTTGTCCCGTAATCAAATCGTTGATCATGCCCGACCAGGACCCGTTTCGCTTGTACCCGTATCTGGTGTTGAAGATGTACCCTGGTGTAGCGTTGATCATCTCGAAAGCCAACCTGACCACCACCCATGCCATCTTAGCCACGCTGTCATGTTGCAGGTTCCTGGAATGGTCATGTTTTATATTGTGTCAAACTACTTCAGTTGGTCATATTTCTGATATTCTATTAATAATTACTGCTATACAAGATTTAGGAGCTACATTAATTTTCACGTCATCACTCTCTTCACCGATATCACCCTCTTAATCATTATCATCATCATTATCATCAATAGCTTCGGGGAGAGGAAGTAGCAAAGTTTTTGTAGTTCAAAATGTACTATCAGATAATTTGATTCATGGGCAGATGGCGGACTTATGTTAATTGTTCGCGTTAAGTCGAACCCAGCTGACAGATTACGACGAGCTAGTCCACACGGCGCGTTGCGTCGACGCAGCGCTGCCGTTGCGTTGTTTTACATACAAATAACCAAGGTGTTCACACGGCGCGCTGCGTCGTCGCAACGCACACATGACGGACAGCAGCCCCCGAGACGAAGCGGGAGGGGGTGTTGACGTTAGACTGCTACGTAATAACGCTGCGATCACGCAGCGCCCGTGTGGACTGGCTCTTACACTGAATTGACATAATTCGACCAAATGACGTAGGTCCGTCAACTTCCTATGAATATTTCTTGATGGTAGAGATCAACTACGATATCATGGCGCGCCCCTCCAAATGACTGTTTCAATGTGTGTAGTCACATCCTAATGAAAGAGTTTGTATGTAGTAAGTATTCAACCAATCACAGTACACGTAATATTTCAGTTAATGTCACTTATTACCAAGATTTGTTGGTCAACTAATCATAACTAGCCGACCGCGCAAGACAACGCACTTCAAACGTTTTGACAACGCACTTCAAAACGTTTTGAATTTTGCAGGGGCGCACCATGTTATCGTGGTTGATATCTACTATCGGGTCTTTGAGGTTGGGTTGCACCAACTAACTTTAACTATAACTGTAACTTTAACTGTGCAAAATGTCAAATATCTATATTATATTATATGCTCATACGTACCTATATCTAAATTTTTCGTGAACTATGTTTTACAGTGTTATATTTTTCCTGACGATTTTTACGGATATTTTTTTTTTTATAAGTACTGTGAATCCCGTTACCTGTAGCTTGAATAATGAATAAACGCAATAGACATCTGTGAATTTCTGCAGTCAAAGTTATGGTTAAACTTAAAGTTAAAGGTCGCCATATTTGACTATAACCATAACTTTAATCTTAACTTTAACCACGTCTCTAGTGCAAACCACCCTTAGTAGGTATGTAGTCGGACTAGTCGGGCCCAACCCCATCGACAATCGTAATCTACATATTGCCATAACCCCACCAAACAACCTAAGTGCCTAAAACCCTTACTGTCGATCCTGCCTCGGCAGATGGTACATGGTGGCGTTGCTCTCCTGGATCACGTGGGACATCACCATTTGGTGACCCATTACGTCACCACGCCGTCTGTACAGCACTCTACTTGGGCGGGTGTCCAGCAAGGTTCCGTTATAGTGGCCTCTTGGTTGGGAGTAGGTTGGCCCGTTTGGGGAGGGCTTATACACTGAAATACCACGATGAGGACAAAACATTACGGCGATCCAAAATCGAATTTAATTTGCTATGCAAGCAACAAGAAGGACGAAGGTACACAATGAATTGACGGAGTGGCCGCTTGTGGTGTCGAACTGCCTGTTCCAAATTTGAATGGCCAATTAAAAAGTCATCACACTGCACTGCAGTCTGCAGCAAAACGACGTGACTCGCGAAATGTCGCGTCGCTTCGAGTGTAGTTTCGCCTAGTCCAGTCTCGCCTTATTTACCTACGAATATGATGATACGTATAGAACTCACAGTCGATCAAATTAAAGCTGTTTCCAGTTCTCTCTGCTAGAACGAAATCAGCATCCAGCAGCAAAGGCAAATCCCACAGGAATTTATTTCTATCTTCGTGTCTATTACTTAGTACCAACCAGCGAAATGGAGCTCGTAAGTATCGCGTCTACAAAAATACAATATTAAAAAGTACCTATACGATTAGATTATGTATATGAAGCAGCCCTAAATATATTAATAGGCCGTTATAGGCCGCGGCCTAGCAGCATCCTAGGTGGCGGCAACGTCCTACAGAGTACAGGCTTAGCATTGTCACCATAGAAAGGTTTATTCTTACGGTAAAGTGGACAAATTAATGTTAATAATATAATTATATTATTTTATTTACGTCCATGTATTAGGGTAAATTAGGGTTGCCAACTGTCCTGTTTTCCCAGGACATGTCCTGGTTTTTGTAGTGTCCTGGGACGTCCTGAATAGTTTTTAAGTAGCGTCCTGGGTTGTCCTGGGTTTTTTTAATTTTAAAATTCGCGCGCCTCTTTTCAAATTTTTAGGCTACGAGCGGCCGCACGTCTCGCAAATAGCGTTGCCGCGCTGCCATGCTATTTCAAATTCAAAACAAAGGCGCAACGTGCCGCTTGATGATATCTCTTTCGCTCTACTATGGTCGCGCAGTAAATCAAAGCAGTAAAACTAACGAAAAAATCAAACATCGTCCTTCTCTCTTCACACTCACGCCCGTCTTTCATATGCCAGATGAAAAAGGACGACGCGGAATCATCGCCAAGTTAGTTTTTTCTTAATAACTCGATAAATATACAACATTTTGAAAATCCGCCAGGTAAGTGTCTCAATGATAGAATTTTATGCAATGTGTTAAAATATTAACTTAGTTTAATGCACGGTTACGGCAATATATGAAAAATTGGTGAAAATTAGATGCATCTTTGTGATTTTTTTCTATCGAAAAAATTTTAAGATATCGTGTTTTCGCTCAAATCAAATTCTTGGAAATATAATATAGTATCTATGTTTAGAAAATGAAACAATTTGGGGCTTATTTTCAAGCATGAAAATGAATTATAAAATCGACAATGTGTCCTGTTTTTACACTGAATTGTCCTGGTTTTTCCAACTTCAAATCCTGGTTTTTTAAATTTGGGGTTTGGTTACCTAATCCTAGGGTAAATGCCACTGAGAGGCGACGTGGTGTTTTGTAATAAATATTAGAAGATTAATCCTTCGATCGCGGATTCTTGGAAATCTATCCATGCTTCCATACTAATATTATAAATGCGAAAGTGTGTCTGTCTGTCTGTCTGTCCGTCTATCTGTCTGTCTGTTTGTTACCCCTTCACGCCCGAACCGCTGAACCGATTTTGCTGAAATTTGGTATGGAGATACTTTAAGTCCCAGGAAAGGACATAGGATACTTTTTTATCCCGGAAAAATGTATGGTTCTCGTGCGATAAACGAATTTTCGAAGAATTTTTAGAATATAAACAAATCATCGAGTTGTTTATATTCTATTGTTGTCGTTGTTTGATGGGTAATTAAACTATAATTCAACTTTTAGTCTAGAATAAAATGTAATTTTAAAACTTATTGCATGAGGTCAAAATATTACAGTACCTATAATAGTGCTCTGTCCGCTCTAGCACAGATTACTACCATAGTTGCTCTACCAAAATTTTAAGACGGTTTATCTAAAGAAAGAGCCCCTTTCTCTTTCTACACGGCAATCGGCATCTTGGTCGAGTCTTCAGCCTACTACTTACATTTTGTAGAATATCCAGGTTAGAAGATTCTAAATCTAGTAAAAATAAAGTCCTTACATCGGCAGAGGATGTAGAGCTTTTGTATAACGTTGCAGTTTTTACTGACATATTATGCGATAGTTCTTTTACCAGTTTTTTATACACATCTGGAATGTAATAATTAAGTATAGGTAGGTAGGTACTTATATTAAAACAACATAATAATTATTAAACCTTACTTTTTTAAATTTAACACAAAACTTACGTTTGTCCCATCCTAGATTATCACAGATTAGATCCGTAGGTTTTTTTTCATTTTTGATATAACTTTTTACAAAATTGATTGTAAATAAATCTTTCGATTGTGTGTATTTAATGAACACTCCAAAAGTAACAAAAATTTCAAATTTCATATTATTTCCGAGCCTGATTCAATCAGCAAACTAGAATTTGCTAATGCCCAACATTAAAATATTCTAGTCTGTATTTCGTAAGGGGCTAATTTGCCAGTATTTAAAATGTACTTGTAATATTCTATGTAATTGTTACTTATACAGTAACTCAACATTCAACAATGAACAACCTAACTACTTATTAGTTGCCTAGGCACAGCACACAAATTAAATGCTTGTAAATTAATAGGTTAAGAGCCCGGGTTACCCTCGAAATTCTCATACATACGTAATACCAAAATCATTTTGTCATACGAAAATATTTAACATGTTTGAGTTATTTTTCAGCTTAAAATAGTAATTACCTAGGTTTCTGAACAAAAATTAACTTCAAAATATTTAAACACTAAGGCTGCGTTCCAGATGACGTTAATTTTGACCAAAACGCTCAAAACGTCCCCTTCTGCCGTTCCCTTTGGCGACCGGGATCGTTTTGATAGCGGCTATGACGTCACTTATGACGTCATCAATTTCGCTCAAGCAACGCTCAAAACGACCCACGACGAAAATGGGTCGAAGTGGGCGTTCTAGTTTTTATTTTTATTTTAACGTAACAATATTGCAAAGACCATATTCGGAAAGTTTTCAGGAGAGAGTAGCGACATAAAAACTTCATATAATTTCATTGCGAAACATAATATTTTTAATTGAAATATATTAAATATAATTAAATAAAATATTTTGATTAAAAAGAAATTGTTTTAAATGAAAGATCAAATATTTTCCTATAAAATACTAAGTTATCGTCTCTCCTGGTGTATTTTCGTAAGATGAAAAGAAACATGGAAAAGTTGACGCCAAAGTGCCCACTGCCCGGTAGTTGACGGCTCAAATAAATCGCGGGTTTTAAAAAATTCTGAAAAATGCAATAATAAATACAACTCTCAAATGGCAGGAATTGTAAAAATTGTTTTAAGTATACGACTCAGAAAAAGATGTTGCAGTCGAAACTTTTGTATCTGAAGCAGATGCTAAACGTGCAGAAACAGGTATATACTTAATTAAAAAACAAGTAATTTACATTTAATGTTTTTAAAAATTCAAAGAAAAATATTTTTAATTTATTGCAATGAACAGTACATAATTTATTTAAATTTGTTTGTTTTTATTTTATCTAAAATCAAAATGCCAAGTAGAGTTTTATTTTGTATCAATCTAACAGCAAATTAGAGACGTATGGACCTACCATGGACGAAATCCGAAGTAAAGGTAAAATGTCCCAAAAGCAAATGTGGAGGAAAATATCGGAAGAATTACAAAAAAAGGTCATACTGTGACTGCATCACAGTGCGATTCAAAGTTGCGAAGCTTGAAAAAGACGTATAAAACTATAAAGGACCACAACAAGTCTGGAAATGATAGGACTTGGCAGTACTTTCAAGTTTGTTCAAATTGCTCATTACCCTGTTTTACTTTTAAATATTTAATTTTCTATATCTATAATAATCATAAAAAACTTGCTAGGTAATGGATGAAGTATATGGCAAAAAGGCATGGTGTGATCCAGTTGCAGTAGCTTCTTCAACAGGTTTATCTTTACAAAAGTCAGAAAATATTAATACTGAAACTAATACTGTGTGTCCATCAAGTGAGTTGTTTCAGTTTTTTTTAATTATTACTAGATGACGCACGCAACTCGACCATTGCGTCAAAACTCGTTTATTACAAGAGAATCGTACATTTTTCTGGAATAAAATGTATATAAAAATGTCCTTTAAGGCCAAAGCATCCCCATACCCAGCTTTTAAGTTTCAGCAATCAATTTAGCGGTTTGCACGTGAAGGGGTAACAGACAGACATGTCTGTTATGTCACTTTCGCATTTATCTATATATATATATATAACTCAAAGGTGACTGACTGATTGACATATTGATCTATCAACGCACAGCCCAAACCACTGGACGGATCGGGCTGAAATTTGGCATGCAGGTAGATATTATGACGTAAGCATCCGCTAAAAAAGGATTTTGATAAATTCCAACCCCAAGGGGTTCAAATAGGGGATGAAAGTTTGTATATAATAATACTTCTTAACGCGAGCGAAGCCGCGGGCAAAAGCTCGTAATATATATATCTGTAACGATGACCACTGTGAAAGTAGCAGCGCTGAAAGACCACTTTTTTGTGATGTATTGCAAGTGCCTCAGCGTCTCGAGCTTCCCCATACAAAAGTGAAAAAAAAAATCTCTTTCAGTGCTGCTACTTCAACAGTGAACTATATATTATACATGAATCATATAACACGTACCCTATTACTCAGACCAATTAATAAAAATACTTTTTATTTGGTCTGAGCCTTATTACTTTATTATAATTTATATACCTATTTTATATACAGGGTATCACTTAGTTTTGTCATGATACCCTATACATGCTAATCAAATTTCATTACAGAATCAAACAAGACCTCAATAGCTACTTTACTCGCAAAACGACTGAGACAAAAAGAGGAACACGAAGAGAATAAGAACAAACGACATAAAGAGCGCATGGAAATGGATGAGAAGTTACTGAAAGTATTGGAAAAATTTGCCGAAAAATAAGTTTAATTAATGCTAGATGTAAAATAAAAAAAATTAAATGTGAGAATTTTTATTTATAAATAACTATTTTATATTACGAGCTCGATCTCCTGTAGGCCATTGTATGAAAGTCGGGGCTCTTAAAAATAAGGCGTGACGACTCGACGTACTGATCTTACAGCCGTAGCTCGTCCAACATTAAACCTGTCACAAACCGATCTACAATAAAAGTAATAAAAGTTTATCAAATATGCATTTCCTAGACGGTAATTCAGCATAACATAAAATAACGTGACTATTAATTGTTGCATGGCATGCTGATCATACAATAAACGATCATGCGTGCATGACAGAACGTAACGCATGTCATGCTGAATTATTACCGTCTAGGGAGCGCTAAATTTATGAATATCGTGACTTATACATCACTGCAAAAGCGTTTGTTTTGGAAAATAAATTGTAACCTATATGAATCCATTGTCGCCATTTTCCAAAGAGCTATCATCATTTGCTGATGAGCAGGAATAGTGGGACAACACGAATCAAATCTTCTCGTATTATCACATGACTAAATTTAGTCAAGTGGAATAACATTTAGTAACTTTCTAAATGTTATTACACTTGACTAAATTTAGTCACTAAATCATTTAGATATCTAAATTTAGTGAAATGGAATAAGCGCTTTAGACTTTAGTGGTTGCAGACACTGGGTCCGATTGCGTTTCTCCGGTGCACTTAAATAAGGCCGATTAATAGACTTAAATTAGTCTAAAATTCGTACTAATATTTAAGCTATTGCGTTTGTGGATTGATTATGTCCACGACACTATTTATGTCCACCTCGGACATAAATAAGTTCAAAAGCATGTTTTAGCTATTTTGATTCTGTCAGTTTGACAGTTCGTCGGCGATAAAATGAACTAAAAGATTGTTTTATAAGTTCACACTTGTTAAGTCCGTACGTAAGCGAAATTACTTCAGAAAATTGTGAAATGTTAGGTACCTTATGGCTGGGCTATCATTCAAAGAAGATACAATGAGGAACGGCAACGGTATGCGTATGAAATATGAATAAAATTTAGATATTTCTTGTTTAATCATAAGCATGACTTATCCAAACTTTTTTCGTTTTATGACTGCGAGAAGGTTAGCGAATAGCGAATCGACGTATTCGAGACCATTCCGACCCTTTCGACGTGCCTGTTAAGCACGTGTTAACTGTTCACTTCGATTTTTTTAAATGTATTGTTTTAAATTATCTACCTGATATATTTTGTGAGGGTGACTCTAAACAAATTGTAATAAAGATGTAACGTAGAATAATATACGCGGTGGCTTACTAGGTAACTAAAAAGAGTGAAATTATTATTTTTAACAAAAAAATTAAAACTGACTTCCAAGGTAAAAACAATAATTTTTTGTTTAAAATAATAATTCAATTCTGGGCTTCTTTGTGCCCATATTTATTTATTTTTCTTTGCGAAGAACACGACTTTTTAGGAATAATAATTCACTCAACGGTACCGTATCGCGTTCCCGCCTGCTCAATGACATTTGGTTTGGCAGTTGGATGACATTGACATCTCTCAAACGAACGTTATTATGTCCATTTCCATAGACGCAGAATTAAGTTCATATTTAGTGACGTGAACTTATTTTAACAGGAACGTAATAGCTCTTGGATAAGTACATGGACTAATTTAGTAAAGTTTTAGTCTGTCCTTATTTAGATACGGGGAGAAACGCAATCGGACCCACTTTCGTATTTATAATATTAGTATGGATATATGGATGGTACCTACTACCTATACTTAATAATAATTTTAAGCCTGTGTTAAAGTTACCTTAGAGAACAAAGTAAGTTTTAAATACGTAAGTATATTATAATCTCGATCTAAAATGACTATATTCAAAACCGAGGTTTAAAGCGAAATATTTTTTACCTGAAATGTCTTTTAAATTCTTCATTAGAATAAAGATTGATTACATTTTCGTAGTCATTGATTCGTGGTCTAAACTTTCGCTTTTCGCGATCATAATTGTGGAAAAGTGCATTCCACTCTTCATCTGAACTAGATTCACTAGAAATGTCTGAATCATTATTCCGATGCACCTGCAAAATATGTCTAACTGCCGTAAAAATATCCATTTCAATAATCGATAGATACCTAAATATTATTCAAATAAAAGCGGTAGACTCGAATTCTTCTTCTTCTTCTTCTTCTTCTTTTAAATTATGGCTCCTTGGTGAATCGCCAATGTCAGAGTGGGTTGACGAATACTCTGCCTTATGAGAGGTTTTGTGTGTGACTCGAATTCTAACTTTAACCTCTTTCAGCTGTCACCTCGCCAGAGCGCTCAAAACACTCCCTAATTCCGTTCCACTTGGGTTTGTGACATTGACGCTCACATTTGCTCACATGCTAATGGAACGGGAGAAACGAAGGTCTTGAGCGTGAGCGTTATTAACGTCATCTGGAACGCAGCCAAAAATTTTTTTTTGTGTAAATTTTTTTTTTTACTAAATTTACTACTAAATATTTAAACACTAAAAAATAGAGTAAAACACAAAAAAATATATAAATAAATAGTAAATTTACTACAAAATATTTCAACTCTAAAAAATATTTTTTAGTATTAAAACTTTTTTTTAGTATTAACTTAATAATAAAAATTAAGAAGTACTTGCAGTACAACTAAATATTACTGCCTACCTATTTTGTTTTACGCGACAAAACAGTTTATCAGTAGTCAGTAGATGTCCCTTATCTCTATAATAATCAGTTAAGAGTTAAATCACTAATCAAATAGCAAATAATTTGCTAACGGCCTACTAGATGTCACTTTTTACTTCGTCTACTCTTTTAAATGGCTATAGCAAATAATATAAGTTAAACTAGAAAAAAACTTACTGTCATTATTTTCGTACCGTCACATTGACTTTGACAGTCGATAGTAATCTGTCATCTGTGAATTGTATTTTGGACAACATGGGTGATACGGCTCCAGAAGGAATTCAAAACTTAAATATAAACGAAAAGGCAGGATTTTAAACAATATCTTACAGTTTTAATATCAAAACTATACGTTCAGAACGTTCTCTGAGTGATGCTTAAGTTTTTCAACTTTCGTAGAGTCTACTCGGTCCGCTGCAAAGAAACCTATGCCACATGGGTTTGTAGGATTTCTAAGAAATGAAACAATTTATTTTAATCCTATTCATCGAATCTTGTCCATTATATTATTCTCTGTATTCTTGTGACATCTTTTTTACATACTTTCTATGTTTTAAATAATTCTATAATATTAACCTTACACGACACGTCACGATTTGAGAATTCATTGTTTTAGAGTTCCGCAAGTGAGCGCAACTTATAGATCGATAAATTAATACACAAAATAGCATAATTGCGTCATTCACTACCTACTCTATAGTATACCAGCTGTGCAAATAACACAACAGTTTTGTTGATTTAAAATCCATTTTTAATTAGTTATTTGAACTTTCAGTCAAAAACCAAAGCCATGAAAGAGAAAAAAAAGAAAGAAGACAATTCTGGTGGGGTATCAGAGCTGAACCCATGGCCGGAATACATCCAGAAACGGCTGGACCTATGGGACAAGTATAAAGCTAAATATGCTGAAGAGTTAGCGGCAAAACCAGATTTAAGCATAGTGGTCACCTTACCTGATGGCAAAACGGTTGAAGCTAAAGCATGGAAGACTACCCCGTATGATGTTGCAAAGGGTATTAGGTAAGAGTATTATAATTATAAAGATGCTAAAGCTATTTGTGCACATCACAATATTATCTTATATATAAAATTCTCGTGTCACAATGTAAGTCCACAAACTCCTTTGAACTGGCTTTACTGATTTTTACCAAATTTTATATGCATATTCAGTAGGTCTGAGAATCGGCTACTGGGTACTTTATATATTGATAAGTGCATTTGTTGAATAAATAATAGTAAATTATTACAACCTGAGACCATTGTTTGTGCGACGGGATAGCGATCGACGTTGCCATGGTGACATACTTATTTAGTCACTTCAATAAAATAATATGGCAAATATATTATGGCAAAGCAACTTTCGCTGGGACAGCTAGTACATCTATAAAAATGTGTCATACTAATTATTAGTTTTGGTTAGAATTACATTTTCCACTCTGTTCATTTCTATGTAGCAATTTTTTTAAAATTATTCTATTTCTTAAACTACATCTATGATTTATAAATTATAGTTGTAGTTCAAGAAATAGACAGAATACCTATTAGTTGTGTGCGTACAAGACAGTAAAACAAGAAATATGGCTTTTGCTGAACCAAAGATTTCCTTTGGTAGGATTGATCTTTATAACCCTAAGATGGATTTACGATGTGGAGCCACCTGAATATTTCATGCAGGTGGGGGAGGGTTTTTTAGCTTTAACAAGGTATGAGGTCAATAACTGCGTGGGATTTAGGTATATAGTCGAGTTTGGTATCATTTTCGATTGAATCGAATGTTTAAATGCCAGTTTTGGAATAACATTTAGATAAAAGATAGTAAAAATAAAAAAAAATAGAATATATGATTTTCAACCAACAAAAACGCTGTTGATAGGGCTTAATTAATATAAGGAGGCTGATAGCCGCATTATTCTGCATGCCAGAGACATGGTGATGAATGGAGCAATAAATATATTAATATTACTAGACGTTCCGTGCGGCTTCGTCCGCGTAAATCTGAAATTTCACGGAAACCGTATATTTCTCACAAATTAATAACCCATATCTCACATAGTCTACTATATATTCGTGTCAAATAACATAAAAATTGCTCCAGTTGTCTGTGAGATATTAGCCCTTTCAAATAATTTTCCCCGTTTTTTTACATTTTCCTCTGTATCTTTGCTCTTATTGGTCTTAACGTGATAAAATATAGCTTATAGCCTTCCTCGATAAACAGGCTATCAAACATTGAAATATTTTTTCAAATCGGACCAGTAGTTCTTGAGATTAGCGCGTTCAAAGAAACAAACTCACTAACAAACTCTTTAGCTTTTTTTCACATTTTCCTCTGTATCTTTGCATCTATTGGTCTTAGCGTGATAAAACATAGGGTATAGCCTTTCTCGATAAATAGGCTATCAAACACTGAAATATTCTTTCAAATCGGAAGTAGCTCCTGAAATTAGCGCATTCAAACAAACAAACTCTTCAGCTTTATAATATAGACGTTTCGCGCGGCTTCGCCCGCGTAAATTAGGTATTTCACAGACAAATTAGTCCACTATAAATAGCCTATGATCCTTCACGTTCCTACTTTTTATCTGTGCCCAATAACAGAAAAATTACTCCAGTAGTTCATGAAATAAGCCCTTTCAAATAATTTCCCCTGTATTTTCCACATTTTCCTTTATTTCTTCGCTTATATTCTTCTCTTAGCGTAATTAATCCTTCAGGCCCCGCGCGAGCACCGGTGATCGCGACAACAATAGAATACAATAGCAATTCCTGGAAATTCTGACTGAAGTATTAATTATAGCCTATAGCCTTCCTCGATAAATGGGCTATCTAACACTGAAAGAATTTTTCAAATTGGACCAGTAATTACTGACTCATATTAAGATTAGCTCGTTTAAATAATGCTTCTTCTTCTTCTTTTTACATTGTTTAACATATTTATCGTGCAAACATGAGTCCTTAAATGAATTTAGCATTCTTAAGTCATCCGAATATGGTACCGAACTTGGAATAGTACCATAATTAATGCCTCTATACAGATTGAGACTCTATTTTCCTCCAGAAAAGAAGCTGCTAAAATTTTAAAAAACTAACATCATAAATCGCAGTGGCTCCACATCTTAAATCCATCCTTGGGCAATAAGGACCAATCCTACCAAAGGAAATCTTTGGTTCAGCAATAGCCGTATAATTTACCGTACACACGCAACTATATAGGTAGGACCCTGATATTATTTTTATTTGGGTTTACTTACCTAGTTGTGTGTATTTTATTTCGGTTCCTTGGTCTCAATTTTGTAATAATCATCAATAAAAAACTATGACATAAATAAAACTGTGTGCATTGGCTTGTTTGCTTTATTTATATGCCATGCTATATAGCTGTATCACAATAATATTTTTGTTGGCCAGTCATTAAATTTAACACCCTATTTATTTGCTGACAAGCGAGTTTTGGAATGAATAGTAAGTATCAATAGATAATATCTGAGCAGTTTTCATTTTACATGCAGTCTTTTAACTTAAAATAATGTAAATATCTAAAAATATATTCTATAATAATTTTATTGCAACTCTAAAATCCAAACTACAAGTGACTATTTATATTCTCGCGCTGCCCACTTCCCTGCCCAACAGGGCCGATTATAAATGGCGCTTTAGATATACAGTACAGTACAATGACATAGGGAACCTTTCTTTCCCAAAAATTTATCATTGTAAAAGGATTTAATTTTGCATGTAGTCACACAGAAAACATCTATGTAACATGACAGACTAGTAGGTGTAATAATATTCACAATAAATAGAGATTTTTTTTTTTATTTCAGTCAAGGCCTAGCAGATTCCACCATCATCGCCCGAGTGAACAATATACTCTGGGACCTGGACAGACCACTGGAAGGTGACTGCAAGCTGGAACTGCTGAGGTGGGACAATACCGACGCCCAGGCCGTCTTCTGGCACTCCTCAGCGCATATGCTGGGTGAAGCTATGGAGAGGGTAAGAATATCCTTAATAATATGTTAAAAGTGTACTATAAAAATATGAAAAAAAATTGTAAACAAAATAGTTTTTGCTCCTAACTTTCCTGCATAAATGCAACAAATCCATAAATGCAATCAAGAGCACTGTTGTCTACTTTTTTTACCTTTGTGATTTATTAATTTCAGGTGTATGGAGGTTGCTTATGTTATGGTCCGCCTATAGACGAAGGATTTTATTACGACATGTACTATCCAGAAAAAGGGGTAAGTCAGAATGTTTACGTAAGCTAAAAAATGTGCCCTTGCAAAACAAACAGAACATTATAGTACAATTACAGTTTTTATTTTTGCATAAAACTTTTCTGCCAAGTTCTTGATATTATAAGAAGTCAACCAAATTAATGTGCCATTCTAATTCTTCATTGTGTGGTTAACAATATATTATGACATTAAAAAGCATTAAAGCCTATACAGTACTTATTTTTTAAAACTAATGGAAATGTATTTTTAAATATGTGCTTTTGACCACACTTTTAGATCTCATCATCAGACTTCAATGTCCTTGAAGGTCTTGTGAAGAAAATAACAAAGGAGAAACAGGCATTCGAAAGATTGGAGTTGACCAAGGAGCAGTTGTTAGAAATGTTCGACTATAACCCGTTCAAAGTGAGAATTCTCAAGGAGAAAGTAGATACACCGACCACCACAGTGTATAGATGTGGGCCGCTGATAGACCTGTGCAGAGGACCGCATGTGAGACATACGGGGAAGGTTAAAGCTTTCAAAGTTACGAAGGTATGTTCAGCTATAAAGACTTATAGATATAATTATGTGTAGCTGTGTGACGTACACGCAAATAAAACGTCACAATCGTGAATTCTGTGGTCTGCTCTATAACTACACCCACCGAGTTTTGCATAATGCCAACCAAGGGAAATAGCGATTTCTTTACAAGTCAATGGTTTTTCTGTCTTAGTGTCTAAACACACTAGGCTGAATTACGCCGACGTAAATTCCGCCGCGTTTACGCCGCGTATCGAACGCATACTAAATACGGACGGAACGCGACAGACGACACACTATGCCGAAATTCCGTCGCGAGCCGAATTTCCGTCGAGCCGAGTCGAGCGTAAAGTTCGGCAGCGATTTGGCAGTAATGTTTTGTATAGCAACACACTATACGCGACGGAATTATCAAAACCGAACATAGCAAAATCCAACCTTAACTCCAAAGCGTTAACGCACACATTACATCTGAGAATTTTAAATACTCACATACGCGCGCGTTCCGCAACGGAAATTACGCCGACGTAATTCAGTCTAGTGTGTTAAGACCCTTAATAAATATACTTATGGTTGTTTACTGAGGTCATTGTCTCGACTTTCGTGGCGTGCATTTTTTCACAAACATTCATGTTTTTTATTACTTTTAAGGCTACTTGCGCAATGCGCAACAGCAAATCACCCGCTAAAATATATTGTCTTCATGAATACAAGAGAAGCGACATGCTTCCCAATTTACTTAATAATATACTAAAATATGGGATATAATATTATTGTGTCATTATTTTTAAGACATCTATCACTACTAACATTATCTTTGTCATTTTACAACTTCCCAGAATTCAGCCACATACTGGGAGGGTAAGGCCGAAGCGGAGAGCCTGCAGCGGGTGTACGGTGTGAGCTTCCCTGAGCCCAAACAGATGAAGGAGTGGGAGTATATACAGGAGGAGGCGGCCAAACGGGACCATAGGAAGATTGGACGGGTGAGTTATAGTTGGTGTCATAAGAGCAACTCTTGTTACAGTTATAAAATAAATTAAAAATAATACTTTTGGAGAATTCTTTACTATTCCTTACAAGTGCACATAGTTACCTTAATGTAACATGTTGCGGCTGCACCGCAACAAGGCGCGCGGGGCGCGCGAGCGGCGTTCTCCTAGCTGCGCCGGCGCATACGCCTTATGCGCGAGCGCACAGTACACAGCTATATTAGTTATACGTATATGTAGTTTTAAGTTTTTGACAACTTTTCATTCCATTATTGTCTTCGTAGGCGACCAGTACATACCTATTTTGTAAACTTGCATTATAATACAGTCCGTTAATAACTTTATCATCTTTTATTTAAACCTGGTAGCCTACAAATATGTTTTTCTATTAGTACTTGTTCAGACACAGCGGGAGCCGCGCGGTTTGGACTCGCGCGGTTAAACCGCTCGCAGCTCATTACCAAGGCGTTTTATTACAGCGTTCACATTAACCGCTCGGTTTCTACACTGCAAACGCGCGGATCCGGCTGAGTCTGAACAAGCACGTATAGTAGTGCTCTCTAGCTGTACTATTATAGTCGAACCAGCATCACTACTACTTCTCTTCCCATGTAAACTACTATAAATAAAGAAAATTACTTTTATAATATTACTATATGACGCCCGCAACTCCGTTGCGCCAAAACTCGTTTATCGCGTGGGAACCGTAAAATTTTTGGGGACAAAAAGTATCTTATGTCCTTTCCCGGGACTCAAAGTATCTCCATGCCAAATTTCAGCAAAATCGGTTCAGTGGTTTGGGCGTGATGAGGTAACAGACAGACGGACAGACAGACAGACACACTTTCGCATTTATAATATTAGTATGGAAGTGTGGAAGTATGGATTTTGTCGCGACTCGTGGGTGAAAAATACAATAAGTAGCGAAGGCGCAATATCTCTTAAAAAAATACAGAGGTGTCAAGGGAGACCCGGATGGAACGAAGTTATATAAAAGACGCCATCTAGTTGACGTCCAGGAATACTAACAAGGACACTTTTGTGGAATTGTAATAAAAATTTTAAATACATTTTATTACAATTCCACAAAAGCGTCCGCCCGGTAGATGTCACTGTTTACTCTCAAAAACGCCATCTAATTGACACACAGGAATGCTATCAACGCCCTCTGCCCATACTATGCAGTTACTAATCAAAAAGTGTCGTTTTTTTCCGTCTAGCCTCCTTTCGCAACGTGCGATAAGGAACTTCGTTTCAATATTATTATAATAAAGATATTATGGTATGCATGATATTATTTTAATAGTTTCCTATTTCCTTTAGGAACAAGAGCTGTTCTTCTTCCACGAGCTATCACCGGGGTCGTGCTTCTTCCAGCCGCGCGGCGCACACATCTACAACACGCTCGTTAACTTTATTAGAGAACAGTACAGGTGCATTGACATATTATACTATCTCGCTCTTTTTTCGTGTTTATGAAAGAGAAGGCATAATATTTAAATGGGTGGTACAAACAATTCGGATAATATGCACCAATGATGTAAGTCCGATTGCTAATTACTAAGAAATACATTTTGTAAAAGGTCTAACGCCACTTTTTTGCTCGTCTAATTCGACAAGGCAAAGAAGTAAATAGTGTCTTTAGTAAAATTTTTATAACAGAGGCAATGCGTGAAAACTAAGCAGTTTATGAGGATAAACTGAACATGTCAAGACACTGATGAATAGATTTTTGTAAGTATTAATATTTAATCATTGATAGCTTTTTCTCGATAAAAATATACTGCTTCTGTATACTTATACACCTGTGAAGCCAAAATCTCATAGAGATCAACTACGATAACATGGCGCGCCCCCTCAAAATAATCAAAACTTTTGAAGTGCCTTGTCTTGCGCGGTTGGCTATTTATGATTAGTTGACCAACAAATCTTGGTAATGAGTGACATTAACTGAAATATTACGTGTACTGTGATTGGTTGAATACTTACTACATACAAACTCTTTCATAAGGATGTGACTACACACATTGAAACAGTCATTTAGAGAGGCGCGCCATGTTATCGTAGTTGATCTCTAATATTTCTTGTTTAAGCGAGCTAGTGTGGGAATAATGCGTGGAGGCCAAAGGAAGATCTTCCGACCGAGCGAGGTGGTATGCTCTGGTCAGGCCGAAGCCCACGTGATACATTTCAACTGTCGTATATATACCGACGCGCTTAGAAAACTTCGATAGCGCGATGCAGGAATGTTAGGCGAATTGTGGGTACCGCCACACTAGCTTGAGCGAGAAAAAAGTTTAGCTTTAGAAAACCCACTGAATACCAATTGCAAGTGTCTGACACCTATTATTGTATTAATGAAAATCAATCTATGGACGCTTCTCACCACTTCAGTGTGGCCCCGTTGCTAAGTACCTGAAGGACTTGTGTCACGGGTACCAGACAACGGAAATATATTTAATACTTTTATACTATACATAAATTTAAGATTTTTATTATATGATATACATATTTAATACACATCCATGACCCAGGAACTTTGAAAACTTTAGAGGTGTCCACAAATTACGTGAGGTGTTTAGGGGGGGAGGGGGTCGAGTCAAATCTCATCTAAGGGCCGGGACACAAAAGCACGGCACGGCGCCGTGTCGTGTTTTTGTGTCCCGGCCCTAATCTCACGTTGGGGAGAGGGGAGGTCTCGGCAGATCTCACGTAATTTTTTTCTCAACAAAATAGTACTATTTTGGTCCATTTCATCCAGATTGTACGTATGCTTAAGATTTTATCGTAAGCGTAATCGCTATACGATTTAGATCATTCACAAATTCGTTCGAAACAAAATGTACTGACTGTCAAAAACCAAACGTTTACGTAAGAAATCCACATTAAAAATCTCACGTAAGATTTGTGGGGGGAGGGAGGGTTGAATAATCTCACGAAATCTCACCAGGCGGGGAGGGGGGGGTCAAAAAAAACACCTCACGTAATTTGTGGACGCCCCCTTTTTGTTACGTCGGCAGGATTCAAACCCGCGACCCGGCCGGCTTGAGCTACCAACAGCTCACCAACTGAGCCACAGGTCGTCACAAAAACGAGGCAATTGTAATAATAATATTCCAGGGAGCGCGGTTTCCAAGAGGTAGTGACACCTAACATGTACAACGCCAAGCTATGGCAGACGTCCGGCCACTGGGCGCACTACGCCGACAACATGTTCAGCTTCGACGTGGAGAAGGAGACCTTCGCGCTCAAACCCATGAACTGCCCGGGACATTGGTGAGTCTTTGTATGAAATTGTATGAGCTTTGTGACTACGCTACCTCGCAGATCAGTTTTTCAGACGTGAAGTCTCACTACACTGTTGTAACTTGTAGTTTAGCCAGTTCGTATTGTCTGTCTCATTCGCCGAACGGCAGAAAAGAAAACGACAATACGAACTCCAAGTGAGGAATTGTGGCACAAAACTTCTATAAAATGACAACATACACATGAAAGTTTTGTCAAGTTAAATAACTTGCTTATATTACCTGTTTTGAAAGCAAAACTTACAACTAACAATATTTTGTAAAATATATGATGGGGTAAAATGTTTCACATTACTTAATTTTACATCCGAAATGAAAACAAAAATTGTAAAGTTGACAGAAACTCCGCGTGTGTCCGCCCATGACAATTTCAACGACGTACCAAAACTTCTTTGTAGGTCTAAAATTTACTTCCGATTCTGGTAGCATGCCATAAAAACATTGTATTATATTATGTAATTTCCACTTCTGGTAATCTGAAACTCTTATCTTACCTCTTTTTCAGTCTAATGTTCGACATGCGCACCCGCTCGTGGCGCGAGCTGCCGCTGCGGCTGGCGGACTTCGGCGTCCTGCACCGCAACGAGCTGAGCGGCGCCCTCACCGGCCTCACCCGCGTGCGCCGCTTCCAGCAGGACGACGCCCACATATTCTGTGCGCCGCAGCACATACAGAGCGAGATGGTGAGAGTGGAGAGAGCGAGACGGCACTATACAGGTGGAGCCTCACCCGCGTGCGCCGCTTCCAGCAGGACGACGCCCACATATTCTGCGCGCCGCAGCACATACAGAGCGAGATGGTGAGAGTGGAGAGAGCGAGACGGCACTATACAGATGGAGCCGAGACAGAAAGAGATAGAACGATAACCTCACGCACATTCCATGAAAGAGTCATGGAGCCGAGCGGTCTTATAAAGTGGTTCCGTGAAAAAAAGAGATAACGCGATCACTGGCCTCGCGCATGAATAAAAAAGAGAGCTGTTGTTTCTTACCTGCTGCATTTCTAATAGTATTTTTAATATTACTATCCCCTTTACCCTTACGAATAATAATACGTACGAAATGAATACGCTATACAAGTTTTCTGATACATTGTGAAATCGCTTGATAGAGAAATATGATATTATAGGGGAGCAATCTTTATAACTTATGTGGGGTTTTTTATATTAATTTTTTATTTTTTTCAGATGGGCTGTCTAGACTTCCTGGACAAAGTGTACGGTACCTTCGGGTTCACATTCCAGCTGAAACTGTCCACGAGGCCCGAAAAGTATCTTGGTGACCTTGAAGCTTGGAATCACGCCGAAAAGGTAAGAATATTTAATGATTAATGATATATAATATAAACGGATATAAGATAAGCACTATTTGTCTTCTTTACTCGCGTGCAAAAATATTCATGTTGCTTGTGGTAATGAGATAGTGCAAGTAAGAAGTAACGATTGTTGTACGAAATATTACCTCATCCTGCTGTGTGACCGTAAGTTTAATTTTGATAACATAATATTTGTAAGGTAACATAATATTTTGATAACATAATATATTATAAAACACAGCTTTTTGGCATACGCTACCGACTAGCAACTCCCCTCCCGATTTCCTGCGACGTCCTTTACTATTTTTCCGAGCTCCATCGCTGTATTTTAAAACCTCTGACATTGTGTAGATAAAGTTACAATCTATACTTATTATAAAACAAAGCCGATTTTTTTTCTCCTCATGTCCCTTTGTTCCCTTTAATCTTTAAAACTACGCAACGGATTTTTATTATTATTTCAGTGTTAGATAGCCCATTTATCGAGGAAGGCTATAGGCTATATTTTATTACGTTAAGACTAATAGGAGCGAAGAAATAGAGGAAAATGTAAAAAAAACTGGGAAAATTATATGAAAGGGCTAACTTGGACGTGCGAATCTCAGGAACTACTGGTCCGATTTGAAAAATTATTTTAGTGTTAGATAGCCCATTTATTGAGGAAGGCTATAGGCTATATTTTATCACGCTAAGACTAATATTATGAGAATGTGGAAAAAACGGAATAAATTATTTGAAAGGGCTTATCTCGCGAACTACTGGAACAATTTTTATGTTATTTGGCACAGATAAGAAACATAGACCACGTGAAGGATCATAGGCTATCGATTTTAATCATTTTTTCAGTGGATATATATTTTATACCCGTGCGACGCCGGGGCGGGTCGCTAGTATTGTACATTTTATTGTCAAAAGATGATTTTTCCCACTTTTTTGGTAAAAAAGTGGCCTCGTGTGAGTTTCTTACGTCGGTCCTTCTCGCCGGGGTAGGACGTTTTAAAAACATTTGTTTAATTTTTTTTCAGAAATAAAACATTTTTGTAGTAAAAATATCCGTTTTTAACCATTTCAGGCTCTCGAAGATTCCCTGAACAAGTTCGGTCGTCCCTGGCAACTGAACCCCGGTGACGGCGCGTTCTACGGCCCCAAGATCGACATCACGATACAGGACGCGCTGCGCCGCTCTCACCAGTGCGCCACCATACAGCTCGACTTCCAGCTGCCGCAGCGGTTCAATTTGTCCTACGTGAGGTAGGTTTGTTTACAGACATAGATCAAGAAAGATACCGCATGTGTATGTATGTACTTCGCATGCCATATCGCGTTCCCAAACGATGAGCAATGCTCGTCTTTCGAAAGTCTGTTCTTTAGTCTGCTATCGGAATCGGACGTCAATCGGAATTTTAAAAATGCCCTAATGCCTAAAAGTGCCGTATTGAGCTGTATAAATTCAAATAGAAACGTTGGCCTTGATAATGGACACGTTTCTGATTATTTGTAGGTCACAGTGGTAGGAAAAAAGTGACACGCTCGCTTTCATACAAAAGGAGCGACATGCGGTATCTATCTTGATCTATGTTTGTGGTTGGTACATATATCACTTCAAACAAATAGCTAGTCAACATTCTATAAAGGTACCGTGTACGTCTGTTTGGATGAAAATTGAATTCTATACGTGGGAGAGCCATGCTTCGGCACGAATGGGCCGGCTCAACCGGAGAAGTACCACGTTCTCACAGAAAACCGGCGTGAAACAGCGCTTGCGCTGTGTTTCGCCGAGTGAGTGAGTTTACCGGAGGCCCAATCCCCTACCCTATTCCCTTCCCTACCCTCCCCTATTCCCTTCCCTTCCCGTCCCTACCCTCCCCTATTACCCTATTCAGTCTTAAAGGCCGGCAACGCACCTGCAGCTCTTCTGATGCTGCGAGTGTCCATGGGCGACGGAAGTTGCTTTCCATCAGGTGACCCGTTTTCTCGTTTGCCCCCTTATTTCATAAAAAAACCGGCGTGTTGTATTTTATTGATCGACTTCAAAAAAGAAGGAGGTAATACGCTTGTATGTGTGTTGTATAGGGCTTAACTCGAATTCGGTACCATATTCACAAAAGTGGTCATCTGATGATGGGATCCTTAAGGAATCGAGGGGACTACTTGAAATTTGTATGGAAACATATAGTGATTTCAATTTTTCTGAAGCACATGCTACCAAAAAGTAAGAATTCACACCAGGTTATACCCCGGATCCGAAGGTACTTATAGATACAGGTTCGTGGATTTTATCGTTGTTTAAACCACTAAAAGCATAAGATAATACATCAATTTGATTAATCATCATCATCACAACCATAATTATACCATGGGTCATCACATTATGACCCATTATTGGTGCTTTTCGCGATATTTTGCATCGAAGCTGATGTTTTTTTTTTTTGATGATTGTTCCGGTGTTTGTGGACCGATTTTTAAAATTATTGTGTTGTTGTATAGGATATAATCTAAATTTTGTATAACAATTACGAAAGTGGTGATCTGATGATGGGAAGAGCAGTCGAAGTAAATCCTTGAAATTCATTAAAACACACAAGGTGGATAAAAAGTTGTTTATATAGTAACTTAAACATATTATGTTACAAATAAGTGAAATTCCATACGAAGGTGTGTATATATATACATACTAAGGACAAAAATGTATTCAATTATTTGAAAATACAACATTCTATAAGATTGTACTAACTCCTCCACTTAAGAGGCCGGCCGGGAGTTTACATGTTTGAGTTATTTTTCAGCTTAAAATAGTAATTACCTAGGTTCCTGTACAAAAATTAACTTCAAAATATTTAAACACTAATTTTTTTTTTTTATGTAAGTAAGTAAGTATAATTTTTTTTACTAAATTTACTACTAAATATTTAAAAACTAAAAATTGAGTAAAACACTAAAAATATACAAATAAATAGTAAATTTACTACAAAATATTTGTCCTCTAAAAATATTTTTTAGTATTTAAATATTTTGTAGTAAATATACTATTTATTTATATATTTTTTAGTGTTTTACTCTATTTCTTAGTGTTTAAATATTTAGTAGTATATTTAGTAAAAAAAAATTATACACGAAAAAAATTTTTTTAGTGTTTGAATATTTTGGTATTACGTATGTATGAGAATTTCGAGGGTAGCCCGGCCCCTTAAGAAGAGGGTGATCGCTGAATAAAATAAATAAAAATATATATTTATATAATATATTATTATATAAATTAAATAAATTAGTCGCTATTATAATAAAGTCTTCCTTGGGCTTGAGCTGAAAACGAAATATTATAATTAAATAGATGTCATTTTATTGTAAAATTATTAAAATATTATCTGATTTAAGACATTTTTAAAACACGATGATGTTACGACTAAAATAACAATAATTATTATGACACAAGAAAGTCTCTCTCAATTTTCGTACTCAGAAGTTAGAATAGTCCGTTTAGAAGTTTAGACTAGAGTTATATATTTCCCTAGACCCTGATGCTGCGGCCGCACACGCGTAGTGCTTCGTGCTTGAGACGATACCATTGGACGATCTGCGTGTATCGTCCAATGGTATCGTCTCATAGCACGAAGCTTCGTGACGATAGACGCATGTGCAGCCGCGGCATGATAACTAGTTTTTTCAGCCAAATCCATACTTCCATACTAATATCAATATCCATATCCATACTAATATTATAAATGCGAAAGTGTGTCTGTCTGTCTGTCTGTCTGTCCGTCTGTCTGTCTGTATGTCTGTTACCTCTTCACGCCCAAAACGGTTAACCGATTTTGCTGAAATTTGGCATGGAGATACTTTGAGTCCCGGGGAAGGACATAGGATACTTCTTATCTCGGGAAAATGTACGGTTCCCGCGCAATAAATGAGTTTTGGCGCAATGGAGTTGCGGGCGTCATCTAGTATTGAATAAGTCTTAATGTGTAGTTATAGTGCACATTATCACTGCATTTTTTTTATTATAATTTAATAATACCTTCCTCTTCTACTTGTGCTGGGTCCTCACAAGGCTCTTCACATTTTTGAGTTTCACTGTCAGGGTAGTTATCAATACAAAATTGAGGCACTTCTTTATCCTCGACCGGTGATTCCTGCGCGAAGAGGGCAAAAAAAAATCAACCTAATTATAACTAAAAATAAAGAGGAACACGGGCCAATAAGATAAGTAATACAATTTTATGTACTACTTACGCTTTCTGTGTACTTTCCTACGATAACTCCATCGACCATATGATAACGAAACCTCGTTTGGTAACCTTCTAATTTGTTATCAACGCACTCTCCCTCACATGGCAGCCAATCTTCCCACGCAGTCATTGGACAATCCGGTGATGAGTTTGGATCTGCTGTGGGAACTTCTTCCCTATGAAAAACGTCATTTTTAAGGCTGATATCTTTACATAATTTCTACTTATTTATTACTAAATCATTAGTTGTTAGAGATCAACTACGATATCGTGGCGCGCCCCTCCAAAATTCAAAACTTTTGAAGTGCGTTGTCAAAACGTTTGAAGTGCGTTGTCTTGCGCGGTAAGCTAGATATGATTAGTTGACCAACAAATCTTGGTAATAAGTGACATTAACTGAAATATTACGTGTACTGTGATTGGTTGAATACTTACTACATACAAACTCTTTCATAAGGATGTGACTACACACATTGAAACAGTCATTTGGAGGGGTGCGCCATGTTATCGTTTTGTATAAGTTACTGTTTTGTATACTTACTCTGTGGATGGTGTCACTTGTGGCTGGTATGGGATTTCGTTGCTGTTATCCGATTCATCTGAAAATTGTCCTTAAATTTAGTAAGTCACGCGTAAAAGAATTAAAAAAAAAAAACAAATAAGTAACCTGTAAGTGTCCTTATGGAAAAAGGTGGTGATTCTGTTACACAGTCAGGCCTCGGAAATGTCCTCATCAGGTCTAGACGCAATTTTGCAAAAGGCCTCACATCTTCTTTCGGAAGGTTCTTGGTTATATTCGCAATGGATATAGGTTGAGGTGGCATCGTTTCTTCGTTCGATGACTGTAATTGTCAGGAACTGTTAAATCTATACTAATATTATAATTGGGAAGAGTTTGTTTGTTTGTTTGTTTGAACGCGCTAATCTCAGGAACTACTGACCGTCCGATTTGAAAAATTCTTTCAGTGTCAGATAGCCCATTTATCGAGGAAGGCTATAGGCTATATTTTATCACGCTAATACTAATAGGAGCGAAGAAATAGAGGAAAGCGTGGAAAAAGCGGAGGGAAATTATTTGAAAGGGCTTATTTGAACGCGCTAATCTCAGGAACTACTGGTCCCATTTGAAAAATTCTTTCAGTGTTAGATAGCCTATTTATCGAGGAAGGAAATATAGGTTATATTTTATCACGCTAAGACTAATAGGAGCGAAGAAATAGAGGAAAGTGTGGATAAAACGGAAGAAATTATTTGAAATGGGTTATTTCAACGCGCTAATCTCAGGAACTACTGGTCCGATTTGAAAAATTATTTCAGTGTTAGATAGCCCATTTATTGAGGAAGGCTATAGGCTATATTTTATCATGCTAAGCCTAATAGGAGCTTGAAGTAATAGAGGAAAGTTTGGAAAAAATGGGGGAAATTATTTGAAAGGGCTTATTAAAGGGGCCGGGCTACCCTCGAAATTCTCATACATACGTAATACCAAAATCATTTTCTCATAAGAAAATATTTAACATGTTTGAGTTATTTTTCAGCTTAAAATAGTAATTACCTAGGTTCCCGCATAAAAATTAACTTCAAAATATTTAAACACTAAAACAATTCTACTAAATATATTTATAATATTAGTATGGAAGTATGGATAGGGATGTTTTACTTTTGTATTTTTTTTTTTGTGTTTTACAAAATGTGTACTGTTTAAATGTGTATTCTAAGATTGATTTAAAAACTAAAATACCTCGAACGTAAGACCGCTATCAGTTCCCGCATCCAATGGATAAATATTTAAAGTAAGATGTGGAGCCCAATTATTGGTTTTCACGTCGCACAACTCCATATTCGCTACTCCTAGAAACCAATCAGGGGATGGTATGATAGCTGCTACCAGCGATAGCAGGTGATGCACTCGTGTAGCTCTGAACATTGCGGTCGTCGTCATGTCAGGTCTAGGTTGACTGGAGGCTTTTATCACCGTTCTAACAGAAGTTTCAAGCTGCGAAGAAATATATAAGTTTTGTAACGTTTTGTGCTTATAGTATAGTAGAACAATTTTTTTTGTCATTACTAATAAGTTAATTTTTTGTGAGTAGCTTAATTTTGATAAGACAAACAACTTTTTTATCTGCGAAAAATCTCGAAAGTGGTAGCTAACAGAGATAGAAAGGATTTCATACTTAGATTTGATGGTCCTAAAATATGGATTACTAGATGATGCCCGCAACTCCGTTGCGCCAATACTCGTTTAATAAAAAGCATCCTATGTCCTTTCCCGGGACTCAAAGTATCTCCATACCAAATTTCAGCAAAATCGGTTCAGCGGTTTGGGCGTGAAGAGGTAACAGACAGACACACTTTCGCATTTATCATATTAACCCGGCGAGCGTAAGGTTGGGTGTGACGCACCCAGACATAGAAAAATCGATTAATATTTTAATAACGAATTGTTGTAACGCTTCGTGCGCTGGAGTAGCTGCGCGGGGGTGGATACGGAAGCGCTGGAGTAGCTGCGCGGGGGTAGATACGGAAGCGCTGGAGTAGCTGCGCGGGGGGGAGATACGGAAGCGCTGGAGTAGCTGCGCGGGGGGGAGATACGGAAGCGCCCCTTGCCACTGTTTCTGGTGACCGCCGCCCGGTGTATGCTGTGGAAGAGTTTGAAGCTGTCACCGGGTGCGTGACACCCGCCTTACGCTATTTGTAACGAATTTGATCAAACACATTTTATGTTATTTTTGTTATTTTATGGGTTTTTTGGGTTTTTTAAGACTTAAAATCTAGAAAGGTCATACGAAGGTAAACAAAACAGACAATTACGTCTTTTTGAAGAAGCTGAAGTTGGTTCACCCGACGAGTCTGATAGTGACCAAGATATTCACGAAAGAAATTTTGAAAGTGACACAGAGTAGGAGATGGATGACGAAAGACAGCATAATAGATTGATAGAGAATTATGGCGATGGCAATAATAGTTATTTGTCGGAAAATTTACTTATTTCTGTATTTTTTATATCTGAAACATGCTTATTTCTTCTGTGAAAAATGCTCTAGATTTTAAAAGGAATAAGTATTTTTATTAATAGTTTTATTATCAGTTTATGTGTTATTTTGTTCTTATGTTGAGTCTCTATCTGAAGAAAAAATTGTCTTTTTGTTATTGTTTTCATATTTTCGATATATAGTCATAAATATGTGACACTACAAATTTTTGTGAGTACTAATTATTAATGAAATCCCAAAAAATGAAACGTTTACCTTTGCTTGTATTTCCATTTCTAATTTAGTAGTGTTTCCTTGCTCAGCGAGCATTTTTAGTCCTTGACTTGCATCCGAATAAAGTTTGAAAACATTAAAATTTTTGCTGTGCGAAGCTCCCACAACGTCACTAAAGCGTGCTAGGTCACGGGAATCAGGAAACACCTGTGGATGCGTATTAAATGACCAAATTCCTTCAAACGTAAGCTAAAAATACATAAAATTTAGTATTTATTATGTTATTCAGAAAACAAGAGTACACACACACAGACATAGATCAACATAGAAGCCGCATGTCGCTCCATTTGCATGAAAACGAGCGTGCCACTTTTCATACATACTGTGACATACCAATGAAAAGAAACGTGTCCATTATCAAGGCCAACATTTCTATTTGAATTTTTACAATACGGCACTTTTAGGCATTAAGAATTTTTAAAATTCAGATTGATCGACCGACCGATTCGGATAGCAGACTAAAGAACAGACTTTCGAAAGACGAGCAACGCTCGTCGTTTGGGAACGCGATATAGCACGCGAAGTACATACACATGCGGTATCTATCTTGATCTATGTCTGTGAGCACACATTATCTCTCAAACTTAACGTACCAAATACTTAGCATCTTCGCAAACCTGACAATCGTCATTTATAATCGGCTGCATATCCTCAGCATTACGCCTATCTTCACAAACCCTTTTTGAAAGTGGTCCTTCAAAATTGTACCATACATCTGGCTTTACTGCTAATACTGCATAAATTGTTACGCATTTGTTGTCTTTGGGCGGTGCTCGCCAAATAGCCTAAAATTTAGGATTTCATTTACTTAATGCTTACTGCATGTTGCTTGCAACTACTTTGCTATAAAATTCTTATCGCGCGGAACCATACATTTTGCGGCATCTGTATTCTAAAATTTTATTTTATTTTATGACATTCGGAAAACTTACGGCTAAACACAAGAGCAAATACAAATTACACAAACATGAAGGCCAATTACAAGTTTTCACAGATAAACAAAAAAAAACTTACATACATAGGAGTCAGTGGTTAACAAAGTAATTATAGTTTAAGGTTAAAACAGTACGTTACAATACAAAAGACATAGGGTACAAATTAAGACATAAATAATTTTTTAACAAGAATGTTCTTCATTTTGGAGATACTGGTATTAAATAAATCTAGGTCCACGTCATATGAAATTGTATTATAATTTTTACTAGCTCTTATAATGAAACTATTTTACCTATATGTGCTATTAACAAATGGGATATGGAGCAGCTTAGGCCTACTCATTTTGACGGGACATGTTACCAGACCTATCTCGCCAAGTAACTCTGGGCAATCAACCGTGCTATTGGCTATCTTAAAGAGATATGTTAAATCCGCAATACATCGTCGTTCGTGTAGGGGCAAAATGTGAATTTTTTTACAACGAGCATTATAGGTAGGTATGTAATTACGAGATTTAAATTGCAGAAAATTTAGGAAGCGCTTTTGGATGGATTCTATTCTATCGCTATAACACCTATAATGTGGGTTTGGGAAGCATATTCCAAATGGCTGCGGACAAAAGCACAGGAAAGGATTTTGAATGTTTTTAAGTTATTAAATTCATTGGAAAATCGTAGTATAAATCCTAGTGCTTTGTTGGACCTGTTATTTACACTATTAATGTGGGCGTCAAATAGTAGTTTTGAGTCGAAGGTAACTCCTAAATCTCTAACTGCATCAGTTCTATTAATTTCAATATTGTGCAGTTTGTAATGAAATAATAGAGGGTTGGGCTTACGGGTAAATGTACAGACATAGCACTTAGAGATGTTAAGTTGGAGTTTGTTAATTGTACAATAATTTTGAAGGTTGATAAGATCTTCTTGTAACCTAATACAACTTTGAATGTCAGAGATGGGGTATAATATTTTCATGTCATCTGCGTAGAGTAACAATTTAGAATATGAAAAAACAGAATGTATGTCATTGATAAAGATGATAAACAGTAATGGGCCAAGACGGGAGCCTTGTGGCACACCAGAGGGTATAATCATTGGTGCAGATTTGTAACCATTTAAGACTACTGACTGGGTACGATTTTTAATATAGGATACAAACCACCTGAATAAGTTTCCTCTGATGACAGCATTAAGGAGCTTACGTAAAAGAATGACGTGATCAATGCGGTCAAATCCTTTGGTGTAATCAGCATAGATTACGTCTACTTGGGAAGGCTCAGACATGGTTCGGCTCAGGAACTCACTACACATAATAAGATTCGAGACGGTTGATCTATTTTTGAGAAAACCATGTTGGTTGCCATTTAAAGTATAGGCGAGGCCGTGGTAAACCTGAGAGTATACGACTTTCTCTAAGATCTTAGCGAACAAAAAAAGTTTGGAGATTGATCTATAGTTGTTAATTTGATCTTAGGGACCCTTTTTATGTATAGGTGTTATAAAAGCCGTTTTCCAGATACGTGGAACCACACCTTCTTTAAGGGAACGTTGGAACAATAACGTGAGGGGAAGAGTCGAGCTCGTAGCGCATCGTACTATTAGTAGGGGTGGAATGCCATCTGGACCTTCGGATTTACTTAAGTTAAGTGACTTAAGATGTTTGTATATTTCAGTACTGCAGATTTCTATTGAACTTATGTCTGCGGCAGATTTACTTTCGATCTCCAGAGCTTTAAGTTCATCTAGGTTACTCAAGATGGACGAGCTAGGGAGAAAATTACTGTGAAAAAAGTCATTAAACATAGAATATATAGTTTCGCCTTGGTCTGAGGACTTCTGCTCGAACTTCATAACAGATGGATAAGAATTGGATTTCTTCTTATTTTTTACAAAGGCCCAAAAAGCTTTCGGGGATTTTTTTATGTTATTTCAATTTGTTCTATGTAATTATCAAACATTTCTTTTTCTAGCGACTTAGCATGATCGCGTAAACTAATAAAATTGTCATAGTGTGATAGATTGCCATATTTTTTATAGTTGGAATGGTATTTAAATTTTTGTTTTAACATTTTAATTAGAGCGGGCTTATACGGTTACGGCGGTACGGCGGGTTATCTAAATGAGTTTAGCGATTAATACACGAAGATGTGGTGCGCTTATACGGGCAACTAAAATTGCTCAACTCCAGTCAATTCTCGTCAACTCTGACGTCACGACTACATCAAGCAATTTGCGGCAACAAGCAGCAATATTGCGCAATACAATATTGAGTGATGTGGCCATCGAATATTTGAGCGATATGAAATAACTTGCTCCAGATCGCTCCATTCGTGTCGCCGAGCAATTATTGCCGTAATTATTGCCCGTATAAGCGCTTCTTTACTGACAATGGCTGTCGACACTCGACAGTCGACAGTCAGACTTTCGCTTTTATAATAATAATAGACAAGTTCACTACTCCGTTGTGGCGAAAATCGACTAAAAATTTTTCTGCAACAAAAAACTAAAAATAATATCCTTTCCCGTCTTTTAAAGTAATTCCAAAAAAACGCTTCAGCTATTTAATCGTAAAGAAGTAGATAGATAGACTTTCAGATATATAATATTATTATAACGTTCCTAAGGATCAGAAATTAAATGGATGTAACATCGAAACGTTTTGAAAGTAGAGATAAATAACGATAACATGGCGCGCCCCTCCAAATTACTGTTTCAATGTGTGTAGTCACATCCTTATAAAAGAGTTTGTATGTAGTAAGTATTCAACCAATCAACCAGTACTCGTAATATTTCACTCAATGTCACTTATTACCAAGATTTGTCGGTCAACTAATCATAATTCACAACTAGCCGACCGCGCAAGACAACACACCTCAAACGTTTTGACAACGCACTTCAAACGTTTTGAATTTTGGAGGGGCGCGCCATGTTATCGTAGTTTATCTCTATCTACTTGTAATTTTATAAACACATACCTGAACTGATCTTTTTGGTGTGATATCGGATTGGATGACAGAATTATTGCATACACGACTTGGAATTGTATCAGAATCCGGCGAAGGGTATATAATGCCAGGGTTTAACAGCAGAGGTTTTCGGGGATTTTTCTCGTTAGCTTTCGTGTCTTCACGAACTGATATTGTAAATGCTATGAATGTTGACGTCTTATCAGTAGAATGGAGGCGCACTAAAATCATTTTGAACATTAATTCCATAACAAAATAATCAATAACCATAACAAAACAAAATAGTTAACGAGTGTTAACAATATTTTGTTAATTAACTTTTTTAAAGCAATGAACGGTATACGCCACAGACATAGATCAAGATAGATACCGCATGTGTACTTTGCGTGCCATATCGCGTGCCATATCAAACGACGAGCAATACTCGTCTTTCGAAAGTCTTTTCTTTAGTCTACTATCGGAATCGAACGTCAATTTTAAAAATGCCTAAATGCCTAAAAGTGCCGTATTGAGCTGTAGAAATTCAAATAGAAACGTTGACCTTGATAATGGACACGTTTCTTATCATCGGTACGTCACAGTAGGTATTAAAAAAGTTACACGCTCGTTTTCATACAAATGGAGCGACATGCGGTATCTATCTTGATCTATGTCTGTGGTATACGCAACACGTCTAAAACATTACATTACCTGTATATTGAGAGTTGGGTATGTACAAGCTATCGATGATTCCAATAATTTCAATTCTAAATCTGTCGTCTGGGGGTAATGGATCGCTTTTGGTACCCAGAGGTCTGCGATCACAAATTTTCTCGTCACATTCGCATAAGTATGAACTTATTAGAATCAAGAAAATTTCTACTATTTTATGATTTTCTATTCCTAAAAATAAAACACTGGTAAAAATTATATACTTATTGTACCTATACATGCTGCTTAGCCATGAAAAATTATATAGTACGCAAACGTTAATTATTAAAATTAACCTACTTATTCTGCAAATAAATGATTTGATTGATTGAAAATTTTAGTTGCAATACGTTACAAACTGTTTATTTAAAAAAGTTGTTTAACGTACCTTTATATTTTAGTTTCATATTTTATTTATTGTTGGAAATTCAAAGGTTCTATTTTTGTCTCTCAGGCAACTATTTGATCCAATTGCTCTACGCCGACTGAATTCTCCCAATTAGTATTAAATTTCTCGCGTCTTAATCTTGATTGTTCCATGTCTCATAATACCATGATGTACTTATTTAGAACGTAGTAGCAACAGCTAGTCCTAATTAACTATTAGGAATGACAGGCACTTTTAAAAATCTATACTAATATTTTAATTCGGAAGAGTTTGTTTGTTTGAACGCGCTAATCTCAGGAACTACTGGTCCGATTTGAAAAATTCTTACAGTGTTAGATAGCCCATTTATCGAGGAAAGTTGTAAGCTATATAGAAATTGCTTATTATCTTAAGAACTACTGGAGCTATGTTATTTGGCAAACATGAAGAATAGACCACGTGAAGGGACATAGGCTATTTTTTGCGGAAAAATGTACGGTTGCGTGAAATTCCTAAATCACGCAAGCGAAGCCGCGCGGAACATCTATATATTATAATAAAATCGTAGGAAAGTCAATTCTGTACATTGAATATTTTTGTACATAAATAATATTTGGGATGTGATCTACTATGCTAACGCGAACGAAGTCGCGGGCAACAGCTAGTACAAATAAATTATCAAATTATAAGTATCAGTATGGTGTTCATTGTTTATAAATTAAATAACCCCTCCCCCCTGGTGAGATTTCGTGAGATTTTATTCAACCCCCCTCCCCCACGTGAGATTTTTCAAAATGTGAGTTTCTTACATAAACGTTGGGTTCGACAGTCAGTAGTTGTTCTTTCGAACGAATTTGTGAATGATCTTAATCGTATAACGATTACGGTTACGATAAAATCTTAAGCATACGTACAATCTGGATGAAATGGACCAAAATAGTATTATTTTGTTGAGAAAAAAAATACGTGAGATTTGCCGAGACCCCCCTTCTCCCCAGCGTGAGATTAGATAAGATTTGACTCGACCCCCTCCCCCCCCTAAACACCTCACGTAATTTGTGGACGTCCCCTTACGCCCGCAACTCCGTTGCGCCAAAATTCGTTTATCGCGAGGGAACCATACTTTTTTCCCAATAAAAATTATCCTAGGTCCTTTCTCGGGACTCAAAATATCTCCATGCCAAATTTCAGCAAAATCGGTTCAGCGGTTTGAGCTGAAAAGGTAACATACATTCAGACGAACAGATAGACACATTTATATACATGTATGGGATTATATAATAAAACGCCATTACTTATTTAGGCACAAACTTTATTTGTTTCTTAAAGTCTATTATCTACAAAGTTGCAAAATTATATTATTATGTAGAATATTTTAAAGAATAAATAAATCTACTACAACTTAACAGGAATTACAACTGTTCCTTGCTTCCCAAATGCCTTTTAGTTGCACTCCACTTATTTCCGGGGGCGACTGGCACCATAACTCTTCTTTCAACTGAAAAAGAAAAGTTGGATATTATAAAATCAATTAAAATTAAAGCTTTCTTACTTTCACGAGTTTCACGTTTACCTTAATTTCTTACCATTAGTTTCCTCTTTGACCTCTTCCGTACAATCGTCTTCACAGTCCTCCCTTTCAAAATCTTCATAATGATTTTTACAAAAACTTGGAACCTCTTTCAAGGTCGATGGATCAACCTAAAACAGTTTTACATCCCAATAACATTGTTGATTTATTTTTCAAGCATATATTTTGAGTTATTATAGGGTTGCCAACCTAAAATTTAAAAAACCAGGTTTGAAGTTACAAAAACCAGGACAATTTCGCCCAAAAACAGGACACAAGACTCGCAATAGTAGAACAGTAGAATTATCTAGTGACAAAAGACACTAAGGCTTAGGAAATTAAAATAATAATGTATTTTAATCAATAAAACGATATAGTTAAAACTATTTATCATAATTTAAATAGGCACTGATTTAAAGGAGCAGTTGTAAATTGCAGTTTTGGTAAGTTAAAAATTATAAATGGCACGTTTAATAACTAGTTTAGCAGTTAAAACTAAGCAGTAAAATAAACAAAAATGAGTAGTAAAAAATAAAGAAATGGATAATTGAAAACATTATTGAACAGTAAAATAATTAAATGGTCAGTAAAAATTAATGAAAGAAATCTCATTCTAAGAAGTTCTTTAAACAATGAGGCAGTAAAATATAATAAAATCGGCCAAGTGCGAGTCTAACTCACCCATGAAGGGTTCCGTGCCGTTATAAAGCGAAAGTATAAGACGGTCGCCAACCTAACCTAACCTACTCTTGGACTTTCTGGATTGTGTTTGATTTTGTTTTGGCGGGGGGCTGCGCCCCCCGTGCCCCCTTTCTGGGGAACTGCCCCCCCCCCGTCCCCCGCTTCGGTATCCGTGGTTAAGTAGGCATTTTGTTAAGTCGTTATCGAACCGCTCGTTCCATCATTTTTACCGCTCATTCATTTATCGAACTGCTCATTCCATCATTTTTACCGCTCAATAGTTTTTTTATTACTGTCCATGTTTTACAGTCACAATAATTAATCAACCGCCAGAAAATTAAATAACTGCTCAATATTTTTTTCAACTGATCGTAATAACATCTCAAATATTTAAATAAGTGATCAAAAAATTAGTTCCCATTTAAATATAAAATAAACAATTTCGTTTACTTACAACAAAATTTTAAACTTGGATAATTTTTAACCGACTTCCAAAAAACGAGGAGGTTATATGTTCGACTGTGGATTTTTTTTTGTATGTTCAACGATTACTCCGCCGTTTGTGAACCGATTTTCGAAATTTTTGTTGTGTTGTATTAGGTTTCACTCCAATTTGGTACCATGTTCACAAAAGTGGTGACCTGATGATGGGATCCATGAGTAATCGAGGGAACTCCTCGAAATTTATATGGAAACATATGGTGATTTTGGTTTTATGAGAAGTATCCTAAGCATATGCTACCAAAACGCAAGATTTTGCACCGAGGTATACTATGGTTCCGAAGCTACTAAGAGAACTCTGGATTCCTTATAGATACAAGTTTGGGAGTTTAGGCGCTGTTTTAAGAACTGAAAGCATATGCTACTATGCAAATTACATTCATCATCATCATCATCATTACCATGTCAGGGTCACCAATGTCACCAAATTCAACCTTATCTCCAGAGCATAAGGCACACATTTGACATTACTTCTAAGAAGTTAAAGCTGCTTCGATAATGTAACATTCTGTCTCACTTCGCCGAGATATTCTGGAAAACAACCTAATTTCAACCTTTTGTATTGCGTTTAGCGTTCATAATACAATAACACTCTCTGCAGTCTCACTTCAATCTGCCAGGGCCGCAGGGCTGTCAAGCGGGCGCGGGCGGCGCGGCGGCGCGGGCCGGATAGGGACTATGTGCGCTGCGTCCGCGTCACGTGCGACAAGTCGAGCGAGTGCCAGTACTATTGAAAGTTGAAACTAGTCCGGTGACCGGCTACTTAGCACGTCACGTCACGTGTTCACTTCGATTTTTTAAAAATGTATTGTTTAAAATTATCTGCAGGCTGCAGCTGATATTATATTTTGTAAGTGTGACTGTAATAAGATACGCAGAATAATATTATACAGGTGTATTATTCTACTTATAGTACGCGATGGTTTACTCTGGTAACTAAAAAGAGTGAAATTATCATTTTTAACAAAAAATTAAAACCGACTTCCAAGGTAAAACAATAATAACATCCTTATAATATGAACTAAAAAGTATTAAATAATTATTCCTATCTAATAGTGCCTTTTTCCGAATTCGGCTAAAACTCAACTATTTCTGTACTCTATCTTCATAATTTTGAAGTCGGTGCCAGTTCCAAAAGTTTCAAATATTCTGTCAGACAACTGAAGATTCAGCTATATCTGGTACCGACTTCAAAATGATGAAGATTGAATACAGAAATAGTTGAGTTTTAGCCGAATTCGGAAAAAGGCACTATTAGATAGGAATAATTATTTAATACTTTTTAGTTCATATTATAAGGATGTTATTATTGTTTTACCTTGGAAGTCGGTTTTAATTTTTTGTTAAAAATAATAATTAGTGAACCCAGGACGCTATCTAAAAACTATCCAGGACGCCCCAGGACACTAAGAAAACTAGGACATGTCCTGGGAAAACAGAATGGTTGGCAACCCTAATTTATTAACGCTTTAACTCCCATAAGTCCCGAGTGGGCCGCGAGAACAAAAGATTTCCAAGAATCCGCGGTGGATGAGCACAACTTACATTTGGATCATATTTTTCCACAGGTATTCCATCGACTAAATGATATCTCTCCCGCCATTTATATCCAACAACTTTTCCATTCTCACAAGGACCGTCACATGGGCTCCATTCTTGCCATTGTGACATCGGACAGTCCTCTGAAGAGTCCGGATCAGTTACTATTGGTGCCTCACTAAAAATATGAAAAATTGTCTTTACGTCATAATAATCATAAATTTTATATTTTTTTGTTATTTTAAACCTTTTTAACCTCACGATTAATAGTAACAAACTATAATGAGGAATTTTAGGATTTCTTAAAGTGCATATTTTACTTTTAAAAAAAGACGGGTTGCACTCCGAGAGTGCCGGCAGAAGTGAAAACTTGATTATTAACGTTGTGCATTTTAACCCATTTTTTATGAAAATCGATTATTAAAAAAATCGATTTTTTTAATTAATCGAAACCCATACAGTCGATTAAATTTTTAACCCATTTTTTATGAAAATCGATTTTTAAAAAATCGATTTTATTAATTAATCGAAACCCTTACAATCGATTTAAAAAAATAAAAAATATATCGACGGTAAAAAAACGACAGTAAAAAAAATAAAAAAAATCGACAATATAAAAAAAACGACATTGATAAAAAAAAACAATCGATTGTTCGATTATTCAATTTCGATGTTACAACACTACTGTCCAAGTTCCAACCGTCTTACGGTTTTTCCAAGGTTTTTCGATCAGCACGAGAATCTGACGCGAGTTTCACAGTTTTTACCCATCCCACAAAAGTGCTCAACGCCGCTAAAGAAGTTTTCACTTCAAAAAAAATTAAATTGAAAGAAGACAAATTATTATCAAGCCTCACCCCCCTCGACGACCGGTACTTAATTCTGAGTTGCTGTACCTGGATGGTTCTTCTGGTTCTGACGGTTCGTTGTCATCGCCATTTTCTTCCGTCGTTTCATCGTCAGTTGAAGCAGTCGAAGACTCTTTGAAAATAAACTCATTTTAGTTATGTTAGGACTTAGGAAACACTCCAACGTGATATTTGCTATGGGCTACGCGTTTTGACTATCATAATATTCCTTTATTATTTTTTTAAGTAATTACTTTTCATATTTAAGGAATAAAGACAAGAGAACGCTTCGTATGTGACTTAGATTACGCCTAATGTTTTTAGGGTTCCGTACCCAAAGGGTAAAAACGGGACCCTATTACTAAGACTTCGATATCTGTCTGTCCGTCTATCTGTCCGTCTGTTTGCCCGTCTGTCTGTCTGTCCGTCTGTCTGTCTCCAGGCTGTAGCTCAAGAACCGCTATAGCTAGATTTCTGAAATTTTCACAGATCGTGTGTAGCTGTTGCCGATATAACAACAAATACTAAAAACAAAATAAATTAAATATACACGATACAACAATTACGTATTTTTTTTTATTTTGCAATTTGCAATGTTCTCTTACCTGTTGTTTCTTCCTCACACTCTCTTTCATATGTTCTTATTAATTTTATGTGCAATTTTCCAAATGGATGAAGATCTTTTGCGTCCATTTCGTAAAATGGCGAGTTTTTGTCATAAGAACTCACTTGAACTCTTGCAATAGCATCTTGAGGAAAGGTCGCAATATTAACCGACTGGAACATAATATTATTATAACATATTATTACGTTACGTCTAAGTATTATTATAAATAATAGTAATAATTGTTATAAAGGAAATGAATAATTACTTAAGTTTTTAACTACTAATTTTAAGACATGATTTACTAACATAATAAGAGTAGTTACATTAGTAATTACCTCATACGAGACGCCACTATCAGTGCCCGCATCCCAAGGATATAGGTCTAATTCCCTATTCTGTAACCAAGTATCATCCTCTTGACATAATTCAAATCTATTTACTCCAAGAAACCAATCTGGAGATGGGTGAATGGCGATTGCAACTGTGAATAGGTGATTTTTGTTGTCAGTTCTGAAGAAGGAGTATGTCGGGCTGTTCATTTTGCGATAACCATGTCCTTTACCTTTAATTAAAGTGCGGACACCGTCGCCAATCTAAAACCATAAGCATTTGTCTCGTCTTAATTAACGAAAACTATTTACATGTATACCTACTTATAATGAGAGCGCCCTAGAACAATTTTTTTTTGTGATTGACTACGGTACCCTAAAAAGGAACCCTAACCAGCAGATTTTTTGTATATTGGTAAGTTAATAGTTATATAAGAGTAACATTGACCTACAAATAGAACAATCCATATTTTAGGACCATCAAATCAAAGTATGAAATCCTTTCTATCTCTGTTAGCTACCACTTTCAAGATTTTTCGCAAATAAAAAAGTTATTTGTCTTATCAAAATGAAGCTACTCACAAAAAATATTTTTGTGATTACTAACTTGCTTGTTAGTGATCACAAAAATATTTGTTCTAGGGCTCCCGTACTATTAGTTATCGTTTTTTACTTGGCGTGTAGTAGCCAAATTAAAGTATGGGAACATTATATTGTTATGATTAAGAGTCCAAATATTTTAGAATTAAATATCTTAACGGTCAATAGGTACCTTTTCCCGAATTTCTTGCTCCAATTTACTGGAATTAGCATATTCTGCGAGTTCTTTGAATCCTTCAGTAGCCATAGATCCAGGAGACCACAAAATGTAGTCAACAGCATGCGAAGCGCCAACTAAATCACTGTAGCGAGGAATCCAATCGTTTTCTGGATACAAACGAGGATGAGTATTTCTAGACCATATGCCTGTAAAACTAACCTGAAAGTTATGTTCAATTATATGGATATGTCGCAGTCATCTGGTTCAATCTGCGATTCGATTGAATGACTAGCGCATTCATTGAATGACACCATTCAATTGAATGACTCGGCCGACCGTCGATTGAACGATCGTCCCTCAACGTTCAACTAGTTAGCGATTTGTAGCATAGCGTTTTGAAGATAGCGGACATGAAATCAGTCAGGTAATTGAACGTATTTCATTTTCTTCCTACTGCGGCGCTACTAGTCACTAAAACAAATATGGCAACGCAAACAGCTCGCACAGCTGATAGCACTGTGTTGATATTTTGTCGATTAAGTACATTTACATTAAAGTGCTTTAATTTTAATAACTAATAAAATAATATGAAGGCGTTAATTTACCTATAACTACCCCGTCAATTTGAAAAAAAAAATATAGCATCCCATTTAATGACTTCGCTATATTATGACTTTTAGTCAAGTCGTTAAACGTTACAGTCAACGTCTTGACTAGTTGTCCTTTAGTCATTCAATGAATGCGCTAGTCATTCGATCGAATCGTAGATTAAACCAGATGACTGCAACAGATATATTTTTAAATACCTAATAGTACATCATAATAATCTCGAAACTCATAATTCTGCATTTACTTCTCTTTATATTTCCACCAGTAAATTATGCTTACTTCATATTTCGCTTCATTACATATTTTACAGTCGTAATTGAACTTTGGACTTATATCGTCTGGCTGTCTCAAATCTTCACAAATCTTCTGTGTTAGCGGCGAACCATCCTCATACCAAACATCTTCGTTATCAACCACCATGGCGCGTAATGTAACACATCCGTTATTCGTACTAGGAGCTTGCCAATAGACCTTCGACAAGAAATACAATTACATATTTAGTAACGAATCTGCTATTTCTAACATGGAAATAAGGACTTTAATCTATACATTATTATAAAACAAAGTCGCTTTTTTTCCCTCATGTCCCTTTGTTCCCTTTAATCTTTAAAACTATGCAACGGATTTTGATGATTCTGTCAGTGTTAGATAGCCCATTTATCGGGGAAGGCTATAGGCTATATTTTATCACGCTAAGACTAAAAGGAGCGAAGAAATAGAGGAAAGTGTGGAAAAAACGGGGAAAATTATTTGAAAGAGCTAACTTGAACGCGCTTATCTCATGAACTACTGGTCCGATTAGAAAAAATATTTCAGTGTTAGATAGCCCATTTATTGAGGAATTCTATAGGCTATATTTTATGACGCTAAGACTAATAGGAGAATGTGGAAAAAACGGGGGAAATTATTTGAAAGGGTTTATCCCGCAAACTACTGGAGCAATTTTTATGTTATTTGGCACAGATAAGTAGACCACGTGAAGGATCATTGGCTATCGATTTTAATCATTTTTTCAGTGGCTATAATATATTTTATACCCGTGCGACGCCGGGGCGGGTCGCTAGTATTTACCTCTACAGACGATTTTGGCGCCAACATAGTGTGTTCTACAGAATACAAGCATCGATCACTAAATTTTGTAGTGATTGAATTTTGTGGTCTCACTTGTCCCGGTGAGAGAGATATTATTCTCCTGGGATTAGCAGGGTCCTGCTTTAGATCACCTTCAGCAGATATCATAAAACCAGTAAATGTTGATTTTCCATCGGTTTCACTTATCTGAACTGAAAGAAAGAGAAATCAAATATTGTATACTACTCGACCAAGCCAACTAGACGAATGTCAAAGCTTGCTCTCTCGCTCTTACGCACGTCGCTAGCAATGCATGTGCGAGAGAGCATGGTTTGACATTCGTCTAGTTGGCTTGGTCGAGTAGTAGTTATGGGTATAATGTATTTCCCTTGTAAAAGGAGCCCGTTATTCTAACAGCCTTTTACTGTTATGGTATTGGTATGGTATTTTTAAACAAAAAGTAAAGAAATTACCAGTGTACAACTGCTCTGGTATATATCCATCCTCAACACCTTCCACCGATAGTTGAAATCGTCCATCCGAAGCTGAAGACTGAGTTGTAGCTCCATACGGTCGTCTATCACATCGAAAACAATAAACACAAAAAATATTTAAGCATAACATTAATAGTGTTAATAAAAATAATTTTGTAAAGGGATCCATCATCAGAATTTAAAACTGTTTAAAAAATATATTATGATAAAATATTATTTCTCGCTCGTAGCACTTTAGCATGTTCTTAGATGCAAATGAATCGAACTACAGATGATGTTGGAAATAATATTATGCTTGTTTAAAATATTATGTAGGTACAAGTGAAATATCTAGTTACAGTATATTAAACAATAACCGAGTGACCTAATAATTATGAACCCCTTCTTGAGTTGAATTAATTGGTGTGAGTAATTAATGACTGTAATGTAAATTGTTCCCACGTTTACTAAGACTAAAATTAACTACAAAACTTTATTAAAAAATCCTAGGCTTACAAATAAAATCATGGCTACATTACGTTTCTTAAATTTTAGTATTAGTGGGAGCTGAACAATTTTTTTTTATTACTAACAAGCTAAAGTACCTAGCTTCATTTTGATAAGACAAACAACATTTTTATCTGCGAAAAATCTTGAAAGTGGTAGCTAACAGAGATAGAAAGGATTTCATACTTTAATTTGATATTCCTAAAATAATGGATTGTTCTATTTGTAAGACAATGTTACTCTTCAATTATATATATATATATATATATATATATATATATATATATATATATATATATATATATATATATATATATATAATATAATATAACTATTAACCTACCAATATACAAAAAATCAGCTGGTTAGGGTTCCGTTTTAGGGTTCTGTAACCAATAAAACTTGGCTGACTACGGGGGCTTAGGCGCTGTTTTAAGAACTGAAAGCATATGCTACTATGCAAATTATATTCATCATCATCGTCATTGCCACATCAGGGTCACCAATGTCACATGGTTAATTTTGAAGTCGGTGCCAGTTCCAAAAGTTTAAAATATTCTGTCAGACAACTGAAGATTCAGCTATATCTGGTACCGACTTCAAAATGATGAAGATTGAGTACAGAAATAGTTGAGGTTTAGCCGAATTCGGAAAAATGTACTATGGCCAAGTCCGTGTCGAGCCACGCGTAATATAGGGTTCCGTAATACCGCTAGTTTTTTGTTTTTAATTTTTGTATGGTCAATGAATGTACATTTATAACGTGTTTTACACTACTAACAACATCATCACAGTTACTTTCAAAGGAATTTGAACGAAAAGTTCCTTTATACTTTGCCGAATACATTTTTTTTTACTCAATAACTTATGAAGTCTTCTTAGCCTTGATAGTTTTCTTTTAAAATTCAGCATATTTCCTACTCCCGTGAAGTTCTTCACATTTCCAGAAGCAACCGTTTATCTGGTAGAAGGGGGGGACACTGGACTCGCAACGATTTTTTCCACTTTAAAGCTTAAAACTTCACAAACGGATCCCTAAATCGGAAAATGATTACTACTGATACTCATAATATAAAAATATTATGAGTATCAGTAGTAAACAATTTTTTAAATTGATGATTGAAAAATTTTTTTAAAAAACACGACGGTGTGGACGCGAAAAAAAATTTTCATCCCCGCTTGATGTGTATGGAAGGTACTTACCGTAAAAATTTAAATTAAATTTTCATGTACCATTTTGTCGCCAACATTAATATATTGTGCATTCATGCCAAGTTACAGCTTTGTAGGTCCTATAGTCTCTGATCAAAACCGCGGACAGACAGACAGACGGACGGATAGACCGAAACTATAATAGTAGGGGAGGTAGTGCTAGCGTTTTCTAAGTCATTTCATACCGACCAAATTTTTGTCCAGCGGTAGCTTAATATTTATCAATCAATATAATCAGCGTCAGTCGCCGCACCCGTGGTGGAATGTTAACTGAGAGTATTTCAAAGTTGTAAAAAAAATAGTTGCGAAAAGTGATTTTATACCGAATGAAACTTTGATGGATGATTATTGAGGTCATGTTTAACCAAAAAATCACCGTCAGCCGTATTGCAGACGGGGGATTCAATGTCAGTCGCGTTACTGAACATGTAAAAAAAATTTGAATATAAAGTCATTTTATACCGTACAAAATTTATACAGGTGAATGTCGCTAATACGACGGTGGAAAAACCGTCAGCCAGCGATATAAACTGTTATGACCAATATAGCCCTACTTCGCGCTCAATTTATCCTAGGGCGTCGCGTAGACGACATTTCCACCTGCAAACATTCAGCTGACGGCGATTTTCGTTTGAATTGACCATAAAATGATCTCACATAGCAATTTTAAGTAATTAATTCGATAGTCAATATTTGTGAAGAAGAATTATATACATTTTACTTTAAAAGCGCCATCTGTTGTTATATACTAAAACAAAAATAACACCTACCGAACCTCAACGTGTATAATCTAGATATGAACCTTTATTGGGTGCGAATTGGGATCTTTTTAATGTCAATTCAATACGATTCCCAACAACAACTTTGAGATGCTCTCCATTTTTATTCCACCCATTATAAAGTGGCTGACGATCAAAGCTGTTATGTATAAGTGGAATACTATTATTGTAACGATTTCCGCTCGGTATGAAATGACTTTTTAAACTGAGCGCGAGCTCCCCTACTATAAGGGTTCCTTGTTGACTACGGAACCCTAAAAATTATTTAAAACTTTTTATTACGTCGGTATTTCGTCAGTGCAAACCATTTGAATAAATAAACTCCAATTCCTGGAATTTTGTCGGTTTAAATTAAATTCTATAATGTTTTCTATTTATTGTACTTACTGACTATTAAACTATTGAATAATATTATAATACTAGCTATTTATATTATTATTATATTATATTATTATTTATATTATATTATTATTTATATTATTTATGTATTAGATATAACACAAATAAAATGACATTTGCTAAAAATGATTCCTAGCTAAATCGATTTATCGCCCCCGAAACCTGTGCTAAATTTCATGAAAATCGTTGGAGCCGATTCCGAGATTCCGAGAGATTATATATGTCGCAGGGAAAAGAGGATATCAGGGATTTCACGATATCCCTAGGCATATCACGAACTCCCGGTAGATGCCGAATATTCTTGTTTGTTACGTCTTCTTACTAAAAATATCTAGTGATATGTCATTTCACTAAACTAAATCTAGTGAATTGTCAGAAACGCGGATACCGCCAAATAAAAATCGAGCCACTCATTTCTCTCGCTCGCTCAGTTCCCACACGTGACACGGGCACTAGTGGGAGTGAAACAAATGCGTCGCTCGAGCTGGCGCGGCTCGTCTAGCCTGGAGACAGACAGACAGACTAACCCTTTGGGTACGGAACCGTAAAAACTAGGATAATCGAAGAGCTGGAATACCTGTAGTACCTGTGCCTGTACAAGAGCCTAACCAAACTAGAGATCGATGTGCCACCTTAACAAAAAAAATTCATTTGACGTCAAAAATCAAAGGTCTGAAGTATCTAATGAAGAATCCTCAGTTGGTTTCAACTGTATGATTCAGAGATATGGTGATGCCCCCTCAGATCTGCTATAGTTGCATTATACGTGTGATAATAATAATAATAATAACCCCCACTCTGGTTTTGGTGACGGTGGCCGGTTTCATTGAAACCAGGCCAATAATAATTTTATAGTGCCCAAGTGTGTGCGCAGTACACAAGAGCAATCTTTATATTCCTTTACTCGCATAACCCGGTGGGACGGAAGACTGACACGACCGGCGAGAGATCAGGCGCAGGACCGACTTTTACTTGCCCATCCGACGCATGGATCATCTAACATCTTACTTGTCAGATTCAAATGTTAGATGATCCTATCAAAGTACCCGTGTGTATACTAGAGCAAGCGAGAGAAATGCGTGGCTTGATTTTTATTCGGCGGTATCCGCTTTTCTGACGTTTCACTAGATTTAGTTTAGTGAAATGACATATCACTAGATATTATTAGTAAGAAGACGTAACAAACAAGAATATTCGGCATCTACCGGGAGTTCGTGATATCCCTAGGGATATCGTGAAATCCCTGATATCCTCTTTTCCCTGCGACATATATGTTACGCTCAAAGACCGAATTCGCTCAGTAAGCGAAAAAATAGTTACGCTGAAAGACCGAATTCGCTCAGTGAGCGAAAAAATAGCTCACAACGCGTTGTGGTCACAGTGAAACAGCCACGACGCGAATTTCGCGTCGTGGCTCTAATGAAAACGGCCACGACGCATTCTGCCAATCACAAAAAAGCCATAACGCAGTATAATAATATAATTATTCGTCTGTGGTCACCGCCGTTGGTTTTACATTTAGTAAATCTTTAAAATGTATACCTTTTTTTTAAATATAATTTTGTAAGACTGTTTGGAGACCCCAATAAACAAAATAAATAAATAACGCGAAATTCGTGTCGTGGCTGATATGCTATTCATTTTTATTGATTTGTTCTTGATTGATTAATCATCCATAATAGGTATGGAAGATTATATTTGAATTACCACGCGTAATAAAAAATATTTTTTCTTTTACTAAATAACTGCATATGCGTTACGAGCGTTACACTAAAACCAGCCTTCATTTCGTTTTTTTTTTATTTCCAGTGAGACAGGCGACAAGAAGCAGCCGGTAATCATCCACCGCGCGGTGCTCGGCTCTGTTGAGCGTATGATCGCCATTTTGACGGAGTCGTACGCCGGCAAATGGCCGTTCTGGCTGAGCCCGCGTCAAGTGCGAGTCGTGCCCGTCGGCCCCGCCTTCGATGATTACGCCACTCAGGTAAGACACGCACACATTTTACGTGCATATGTACACGCCTGTGTTTGTATGGCTAGCAAAAACGCACACACGCAAAAACGCATGCACACAAACACATACGTTCTCCTGAGTTCTGATCTGACACGCATGCATATACGCAGACATGCACGCACTGACGCACACAGAAATAGTCCTCAACATGCACACACAAATCGAGATTACTACAGTCAACCAGTCTGCTAATTAGTTTCATGACAGATATTAGAACTTCTACAAAAAAGTCCAGTCCAGCGGCTTAAAGATCTTCCGTATAAGGATATATGTATGCATAGCGCCTTACTGTATGCGTGGCGCATTGCTGGCGTAATCAATATTCATGCCGAACTTCAGCCGCGTATTTAATAATTAGTCTTCAGGGTTTGTTATGTCATATAATTATTATGATGACTGAGAAACAAAACAATGCTTCGAAAGTTTACAAGCTTATGCTCCCTAACCGCCTCGAAAGTGACGGTATGTGCGGGCGTACTGCGCGGCCTAGTATTAGGCTACGTCCAGACGTGCGCGTGTTCTGAGCGTGCTCTGCACGTGTTCTACCGAATCCGCGCCGACCCCGCGCGCGTGTTTTCCCATACGCTATAGTAGAACACGCCCAGAACACGCGCACGTCTGAACGTAGCCTAATACTAGGCCGCGCAGTACGCCCGCACATACCGTCACTTTCGAGGCGGTTAGGGAGCATAAGCTTGTAAACTTTCGAAGCATTGTTTTGTTTCTCAGTCATCATAATAATTATATGACATAACAAACCCTGAAGACTAATTATTAAATACGCGGCTGAAGTTCGGCATGAATATTGATTACGCCAGCAATGCGCCACGCATACAGTAAGGCGCTATGCATACGACGCGACGGGGCGGGCTTTTTGTCCGCGAAGCAGCCACAGACATGCCGCGCCGCCAGTGGCTGCCGGGCACCGGCGAGGCGGATTTTTTGCCCGGCGTGTGCGTTAGTAATATTTGGCGCTGACATTGACCGGCCCGCCCCGCCCTGTCGTCCGCAAAGCGCCTTTATATAACGCGACGTAATTTTGGCATGGTTTGTCATCAGTAATTTAAAATACATTGCAGGCGTAATCATGCTTAATTTCGGCTGCGTGTTTTCCGCCTAATGTGCTTAGACACTAAGTTTTAGCTGTTGGTAGGCCAAATTACTAACCAAAAATCTTTGATCTATCGTCAGGTGAACGAGAAACTATTCGCAGCTGGCTTCATGTCTGAGGTGGACACGGACGCCGGCGACACGCTCAACAAGAAAGTGCGTAACGCCCAACTCGCGCAGTTCAACTATATACTCGGTGAGTACTACTTATGGAGCGCCACATTCCTGCATCGCGCTATCGAAGTTTTCTAAGCGTGTCTCGTTCTAAGTCGGAAGATCGTACTTCGCGCCGACACTCATACACTATGTATAAAAAAGTTGTAAGATTATGTTGTGTCCATGTCGCAGTCATCTGGTTTAATCTGCGATTCGATCGAATGACTAGCGCATTCATTGAATGACACCATTCAATTGAATGACTAAAGGACAACTCGTCAAGACGTTGACTGTAACGTTTAACGTCTTGACTAAAAGTCATATAGCCAAGTCATTAAATGGGATGCTATATTTTTTTCAAGTAGCCGTTGACGGGGTAGTTATAGGTAAATCCACGCTTTCATATTATTTTATTAGTTATTACAAATAAAGCACTTTAATGTAAATGTAATCGATACATTAATATCAACACAGTACTATCAGCTGTGCGAGCTGTTTGACGCCATATTTGTTTTAGTGACTAGTAGCGCCGCAGTAGGAAGAAAATGAAATACGTTCAATTACCTGACTGATTTCATGTCCGCTATCTTCAAAACGCTATTCTACAAATCGCTTACTAGTTGAACGTTGAGGGACGATCGTTCAATCAACGTTCGGCCGAGTCATTCAATTGAATGATGTCATTCAATGAACGCGCTAGTTATTCAATCGAATCGCAGATTGAGCCATATGACTGCGACATCCATATCGGGTACAAAACATACATAATGTTATAACGACTCGACTCTAACCCACCTTAGAGCGAGCTCTTACTTAAGTCGCGTCTTAAGAAGTATATCTTTATATAGATAAACTACGATAACATGGCGCGCCCCTCCAAAATTCAAAACGTTTGAAGTGCGTTGTCATAATGTTTGAAGAGCGTAATTGTCTTGCGCGGTCGGCTAGTTATGATTAGTTGACCAACAAATCATGGTAATAAGTGACATTAAGTAAAATATTACGTGTACTGGTTGATTGGTTGAATACATGTTCAATATTTACTGCATACAAACTCTTTCAAAAGGATGGGACTAAAACAGTCATTTGGAGGGGCGCGCCACGTTATCGTAGTTTATCTCTCTGTAGAATATAAAATTTAATATTAGTATGGATCTAACTGCTTGTCAGATTTGACCTCAGACTTCTATTAACAGCGATCTGTATTCCCTTAGCGTTAATAATTAAAGTCGTACAATGAGTTTTTATCACCAAAAAATGTACGGTTCCCGCTCACAAACGAATTTTCTGGCGACATCTAGTGACCAAGTGTATTGATGAATAAAGTCAGACACGCCCACTAGACACGCACTGCAGTAGTGGGGTTGATATTATATAAAGGGATGTCGAGAGACATACCTTCTCCTATCAGGCACGAGCAGTCGAGTGGGAATGTCGAGTGATACAGTATTCTGTGTTTAATTTACTCCTCCAACAAGAACGTACTATCAGGGAATTTGATTCCTATGCAGATGGCGGACCTAAGTCATGTGGTCGGCTCATGTCAATTCAATGTTAGCTGTGACCGGTCAGCTGGGTTTGACGTAACGCGAGCAAATTACTTAGGTCCGCCATCTGCATAGGAATCAACTTCTCTGATAGTACATACAAATAGTACATTGGCTACTTATTTTCAGTGGTTGGTGAGCGCGAGAAGACGTCAGGCACGGTGAACGTGCGTACGCGAGACAACAAGGTACACGGCGAGATGACGATAGACGGCCTCATACAGCATCTCCAGAAGCTGGTTGATGAGAAGACCCTGTCCGAAGACAGCGAGCTCATGAAGTAGACGAGAGAGAGGGAGTAGACGAGAAATGCACATTCGACCATACCCGCTAAGGGTCAATTCCACAGACATAGATCAAGATAGATACCGCATGTGTATGTACTTCGCGTGTCATATCTGCTATCGGAATTGGACGTCAATCGGAATTTTAAAAATGCCTAAATGTAATAATTGCGTTCTAAGCAAGCATAGCCACATCAGTTGCCTTACTCCCGACAGAATCACAATCGAATCGAGAATCGAATCAGCTCGATCTCGAAGCTTTTGCTACTTCAGACATAATATATACCAGCGCAAAATCGTGCTGCGGTTCAATTTGGAACTAATTCGATCTTAACGGCTTTCCCCACTCCTGACAGCTATGCTAGCGCACGATCGTGCTGCGGCTCAATTTGAAACTAATTAGACTCGTAAATCAAAATCGTACCAGTTTCGGGTGTAAGATTGCTGATAAGTCATATATTCAAACGGCAAATCAAAGTATAAAAATTGATTTAAAATGTTAGCATTTGTATGAAATTATTTGCCTCGTTGTTGATATTATATCGGTGTCAAAAACACGTTAATTACTAATCTTTATTAATTTAAAGTTAAATTAAGGAACCAGGATTATTGTACTGATTATTCAGATCAAAAAAAAAATATGAAATTTTTCAAATTTAACGGATTTCGAGAAAAAAATTTGTGTGCTATTCGTGCGCCCGTCAGCATTAAAGAAGTTAAACAATGGCTGGTTTAAAAGTTTTCGTTTAAAGTTGGCAGCGTATGATAATAAGACGTGTGCATATCTCGACTACTGCTGCTATATTTTACTAACGCAAGACGGCGATAGTAAAAGATAGCATTTACTCAGTGAATCTTCAACTTGAATACAAATTTTTATACACGTTCACGCTTAGTTAAAATCCGGTTAGCAAGACATTCGTCCATTGAACTATATTCACTTGTCTTTTTTACGCACTGTCTACAGCTTACATAATATTATACAAACGAAATACTATCTTCATCTAGAAATAGAATCTTTGTGTGATTTGGAGCAAATAGCGATAGTTCAATGAACGGATTTCTGTCTTTCCTGTAACCGGACCATAGGTCACACATGACCAGTCTGGACCTTACTGAATCTAAAATTATCTTCAGCTATCTAAAAAGGTATGAAGTTTTGTGTCCAATACTTACTTAACAGTGTAACTGTATATTTTGTTTGTTAAAAAATACGTTTTTTCTTATGTGCAAACTGGTAAACAATTTTAAATATACAATTTATTAAATTCGCTGTGGTATTCATTTTGGTTCATTGTTTTTGTTCAAAATCTACATTTTGGTACTTAACACTAAACAAATCATCAGTTTGACCAGTTTGACACATCTTTATTTATTTTGCGTTTTTATTTTTACCTTACTCATCATTTTTATTCCGTGCGCATTTAAAATGTTAATTTATGTTTTCATTTAGTGATAAGATGAGTGGAATAAAATACCACAAAATACCTATATTCGTTTCATTAAAACCTTTCTTTTGTACGAGTAGTGTTTTAAAAAAATTTCTTTCCACGACTGTTTCTTGACAAGTTGAAATAAGTACCATCGAGGAAATTGATTCCTAAGCAGTTGACAGAATACAGACCAACGACATTTGGTCGGATCTTGTCAATTCAATGTTAATCAATGTTAATTGTGATCTGTCGACTGGGTTTGACGTAACGCGACCAAACTACGTAGGTCCCCCATCTGCTGACCTCCATTATACAAGTATGCTGGACCTATGATACCCTTTGAAATGACAGCTGTTATTTGTGCCTATTTGAAGCGGAATTAGCGCCCCCAAAATCGGGGGAAGAGAACTAAATCTGACGTAAACATGACGTTTAAAAGTCGCCATATTGGCGCTGTAAGCAGTAGTGGGAGTACTTGGAACTAATACTAGTTTCTACCACCGTAGTGATTATAATAATATTCTCTTTGGTTTCTACAACCAATAGCGATTGAGCGGCCATTTGCAAGTTACGTCAGATTTAGTTCTCTTCCCCCGCATTGGGGGCGCTGATTCCGCTTCAAATAGGCACAAAAAACAGCTGGGTATCTTATCAAATCAAATCAAAATTGTTTTATTTCTGAATAAATTTAAAATAAATATTTTCAGAATGTCCTACATGATGCCTACCACCGGTTCGGGAACTAACCCGGCGAGAAGAACCGGCGTAAGAAACTCGCACGGGGCCCACTTTTTTACCAAAAAAGTGAGAAAAAAATAATCTTTTAAAATAAAGTTTACAATGTTGTAACTTAATATTATATACAATATCCACATACTTATGGCCCGGGAGCCAGGTAAATTTTTGGTCAATGATTTCCTCCCGGGCGAAACTTTGTAAAATGCATAAGGGACTTGTTCTATGAATACTAGCGAGCGTCAGCTGCGACTCCGTGGGTGGGCTGGGCAGTGGCAGCCTCCCAAAGATGAAAAAAAAAACAGTCATTTCCTCTCATTTGAAAATTCTTCAGAGTATAGTTTATGTTGTATTTTGAAAGAAAAACTCAGCTGACCATAATACGGTGGATTATACGTCAGCTGGCTCCTTGAACATGAAAAAAAATTTTTTTTCAATGATTTCCTCTCAGCTAAAAATTTACCTGGTGATCGTTCATATGCTACTATGAATGAAAATTAATGTCAGCTTGCTGTATCTCAGTGGAAAGTTTGTCAGCTGGTTCCTTGAAAGTTGTAACGCATGTACACACCCTAAAGTATTATCACTTATTTTTGTTACACCCTGTATAAAGTTTAATATTGGAGAAAATGTTGGTATGAGTAAATTAATTAAGTATTGAATAATTTATTGTAATTAAGTATATTCAACTCTTTTTTGACTTGTGTCTCCAAAAAGAGATTGAAAATAATTAATTTTTATTACTTCTTTAATAAATTAATTGAAATAAAAGTTTATTAATTGAAAAAATATGTCACAATAAATTATTCAACACTTTATTAATTTACTCATACCAGCATTTTCTCCAATATTAAACTTTATATTTGTTATCAAAACTCTCAAATTAAACATACCGCCAAATAACATAAGAAATGTTATTTCCTCCCGGATGAAAATTTATGAGAGAATTGTTAAAATACTCTAGTAAACAATAAAAAAATCAGCTAGCTGTAAGTCAAGGGTCAGTAGGTCATAGATGCTATGCGTTAAAACTTTCAAGGAACCAGCTGACAAACTTTCCACTGAGATACTTGCTGTATCTCAGTGTGAAAGTAGCTGACATTAATTTTCATTCATAGTAGCATATAAACGATCACCAGGTAAATTTTTAGCTGAGAGGAAATCAATGAAAAAAAATATTTTTTTTTTTGGAAAAAGGAGCCAGCTGACGTATAATCCACCGTGTTATGATCAGCTGACTATGTTTTTCTTTCAAAATAGTACATAAACTTTACTCTGATGAATTTTCAAATGAGAGGAAATGACTGAAAAAAAATTTTTTTTCTTCATCTTTGGGAGGCTGCCACTGTCCAACCCACCAACGGAGTCGCAGCTGACGGTCGCTAGTATTTATAGTATAAGTCCCTTATTCATTTTACGAAGTTTCGGTTGGGAGGGACTTGGTCATGAAAATCTGTCACTGGCCCCAGGTCTATTACATAATTGTAAGTCCTATAATAATGTACCATCGAGGAAATTGATTCCCATGCAGTTGACAGACCAACGTCATTTGGTCGATCAAATTAATTCAATGTTAATTGTGATCTGTCGGCTGGGTTTGACGTAACGCGACCAAACTAAGTAGGTCCCCCATTTGCATAGGAATCAACTTCTCTGATAGTACCTAGAAGTAGCCTTGCAAGCAGCCATCCTACTCCCAAGGTGTGCCATCGTTTATGAAATCATTGACCTAATAGGCTTTGGCACACAATCGTTCCTTAACTACTTTTTTAAATTTATTAATGGAAAGATTTTGAACGTTTTCTGGGATTTTGTTGTAAAGGCGTATACATTGACCTTTAAAAGATTTACTGACTTTACTGAGTCTGATCACCGGCATATCTAGCTTGTGCTTATTTCTAGTATTACTACAGTGAATGTCACTTTTAACTTTAAATTTACTTACATTTTTTCTAACATATATTACATTATCCAAAATGTATTGAGAAGCAACAATTAGAATACCAATTTCTTTAAATTTGTCTCTCAGAGATTCTAAAGCAGACATTTTATAAATAAAACGTATGGCTCGCTTCTGCAGCACAAATATTGTATTAATGTCGGCAGCGTTTCCCCATAAAAGGATTCCATATGATATCCTACTATGAAAATATCTGAAATATACTAATCGTGCCGAGACTTCGTCAGAAATTTCCCTAATTTTTATGACTGCATATGCTGCAGAACTGAGCCTACCTGCAAGATTAACAATGTGAGGACCCCACTGTAGTTTACTATCAAGTGTAATACCTAAGAATACAGTGTTGTCTACCAAATTCATCTTCTCATCATTTAATACTACATTGGTTTGGACTTGCCTAACATTAGGCAAAGTAAACTTTATAAATTTTGTTTTACTAGAATTTAAAATAAGTTATTAACATTAAACCAATGTACTATTTTTGAGAGAGCACTGTTTAGCTCGTCGTAGTTCGACTGTTGTCGCTTAACTTTAAAAATAAGTGAAGTGTCATCAGCAAAAAGCACTATCTCATTATTATTATCCTTAACTAGATAAGGTAAGCCTATATCTTCTTATATATATAAAATGCTCGTGTCACAATGTTAGTCCACGAACTCCTCCGAAACGGCTTTACTGATACTTTACCAAATTTTATGTGCATATTCAGTAGGTCTGAGAATCGGCTACTCGGTACTTTATATATTGATAAGTGCATTTGTTGAATAAATAATAATAAATTATTACAACCTGAGACTCACGGCGACCATTGTTTGTGCGACGGGATAGCGATCGACGTTGCCATGGTACTTATGTAGTCACTTCAATAAAATAATATGGCAAATATATTATGGCAAAGCATGGGCAAAGCAACGTTTGACGGGACAGCTAGTATTTTATAATATAATATAAGAATATAATATTAATATAAATTATGTCCAGCGTACTTGTATAATGAAGCTCAGTGGCGTAGAAATCAACTTCTCTGATAGTACATTCTTACATAAAAATATAAAAGCATAAACGATGAAAATAAGACGTTGAAATCAGATCTTTTATAGTTATTAGCTTATATCATAGTTATTAGCTGTTTTTGTTAGTAGGTAGTCATTTATCATTAAATAAAACACAAAGTAGCGAAAATTATGTTTATTGCATCGTAAAATAAAATTGTATATTTGACTAATATAATAAAAGTTGATTTCCTTACATACTTTCATAATGAGTAATACCTATATATAATATGTAGTACTTAGTAAAAATATTCGATTTTTTATTTCGCTTATACATGAGTTATAACCAATTGTATCGAGTTTTGATCATAAATTAATTTTTGTCTAAGACAACAAAAGCCAACCCAGCTAAAAGTAAATTAAATATAGAAAATATAAAAATAGAAAATCTATGAAATAATTGCATTTGAATACTGGCATTTTTCACATAAAAACTTTTTGGTCAAACTCTTGGAGCTCATAGAAAATAAATAATATCACATTTCCTTATAAACTAGTGGCGAAGTAGGTGTCACAACGTGATAGTGGTTGTTTTCCCGCAGCAGGACGATTTACCTATAGTAGTACTATCGAATCATGCAAGTTATTTTTTGAAAACACAAAATATTTTGTATGACGTACTATGGCAACTTTATGCCGAAAGGCTCGAGCGGTGCTCGGAGCGGCGGTGCCGATTTTTTTTTAATGATTTGAACAAAAAAAACTTTACAAATCTATAATTCAAATATATATATATATATCTTAGTACTACTAAGATAGAATCATTTTACTGCGGGAAAACAACCATTAGAATTTCACGCAGTATAACCGGGCACTGAACATGCAGAAATTTTGTTAATGGCCTGCTACTTGTCTCTCTCGTACATATTAGTCATCTCGTTTTCACTGTTGTGATATTTGCGTTTGAATGATACAAATGTAGCGGTAAGTCAATATACGAATTTCTGCTTGTTCGGTGACGCTATAGTAACTTAATCCCAAAATCTCAAATACTGCTTAAAGTGAGAGGCTACTTAAATTGACATTCTAGTAATTTCGATATTTAAGTAGCCCTTAACTTTAAAAATAAATATTAATCTTAATGTTTGGTGTTAGTGAAAAGAATGTGTGATGTTATGAAGCAACTTCTTTCTTCAAATCCTCTGTTTTCTGAGGTTTGTCCTCGCATTTTTCTTTCCGTATTTGGCATTTGAAGTTACTGCATCCATATAACATCTGTAAATGAACATTGTAGCATCATTTTCACATTAAGAAAAAAATTACATCTAAGGGTCAACCCATAGAGACTACAACCACACCACGTCGCAACGACAAAATGTCGTCGAGCAGTCGTTACGTGTGAATAGTGTCGCTGCAGCCTTTTGTAGTTGCGTTGTGGTACCGACAAAATGCCGACGTGGTTGCGTTGTCGCCAGTAGTTACGATGTGGTTCCGTACGAAAGTAAATGAAACGGAGGGGGGAAGAGCGTGGGCGGTGTGCGCGCACTGTCGTTGCATATGCGATGTGGTCGGTATCACACAAGCGGTCGACAACGACTGCAAAATGTGGTACTTGTGAATAGTCCAGTTCATTTACAATACGAAATATACGCCCGACCAAGTGGTGTGGTTGTCGTTATCGTGTGGTTGTGGTACGTGTGGGTTGGCCCTTAGGGCCAGTACATTAGACTGTAATATAAGTCGTGGTCTGTCGGCTTGACATAACCCAACCAAATTACGTAGGTCACGGCAAGGCAGATGGCGGTTATTTAATCGGATTGTAATATTAGTCGTGATCTATCTTGACATAAACCGACCAAAACACACCGGTCCTACACCCAATCATCTTAAAGTACTTACTATCGAAGAAATTGATTCATAGGCAGATGGCAGATGTATTTGATCAGCGGGGCTAAAATGGTCACATTTAGCAATTCCTCTGAATCAATTCAGCAAATGAATTGTCAAAACTGTCAAACTGACAAATATCAAATCAGTACAAAAAATACAGAAATGAATTGCAAGCAGAGTTGCATTTCGCGATTTTAAAGAATTGAATCATATTATGATTCATATTATGATTCAACAAAGCGACCATTTTAGCCCTGCTGGTTATGTCAGAAATAAAGCCGCCATTTGTGTTTATTTAGTTCTTAGTACTAAGTTTGAAATTTGAATTTCTATATGTGTGTGTAAATGCAATAAAGAATATTCATTCATTCATTCATTATGTCAATCGATACTTCCATACTAATCCATACTTAATATTATAAATGCGAAAGTGTGTCTGTCTGTCTGTCTGTTACCTCTTTACGCTCAAACCGCTGAACCGATTTTGCTGAAATTTGGCATGGAGTCCCGGGAAAGGACATAGGATACTTTTTATCCCGCAAAAATGTACGGTTCCGCCGCTATAAACGAATTTTGGCGCAACGGAGTTGCGGGCGTCATCTAGTTCAAAATAAGCCCTGTCTGTTTGACATAAAGCGACCAAATTACGTAGGTCCGTCATCTGTGAATCAACTTCTCTGATACAACACTCACCGTATACCCCAATATCGGTAACGCCAGCACCATCCCAGCCAGCACGTCCCACCAGTGGTGTCTGTGGTCTAACATCCGGGAGACACCACACACTGCGGCCGCCAGCACGCTGGCCACCTGCGTGTATGTCACCCAGCGGGCAGCTGCGGCTCGATGGTGGAGGTAGTACTGTAATATGGCCAATTTTCATAAAATTAACGTTCGTATTGTGTGTCTTTTCCTCGAAATTACCTTCACGACTCAACCTCAATGCTTAAAAATTATGTTATTTATTCAACGTAACGTGACGTTATAATTTTTGAGGATTGAGGTTAAGTCGAGTGTAAGATATCTCGAGAAAACGATTAATGATACGGGTGATGGAGTACACCTCTTTGTGCCTCGATTGGTCGTTTGGAATATAGTTGTAAAATATATAATAATAATAAATAGGGTTATACATACAGCGACGAAAAGCGCGCAGTGCACAGCCAGTGAAGTGTGTCCGGAGGGAAAACTCTTGTCGGACTGCTTCAGCCAGTGCGCTTGAGTACATGTGTATGAAGACACATACTCCGAACTGCAAAGATCACCAATAATTAATTATTAAGTGCAGCTGCCACCTGTTGCTGCAACCGCCCCTGTTGCTGCAACCGCCCCTGTTGCTGCAACCGCCCCTGTTGCTGCAACCGCCCCTGTTGCAGCAACAGGTGGCAGCACTTATCTTAACCACACAAGTTCAATCTTAAGTTTTGGATTTGTGATGCTAGTAGGTGTATACTGTATATCCTTATCTAAGAGACATTATTTATTTTATTTAATAAAATAAAATAAATTATTAGACCTATGTGGTGTTACTAGGGATTGTAAAAAACGGATTTTTAGAAAAATCCGGATTTACGGATTTTTTCATCCTCAAATCCGGATTAACCGGATAATCCGGATTTTTGTAATTTTTTAAATATTTTTGATAAACAGCTTTAAATGTGAGTTATTTTATTATTATTTCTTTATTTAACATTAATTTTAAAAGTGCAAAATAAAACGTCTGAAAAATTAACATTTTTCTTTAAAAAAAAAGCTAAGATGGGTGTTACTGTCCAAACACACTAGGCTGAATTACGCCGGCGTAATTTACGTGGCCGAAATTACGTTCAGCCGTTTACGTCTGATGCGACACGCTATAAATTACGCGAAGAGCCGAAATTTCGCGGCGTAATTTCCGTTACGGAATGCGCGCGTGAGTATTTAAAATTCTCAGATGTAATGTGTGCGTTAACGCTTTGGAGATAAGGTTGGATTTCCTATGTTCGGTTTTGATAATTCCGTCGCATATTGTGTGTTGCTATACAAAACATTAGCGCCGAATCGCTGCCGAACTTTACGCTCGACTTGGCTCGACGGAAATTCGGCTCACGACGGAATTTCGGCATAGTGTGTCGTCTGTCGCGTTCCGCCCATATTTTGTATGAATTTGAAACGCGGCGTAAACGCGGCGGAATTTACGTCGGCGTAATTCACCCTAGTGTGTTTAGATCCTAAAAAAGCAAGCGATTAAAATAACAGTATCTGGTACTTTCAATTTTAATAAATTATCAGAATTAGTGAACACCTTGGGTAGGAACCAATTAAGAATCCTTACCAGAACTATACAGAATCTAACTGGGCACTGCAAGCTCAACAAACACCTAAACAGAATTTGTAGCATAACGACTTGAAGATTCTGAAGAAGAAGAAGAAGGAGGAGGAGGATAAAACAACTATTCACCTTCTCCTCGACTGTCCTGCTCTATTACAGAGCAGGAACAGGCACCTTGATTGCCACGAATACTCATCCACAGAGAATTCGTGGCACCAACCCCAACCATATCCTTCAATTTATGAGCAGTATTGGGTTGGGGATGATTCTCTAGTGCGAAGGAGTCACAATAGATCCTCATGGGTCGCAGTGCTCTGAGTCAGGGCTCTGACTTCTCTGCCTTCTTTAAAAAAAAACTTTCAATTTTATTAAGAACTTAAAAATACCCAGATTTTTTCAATTACAGCAATCTCCGCTTTATCAATTCCTTCGTCATTTTTACACCTACAGCCGTCAGTCGCACATCATCAAATTATGCTCCAAGATCTGTAAGCCTAGAGGTGGAACTTACAAAAAATAGGTCAAAGACAAGAACAATTATCAACAGTACGAGACGTAGGGTTGAAGTAGACGAGCAAGGAATTCACTATGTCAACGAGTAGCTGTACTTGGACCAATTAGCTTCTTATGACAACAGAAAGGCAGAAAACTGGTCCATGAAGAATGGTGATTTACCAATCTCACTGAAGCGCAGACTCGCTATGTATTTTGCTCGTCATAACCAACGATGCGCAAACTGATTGACCGATTTATGATTTACAAAAGTTTCAACTCAGAGTCTGCCAGAGAGCAATAGAGCTCAAATCTTAACAAATCAAAAAAACATAATGTGCTCCCAAACTAGAATCACAGACGTAGGAATCAAGACTGCCAAGCTAAAGTGGCATTGGGCTGCATGGTGAGTGGTGATGCTATCCACATACATGCTGGATATCGACTGAGTGGGTATCTAGGTCTAAGAAAAGATAGCGCTATGCTCTGGAGGTATTTATTCCTGCAGATCATTGTAATCCTGACGTTATGATGATCTTTGAGGATCTATTGTGACTCCTTCGTATAAAAGTACCGTCCCCAAACTAGTGCTGCTCATAAATTTAAGTATGTGATTAGGATTGGTGCCACAAATTTCCTCTTTAGTAAATTATGAGAGTTTTTGATCTATAGTAGAGCAGTAGAATCAAATAGAAGGTGAATAGACCGTGTATCACAGAATCTGCAGGTCGTAATGCTATTGACACCTATTATTCTGTGTAAAGGTGCTTGTTGAGTTTACAATGTCCAGTTAGGCTTCTGGCAAGGAGCCTATTTTCTTTTCTTACTAGCCAACTCATCACTTTGCCCAGCAGTTGGATAGTATATTTATATTTAGGCTATTGCACAGAATATTAAACTTTAAATCAACATTTAATTAATAAGATAGTAAAATGACACTCGTAGCTAGGGTTTAAGAAATTAAAATATGTCATTATTTATTTTAAATAAAATGATAAAATGTAATTACAACCACCAAATAACTACACAATGCAATGTTAGACATACGAAATTCTGACTTTGTTACTTGTAGACCACGCAAAGTTGTGATAGCGCCTTTAATCAAATGTGAATTTGTATGTCGGATATTACACGATACATTTAAATTAATTTTGTATTACGTAAAAGCTTCTTTTTCATAATTTTATCTACTATTCGAAAAAACCGAAAATCCGGATTTTGAAAAATAAAAATCCGGATTTTTCAAAGGCCCAAAAAATCCGGATTATCCGGATTTTTCAGATTTCGAAGTATCCGGATTGCAATCCCTAGGTGTTAATCTTATATATAAAATTCTCGTGTCACAATGTTAGTCCACGAACTCCTCCGAAACGGCTTTACTGATTTTTACCCAATTTTATATGCATATTCACTAGGTCTGAGAATCGGCTACTCGGTACTTTATATATTGATAAGTGCATTTTTTGAATAAATAATAGTAAATTATTACAACCTGAGACTGACGGCGACCATTGTTTGTGCGACGGGATAGCGATGGGCGTTGCCATGGTGACTGTATACTTATTTAGTCACTTCAATAAAATAATACGGAAAATATATTATGGCAAAGCAACGTTTGCCGGGTCAGCTAGTTTTATATAATATCATGTATATCATGTCAATTTTAAATGTGGGATTAGCGACATCATTTCGCAGAAACAACTTATTGCCATAATTAAATCTCCTTTTGGAAGTTGCTTAAAAATGTTAAGGTCCGTACTTGACACTTGCACAGATGAGGGTAAAATTGACATTGGGTTAAATATATTACGAGATATCTAATCCAGGGTTAATTTTAACTGAAATCCAACAATGGGGCCCTAAATTATAAAAAAAACATGAGCTTACCACCGTAAAGACAAAATCTTATTTCCTGCCTAGCCAATGTTTGGACCACGGTTTGGACTATACTCTATACTGCAGGGGTCACCAATTAGTTTCGCTCCGGGTCCGTTTTAAGAAATAAAACGACCATCGCGGTCTGTACATTTAAAAAATGACAACAAATGTAATTAATGAAATAACAAAGGTATGAGAAAAGTGTCAATTTTTGTTGCTACATGTTCCTCAGATGTCGAGACCGAAATTAATTTTTAACGAAGTTCATCTTCGAATATGCTTGGTCCGCACACAATGGGTCGGCGACGGTCCGGATGCGGACCGCGGTCCGCCATTTGGTGACCGCTGCTCTATAGTCTTTATCTGTAGCATTTGCTGCCATCACGCATCAATCATAATAATTATAATTATTAAAATTAACTTACTCTTTACAAGTCAGAGCTTCTTGTGGTTGGCAGGTTTCAAAGAAGTGTGGTCTCGGGGACCCCACTATAAGCTTCATTATCTGTACCACAGTGATGTTGATGAGCAGACCAAACAGGTACTCTCTGTACCACTGTAAAGCTTGTTCCCTGCTCAACTCCGATCTGTTCTTCTGTCTTTCCACTAGAAGAACCTGAAAAGTAGAAGAAAAATGTTTAAAATAATAAATATTGATAGATTTTAATATTTCAAATTTTTTGGTTTACACAAATTAGTAATAAAATTGAGGTATGCACACATGTTCCATAGTTATTTATGACATATGATACTTAACTTAATCGTTATTATTATTTTTTTATAAATTGTAAGCAATGGTCGTTTTAGAGCTAGCAGACAGCACAATTTTGAGATATTAAAAATTTTTACACAATAAAGAAATAAAATGAATAAGATAATTTTAAGTAGTGCTTGAGAATTCAGCCATTAAAGTCGGTAATTATAAAATTCACATAGAATCTGTAATTTAAAGGATTTCATTTATAAATACACATTCATAATACAGTTATGAACACACATAATATGCATCAATTATGGAAATTAGGATCATAAAAATGTATGCTTAGTACATTATTATACCCCCAGTTATGTAAAACAGACCAGAAAATGTTTTTAAGTTAATTATGAAATAAATTAAAAACCTATTGCTAAAGATTTATTTTTGAATGTATAAGTCATTCTTAATACTTCAGTCGGAATTTCCAGGAATTGCTATTGTATTCTATTGTTGTCGCGATCACCGGTGCTCGCGCGGGGCTTGAAGGATTAAATTTGTTTATCTATCAAATATTATGCTAAATAGATTTTTGAACTATCAAGAAGGATTTTTCATGGTGACTATATTCCAACAGTTCTCTGGCCTAATGTTTAATTAATATTAGCTTTGAGTCATCATGATGTCTTAGTCACAGGCTACACGATCAAATTCTCATCAATCTGATCCATCAATCTGATTGACGGAATATTGATAGTTATAAAAAGTTCATATTAAAAATACGATCAATCCATCAATCCGTGGCGTACACGATCAAATTTTCGTCAATCCGTACCAGATTGATGGATCAGATTGATGAAAAATTGACCGTGTAGCCGGTGACTATGATTTGTAGTCATATTCTGATAATGATTAAAGCTAATTTTAAAACTAAAGATTCCTATTTTTTTATATTGGCATTTAAATGTTACAAAATATAAAAAATTAATAGTAAGTATGAAATTAATATGCTATTGTATTTATTTGACCTATCAAGCCCCATAAGACCACCGGTAATCGCCACCACAATAGAATAACAATAGATTTCCAAGAATCCATGATCGCAGGATTAATGCATGTTCAATACATGACAATGAAAATTGATAGCATTATAGCTGTACAGTACTATTTAGATCAAAATTAATTGAAACATAGTAGAGGTAAGTAAATAATAGAACATACATTAATTTGTCATAGCAACGGAATCCCCAGGCTGAAGTGATATTGAGTCATACCACAATGTGAAGGGTTTTTCCATGAACTGAGAAAATGTCACTGGAAAAGTAGTCATATTTTCCAACTGGCTTAGATAGGTATAATATATTTAATTTAGAATTAATAATTTATTTTGTTATGGCATCAAATTCTTTTTAACCAATCAAGCCCCATAAGCTCACTGGTGAGCGAGACACAATAGAATAACAATAGATTTCCAAGAATCCACGATCGAAATATTAAAGTCATGCTCACCGACCACTTCACCACTATACAATGCCCAAATTATAAAAAAATATTTAAAAAAAGATATTTGGTATCTTCGAACACGAAAGTACCCTTTTACAGCTCTGACAGATAATAATTTATATGAGCAAAAACATGAATGTAGAAAAAGGCAGACAGAGTCTTGTTATACAAGAACTGTGTCTTCAGAGTAGGCCACGCACACATTCTTACGCCTGTCAAATGGTATGGACTAGCGTAAGAATGTGTGCGAGCGGACCGTGTACATGCAGTCAGCTGGCCGACCGAAGGACACAGTTTTGTGTATGGTGGGACTCCGTCCGCCTTTTTTATGTCCATGAGCAAAAAGTTTAGATGCAGAACAGAATAAAATAGTAAAGAAACAAATATAGACTTACCATTATAAGCGGTAGAAAGATGGTGACAACAAACAGCCATTTGAAATGAATGGTATCACCAGTGAAGGGGTATGACAGAGCAGGATCATTGCACTCAAAGCCAACCTGGCCTCCAGGAAGAAGTCGGGACTCCACAATAAAAAACAGCAGTAAAGCTGAAATTGATGTACTTAATAAATGCTTAGAAATATCGCAATTATCAAAATAATTTACTTTTTAACAGAATATTAGATAGTTATGAGGTTTTTATATATAAGTACCTAATAAGTTAATCTAGCAAAAGCATTAAATTTGAATGTTGAAGCTACAATTAGTTTTAAGTGGATACTTCTGTTATATTGAAAAAAAAATTGACTAGGTATAAATGCCATTTCAGTAATACAATACTTACTTCGATGCCAACGGTTAGTTTTCGCCCAAATTGTTTTTATCTTGTCCATAGTTACACTGCACGAATTTCCGAGTTTAAAACTTAGATAATACTGCCCTGTCTGCCGGTCGCTGTGGTTATTACTTAACTTGCTTAACGTAACTAAAAACTCACGAATCAAGAGTATAATTCGCGATAATATGCTAATAAAATATCTATTTACATTGCATCATAGTTATCTGCACACATTAATTTGAGAGCAATAACTTTGCTATAATTATAGTGTGAGATTGGTAAAAAATATTATTACAAATAAAATGTATTACACAGATTTCTATAAATTAATTTGATATTAAAATTAGATGTCAAAAATCAAAATTAATGAGAGTCCATGGACCATGACTGCTGACATATGACATACTGCTGACAAATCGTGCTTAATGCATTTGACATTTCTGTCATTCGTCAAATAAATGTCAACTGTCAAATATGTCATAAATGACAATTGACAAATATTTTTTTTGGCCATCGTGGAGGCCTATGCATAGACTTCAAATGTTATACTTCACTGGTTTTTTTTCAATTCAATAATATGAATAATAATAACTGTGTGTTTTATAATTAATATTATATAATTATAACTTTAATTATTATTATGATAAAAGTTAAACTAATTTAAATAGTAAACAAATTAAAAAATATATATCAATAAGCTGCGGTAACAGTGTACCGAATTATGCTCTTTTTACCATTGCTATGACGCTACACGTTATCTATAGTTGCGTGTGTACGGTGAATTACACGGCTATTATTGAACCAAAGATTTCCTTTGGTAGGATTGGTCCTTATATGGTCCAAGGATGGATTTAAGATGTGAAGCCACCGCGATTTTTGATGTTAGTTTTTTTTAATTTTAGCAGCTTCTGCTCTAAAGGAAAATAGAGTCTCAATCTGTATAGAGGCATTAATTATGGTACTATTCCAAGTTCGGTACCATATTCGGATGACTTAAGAATGCTAAATTCATTTTAGGACTCATATTTGCACGATAAAGATGTTAAACAACGTAAAAAGAAGAAGAAGCATTATTTAAACGCGCTAATCTTAGTATCAGTCAGTAATTACTGGTCCGATTTGAAAAATTCTTTCAGTGTTAGATAGCCCATTTATTGAGGAAGGCTATAGGCTAAATTTTATTACGATAAGACTAATATAAGCGAAGAAATAGAGGAAAATGTGAAAAAACGGAGGAAATTATTTGAATAAGCCCTTTCAAATAATTTTCACGATTTTTTCAGCAATTTTTCTGTTATTTGGCACAGATAAAAAGTTAAGGAACGTTAAGAGTAATAGGCTATTTATTGTGGACTAATTTGTCTGTGAAATATCTAATTTACGCGGGCAAAGCAGCACGGAACGTCTAGTAATATTATAAAGCTGAAGAGTTTGTTTTTTTGAACGCGCTAATCTCAAGAACTACTGGTCCGATTAGAAAAAACTTTCAGTGTTTGATATCCTGTTTATCGAGGAAGGCTATAAGCTATATTTTATCACGCTAAGACCAATATGAGCAAAGATACAGAGGAAAATATAAAAAAACGGGGAAAATTATTTGAAAGGGCTAATATCTCACAGACTACTGGAGCAATTTTTATGTTATTTGACACGAATATATAGTAGACTGCGTGACATATGGGTTATTAATTTGTGAAAAATATACGGTTTCCGTGAAAATTCAGATTTACGCGGACGAAGCCGCGCGGTACGTCTAGTAATATTAATATGTTTATTGCTCCATTCATCACCATGTCTTTGGCATGCAGAATAATGCAGCTATCAGCCTCCTTATATTAATTAAGCCCTTTCAACAGCGTTTTCGTTGGTTGAAAATCATATATTCTAAATTTTTTATTTTATTTTTACTATTTTATCTAAATATTATTCAAAAACTGGCACTTAAACATTCGATTCAATCGAAAATGATACCAAACTCGCCTATATACCTAAATCCCACGCAGTTATTGACCTCATACCTTGTTAAAGCTATTAAGTGAAAATATTTTGTTTGATGGGTGGGAATATTGAGGAGGAGTTTGGAATGGGAGCGGAGATCTTGCCTATCATAATTGTGGAACATATAATTGTTTTTTAAATATCTAGGGTATGGGAATCGAATAAAATATTATATAGTAAGGAGAGTATGCGAAAATCACGGCGATAACGTATTGGGAGCCACTTAAGCTTGAGACGGTATTCAGTGATATGGTCATATTTACGTAAGCCGAACATGAACCTCAGCGAAAGATTTTGGAGGCGCTCAAGCTTATTAAGTTGGTCTTCAGTTAGGTTGGTGTAGCAAGCATCAGCTGCATAATCTAGAAGGGAGAGAAACAGGGATTGAGCTAAAACTACTTTGGTTTGGGTAGGAAGAACGTACCGGAGACGTTTTAGGGAATGCCAAGTAGAAAATACTTTTTTGCTAACATTTTGAAGTTGTGGCGACCAAGAAAAATTTTCATCGAATGCCACCCCGAGATTTTTCACAACCTTACTAAATGGGATTGTAATACCGTTGATAAGGACGGGTGGTAAGGAGTTATGGTCAATCCTGGAGACTAGCCCCGGGCTGCCGATTAGGATTAATTGGGTTTTTGCGGGATTAATAAAAAGTCCATAGTTCCTACTCCAGTCACAGATCGTCGACAAATCTCTATTCAAATTACTGATAGCTGTATGAAGACCGCTCAATTCTGACTGGATGTAAACTTGTAGGTCATCTGCATACAGGTGATAAAAAGAACTAATTGAAGCTATTAATACTTCAGTCGGAATTTCCAGGAATTGCTATTGTATTCTATTGTTGTCGCGATCACCGGTGCTCGCGCGGGGCCTGAAGGATTAAAGAATTAATAAGAGAATCGAAGTGGCGACAGACACTTTAAGGAAACATAAAATGTTTGAGTGTCATAAACATGGGCGTACCCAGGATTTCAGCTAGGGAAGTAGCATGGTCTTGCACCACCCCTCCACCCCACAACATGAAAAAACTTCCCGTTTGTTTTGCTTAAATGGAGGCTTTAGGGCCGGAAAAATTATTTGAAATAGAAAAACTGAAGAGGCTAAAACCAGAGTGATCTAAGTGACATTTCTACCAATATTGAGTTTGTTACACTATCGCATAGAAAAATCTAAATTCTTTCATGCCACACTGGTCTATGTGCTTGCCAGTACTTTTTTCCTTGAGAGATCACAACATCTCACTATAGAATTGGTGCAGTTTGCGAATTGTAAAGATGCCAGACTGATCTAAGTAATGAGATGCACGTAGATCACTGTGGACGCAAGTTTACTAGTAGAGTTGTTAGCGTTTATGTAAAACCCGGTAAAACCAAAGTAATGTAAGTGCAATAAAGAATAATAAATTAATCGTGAATGACATTATTATTATTAATAATAATAATATCTATGGACGCTTCACACCACGTCAGTGGTAAGTACCAGAAGGACTTGTGTTACGGGTACCAGACAACGGAAATATATTAAATACTTTTATACTATACGTCATATATTTAAGTTTTTTATTATACGATACATATATACATATCCATGACCCAGGAACATTGAAAACGTTTTGTTTCGTCGGTCGGCGGGATTCGAACCCGCAACCCCCAACTTGAGCTACCAACAGCCCACCCACTGAGCCACAAAGATCGTCTAAATGATTGAGTCATGCGTGCGTGTATGTGGCCAGAACATTGTGGAGCCAGAGGATCTCAAGAAATTATGTCATCACTGCACTACTTTCTAGAAGATTCCGGTTGGGATAGCATCAAATCCCTATGTTTTTTTAGTGACTGTTGTTTCGTTCAAAACAGAAACTGAAATGTTTTGCACTTCTTTCAGTTTTACTTATCCATCATCAGTATGATAAGTTTTACCACATGTTACAGAAAAAGAGGCAATCAGGAAGCACAAGATGATGATGATGTATTGCCTTCTTTGTTTGACGATGATTAAGACATGGTTTTTCTTATGATATGAAAGTTAACAATTACCTTTTTAGTACATTATTAAAATTTATGAAATGCCATACTGATCTAAGTGATATTTTTTTGGAAAACTAAAAATATCCGCTTTATTAAATAAAAAAATTGAGAAAACTTGTTCCACTGTTATTTAAAACTCATTATAAGTAAATTAAATAAAAAAAAATATATTATAAAGCTCATATATTTCCTATGACAACACCTAACGCGTTTCCTTAATTTTCTCAGAAACATACTTTTGTACCCTAGATCACTCTGGTTTTAGCCTCGTCAACTGTGGATTATATATTGTGTAGCCAGATATATTAGCTAGGTTATGAAGTATATAAGTTACAAGTTTTATGAAAATAATATGGGAAAAATGAGTTATTGTCCGTATGTTACGAAATGTTACTTGATCGATTCTTCTACTCACGTCTTCAATTATTCTCTAACAAATTAATAAAAAATATTAGTATTTTAAAAAGATAAAACCGACTTTAAGTTGTACGTAATTAAGCATTAAAATTCCCTATCTCAAAAACTACTGAACCGATTTTGATGAAACTTACAGCATTCCCTGAGTTGAACAATACCTAGTACTTACAACAAAAAAAGAATCACTTAAATCGGACTTGTAGTTCCGGAGATATGCGTGCACAAACATAAAAACATACATACATACATATATACATACATACATACACTCTCGAAATTTGGCGCATTTGTTCAGAAGCTGCTATAGATTAACATATACAAAAACTGGACAGTTCTGGAAATATTACATACATACGCGTCGAATTGATAACCTTGATTGATAAATGATTGATAAATTAATTGATAATCCTTTTTTTGAAGTCGGTTAAAAATATATTAATGGTCTTTTTGCAAACTTAGTCATAAGAACTAATAGATGACCATACAGTAGTTCTGAGTTGTTAGTTTGTTAATAGAATTATATTTTCAGAGAATAGTGATGATATTAAATTTTGCAGTAGAATAAACTACAAAATAACTTTAGTATGTATTGCAAAACTAATAAAAGATAAGATCCATGTCATCTATTAGGTTTTTTACATTTTCAAGAACTATTAATAGACACCCTTTATATTGTTAGGGAAAATGGATAAAAAATCGTAAATAAACATTAATTAGTGTGTACAACGTGACCATTAATGCAATGAAATCAATAGAAAATATTACAAAAAAATCAAATAAAATGTATTCAAAACTTACGTGCAAAATTTCGCCTTCCTTATCCTATTTGCTAAGAAATTGCCGAGCGCGTGTTGACGCGGTCACAATCTTTACGAAAACTGATCCCATTTCAAAATTTTGTTTCCGAAGGCGTCGCTAATATATTTTTTCACATCAACAGATAGCTTGAGAAGCTTATAAAATTTACAGTGTTGAGGAATAAGTAGAGTAATTCTTATTTTATGGTAATTTTTTCGTAAGTGTCATCTATTAGTTCCGTGTCTAGCATTAGTGCTTTTCCCTTAATATAAAAATTTATCCAATGATCAATCCATATTTTTTGTAAATCTACCATCCTTTGCCATCAGATCCTGGTAGACCTATACCTAACTAGTTCTACTAACATAGCAAAATTACAGAAAAATGTGGGCAAGGATAGCCTTATCCCCAAAAAATCATTAATCAAAATAAATCTTGAACTACAAGTAGAAACCTATAATATTGGTGGTCCTTTAATGGTGGTCCTTGCGTTTTATTTCATAGTTATAAAAAACCCGCATAATTTTTTACTTTATTTTAAAGAGTATGAACTATGAACCTGGCATTATACAGCCAATACGACCACACAGTCACATTTGCCAACGTGTGTGGCCTAGTGTGGCCACAACCAGCTTATGAGCATCCTTCTTGTTTATCGTACTTAATTTATAATGGGAACGAACAGATAAAATTAATGAAGGGCTAATTTAAAAGCCTCATGATAATATTTTATGGCTTTTATGATTTAGGAATCTTATATGCTTTTATTTAAACTTAATCGAGGGAATATTGAACACAAAATATATGAAATATTCAGATTCAGATGTTGGTCCATGCTAGGGTTGTTGAGGAAGTGATTATGAGGAAGAGGAGGAGGAAGAGGAATTGTCACGCGCAAATTTAGAGGATGCGGATGAGGAAGAGGATATTTTTTGAGGAAGAGGATGCGGATGAAGAAGCGGATGAGGAATAGGATTATAGGAAATTATAAATACTAGCGGACCCAACCATGTCTGTACATAACAATACACAAAAAATAATTAAAAGGGCATTTTCCAGCGGACCAAACTATGAATCTAAATTTTATAATTCATTTTTATACTTGAAAAAACGCCCCGAATTGTTTCATTTTCTAAAATTAGATACTACATTATATTTCCAAGAATTCGATCTGAGCAAAAACACGATATCTTAAAATTTTCTCGATAGAAAAAAATCACGAAGATGCATCTAAATTCACGAATTTTTCATTTATAGCCATTAACCGTGCATTGAACTAAGTTAATATTTTAACACATTGTATAAAATTCTATAAATGAGAATCGGACCTAGCGTATTTTTAAAATGTTGTATATTTATCGAGTTATTGAGAAAAAACTAATTTGGCGATGAATCCGCGTCGTCCTTTTTCACCTGGCATATGAAAGACGGGCGTGAGTGTGAAGAGAGAAGGACCATGTTTGATTTTTTGGGTTAGTCGCCCTCTTAAGGAGGAGTTGGTGTGCCTAGTGTGAATTTTTTGTTTCACATTCGATCGTGAATGTGTTGGCGTTTACTAAGATTTTGTATGGGATTTGTACAGCGCCACCTGCTCACGGGAGTGAGCCCAGCCCAGTGAGTAATCCCATAGAGATCAGCTACGATAACATGGCGCGCCCCTCCAAAATTCAAAACGTTTGAAGTGCGTGTGTTGTCTTGCGCGGTCGACTAGTTATGATTAGTTGACCAACAAATTTTGGTAATAAGGGACATTAACTGAAATATTACGTGTACTGTGATTGGTTGAATACTTACTACATACAAACTCTTTCATAAGGATGTGACTACAGTCTACACACATTGAAACAGTCATACCTGTTTCGAGAAGATGGTCGGTCTGGTATAATATTAAAACAAAAAATCAGAAAAATTGACTTTTATTAATCTGCCTGAAAAGATAATATACTTACCTAATAATTTATTTTTCTTTCCAACACTTCATTTTGCGCAGAGTAGGTACCTACCCTGTTTTAATTCCCACTTGCCAGGAAAATGGACGTTTATTTTATTTCATAATAATTATGGCTATTTTTTATGGTCATTGCTTGGTCATAAAAAATAGAAAACTGAAACTGAGTGCAGCTTTTAAAAGTACGGTCAAAGCATAGTTTCTCTATAATATTGTACCTACCTATTAGCTATGGAGCAGTTTTTTAATATCTTTTTTAATATCTATGGACGCTTCACACCACGTCAGTCTGGCCCTGTGCTAAGTACCTGATGGACTTGTGTTACAGGTACCAGACAACGGAAATATATTTAATACTTTTATACTATACATATATTTAAGATTTTTATTATATTATGATACACATATTTAATACACATCCATTCCGTCGGCGGGACTCGAACCCGCGACCTCCGGCATGAGCTACCGACGCGCTCACCACTGCGCCGGAGGTTGTCTGTTTAATTCTACGTTACTACGTAGGTAAGTAAATGATAAATCTTAAACTGCTTAGTAAATTTAACTAGATTATACCGTTAGGTACTTCATGCTCTGTAAAATGACAATTCAAAGCACTAACGTCCAAATTAATGCTAATTTAACTTTTATTTGTCATAGCCCAGCGATTAGTAAACACAAACGAGTAAATGCAGTCCATCGTAACTAGTTTGGTTTCCCAATGTTTGACCATTCGTTGTGTTTGACAGAACAATTATTATGCTGCGGGAATGCTAGAATTATGTTAAAGTTGAAAATTTCCGGTCCTGCAAAAAAAAACTAATTTAATGATTTACTCATAAAACTAAGATAATATGTAATATTATTTTAAGTAAATACTAATTAAATAATAATATTACTGTATATCAACCACAATATTTTCTTTATCTTTATCTCTTATATACATAATTATCTTTACACAAGAAAAGTTTGTCAGCTTCATATTAATTAGGTATAGGTTTCGAAGATCGGGTACAGATCAAATACATCATGCTACTTTTTAATGCTAAAAATAGATGAGGTGCTAGAAAATATTAAATAAGTAGGTAAGTTTTTCGTCTAGAATGTCATTTTCTTTAGATCTTGACATTCAATCTTCAGGTTTAAAAGCTGAACAACATAGAAATTGTAAACTAAAATAAATTAGGATAGCTGGGTCAAGTTGTGTTAAGTAGGTCAACTTACGCGCAGATAAACTGAAACAAGGTGAGTGGTGACCCATATTTCGAGTGCACTATTTGAAACATGGAAGTATACCTATACTCAAAAAATAAAGCTTTAAACCAACTAAAGGGAACAGCTAATTGTTTGGTTTCGTTTTACTTTTTTTTTCTAAGTATCTACGTCTCATTTTTTGGAGTCAAATATTACTATTGTTTATTACTGTAACTTTAAATACTTTATGTAAATATAGTCGTGATTCCAACGTCGTAGAAATGGACCCCACAACCACACGATAACCACAACCACACCACAACCACACCACGTGGTCGGGCGTATATTTCGTAAATTGTAAATGAACTGGACCATTCACACGTACCACATTTTGTAGTCGTTGTCGACCGCTTGTCAGATAACTTGTCAGACGCAACCACGGCCGACCACATCGCAACCACGTCGCAACCACGTCGCAACCACGTCGCAACCACGTCGCAACCTCGTCGCAACCACATCGCAACCACAACGTTGCGTCGATGCAACGACAGTGCGCACACACCACAAGCGTTCTTCCTCCCCTCCGTTTCATTGACTTTCGTACGTAACCACTTCGCAACCACTGGCGACAACGCAACCACGTCGGCATTTTGTCGGTACCACAACGCAACTACAAAAAGCTGCAGCGACACCATTCACACGTAACCATTGCTCGACGACATTTTGTCGGTGCGATGTCGTGTAGTTGTCGTACGTGTGGGCCCTTAGCGCTCTCTCTACATTCTTCTTCACTTCATATCTGTGATTTGTACAGAAAAAAGAAAGAAGGAAAACGGTTTAAAGGTAACCAAAGCTACAACCGGAGCGCAGAAATGTAAAATATGTTTGTATTAAATTTTACTAAGCAAAACGTTGTAAACTCATGTTAAAAAATCATTTATTTCAAAACAGCACTGACCCATATTTTGTATCCCTACTCAAATATATTTAACACCTTAAAACCTTGGTATCATAAAACACTAATCCGTTTAATACCTACTTATCTATAAAATAGAGCTACCTACTTATAGTCTAGGTAACTGGTCAAATCCTGTAACATTATATTGTGTAGGCAAATGTTGTGTAATGTAGCTACAGAGCAAAGAAAAGGTAAGATTTTAAATTAATGTTAAGTTTCTTAAACTGTCCGTATCCGTAAAAATATGTGTTAATTATTAATTAATACGATACATACCTACGTAAACATATTGTACGTGTAGTTAAGTATTAAAAATCACAAGTTACAACATTAGGCGCTATTACTTTTACCCATTCATCACACTTTAACCGCAACATAGACAAGGTGGTAAGATCAACACAAGATCAAGGTACATATAACATAATATTATGTTTGTCTGTAGTTTTGACTGCACGTGAGCCCTGCAGGGCCGGTTGTTGACTATTAGTGGCATTGGTATAATGTATTATAATATTTATGTAGGCATATGTTTGTTAATTTGTAATACATTAAAAAATTACGAAACATCTTTATTCCGTCGTAATTTTGATTTTAAGACCCCTCTTCATGTTGGGCCAAGATGGATAACCACGATCACCAACATGATTGTAAAGCTATCTCTACACGCTTGTATACACTAATTATATTGGTCCAAGATTGGCTAACGTAAAAAGTCCGCACAAAATGACAATTCAAATGAACGAAGCAATAAAATACAATGACACTATAATTTGGTCAAGTTAATTATTGTTATTTACATTAAATATATGAATTTAAATATATGAATTGGAACAGAATAATTATATTAATAAGCTGTTGCCCGCGACTTCGTTCGCATTAGCATAGTAGATCACATCCCAAGTATTATTTATTGTACAAAAATATTCAATGTACATAATTGACTTTCCTACGATTTTATCATATATAGATATTCCGCGCGGCTTCGCTTGCGTAATTTAGGAATTTCACGCAACCGTACATTTTTCCGCAAAAAATAGCCTATGTCCCTTCAAGTGGTCTATTCTTTATGTTTGCCAAATAACATAAAAATTGCTCCAGTAGATCTTAAGACAATAAGCAATTTCATATAATTTCCCCCGTTTTTCCACATTCTTCACTCCAATTAGTGTTAGCGTTATAAAATATAGCCTATAGCCTTCCTCGATAAACGGGCTATCTAACACTGAAAGAATTATTCAAATCGGACCGGTAGTTCCTGAGATTAGCGCGTTCAAATAAGCCCTTTCATATAATTTCCCCCGTTTTTTCCACATTTTCCTCTATTTCTTCGTTCCTATTCGTCTTGGCGTGATAAAATATAGCCTATAGCCTTTCTCAATGAGGCGCACTTGCGCAGATCTGAGTTAAAGTTAACTCTAGGCTAAACATCATGTCATAGAGATGACAGAGATCACTCACTTGGTGAGTGACAGATATGACATGATGTTTAACTCAGAGTTAACTTTAACTCAGATCTGCGCAAGTGGGCCTCAATGAACTATCTAACACTGAAAGAATTTTGCAAATCGGACCAGTAATTCCTGAGATTAGCGCGTTCAAATAAGCCCTTACAAATAGTTTCTCCCCGATTTTTCCACATTTTCCTCTATTTCTTCGCTTTTATTAGTCTTAGCATGATAAAATATAGCCTATATCCTTTGTCGATAAATGGGCTATCCAACAGTAAAGGAATTTTTAAAATCGGACCAGTAGTTCCTGAGATTAGCGGTTCAAACAAACAAACAAACAAACTCTTCCCAATTATAATATTAGTATAGATTTCATCACAAATTAATTCATAAATTATTGTGAAATCACTTCTAAGTTCTGTCTCTTCTGATAATCGTATCTAAACTGACAATATTAACGTAATTAAACGTAGGAAGTGTAGTTAGAAAATGACAACGTATTAGCGATTAAGTATTACTTATTACAACTAATGTTATTCATATTTTATGTCGTTTTATAGATGTCATTAAAAATAATTACTCGCTCATTAGTATGCAGAGACCTAGGAACATTAGACATGGCGTAAAATTAATTTTACGAGACAAATTAATTAACTATAAAACTAGGAAGCAATGAAAGTTAATTGATTTTGGCTTTATTGGATATTTACAATTAGCCTAGTTATTTATAATACTTTGAATATTGTTAAGTGTTAAGATCATATTCAACTTTAGTCACGAAATCATTAATCGGAAACCACCCATTTTTCACGATCAAAACCATTGTATGATTTTTACATTGCTCATTGATATTATATCGGCAACCTCTTTATACAAGGAGTAACAAAACAATGTTATGCCTAATACTTATATAGCTATAGTGTATACAGTATATCCCTCGATCGCGGAAAAACGAGACACAATAGATTTGTATTGTTATCGCGGCCGCATGCGGCCGCTTCGGGCTTGAAGGAATATGTGGTTATAAAGCTAAAAAGGCGGTAAAAGAAATTACTTTTGACTTGAAATATATAATATGTCTGTAATATTAGAAATGCTCCAACGCGACGTTTTTAATTTTTCCACACAATAAATTAAAAAAGTAACTCTTTCAGCGCAGCTACTTTTATAATGAACTGAATAGGTACATACTCTGAAATCTAAACTTTTTTAGTACTTACTTATTATTATTTTGTTTTATTACACTCCGTAGATATCTAGCTCTTTATCGACTGCTCTGTCATTATTTATTGGGTTCTATAATTTAATGATTGTATCAATGCAACTTATGAGGCGTGTCCATATTATGACGTCACAGGAGTTAGTGTCATGTTGTGATGTTTTTATGATGGGCTGTGGGTTTAATAACTTTTTTGGTAAGATCAAAGAAGAAAGTTGATTTCCCGATGAAAAGATTCACAAAACAGCTTATTGGAGGAATCACTGCTATTGAGATAAAGTGTTGTTACTTGTTAGCCATTAAACAATCCGTTAATGTAATAGATTATTATTTTTAAGAAAAAATTAAAACCGACTTCCAAGGTAAAAACAATAGTAATATGAACTAAAAAGTATTAAATAACTCTTACTCTTTAATAGTGTCTTTTTCAGAATTCGTCTAAATCTCAACTATTTCCGTACAATGTACATACATTTCCGTACAATGTACATGGGACTGGTATCGACTTCAAAGTAATGAAGACTGTAGTATGTACAGAAATAGTTGAGATTTAGACGAATTCTGAAAAAGGCACTATTAAAGAGTAAGAGTTATTTAATACTTTTTAGTTCATATTACTATTGTTTTTACCTTGGAAGTCGGTTTTAATTTTTTGTTAAAAATAATAATTTCACTCTTTTTAGTTATCTACAAAATAAGGCTTTATGCGTAAATAACCAATACAAATGTTAACTATTCACATTATGTTACTGTAAGCGAAATTGTGGTAAATGCTTGCAGTTATCTAAGCGATGCTGCAATTTCCAAACTTTTATCTTTAAAGGTTCAGGAGTTCTATTCAGTGACTTTGGACCAAGAGACACCTTCGTATGAAATTTCTCTTATTTGTGACATATGTTTAACTTACTAGAAACAACATTTTAACCACTATGAGTGTTTTGATAAATTTCAAGGATTTCCCTCGATTGCTCATAGATCCCATCATCAGCTCACCACTTTCGTAATTGTTATACAAAATTAAGATTATATCATATACAACAACACGAGAATTTTGAAAATCGGTCCACAAACAGCGAAATCATCAACAAAAACAACATCTTCGATGCAAAATATCGCGAAAAGTACCAATAATTGGGTCATAGTGTGATGGCCCATGGTATAATTATGGTTGTGATGACGATGATCAATCAAATTGATGTGTTGGCTTATGCTTTCAGTTGTTTAAACAACGCCGAAATCCCAGAACCTGTACCTATAAGCATTCAAAAGTTCTGTTCGGTACCTTCGGATCCAGGGTATAACCTGGTGCGAAGTCTTACTTTTTGGTAGCATTTACCTCGAATGCTTCAGAAAAAATCGAAATCACTATATGTTTCCATACAAATTTCAAGGACTCCCCTCGATTACTCATGGATCCCATCATCAGATCACCATTTTTATGAACATGGTACCAAATTCGAATCAAACCCTATACAACACAAAAAGAATTTTGAAAATCGGACCACAAACGGCTGAGTAATTGTTGAACATACATAAAAAAATACATACAGCCGAACGTATTACCTCCTCCTTTTTGGAAGTCGGTCAAAAACTAGGAAAAAACTGAAAATTCGGAAAAGCGTTACATATTTGCCCGTCTCCATTTTGATTAAATAATTTTTATTTAAGAAAAAAGTGAAACTTGAACAAATTAATGTGTAGCAAACCTTCAAGAAGAGGGTTCTAATGTTGCGAGTGTCCATGGACGAGGGTAGTTGCTTTCTATCAGGTGACCCGTTTGCTCGTTTGCAGTCTTATTTAAAATAAAAAGGTATGATTAAAGGCACAGTGAGATTTGTGTGTATAACGATTAAAATTTAATTAAATTGCAGTATACCGCATAAGATCCAAGTTTCACATCAACACTAGCTAATCTAATAAGCTCTCTACAATGTTGCAACGGTTTCTTACAATCTGGGGTGTACTTAATTGCAAGAAAAACTAAAATGGCGTCGGTGGAGATACACGTGAGGCGATAATGATGACAGCTGAGTACTAAAAGAGACTACACACAGGCGGGGCCTCGATAAATATAGGCCTAAACTTTGGGCCTAATCTCAGGGCCTCAAAAATATTTTTATTCGCCTTCATTTCGGGGCCACGAGTACCTAAGCTCCAACGAACGGCCTGTTAGAAACTAGAAGAAGTAGAAAATAAAATAAATATATTATGGTTAGGCTAGTTGCAATGTTTTAAAAAAAATTTAGCCTCATTATAAGCTTAGTAAGAAATGTTTTGTACACAGTTGACTGCTGACATTACTCTTACATAAGAAGTGGTGTTAGCCACCTTTTCACTTTTAAGCAGCCCTCGAGAACCTTTAAGGACCTTTAAAGGACAACGCCCTCTTAAGTCTTGTCGTTTTTGAAGCTTTAAGGGAATCGCAATTCTTCGCTGAATTTACAGAAATAATCGAGTTTAATAATTATTTTTTGAGTTATAAATTAATTATAAGTTACTTACTATTTCTCAAGTTATACAAATAAAATGAATACTTAAGCTCAGTCAAATTTAACTAAGTTAATTAAAATGAAATCGCTTATCGCTCTTCAATTTTTTCGAGCTTGGTATAACCGATACTAAATCAAGAAATTGGATGAAGTGTGTAGTCCCTCTGATGCCAGATTCAGATCTGCCGCCTACTAACGCCGCTACTGACTGTACAACATGATAGCACATCGACTAATACTAGGTTGTCTAGGTAGTTAGTGTTCATTATAATACTAAATTAATCTAGACACACTTATCAAACTGCTGACGTCTGTTGATATTTGCTAGTTCACGGTGCTTAAGAAAAATAGTTTTAAAATCAAAGATAATCAAACTTATTTTAGAATTCAATATATAATATAACTCTTTGTTATGTCTATTGTCTATGTCTACCTCTTGCGTGAAAATTGCATAAAGGTGCGTGAAAATTGCATATAATATCTAATTGACAAACATTTGTCCAAATATTTGTACTTGTTAAAGCCGGCATAACGCTACAGGCACAATTTTTACAATAATTTGAACTTTTGAAGTTCCAAATTCCACACCTGGATGATGCTACAAGTGGCAGTAAGTGTCATATTTTGTTCGCAGTGGGCGAAAGTGGCCACTGCCCATGCGTGGGGTACAGTTATGTTGGTTGTTAACACGACTTTACACTATAGTGCGATAAAGTAATATTATACAGGGTGTAACAAAAACAAGTGATAATATTTTAGGGTGTGTACGTGTTCCCTGTATAGAGTTCACTGTGAAAGTAGCAGCGCTGAAAGACCAAAAATTTTTTTCACTTTTGTATGGGGAAACTCGTGACGCTCGGGCCCTTGCCTGGATGGCTGTTTTATACATGTTTTATAATATGTTGCTATGTAGATATCAATACATTTTGAAGTTAATGTGAAAACGTGTAGCTGGACTAAATTGGTATGCCACTGACCACTGTCACAGTATAGCAATATCCCTTTGCTATACTGAGCCACTGTCAATGATTTTGTAATTTTTTTATGAGCAGTCAACAGACTAAGAATAATAATTAATTTCTGCCTTTTTTATGATCAGGCTAAAATATGCATTATAACATTTTAACTTAAAACATTTGCATTATAACAATAAATCCATAATATGATTTAACTATTATATTAGAACTAGTAAACAATATAAAATTTTAAATTACCTTTGATGCCTTGTTTGATGCCCAAATAATGATTTAATGCACCCAATAAAGTTCGCATGTTGACATTCTATGAAAAGATCAAGGTATTCTAGTAGGCTTAGTGGTTTGACTAGATTTTAGGTTCTTTATTGCTCATTACTTGAATAGCTACCTGTAGATTGTAGAGAATCATAAAGGGATTAAGGTGTAGAATATTAGATGTTAGTAGCATAAGGACGGTCTTGATTGCTGCTCTACTACAGAGCAGAAATAAGCAGCTTGGGTGCTACGTATACTCATCTACAAAGGAAAGTAGCATAAACCCGAGTTCCCAAATCCCAAATCTAAGCCGCATCGTTTTTATGAGCAGTATTGCGTTGGGGACGGTATACTCTAGTCTAGAGTCTAGTTAGTGCGAAGAAGTCACAATAGATCTTCAAAGGCGGCATTATGTTAGGGCTGCAATGACCTATCACCTACCTTCGAAATAATAATCGGCCAAGTGCGAGTAGGACTCGCGCACGAAGGGTTCCGTTATCCGTACCATTATAGAGCAAAACAAGGTAAAAAGAAAATGATTTTTTGCATGGGAGCCCCGCTTTATTTTATTTAAATTTTATTATTAATAATTAAATTATAAATATGACTGAGAATTTTGTGATAATTTAAAGCGCCTAGCTGTTGCCATTATTGATTACGAGCAAAAAAAAAGACAAAAAAAAATAAAGTTTGTTGTATGGGAGCCCCCATTAATATTAATTTTATTTTGTTTTCAGTATTTGTTGTTATACCGGCAACAGATATACACAATCTGTAAAAATTTCAGAACTCTAGCTATAGCGGTTCTTGAGATACAGCCTGGAGACGGACAGACGGACAGATAGACGGACAGACAGACATCGAAGTCTCATTCTTCGTCTCATCCTTTGGGTATGGAACCCTAAAAAAAGAACAATATCAACTAATAGCGTGTGTCCTAAAAGCGATCCTTCTTCCTCGCTGTTTCCGAGCGCTCTTAATGTTTTGCCTGCCCTATACCTTCTATTTACAATATGCCTTGTACCTTCTCATGCTACCGTTAATTTACGCTGATAACACGTTAAACAACGCCGTAAACAGTCGAAGGAAGCTACAATTAATATACGTTAGCGTTGCTTTGATTTCGTTATGACGGAAATTATCGTGGGCAGGATAAATAGAGTACGGTTCTTCGATTAGTAAGCGTAGGTGAAGGTTCTAAGGTTAGTAGGACTAGGGTACTACTAATCCTAAGTCCTGACTCCTGTAGCCTTTGAAACAGCGTCAATCGCCAATATGGGGTTAAAATATAAAGTGGGTGAAAATCCCATCAAACTCTACATCTAAATGGTTGGGCCTTTTGTCTTACAATTTTGCTTTTCGTGAATGAGATACTCTGCTCTTCCATTTCAATATAATGTACAATTACAATAATTAAGGTAATAATAAAAGATTTAAATTGCAAAAACATGAAAGGTTTTACCATAGCTACTATAAACTTTGGCTGATATAATATATGAAGAATATAATATACTTAGTACTTACGTGAAGTTTTTCGTTCCAACCGAGATCCAAAAACAAAGTTTGAGGTTCCTTGTAAGTTGTAGTGTACATATTTTATTGTTAGATACTTTTGTGATATTATGTCTGAATTATAAATGTGCAAAAGATTCTGTCCTACGTAATTCTATATCTCAATCTATCATAGAACCCGCCGTGTAAATTACAGCGTAGATCGTGTCCTGTCGTGATCGTTTTGTTACAACATGCGGCAAGTCCTTAGGGCTCAGGGCGTGCATTAGTGTTGCACATTGTAAATTAGAGTACTCTGGTGTTTCGTCCCAAAGTTTTTGGGCCCACTGGGACCAATGACCAGATATGAATTTTTATCATTTTTTCATCTAGCAATTGGTCCCACTTTTATGATACATTGTTTTCTAGGAAGACATTTTGAAGTAGGGTTGACACAAAAATAATCAGTTATACATAACCATAATATTGTTTTGTACATTTAAAACATAGACCACTTTCACCTTAAGCCGTATATTACAATTAATATTATTATTACCTAAACATACTGCTTCGAATTGGGTTTGAAAAAAATACTGCTCTATATACAGGGTGTAACAAAAACAAGTGATAATACTTTAGGGTGTGTACGTGTTCCCTGTAGAGAGTTCACTGTGAAAGTAGCAGCGCTGAAAGACCTTTTTTTTTTCACTTTTGTATGGGGAATCTCGCGACGCTCGGGCCCTTGCCCATACAAAAGTGAAAAAAATGCCTATTTTACTTGTTTGCCCGCCTTACATAAAAAGTGCAATAATTTGCACAATATGTTTAGTATGTGCGAGAGAGATGGCATTAATTTAACAAGTTTTCCCGGTCTGTGATAAGTTATGGCATGTAAGGCGTTTAATACTTGATTTATAATTAGATATTATTTTTTAAAATAAAAAACATAAAAATTTAAAACCACAGAAATTACTTAATGTAACATGATTATTTGTATGAAAAAAATTGTAATATTATTGAAACTTAGAAAAAATAATGGAGGAAAAGTGTTACTTATACTTCAATAATTTTATATTATTACATAAGTAATAATATTGAGTGACCAACTGGCAATCCTAATATTTTAAAAACTTGGTAAATTGTATTATTAACAATAAGCTCACAATTATTACAAGGTACACCTGAGATGTTATTTCATAATAAAACCTGTGATTTGATTTGATATAAGATAATTACCTACTTTACTTTTATTTCAAAGTTTTCAAACAAAAGAATTTTTACTAATTGTTTGAAGTTTTAATTTGTCTTGAGCCTTGACCGATGTCAATAGGTAAATGTTTTCATACAAAGTAATTATTTGTTTTTTCATTCAAATCTGTAACTTTTTTGCTATCCCTACGAAGACATAAACCCGACAGTCATAAAAAATAATTACTTGGGACCAATCGCTAGATGAAAAAATGTTAAAAATTCATATCTGGTCATTGGTCCCAGTGGGCCCAAAACCCTTGGGACGAAACACCAGAGTACTCGTAAATTATACCTTCAGGCTAAATATTGCTAACTTTATCACTGTAATCATTAATCGTCATTTTCTTCAATCTTGTCTGTTTCAACGAATTACCAACAGGGAATATTACATAAAGTCGAAGCAGAGGGTTCTACCACCAAATACAGTAAAAAATCGGACCAAAATCCGACTTGTTGCACACGTGGTACTTATATAATATGTCGCAGTCATCTGGAATTCGATTGAATGACTAGCGCATTTATTGAATGACACCATTCAATCGAATCACTAAAGGACTCGTCAAGACGTGACGTTGACTGTGACGTTTAACGTCTTGACTAAAAGACAAGACAGTGAAGTCGTTAAATGGGATGCTATATTTTTTTTAAGTAGCCGTTGGCGGCGTAATAATAAGTAAATCCACGCTATCAGCAATTTTATTATAAGTAACGTACGTTAAAAGTAAATTTAATTGAAAAAATATCACCACAGTGCTATCAGCTGCGTCATGTGTGAGCTGTTTGACGCCATATTTATTTTCGTGATTAACGTTCGTCCGAGTCATTCAATTGAATAGTGTCATTTAATGAACGAACTAGTCATTCAATCGAATCGCAGATTAAACCAGATGACTGCGACATATGTAATATTATGTTGACAGAAACGTTGTCAAACTTCGAACAAAACTTGTTACTGTCTGTGCTGGTGCTGCCTCTAGCGTGAAAGCATTGCAGCAATATATCCTATTGAGTATACCTATCTTATATTATATCTACAGCTACCTATGTTTTACTCCTATAATTATTCTACGTTCTTATGTCATTATAGGTAGTACTGAGTTACTAGTAATATAGTTATTTACTAGGTACTTACTAAGAATTCTGTTTTGATGGCTGCCATTCAAGTCATTATAAATTATACTTGTTTATAATAAATAACTTTAGTAAGTCGTCAATCTAGCAAGTTTCCGATTCTATTATCTAATTTTCAATTTAGTAACACTTGCTCCTGAATAAATTTGAATTTGTGAATAGCTCAGTCAAGTCTGCATTGAAATGTTAGCTAAATTCGAATGTAAAACAGCTGACAAAACTGTAAAGCGGTCCTGAGACGGTCAAATGATTTGACAAACATTACGCATATTAAAACCTCTATAATCTAAGAAGAAAAATAAAAGGTTTATCTAACTGAATTGTGTTGAAAATAAGATTATTCAAAATGCGACAAAAAATTGTATATTTATTTACAACAAACTATCTCTAAATTCCTTGCATTATTTCTTAAGATTATAATTGTATCTACCTTAAAAAGTTTGAACAAACATTATAAACTAGATCAAAGTGAAACACTTAAGTATTAAGACTCAAATCGATCAAGTCAAAGCGGTTTGACGAATCTTGAGCCCCGCATCTAAAACTTCAAACACGATGTTTGGACAAACATTTGTCTGTGTCAGTCCCGCTTAACGATCACCATCAAGTATGAACTAATCTACTACAATCAGGTGTTTCGCAACAACATTCCGAGCCCGCAGTGGGCGGGGTGGTAATTTATAATCCTGTACCCTTACATCATAGGTTCAAGCAGGACTTAGTTCTTATTATTCTTTTAAAAGGCCTCAAGTAATAAAGGAACTAGAATATAGAATCGATTCGAATTAGATTTTCGGCCGGGAGCTATATTTGATGCAATAAAAATTAGACTATTTAATTCTAATATACTTATATAAGTACCTATGTCCTTTTCCAGGTCTCAAAATATCTTCTTAAAAGTCCCTTCGTTTTGTTATATTTTAAAGAATTTTGATGTTCTTATACTTGGCGCCTTGTAAATTCATAATAATAGTGATGTCGGAACTCGGAATTTTTTTATGAAATAGTTAGCTTTACTAATAAGTCGGTATTATTGTTATTAATAACATAACCTGAGTTCAATGCCCCACCCGCATCGACCATTCACAAATAGTTCAATAATATTTTGAGTTAGCTGCCACTTGGTAATTATTGTATAATAATTAAGTATATTATTGTTACAATAATGTTATTCTGTAATGTAGGTTAGACCACACGAAACTTCTATTTTAAACGTCAATGAACTTTAACAAGCTTATTGCTTCTACCGAAGTCTTTTACCCTCTTACTAATAAAGATATTTTTTTACATATACTAGCGTTTTTCTTAATATAAGAGACAAAGATTGGACAAAGACAAGTAAACTTTGCATCTAGTTATAGATATTTATTTGCTGTATATTGGCTGTATACAATGATATTATATAAAAAACTCAAAGCAGATACCTGTGTTACTACCGCGCGCGTTTTGAAAATTCAAATACGACCCAATTGGGTCGTCTTTTATTTAGTCTATCTCTTTTATGTAAATGGCATTTCGTATCTTTTGTGTTCACTTATCTGTCAAAGTCCAATTTTGAATTTGAAAATTGTTCGGAAGAGATAAAATAGTATGAACGTAACAGGTCTGTATATGTAGAATATCATTGGCTGTATAAATATTTTTACAATTTGAATCGAGTAAGGGCCTGTTTCACCACTTCCTGATAAGGCTATCCACCACTTTACTTGACAGATAGAGTATGGAGAATCTGTCAAATAAGCCTAGATATCATCAAATAATCTTATCAGGAAGCGGTGAAACGGACCATTAGAATAAAACTTTTATTTTTAAAGTAATATGATAACTGATAAGTAACTCAAGGGGATATCGCTGATTTAACAGACGTGATTTAACAGTTAAAATACAGTACTTCTATAAGTTTTAATGCACAACATGTAAGATCATTTCAATTATAATATAATGCTGGAGCTATTTTTTTTAAGTATTTTTAAATAATCCAACTCAAACCCGCGACAGTTTTGTGATTTTTGCTGTAAAAGGTTTAGAATATCACCTGTTTATGGATTGTATTGACGTCTTAACGGTATGAAAAAAATACAATGTACTGTTGAGAAAGTCGTCTATACAATGTTGGAATTACTTTTTACCACTTTAATATGAAATAGTTGAGTAAAAAAATATGTAACTCGACAAAATTTTAGGGAAAATGGGCAAAGAATTGCTGTTAATTTCGGCAACTTGGAGCTGTAATTCATAAAAAGAAAACGACAGAAATAATCTATAGATAAAATTCTATTCAATTCGAGAAAAAAAAAAACAAATTGTGCCAAAAAACACGATTCAAAACAACCTAAATCTCACATTATACATTATATCGCCGCAAGGCTCGAGTCGGCAGTCCGCGCTTAAATATATTTTTAAATCTAATAATTAATATATATTTTTTTAAATCTAATAAGGGGAAAAAACCAAATAATGTTTCAGTAGCGAACCTTTGCAATTTCATTATCATCGGCAAAATTTCGTATACGGACTCTTAAGTAATAAATTATAATATTGTGTGATTAAATATATAATTAGGTAATATTTCTCTTAAAAGACAGATCGTCTTCCTCCAAGTTTAAGACTATACTTACAAAGTAAGATTTTGGTTAGTAATAAAACAATCGAATATAATTTAACTAATTTATTCAGCAATAAAAACTTAACTCTATAATATTTACAGTTACCATCAACATTACAAACTAAATGCATGGGAATGTATGGTAAGATTGCAATATGCGGATGAGACCTTGTCAAAAATTAAAACAATGAGCGTAATTTCGTCATATTTTTGTAACATTTTGCAAAATATTTACAAAATTTACGCGTTTAATTCATTTAGATCAAAGTATTAACTGTTTTGTCAAAGAACCAGCTGGTCCGTTAAAGTAGCGGCTAATCCATCAAAGTACCAGCTAATCCGTCAAAGTACCAGCTTATCTGACAAAGTATCAGCTACTCAGTTAAAATACGAACTAAAAAGATTTTTTGATCAAGGTCATATAGGTGGGTAATAATCGATTTTACATCTAACAATACTGTTTACTATCTTAAGACTAGACAGGTTCGCTAAATAAATACTTTTTCTGGTGAGTAAGTAGGTAAAATAACTAAAACTTAACAAAATATTATAAAAAAAAATATCTTTTTCATTCTAAACATTTTTTGATTGCTTGACAATTCATTTTATTTAAAAAGATTGCATTAAAGTTATTATAAATCAGTATTAATTTAAAATGTTACATTATAGAAATAAATTTAATTCTCAGAATAAAATTACAGTTTATGAATAAATAACTAAGTTCTCATAGACATTCCTATCCCATAATTTTTGCATGAGAAACTATTAAAAATATCATTTATTTTTACAAATTAGCATTAAATACTAGGTAGCAATAAATTAATTTTATTACAAAACTATTTATCCGACAATGAGAATTAACATTAATTTAAATTATTTATTTCATTATTTTGTATTTTGAATCCATTTTCGTTGCAAAAATAATGGGTTCTTTTCACATTTTCTTTAATTACTTAGATAGATTAAGGTAGTAGGCCTATTCTTTTTCGAAAAACGAACAAAAATTTTCCTTTTTTTTTAAATTATAATTAAAATGGTGTTATTTATTATGTTATTGATATTTTTAGCAGCCCTTGACATTAAAATACAACTCCAATTTAATAAAGGAAGTCACATTTTAATTTTTATATTTCTCTTCTCAATTATTAAAATTGCGACAAGTCCGTTCCAAATAAAAAAGGTACACTGGGTTTTCCGACTTAAAAATAAAAATTATTAAATAATTAACTTAATATTTACAATTACAAAATATACACGGATTAAAAATGGTCACTAATTACGTTGATATTTTTAATTGCACAATTTATTAGTTCATTGATATGCTTCAGAAATTATTATTTAAAGTCCTATCTTTAAAAGTACAACAATATTAATTTCAATTCATTAATTCATTATCTCTTAATAAATTAATTAATAATAGGGTAAGCATTTGTTCCATTACTATTTACTATTATTACGCAGCAAACCTTGCATACAGGATGTAACAAAACGTGAACTGATAATACTTCAGGGTGTTTCTTGTAGAAGTGTTTGTGAAGTATCTAGTTAACTGTGAAAGTAGCAGCGCCGAAAGACCATTTTTTTCACTTTTGTATGGGCAAGCGTCCCAGCGTCACGAGTTTTCCCATGCAAAAGTGAAAAAATTTTTGGTCTTTCAGCGCTGCTGCTTTCACATTGAACTCACTACAAGAAATACATACACACCCTAAAGTATTATCACTTAGTTTTGTTACACCTTGTAGTTAGTTTTAACACAGTAATAATTAAGGTTTACTAATTGTCTTTGTATGGCATATTTAAAAATACGTGTGGTACTCTGTGACAGCCACTGTAATGCTATTGCATATCAAAAGCTTAGTCTACAGGCATACGTCTAGTCGCACGCACACAAACACCGTGCCGAAGTCTACCGAACTGAAACGGCGTTAGACGATATGTTAGGTTCATTTTCGTCGCCGTGATCAAGGCCCTTGATAAAAGCTATTCAATAGTTTAAAAGCCACTTCAGTAATGAGTATACGCATTACGCTGCGTTAATTACTTTATTACTAAGTAAGGGCTCTTTGAATTTAATTATTTTTTATTATTTTTATAACTGTGTTGTTTAAATACTACCCTATTACTACAAATATATATTCTCTTTATCTAAAAAGCTAAGATTTTTCTACCATTTCCATTTTCTACCACTACCAAACCAGAAATTATAGCTAATTTGTTATTTGATAATAGTCTCAAAATAAAGTCTTATCAAAACCAACCCAACATGGCTCATCACATCGATAACACTTATTTCATCTTCGAGTTCGAGTCAAACTGCCCATTATGTACCTGGCCCGTCTAAGTTAATTAGCGCAGTGAAGTCCCAGTCGCATTGGCCATTGTGAATCTGGCCCTTCGAAGCTATCGTCTTTGCCTTGAAGTTTCGAATCTCAGTTAAACTGCTTATTGTAAATCAGGCCAGTCAGATTGTCTAATTGTTCGCTTGTTTAAAGATATTGAATCTGACTCGTCGAAGCTATTGGCCTAGAAAATCCAAGTCAGACTGCCCATGGTGAATCTGGCCTATCTTCGCTTATTGGCGCAAAATATCCGAGTCAAACTGCCCATTATGAATCTGGTCTATCGACGCTTATTGGCGCAAAAATCCAAGTCAAACTGCCCATCATGAATCTGGCCTCTATATTATGAATCTGGCCCCAGGGTTGGTCTACGCGGCCTGCGGCTAGGGCACGACGGGCCGGTTGCTGAGTAACCGCCGCACCGCCTGGTGGTTGTTGTCGCTGCTGGAGATGTCGCTGCTGCTGGCCACCGACGGCTGCGAGAAGTTCTTGAGGAGAACTAGCACCTGGAATAACATTTTTCATAAATGCCGTAGTTCAATGAAATAATGTATTTATCTGCATTTTTAACTGCCGACGAAACCACTATGCTATCTTTTGTAAAAAAGTATCTTTAAGCTTCCCAAAAATTTCATTGTGACGCGTGATGGGCGATGTCTGCTGATTGCTGTGTGCTGAGTGATCAGTAATTGATGACTGTATTTCGTCAACGCGTGAATCGTGATCACAGGACATAGGTAAATCATCGGTAAGACAATTCCAGCTTATTTTATTATGCTAGAAGTTACTCACAACTTAATTGCGCTAAAAGTTTCTCGAGTGATAAACGAGTAGAATTTCTCGTGATAAAACCTACTTTTTGTCATTTTCCTGAGCTCAAAGAATTTTAATACCTATTAAAATTTCTTTAAACACGGCAAGAGACACATACACACCTGAATTTAACGTGGGAGAGCCATGCTTCGGCACGAATGGGCCGGCTCGACCGGAGAAATACCACGTTCTCACAGAAAATCGGCGTGAAACGGCGCTTGCGCTGTGTTTCGCCGAGTGAGTGAGTTTACCGCGGGAGGCACAATCAACTACCCTATTCCCTTCCCTACCCTCCCCTATTCCCTTCCCTTCCCATCCCTACCCACCCCTATTACCCTATTCCCTCTTATTAAGGCCGGCAACGCACCTGCAGCTCTTCTGATGCTGCGAGTGTCCATGGGCGACGGAAGTTGCTTTCCATCAGGTGACCCGTTTGCTCGTTTGCCCCCTTATTTCATAAAAAAAATCGAGACGTCAACAAATAGGATCTTTCAATACCAATTGGCATATCTCCAAAAACCCACCGTATGCAGCACCGAGAAGATCCCCATCAATGACCCAGCGAGCACGTCCCACCAGTGGTGCCGGTGGTCCGTGATCCGGGTCAGGGGGCAGACCACGGCGTAGATGATGCACAGGATCTGGAGTAGAGGAACCGCCAGCGAGGAGCGATTGTGCCAGCTAAACGCGCGCCGTTGGAGGTACCACTGTTGACAAATTACGGTAAATATTTATTCTTACACATTAGAAACTACAATTGATATGTCATGTTGTTATTGGTTAGGTTTTTAAACAATAAGAGTCTGTGTACTCATTATTCAATCACCACATTCAATAGTCACCGCGATACTAAAGTTCACGTTTCTAGTGTCCTAAAGGCTAAAACTGACTAAGGACTAATTATAATACCTACCCTTTGTCGAGTTTAACTACATATAGGTACACAAGCGCTTTTGATTCACTAACGTTGACATTTTAACCAATTATAAGCATTGAAAACACAAAGTACTATCACTAAGCCGACCATTATACATGATATATAATATTATATATTTTATCCCCAGTCAAATACTGACGGTTAAACAGAGGCATTACCTATTGAAAAGTGCATGTTGCAGTGATGACAAAAGCGGTAGTCTTTTTCAATCAATCAAACTTTTAACATATTTCAAGAAGTTAGAAGAAGCTAGAAGCTACTTAATTAAACAGCTTGTAACTTTATAGCTGTTTGCAAACATTTCGATCGTACCTACAATAAAGCTATACGCCACTCTATGATATTTTATACAAAATATATACTCTTCTAGATCGTACATGAACTCTGAAGTCCCCTAATTTATTATGTAATTCAATAGTCGCTTCCTCGTCCACGTTGCATCACCTGACGTGATATTATCACAACGATCATCATTAAAATCATCGCAGCCATTTATAATGTACATTTCATAAGTCATGACTATTTCGTCATTTTATGCCCATTAGTTCTGGGTTTTTAAGTAAGTTGATTTAACGCCTCTGTGGCTTAGAGCGTGGCTCTTGGCTCAGAGGTAGTAAGTTTGATTCAAGTGTTAAAAAGACGCTGTAGGTATGCAAGTTTGATTGGAGAAATGCAGGCTGAAAGATGATCAATTCGTCGCATGGACAGAAAACTCCTGCGCTTGATCAGATATCTCCGGTAATCGTGTTGATCATCACTCATCCGCTCTATAAACTGGGTTATACGAGTAAAGGAAAACTGTTCTTGTACTGCACACTAATTGGGCACTATAGACTCACTAATTTTATAGTGCCTAATTTGGTAACCTTTACTTTTTTTGTCACCTTTTGATCCCCTGTCAAAAGATTGGTGACTGCTGCTCTAAATAACTTAGAGTCAGGTTAAGAAGTTAAGCAGTAGCCTAGCTTAATAAGTTAGGCTTAGGTTAATATGATGAGATCCCTGACCCTAACTTATGAAATTTTCGTGTACTCACCGCAAGGAACAGCCCACAATACACGGCCAGGGAGGCGTGTGCTGAGGGGAAACTCCGCGTGCTGTCGATCTGCAGGTACCGGGAGTACCTGGTGGATGTGCAGGTATACCGCGTTATGTACTCCGACCTGAGAAAAGAAATTATTATACTTTTTGCACACATCATGGTACAGAGGCGGGCTTAATGCCTTTAAGCATTTTCTTCCAGCCAACCTTTGGGTGATGTAGAGACAAGGTAGATGCAAAGTAACATTTGTAAAGTAACTTTCGAAAATCGATTCACAAATGGTGGAGGAACGCTGAATATATAAAATATATAATATTCATAGCCGGAAAATGAACATAGAACCTCATCTTTTTGGGATCGGAACTGCGTCTTTTAAGCATACTATGATAGAGAAAAATAGAGTACCACAGTGGATGCCTAGAGTATTTGTATATTGTGTACATAATAGAGTCATTCGAAGTAGGATATTTGCATGTCAAGTGACTAATATCACGCATGACTGATGAAGCCACAATAACCAATATCCTGAACTAGAAATACACCTTGCTAAAGAGGAAAATAGGAACAAGCAGGAAAAATAGAAAGAGCCTGCGTAATTGTAGTAACATTATCGTATGCGAAATATTCAAACTGCCTTATTTTTTTATAAAATATAGGGGCAAACGAGCAAACAGGTCACCTGATGGAAAGGAACTACCGTCAGCTGCAGGTGTGCTGCCGGCCTTTTATGAGGGAATACGCTCTCTTCTTGAAGGTTTTACAAGTCATTTATCAGATCTACAAAGATGTTTTAGCGACACAAAGAATCAGATAGAATACATTTCTGTTACCTTTCTGTTCCTATGTTTAGTGTGCACAAAATAAAGTGGCATTGCTGACATAGCAAAAATGGAATTAAATTTACAGAATCGCCAGTGCCTTTCCATTTTCAAGCAACAGGCGATTGACAGCAGATATTGTAAATAGCCTTTTTTTATGAAATAAGGGGGCAAACGAGCAAACGGGTCACCTGATGGAAAGCAACTTCCGTCGCCCATGGACACTCGCAGCATCAGAAGAGCTGCAGGTGCGTTGCCGCCCTTTTAAGAGGGAATAGGGTAATGGGGAGGGTAGGGATGGGTAGGGAAGGGAATATCGGAGGGTAGGGAAGGGAATATCGGAGGGTAGGGAAGGGAATAAGGTAGGGGATTTTGCGTCCGGTAAACTCACTCACTCGGCGAAACACAGCGCAAGCGCTGTTTCACGCCGGTTTTCTGTGAGAACGTGGTATTTCTCCAGTCGAGCCGGTCCATACGTGCCGAAGCATGGCTCGCCTGTTTGCATTGTCAGGTAGGTTGTTTCGATACGTACCCATTACAAGTCTTCGCGGCGTCAGGTTGACAGAGGTCGAAGAATGACGGTCTAGGAGAGCCCACCACACATTTGACGACCTCCAGAACTGTCAGGTTCACTATCGCCCCGTAGATATAGTCTCTGTATATGATGCCCGCTAGTCTAGCGCTGGCGTAGAGTTTACTCTTCTTGAGGGTGTACTCGTCATCTCTATGTAGAATCGTTTCGACTGCCCACATCTGAAATTACAAAACATTAATGCATTTTTTATTATAAGCGCGACTTTCTAGGAGCACGGCAGTCGCGTTTTTACAACTTTACGTAGAACAGTTGTTTCTAATTTAAAAAGTTGTTAAACCGACGTGATCTCAGAAAGTCGTGGTTACAATTTAAAAAAAAAGATTGCGTTGGAGCTCCTTTGTCATCGTTATAATATTTGAGCAAGAGCATTCGCATTGTCGCAACGTCGACGCACAACGCAATGCAGATGTTTTTCCGTTGTGACGACGCAACACATTTAAATGTGTATTGTGGCCTCGCTCTAACTCAGGGTTTCTCAAACTTTCGGCTCCACGAACTCCTGTTCAGCGAACCACTTACTAACTTATGAAATCCCCGGCCCCCCGCATTTTTCGTCGAAAGAGGTCCAAAGTTTTTTGCTCACGTTCCAAGAATCCACGATCTTTCGATCGTAGATTTTTGGAAATCTATTGTTATTATATTGTGTCTCGCTCACCGGTGAGCTTATGGGGCTTGACCGCTTGATGGGTTAATATTATGTATATTGTAGATGACTCCTGTTGCTACCATTACGTAAATCATGCCGCGAACCCCCTGCCGTCGAATGGCGAACCCCTAGACGTGGTTCGCGTACCCCATTTTGAGAAACCCTGCTCTAACTGGTCTGTTTACAGATTGCGCTTGCGTTGATAGGTTGCATCCAGAGTCCAGATTTGCATAGTCAAAATTGGAACGATCATTCGTCGAACCCTTTTTTGATTGCTTTAATTTCAAAAGTCAATTTTAAAGTTTTTATAAACAGACCACGATTAGGATAGCCAATTTTAGACTTAAACGAAAAGATTAAGTTTGAGTCTGAACCGACTTTCTATTTAACGTCTGACTTGCAGCTTGCTTAGTTCAAGTATCGTTAAAATACGCTTTGTATACACAAGAAAATCATCAACTTGACATTTACAATAGACGCAGACAAAATTACTATTATGCCTGGGTTAGCTGGCCTAGTCAGTTACTGAGCTGCAGCTACTTGTACCGTGTGACCGCATCATACGAGTTGCTTTCAAGTGCGAGTGGGTCAGTTACTCGCGTGCGAGTTACTACAACATTTTTTGTTTTCACTCGCCACTCGCCTTCTCCCACCACAGATACAACTCGACTAGGCTATGTCACTAGAACATTACCTACCTACTGCGATGTCAGCAGCTTGCATAATGCATGGTGTGACCCAGGGAGGCGAGTGGCGAGTCGAGCGGCTCTCATGCGAGTACACAGGCACAGTAGCTGCCTGCTGTTACTTCAGCTGCTCGCACCGTGTAAGCTATCCTTAAGAAGCTAATTTCTTTTACTTACAATCACGAAAGGGACTATGACAGTGATGGCAGCGATGAGGGAGATAGATATACTGTCCCCCATGTGCGGGAAAGAGAGGTCGACATCGTTGCAGCGGAACCCGCTCCGTCGACTTGGTAACGCCCCGACTTCCAGGAGTATACATATCGCTGCAACTGCGGATAAAGAAAAGAGGATGTTATGTTGTTAACCCATCAATCCTCAAGCGGCAGCCGGCTGTCGCATAACAATTGAAAATCTATTGTGTCTGCAATACCCACGATGGAGGTGTTAATGGCTAAGGAGGCGAGGATTTTATTGTACTCGACGGCGCTAGCAACTCTGTTGCGCCAAAATTCGTTATTCGCGAGAACCGTACATTTTTCCGGTATAAAAAGTATCCTATGTCCTTTCCCAGGACTCAAAGTATCTCTATACCAAAATTCGTTTATCACGCGGAAAAAGTACATTTTTCCGGCATAAAAAGTATCCTATGACCTTTCCCAGGACTCAAAGTATCTCCATACCAAATATTATTAAAATCGGTTTAGCGTTTTGGGCGTGAAGAGGAACAGACAGACAGATACAGATACTCTAATATTAGTGGCATGGTTCACGAAGATAGAACAGCGCATTATATCGAGTTGGGTAGATCTAAACTCGGTAAACACAAAAAAATTTATCAAAATTGGTCCAGTGCAGCGTTTTTGATGAGTTTGGGCAACAAAAACGGTAATTTGGCGGCCTTTTGGTGGAACTCGGCCTGCGCACTGTCATAGTATAAGGAGGGGAAGTAAGTTATCTTCATATAAAGTCACCGCGCGCGGCTTGTATGTGTGCGCCATAGTATCAATGCGTCGCCACACGCACACTTTTTAAAATCTCGGACCGTTTTCGGACCATACCAGGCAGGGCTAACACTTTACGCTGCACGCCCGCGTCGCGCCACGCCGCGCCAAAGGAATCAAAAATGTCCGATCATAATTGCACGAGTAATAAGTATTGCTGTGTGTTTGGGTGTTTTAATAGTAATGCAACAATTCCAGAATTATTGTCTTTGTTTAAATTACCAGTTGAACAGGAAAGGTAAGTACTACTCGCTTATTCTAGCATAATATAATTTTTATTTGATGATCAGATACCTACTTACTCCTTTTTTTATTGTATTAGTTTTCTATCACACAAACTTTCCCACTAGAACATAGTATAAAATATAAGAGAATGTTTTAGGTAAGTACTTTTGATCAGTCAACTGATTTGCCGCTATTGCTTTCTTTACGTTTAGTAATGCCGATTTCTCTGGGTTTTTTTTAATGAAATAAGGGGGCAAACGAACAAACGGGTCACCTGATGGAAAGCAACTTCCGTCGCCTATGGACACTTGCAGCATCAGTAGAGCTACAGGTGCATTGCCGGCCTTTTAAGAGGGAATAGGGTAATAGGGGAGGGTAGGGATGGGAAGGAAAGGGAATAGGGGAGGGAAGGGAAGGGAATAAGGGTAGGGGATTGGGCCTCCGGTAAACTCATTCACTTGGCGAAACACAGCGCAAGCGCTGTTTCACGCCGGTTTTCTGTGAGAACGTGGTATTTCTCCGGTCAAGCCGGCCCATTCGTGCCGAAGCATGGCTCTCCCATGTATCAATTGTAGGTATATTATATTAACTAACTACTTACAGTCAATTACTTATTTTAAATCGTAATTAAAAATAAGTAATTGACTAATTGTAAATCAGATATTAATTATACACATAAAGCAAAGTTCGAATCATAATAACAGATTTGTTTATAGTAGGTACCTATAAGAGACAGGCGTTAGTTGTTAATGTTGTTTTAAATGGTACTAGCTGTCCCGGTGAACTTCGAGTCACTTTAAAACCTTCCCTGGACTTCTACATCCGTTCAGACGTTTTCGAGTTTTAGCGCGACTAACACATTTGAAAATCCATTTTTATATATAAGATAATATTTTTAATTTTATTTAGACATCGGATTATATGCACGATCCAAGTGCCGAAATATGCATGCAAATATGCACGAAAATTGGCCGAAATTTGGATAAACAAGAGTCACTTATTATTATTAAAAGTCGGAAGACCGCGACGTTGCCGCTGTTCATGCGGTTGCGAACGAAGCGCGGACAGCCGCTTGCCGCTCCCACATCACACGCGCCGCCGCGCCGCGCCGCCGCCTAAAATTGACAACCCTAACGGCCGAATACTGGAACGTCACTCAAATGCATTAATCAGTTGAAGGGCATTTAAATGTAAGCGTTTCCCATATTTAAGTGATATACACAAACGCCACTCAGACAATTTCTTGTGGTACTCACGTAAGTAGCCCTGTGAGTAGCCGTCAAATATTTACATCATGGCAACATTTACAGTATTACATTTTACGCTAGATCTAACTTGATTGTACAAATAAAAAGTTCACTAAAAATCATTTAATTGCCGTTTACTATTAGTTTTCATTAAATATATTTAAATTAATTAAAGACATGACAGTTTTTAACATTATTTTCTGATTAATTACAATAGAAAATCCGAAATCGACTTTAAAGTTTAAAACAATGCAACCATACGTAGAATGGAACGATCTTTTGAGTGACAACTGACAATTGACATGTTGAAAACCGACCGATTGACATTATCAAAAAGAAGAAGAAGACCGACCGTAGTGATTATATTCTCTTTGTGGAAAACATTTTGATAATATTATAATAAGGAGACAAAAAAGAAACATGGTTGTAATTATACTACCTCGGAAAAGGATATTATGCTAATAGTTTAAAAGTGAGTTACAAGTAACATTAATATCAATATAGGTACTATTTTCATGAAAATGTAGTTGTGTATTGTAAAACGTAAATGCATCGTTGTATTTTTTAAACGCATTGAGCATTTATTTCGACGGCGACTCGCGGTCGGCCTTTCATGGTCAGAAAGACTAGATAGCGACGATAAAGACATTATTTTAACATTATACACACACTTTTTACCGTAATTATAGATTTAAGAGACCTCTTGACCACTCTTAAACGCAAGTGACGCTTAAATCAGTTTGACAGATCATTTGACAGCTAAAAAAAGTTGAGTAACCATCGAGTATACGAATTTTTTTGCTAAGTGGTGCTCATGTGGAGCCTGAGTACAACTTATTTGGAGGTCCACTTAAAACTAACTGGAAGTTAAAATTTGCGTTGGAGAATACGAAATTTTCGTATAAGTTGTACTCAAAAAATTAAGCAGCATTTATATATTTGAGAGACGTTCCAGTATTCGGGCGTTAGACAGTAGGTAATTAGATCGCGGATTGGGCCGGAGTTACCCTACTTCCCCTCCTTTTACTACGGCACTGTCGTGCGCTTTGATTAAATTAGTAGAGCTAGTAAAATAACTAAAATAGTAGCTGGTAGAGATTGCTTAGTAGTTCGCCTTTTGTACATCAATATGTAGGTACCTAATTACCTATAATATTAATTGTTAAAGTATCTTTCATGTTATTGTATCTGTATTTTGGTGTGCAATAAAGAGTTATTATTATTACAAAAAAAATATTTTTTTTATCCAAAAAGGGTATTATTAATCATGTGAAAGTCGTAGAAAGAACGAAGAAACTACTTTGCCTACCACGTTGATTGTCGTTAAACGTTGATCGTTGAACGAAGAAACTACGTTGCCTACAAGTTGATATTACATTGACGCACGCACAGGAATAAGAATTGTGCTTAGCTCATTTTGCAATTTCCACATTTTGCCCCGAACGGAAAGGATTATTTTTTAAGGAAATCCGCATGTATTTAAGATGTTTTAAGCTATTGCATAGTTTTTATCGCAGGCTTTGAGCGCGGTGACCGAATCAAGAAATTCCGTAACGAAAAAACCTAACACTATCCACTCCCGCCCTCTGTGCATTGTTTAACGTCGTTTCAGTTCGGCAGACTTCGGCACGATGTTTGAGTGCGCTAGACGTATGCAAATTATAATTGCATAAGTTGATAAAAATACTATTCAATTGATTTGCAGCGGCAGTCTCCGAGTGCCCACAGCCCACACGTATTTTTTCTGTATCTTAATATTGTTTATCATGAATTTGATTTGAACTATTTCAATGTAACATGTAACTTATCAGTAACGATGACTTTATCGACTTTATAGGCCGCAATAACAACTCTACTTTCTTTCACAATTTTGTACAGTTATTTTGAAAAGAGATGTTCGCTCCCACGCTATATCTTACTCGATATATCGCTTGTGTGGGCGCAGTCCTAATTGTGATCGCCTACGATGCTTTCACTATTAACAAAATGGCGAACTGCATCAATCACAGTTATCGAAAGTTGTGTCTGGCAGTTGGCTACTTGAAAGTAGTTAATGTGGATTGTGGTTGTAAAAACGCAACGTGAGCGTTGTCGCTACGACCGAAACACAGAATAGTTGTGGCACCGCACCGCAAAACGGCGGCAAAACATTCCAAACTCATTGCTAAAATAAAAACAACGGGTTGCACTCCGGGAATGCTAGCAGAAGTGCGAAACAGTAGAAGCAGGTCATTTTTTCCGTGCAGTGAAAAAAGCGAGCTACTACTAGTACTAAGTGTCTAAACTCTAAACACACTAGGCCGAAGTTACGCGGCGTAAATTCCTCATGACACGGTACGCCCGCAATGTATTTTAAATTACCGATGACACACTATTCCGTTGCGTTCCGTCCGTATTTTGTATGCGTTTGACATTGACACGTAATCATGCAGAATATACGCCGCGTAACTTCGGCCTAGTGTGTTTAGACACATAGGAAGATTTCTCTTCTACGCCGCGCTAGCAGTCTATTGTCCCTAAAATCGAAAAGCCGGTAAAGAAGTTAACGCCTTAAAAAATCCGCTAATTTCAACTTCGCGATATTACAACGCGGTTGTGAACGTTTTAACATCTTCAGAAATCCACTGATTTCACCATTGAGACGACGCAACGCGGTTGTGATACCGTCTTTATTGCGATCACATTATGCTGTATGCATACAATACGTTTTGACTGCTTTTTTCTAATGAAATACCTATCTTCCTACATAAAATATGGTACCTAATTCATACAAAATACTTGTCACACCTCCTACGAGACATCCTGACGACCGTGACCGAAGTTAAACCAACAAATCGGTTACGGCCTTCAAAACGAAAGCATATCACTCAACGTTAGCTAAGAGTGTTTTAGAAAGACAAGGTATTGTGAAAAGTCTCTTCGTACGTTCGAAATTTGAATAAATAAAACTGGTCATACATGCAACGTGACGAAGCGATGCTTTACATTTTTAATAAGCTAACTTGAAAATTATCCTTGCTGCTTATATAAGAAGATACAAATTTAATCGACAAACTTTGGCCATTGCAATTCAAAAACTAGAATAGGTATTAGGCGTCCACTTTTGAAAGTTAATTGCAATATTTCATCCCCATTTAAAACCCTTGAATATGAATTCTTAAAACCTATAAACCCGTGACTCTCATGAAAGCCGTAAGGGTTAAATTTACGGTTCCAGCGAAAAATGAATTTTGGAGCACCAGATTACTATGACTAGAATCACAGAGTTAACTCTTAACCGTGGCTCATGTAATCATGCAAGGGTTTTTACGATTCCAGCGCAATTAGTGTCTAAACACACTAGGCTGAATTACGCCGGCGTAAATTCCGCTGCAAATGTCAAACGCATACAAATACGCGACGGAATAGTGTGTCGTCTCTCGCGTTCCGCCCGTATTTTGTATGAGTTTGAAACGCGGCGTAAACGCGGCGGAATTTACGCCGGCGTAATTCAGCCTAGTGTGTTTAGACACTTTAGATGAATTTCGGAGCGTCTGAGTCACGGGCGTCCGCGTCATCAAGTAGTCAAATAGTCATAGAAACTTCCACTCAGCACCATGTCGGTACATGTCCATTTATCCAGTAATAGAGGATAAAGGTATACAATTGATCCATTACACCCATCAGCTGGACTCAATTACATCCTCCCGCTTACCTCTGCGATTAGCGACGAACTGGGGCATTCGCTATGCAGTAGGGTGTGCAAAAAAAACATTGGATCGAAAGAAAACGAAAACAAAAAAAAAAGATTTTTTATAGATGATAATATTATGTAGTAAATTTTTTTACATGATTTTTTAATCTTCATAATTATTTACTAATTCTGTTTATCTATCATCATAGATAACTAACATACATCATATTATTATGTACATGACTATAGTAATTATTATTGACTGCACTTAAAAACTGTTGTTAGTAAAACTTTGGAACGCAGATTTTTCTATACATAATGATTATATTCTAATGAAATGTTCAGGTCACTTCCATAATTAAAAAAAATTTACAATAGTTTAGAGAACCAAAGTAATAATATTTACTGTAATTTAATCAGGAAATTAACCTGAAAAGAACTTATTTGAGAAAAAAAACTACTTAACTATACCTACCTACTTATTTCTTGAGGACCGAATAAGTGACAATTATTACATATTGTTTATTTAATTTGTCCACAATGTAATCAACGTGCTTATCAAAAATTAACTTAGTGTCGACAACTATTCCCAGATCTTACATTGAGTTCTTCTTAAGTAATTCTTCATTATTAAGTGTATATTTGAAATTAATTAAGTTAGGCTTACGGGTAAAATTTAGTGCAAAACAATTGGATACATTTAAATCTATTAATTGTGCAGTAGTGACTCAATCTCTTAAGATCCTCTTGCAGAAGGCAACAATCTCTAAGTGACAAAATATATTTTATTTGTTTAGTATCATCGGCATAAAGCAACAGTTTGGAATGAAGGAAACAAGAAGATATATCATTTAGGAATATTGAAAATAATAAGGAACCCAGAAGGGATCCTTGAGGGACACCAGAAGGCACTGGCATCCAGGTTGACATAAAGCCATTAAGAGCTACTGCTTGCGATCTGTTACTGATGTAAGACGAAAACCATCGAAATAAGTTCCCATGTATACCTGCGATGGAAAGTTTTTGCAATAGGATAGAGTGGTTGATTCGGTCAAATGCCTTACTAAAGTCTGTAAATATAGCATCGACTTGGGCACCCGTATCCATATATGCACTAACATAATCGTATGCAACAAGAAGATTTGAAGTAGTAGATCGACCTTTTAAAAAACCGTGTTGATCTGGAGTGAACCAGCATTTAAGTGTTAAGTAGACTTGTTTGTATACGATACTTTCAAAAATTTTGGCAAAAATGCAAAGTTTTAATATGGGTCTATAGTTTTTTTATATTAACCTTATCACCTCCCTTGTGTAAGGGAGTAATAAATGCGGATTTCCAAATACTTGGGACGTATCCTTCTTTCAGTGACCTACTAAACGGCATGCACAAAGGAGTGACCAAGTATTTAGCACATTTGACTATGAGTAAAGGTGGTATATCATCTGGACCTGCATCTTTATTCAGACTAACAGACTATTATAAGTTTAAAACCTCGTCAGGATTGACCTCGATGTCTCCAATAGTGTTTTGATTTACATTTTTACTTTCGGAATAAAAATTACTAGAATTTGGGTTGGGGTCTAGAAAATTAGTTTTAAAATAAGCGCCAAATAAATCACAAAATTTGTCACCGGAGGTTGCGAGTTCTCCGTCATAACTCATAGAGGCAGGAAAAGTAGAAGCAGCTTTGCTGTTATTTCTGACATAAGACCAAAACACTTTTGGATATTTATTTAATAGTTCAATATTAAATAGTTTTCCGTTTTGTTATTAATGTATGATTCATAACATGACTGTTCCATAGATTTGGCTCGTTTTCTAAGGAGGGAAAACGATGCGTAGTCGCTGTAATTCCCATAGAGCTTATATTTGCGATGGAATTTATATTTCTCTTTTAAAACTTTTTTAAGAGCACAGTCATACCAGGGCGGATAAAAGTCTGATGATATTATTTTTTGAAGTATATGTGATTTTCGGAGATCATAGATTGTATCGTAGAAATATTTTAGAGCTTCATCTAAAGGTTTATTGTATAGGTGTTCTTGCCAATTAACCGTGTCGAGACAATTACAAATTGCTTCAAAATCTCCTAGTTTATAAATATATTTTAACCTTTTATTTGTCCTCAATGTGTCACAGGAATCGCGTATCAGATCAAAACGTAAGTAGGGACCGATGGTGTGGAATATCTTCTGGTACCAGAGGATCGTCACAAGCATTGACTATTAATTCGTTATTAGAAAATATTAAGTCCAAAAATCGATTGTTGTAGTTACGAACTTGACTACGTTGAGTGAGCCAGAGTGTCTATAAAGCCGATTTCAGCCCTTGAGAGGGATACGCTATCAGATGTATAGTGATGGGGATGCCAATCAATGAACGGTTTCTAAGAAACCACTTCTGAAAATCACTTTGTTTACGATAGATCGAAACTATTTATCGTGAACGAGTAGCCGCCCTAACAAAATTGTATATAATATGTAATAAGTATTAAATTATTTTAATAGATCTACAAATTACATTATACAGTAATTTTAAATAATTTATCCTATACCTACTAAGTTGTAACTTTTATGTGTGTAAGATTATTCCTTGGCTATTATTGCATTGTAAAACATGTTGCACCTTTAAAAGCATATTAATTTGAACACAGTCTCAAACAAGCAATATTGAACCTTGAAATAATAGACATAAATTTAAAATTTCAGTATCTTTAGTGGTGGAACACGAAATATATTTTTTCATAAAATTAGCGTCTTGCGTTTGCTGACCCTATTTTAACGTGGCGATAAAGTAATTTTAACTTTATTGTGAGGACATAAAGCGTGTTTTCCAATTTACATAAGCGTGTTAAGTGTAAATTTTACTAAGGTCTTGCATAGGAAGTCTTAAGGTACAAAAGGTATTTGGTAGGTAAGGACCCTTTGAGGAAACACCACTCACCTGGGCCCTTAGCAAAGAAGTCTTCGTTAAGTCACTAATTACTTACTCGAAAAAGTTTACTTATTTAAAACATAAAAGTTTGTAACGACATACAGTGTTCAATATTCTATTCTACTATACTGTAACCTCTTCACTCCCAAACGGCAAACCGCTGAAACTATTTTGCTGAAACTTAGTTTTGAGATACTTTGAGTCCAGGAAAGTATACTTATTTTCTCGGAAAATGTACTGAATACGTTTATCGCGGGATAAATTAATTTTGACACAACGGAGTTTTGGGCGTCATCTAGTGTTTAACTTCGCTACTTGTTTGACCTCTATACCGTGTTATAAACAAAGGCAAAGGTCGTTGCACTTTTCTATTCGGGTGTACTATGACGTCACAGATATTCGATACTATAGCAGTAGCGATTAGCGCCGTACATGGCGAGTACAGGTGAGTACACAAGTGTTAAATGATTAATACATTCAGATTTTTTTTATAAAATCAGGGGGGCAAACGGAGCAAAGCAAGTCCCGTCGCCCATGGCAACATCAAAAGAGCTGCAGGTGCGTTGCAGGTCTTAGCTCCAGCACTTTATCATTAGTTTGTTCATGAAATTGATCATTTTGAAGTCACAGAGAATGTCAACAGAATTAGTTAAAGCCAAACAAAAAAATTACGTTTCCCGTCAAGCATGCGAATACATTATACGTATTCGTCAAAAACAAAATTAGCACTGATTTTATACAATAAACAATTGTCTAACTAAATGTAAATGTGTTTGTCTATTATAATGTTAAGTTTGTTTTTTAAATTTGCATAAATATTCAGACAAATTACTTTGGGTAATCATAAAGAATTATGTGTGAAATCTTACGATTTATAGTCTAGAATACAAGATATTTGACGATTTTTACATTTGTTCAGGTTAAAGATACAAAAATTGTTAAGAATAATGTTTATAATATTGCGACAGTCACTTAATATTTTGCTTAATCCTTCAGGCCCCGCGCGAGCACCGGTGATCGCGACAACAATAGAATACAATAGCAATTCCTGGAAATTCCAACTGAAGTATTAAAAACAATAATATCAAGGCTGTGGTTTAAAAGTAAAATATAAAACCCACATTGTTAAAACAAATACGTAGAGTACTTGTCATTGGCTGATGTATGAAATTATTCATACATCAGCTAATGAAAAGTACGTAAGAAAGTTCTTACTCATGCAATTTAATTCATAAAATTTATATGTCACATTATTTAAATATGACAAATAGACCTGTTTGCGGGGTTTTCACATTTTCTTTAATTAATCATAACTTGTTAATGATTAAATATCTTAGAACTTGTTTACGTTCTCGTACACACGTCGACGACAAATATTTCAAACGGTAGTTAATATTTATCGTAAAATATTAATTATAAAAGGCAGAATGAACGAAAGTGATAAGCTTAAAGTTTACTGTGTAGCAACGCTGAAAAGCGAATTTTTATTTGGTAACTCTATACAAGGGACACATACACAATACACACCCTAAAGATTGCCCTAAACTCTAAAGTATTATCACTTTGTTTTGTTAATTGTTACACCCTTTATAATCCTAAAATATTTATATTTATCATCCTTAAAAAGTGCATACCTTGTCAGGTAAAAATATACAAATCATGTCCTTTACAAAATAATGTCTTTATTAATAGAGTCAGGAAGATATAAATAAAGCTTATTGAAAACTCTCCTTTGAAACTATTTTATTGCCGCATACAATTTTATTTACGACTGTACTTTTAGGGGATTATTTTTTATTGATTATTACACCTTTTTGTGTCGGCCACTTTTATGTCTATATTCATATTACATTATTCTGTTTTCACTGTATTTTAAATTATAATTTTGTCTACGTTTATTGCTTTGGTAGATCTTCTTTGTTCTTTTTTTATTCGTTTATTGACAATTTGAAATAAGCCATATTAAGCACTTTCTCTTTTGCTTTTTTTATATATTTTTTTCTTTTTTTAGATCTTTACTTACAGCAATTTACGTGAAACAAAAAACACAGTACCACTTTTATTTTTATAATTTTATAACTTTTATAAGCTACTAGTCGATGCCCGCAACTCTGTAGCGTCAAAATTCGTTTTTCGCATGGAAACCGTACATTTTTTAAGAATAAAAAGTATCGTATGTCTATTCCTGGGACTCGAAGTATCTCCTTACCAAATTTCAGCAAAATCAACCCAGCAGTTTGGACGTGAAAAGGTTACAGACTATAATTCGGTATTTATAATATTAATATGGATATCTTTATATTTTATGCTATGCGTTCCCTAATTTAATCACTTTCTAAGTGTCTTGGTCCTTCGTCCTTTTAACTTGTGCCAAACTTACTAGGCAGGGAGCCAGAAACTCATAATCCAGTAGTTTATCTACTTGGCAACAGATAATATCCTTAACTGCATGAATCAGCAATGAAAATAGGTCGTCATTCGTCAATCGTATCTGAACAGGATCTAATATAAAATAGGTGTTTAGGGAAATAGCAGAATAAAAATATAAAAGCTTAGAAACTATAAATCATCGGCGAAATTATGAAAAAAAAGTGAAAGAACCAAAAAAGGGATACAGACGAAAAGTTCTTAGACCCTTTTCATAAAAAGTTAAAAAAATATATGAGAATAACTCCAGCAAAGTATAGGCAGGCCCAAGTTATTGCAAAAAAAAGCAATAAGTAACCATAGAATTTTTGAAAATAGCAAACAGAACAATAATATAATAATCTTTATGTTATTTTAGTCTATTTCTTTTCATCATGGCTACTGGCCAGTCTGCTAAAATTGATGATCACGTGGATTGGATTTACATTATTCCAATCCCGTATTTTTTTATTTTTTTTTATGCAATAAGGGGGCAAACGAGCAAACGGGTCACCTGATGGAAAGCAACTTCCGTCGCCCATGGACACTCGCAGCATCAGAAGAGCTGCAGGTGTGTTGCCGGCCTTTTTAGGGGTAATAGGGGAGGGAAGGGAAGGAAATAGGGAAGGGTAGGGAAGGGAAAAGGGTAGGGGATTGGGCCTCCGGTAAACTCACTCACTCGGCGAAACACAGCGCAAGCGCTGTTTCACGCCGGTTTTCTGTGAGGACGTGGTATTTGTCCGGTCGAGCCGGCCCATTCGTACCGAAGCATGGCTCTCCCACGTCAAAATGGATCCCACGTATGGATTAGTATTGGAATAATGGAAAATGGCACTGGAATGCAATTTTGCTGGACTGGTTCATTGGATTGGAATAATGTAAATCCAATCCATGTGATCATCAATAGCAGGTGTTTTATTGTGTTTGTACTCTTAACGCCTATGTAACATGATACCAGCTTGTATTTGTTTTAAATTAATCGCTCTGTTGTTTTCAACACTAACTGGCAAGTCGTAAACCTTATCGATTTAACCTCACTATAAATCGTTTAACTCGATTTTAACTTCTTTAAAGTTGCTGTTAAATGTACAATATAGTACAATGGTTTTAGAAATAATCTTCTTTATTTTTTTTAAATTTATCTACGAGTATGTCGTACCAGAAGTTCTAGAATCTACAGGTATGTTTGGTTACTGTTATCGAGTCGGGTCAGCCTGGATAAGTGTTTTTATTTTAGTAAATTTAAACATATTTTAAAAACTTCCCCTCAAGAATGCAGTAAAACAATATTACTTATATTAAAAACATTTTTGTTTTTTTTTTTCAGCTAATCGCAGCACAAAACTTCATAATTTATAAAATGTCTGTGCCACTTTGTTTTGATTGTTATGTCTAAAACGTGAGTCCAAAAATATGTTTACAAACTTTCCACTGAAAGCGTTCATTAGTTTGAACATCACCGAATTTAAACGTACATTATAAGATCAAATTCCATAGATAGTGGACACAGCTATTCATTAGAAGCGTGTTTTTGATTATTTTGGTTAACATGATTTTTATCTTTTTAATCTAAATCGGCAGCTTGTCTTATAATTTATTGTTCCTTTATGAATTATGGCGTAATAAATTGACAGATTGAAACATGGCTTATCTTTTAATGCTTATTATAGCGTACAAAATCCCATAAATTCTTGCTTGTTTTCACAAAAAGATTTTTTAAGCACTTATTAAGGTAAAGAAAAACGATTATAATATAAAATTAAGTATTAACATTTTTGTTATTATGTGAATATAATGTCTTAATATTCATGAAATACGATATAATATATTGTTTATTGTGTTTTTGACATTTGACAAAATCGCCCAGAAAACAAAAAAACGCTTTTTAACAAAAAAAACTCACATTTTCAATGCTTAGTACTTATTGTACTGACAAAAGATGGCACAGTAAGCAATATGGAAAATAAACTGTAACAACAAGAAAAAGAAATAACTGTAAACACTTTTTTTCTCGAACATGAGTCTTAATATAATATATATACATAATAGTATTCCATAAATTACCAATACATAATATTTTAGCAAAAGGATGCCATCTTACACGAAAAAAAAAGAAAATATTTATTAACTGTATCAAAACACTTTTGTAGTCACGTGTACATTATGTCAGAGACCAGAGTTAAGCGGTGTCAGCGTAATGTCAACAGATCGGGTGTCACCGCGGCCACCCAAGTGACACCAGTGACAGCTGACAAAAACATTCCTCGTGAAATAGGAGACGCGATTGTTTAGGAAATAACACTTCGCGGGTTTCGAGAACCGGAAAATTGATACAATTTTGTTATACATTTACAAGTTACAGGGACAGCAATGCGTTGTTAAATAAAACTATACTAATATTATAAAGCTGAAAAGTTTGTTTTTGTTTGTACGAACGCGCCAATCACATGGACTACTAGTTCAAATTTAAAAATAGAACGAAGAATAATTAGTAAAAAAAGTGGAAAAACGGCAAAAAATCTTCGTGTGATGTGTTGACGCATACAAAGTCGCGGGTAACCCGTAACAGTTAGTTCAGTATACAGCTGACTATCCTATGTACAATTTAAAATATAGTATACATCGCCGTGCATTTTCTGTCACACTTTTAATAAAAATTAACTCGAGTACTTAATCGTTAATTTTTTTTTCTTTCTGAGTGTGATCGTTAGTGATTTTATTTGACTTGATTGTGATCTATAGACGAATATAGCTCGTTTATTATAATATCATAACATTAAACATAGCTTTATTTTGTACAATCGACGTTGTAGGTATAAAAATTGTATCTTACCAGACTGACATACATACTTCGACATAATATAGGTGTACAATTTGTACATTATCGTTGGAGGAGTAAATTAAACACAGAATACTGTATCACTGAACACTCTACTCTCGGCAGCGGCTGGTGAATAAGTGGACGACAGTCGACAACTCTCACGTCTGGCGGCCATATTCTCCCAGCCCCCACTATGATTGGTAGTGCGGCCATCTTTAGTTATCAATACTTACACTAAAATTATAGGTACTATAAATATTATATTTTATCGAAACAAGACGCGGCGTAGTACACAAATGACAGAACCACAATTAAGTTATAATGATCAGCATTAAAAGTTTCATCAAAATCCATAATTATCAAATCTCATAACTTCCATTTTTCATCGATAAAACAAAATGAATCTAATTACTGTATTTATAGTATTTCGTAACTACCAAAGGTTTATGTTTTGTGATAATTTACTCAATACTTACCGTTAGTATTATAATAAGAATATGGTACTCCGTACTGCCTATTGCATGTTTTGCTTATTAGCCATTTGTTTCTGGCCTATACCTATTAAGAATTATTGACATCATAAATCATAAAGTAAATAACATTTGAAGCCGATTTCCTGTGCTAGTTATCAAAATTAAGTAAGAACTAAGAATGCAATGACAATGCAAATAAACTGTACTTATTTTGTTACGATATATTATTATAATAATATTATGTTATGCGTAATAAATTATAACGAATAATAAAATCTTACATTTCCAGATTCCAGGGTGTAAGTTGTGACAAAACAGTGTGACGTACATAATATAGTGTGAACTGTACATACAGGACACATTATATAAAGTTCACTGTGAACGGCAACGCACCTGCAACTCTTCTGATGGACCTCGTAAGTCGTATCCATTATAGGCGACTGTAGTTGCTTTCCATCAGGTGACCCGTTTGCAAGTTTGCCCCCTTATTTTATAATTGATTCGGAGGTCGCGGGTTCGATTCCCGCGCAGGAAACATGTTATTTCTAAGTTTGGTTAGGACAAATGCAGGCTGATCACCTGATTGTCTGACAACTGACAAGTAAGATGATCCATGCGTCGGATGGGCATCTAAAAAGTCGGTCCTGCGCCTGATCTCTCGCCAGTCGTGTCGGTCTTCCGTCCCACTGGGTTATGAGAGTAAAAGGAATAGAGAGTGCTCTTGCGTCCTGCGCACACATTTGGGCATTTAAAAATTACTCCTACGTAACTGACCTTGGTTTCAATGAAATCGGCCACCGTCACCGAAACCGGTGCGGGAGTTATTATTATTAGTATTATAATAAGTTGTTTACTTATGGTTAGCTTCTCATCGTAACCTGGCTGTCAAAACAATCATGCTTGCGTGCCGAGCGTACACTTTGACAGGATCGTAGTGTATGAGTAATGACAGCTGCGGTAGACGCCATGTCGTGTGGAAACTCTCGGTGTAATTAACATTAGAAGTGAGTTATGAGGTCACTGGTTAAAGTTGTGCATCCAGATTCCAGGTTAAAGCTGCTGAGTGCTGACAAATGAGCGATCAGCTTAAGGATGGGGGAGAATTTTTAAGGCTCTGGAAAACAGTGTATAACCTATATTCTAAGCTTTAAGGAAATAAACTTTTTAAATTATATCGATCTATGCGACAATTAACACCCCCATCGTGGGAATAGCAGACACAATAGATTTTCAACTGTTATGGGGCAGCCGGCTGCCGCTTCAGGATTAATGGGTTAAGAGCCCGGGTTACCCTCGAAATTCTCATACATACGTAATACCAAAATCATTTTCTCATACGAAAATGTTTAATATGTTTGAGTTATTTTTCAGCTTAAAATAGTAATTACCTAGGTTCCTGTACAAAAATTAACTTCAAAATATTTGAACACTAAAAAAAATTTTTTGTGTTAAATTTTTTTTTACTAAATTTACTACTAAATATTTAAACACTAATAATAGAGTAACACACTAAAATATATAAATAAATATTAAATTTACTACAAAATATTTCAACTCTAAAAAATATTTTTTAGTATTAAAATATTTTGTAGTAAATTTACTATTTATTTACATATTTTTTAGTGTTTTACTCTTTTTTTTAGTGTTTAAATATTTTGAAGTTAATTTTTGTTCAGGAACCTAGGTAATTACCATTTTAAGCTGAAAAATAACTCAAACATGTTAAATATTTTCGTATGACAAAATGATTTTGGTATTACGTATGTATAGGAATTTCGAGGGTAGCCCGGCCCCTTATCATGAATCATGATTTGTATGAAAAAATATTTACGCGACAGAAATTCTGCGACTCACGACTCACAAAATTACGCTCGTTTGGCCTCACCCATGTTGAAAAGTGGAATCGGCCCTAACAATTTGAAAAGTGTACAATTCGTGTGTGTTGTGACACAATTTCTAATCCAAGTGTAATAAACTCATAGCGGCAATCGATATAAGCCGCTTAGCCACTTACCTAATATCCGTTAAGTGAAACCTTTGTAGCTTTAGTACGGTTTCCGTTGTATGACATGTCAATTAGTGCTTAAACAGATGTTTAACTTATGAACTTTGTTTACTTTTGCAGCTGTAATATTGGTATCATCATCATACTACTGTGGGTCTTTATAAGTCCTTATTCCTATCGGCTTCTACCTACCTCTTAGATCAAAGAGGATAATATCAACTACGTGTAACCTCTTAGATTTTATAGATCGTCATCCAAATTTCAACTTATATATGTTACGCTCAAATACCGAAAACGCTCAGTTAGCGAAAAAATGGCTCACAACGTGTTGTGGTCATAGTGAAACGGCCACGACGCGTTCTGGTAATCGAGTAAAGCTATAACGCGTTCTGAGCCTTTAAAAACAGCCACGACGCGAATTTGTGTTGTGGCCCTAATAAAAACGGCCACGACGCGTTCTGAAACCAGGCTAGTAATTTTATAGTGCCCAAGTGTGTGCGTAATACACAAGAGCACTCTGGTTTTAATGAAATTAGAAACCAGGCCAGTTACGGAGGTGTCATTTTGTATTGTCCAAGTGTGTGCGCAATACACAAGAGCACTCTGGTTCCAATGAAACCAGGCCAGTTACGCAGGAGTAATTTTTATAGTGCCCAAGTGTGTGCGCAATACACAAATTAAGCATTCTGGTTTCAATGAAATCAGGCCAGTTAAGCAGGAGTAATTTTGATAGTGTTCTTGTGTATTGCGCACACACTTGGGCACTATAAAATAACTCCTGCGTAACTGGACTGGTTTCATTGAAACCAGAGTGCTCTTGTGTATTGCGCACACACTTGGGCACTATAAAATAATTCCTACGTAACTGGCCTGGTTTAATTGAAACCAGAGTGCTCTTGTGTATTGCGCACACACTTGGGCGCTATAAAATAACTACTGCCATTGAGATGTACATCTCAATGACTACTGCGTAACTAGCCTGGTTTCATTGAAACCAGAGTGCTGTGTATTGCGCACACACTTGGGCGCTATAAAATTACTAGCGTGGTTTCAGAATGCGTCTTCATTATGCCGCCACAACACGAATTCGCGTCGTGGCTGTTTTTAAATGCTCAGAACGCGTCATGGCTTTTTCGATTACCAGAACGCGTCGTGGCCGTTTTCATTAAGGGCCACGACGCGAATTTCGCGTCGTGGCCGTTTCACTATGACCACAACGCGTTGTGAGCCATTTTTTCGCTCACTGAGCGTTTTCGGTCTTTGAGCGTAACATATATACTACAGGCAAGGGTTTCCTCTGAAGTAGAATCTTGTTCTGGTAATTAAGCCTTTTGATAATAGGCGTAGCCGCGTAATTTTTTTCATTTCAACTAATAACTTAAAATTCATTTAAGTATTTATTTTATATGTGTGCTTTACCATCATACCATGCTAATAATTAATTATTATTGACAGTATCAGACATTCTATCAAACTACAGTCTGCCTTCTCTAAAAAAAACTCTTACCTACATTATTCGTGACTCGTAGCCATGGAGCTATTATAGTATGTAATAGCTCTATGCTCGTAGCATATTGGTGCAAATAAATTTTCGCAAATACTAATCACTTCCTTATCACATTGATAATGAATAAATACCACTAATGGCGTTTCACACATCAGTGTAAACTACATGCTTTAGACCGAAATAATATAATATAAAGATACTAGATAGAACTCTAGCTGCGACTAAACTATGCTTATGTAGGGAACAGAATAATACATAATACTAGAAATCGAGCCTCAGTCATACTTTCGTTAATTTCATAGTAAAAATTTGAAATAAAATGTAATATGTAACTAAGGATCCAGAGAAGCACAATTAGTGTCATTATGCCATTAGTGTTGTGCCTTTACATTTTTAAGGTCGAATCCCGTACCTCGAATGTCGCTTAAAATCTCCCTTAGCTTTAGCCTCTACCACATGATACTCCCAACCAAACAGTGTATCCAGAAGAGACTCACCTAGCAGGAGTATTTGCAGCAAGTGCCAAAGTCCTGGGTTCAACTCCCATACCTCTAAAGTCGCTTGATATTCTTATCTTAAAATTCTCAAGACTAAAGACCCTTCCACACGACGTATTTTATACGCGCTGACGACGCGCGTTTCTGATACGCTCGTCTTCTGCGCGTTTTCATCGCGTTTTGGCAGATAAAAAGTTTAAAACTGGCTTCCTTGCGTTTGCTGAGCGTTCAACTTGCGTTTGTATCGATACAAACGAGCGTGATCGTCGAGTGGAAGGGCCCTTAGCTCCTAGCTCTCCCACACCATATTCCAACACAAAACCAGTACTCACTTAGCAGGAGTACGGGCAGGTCGATCAGGAGATGCCAGAGCAGACCGCGACGAGCCTGCATGACCGGCACGGGGAGCGGCGCGGGGACCGTCTGTAACAATACTTACAATGTAAAGAAGAATAAAGAAGAAAATAATCCTCACCACAAACTTACAAAATGTACCATCGAAGAAACTGATTCCTAGGCAGATACGGACCTACGTAGTTTGGTCGTGTTACGTCAAACCCAGCCAACAGATCACAATTAAGACGACGCCTTGATAATTTGGCTGTAGCGATGCCGATTTTTCTCAGCAATGACTAAAGCTAAGAAACTAAAGTTCATTGTCAGTATTCATCATGTCTTTGTCTTTGAATTGCCCATAGCATAACACGATTGGACAACTTTTATAACACAGAACTATCAATCGAAAAGACCTCTGTAAAAAAAGGGATTCCTATTTTTCCAACAGAGGAGAGTGATTTAAGGTTCCAAAATTTGTACATAAATTGGTTGAAGCATGCAAGCACTTTACTATGTGCATAGCTTATATGAAATGTATTTATGGTTTTTAAATTACGCGACAAAAACCATTTTGTCGCTTACGCCCTTTTCATTTTTTTGCTGTTCCATTGCTTGTTTTCTATGAGAGGCCGGGCCGGCCTCTCATAGAAAACAAGCAATCTAAAACATATGAAACACGGTTTCTTACTTTAACGCGGCGTCACCTTAACATTGAATTGGCTATGAAATAGATATCGACCTAGCTCGATTAACTCGATATTCAATAAAAGTTTTAGACGATTTATCTGGATGAATATATTGAGTTTATCTTTAGAAAGTATTTGTAATTTACTCAAATAAACTTTGTTAAATTTTTATACATATTTTATTCGCTGTAATCTTAATATTTTTTCACTTATGTTTTTCTACTACATTAATTTCTAAATTACCAAAAAGTTTAGTAACCACGTATTTAATTAGTTACTGCAAATGCACAAAAGAATTTAATTATTCAAAACATACCAACAGAAATTGCATGTTCTTGCAATGGAAACGTTTGTAGCTAAGGTCAAATGATATTGCTGAAAATACGCAATGCAGATTATTTGTACTTAGGACTTGCTGCACATTCTTCAAATAATTAATGTCAGATATTATTTGATTCTAAGCTTAATGCTTTCTTAGGGTCTACACAGACAATTTTGTGTCAACTTCGTATAAGGACAAAAAGGGTCTACACAGACGGACCGCATTTCAACTGCAATCCAACCGCAAAGTGCAGTTCAAGTGCAGTTTGAATGCAGTTGACACGACTACAATACGACTGCAATAGAACTGCAAACCAAACGCGCAGTCGGATTACAGTTCAGTTGCAGTTGGCGTGCAGTCGTGTGAACTGTTTGGTTTGCAGTTCTATTACAGTCGTATTGCAATCGTGTCAACTGCATTCAAACTGCACTTGAACTGCAATTATTTGCGGTTGGATTGCAGTTGAAATGCGGTCCGTCTGTGTAGACCCTTACTTTTTGTCCTTTACGAAGTTGACACAAAACTTTCATGCTCAACATTTATCTGCAAGATATTATTCTGTAGCACCTTCATTTATCACCAAATTAGGCACCATCAGAGAGACCTTTCTGACGTGGGAGAGCCATGCTTCGGCACGAATGGGCCGGCTCGACCGGAGAAATACTGCGGGCTCACAGAAAACCGGGGTGAAACAGAACTTGCGCTGTGTTTCGCCGAGTGAGTGAGTTTACCGGAGGCCCAATCCCCTACCCTTTTCCCTTACCCTCCCCTATTACCCTATGGCCTATTCCCTCTTAAAAGGCCGGCAACGCACCTGCAGCTCTTCTGATGCTGCGAGTGTCCATGGGCGACGGAAGTTGCTTTCCATCAGGTGACCCGTTTGCTCGTTTGCCCCCTTATTTCATAAAAAGACCTTAATCTCAACAAAGTACCTACCTATCTAAAAGAGAGCTTTAACATTATTATAACAAAAAATAAAACCGACTTCCAAGGTAAAAACAATAATAATATCCTTATAATACGAACTAAAAAGTACTTATTAAATAATTTTTCCTATCTCATGGTGCCTTTTTCCGAATTCGGCTAAAACTCAACTATTTCTGTACTCAATCTTCATAATTTTGAAGTCGGTATCAGTTATAGCTGAATCCAGATGCCAGAATATTTGAAACATTTGTAACTGGCACCGACTTCAAAATTATGAAGATTGAGTACAGAAATAGTTGAGTTTTAGCCGAATTCGGAAAAAGGCACCATAAGATAGGAAAAATTATTTAATACTTTTTAGTTCATATTATAAGGATATTATTATTGTTTTTACCTTGGAAGTCGGTTTTAATTTTTTATTAAAAATAATAATTTCACTCTTTTTAGTTACCTAGTAAAATCATCGCGTACTATACGTAGATTAGGGCCGATTCACGCCGGAATGGCAGAAGCGACGCGAGCAGTTTCAGTGTCATATGATTTTAAATTTTATCTTCATTATTGTAATACGTATTATCGCTTGAGAAATCGACGCCACCGGCGGCCGCAAGAGGCCACGAGCGTCAACGGGCGGCCATAGATTTCTCAAGCGATACTATGTATTATTTACAACAATGAAGATAAAGTTTAAAATCATGTGACACTGAAACTGCTCGCCTCGCCTCCGCCATTCCGGTGTGAATCGGCCCTAATACACCTGTATATTATTCTACGTATCTTATTACAAATTGTTAACAGTCACACTTACAAAATATAATATATCAGCTGCAGATAATTTTAAAAAATACATTTTAAAAAAATCGAAGTGGACACGTGCTAGGGCCGCGCCAAATCGGAATTTTAGCAGCGGCGAGGCTTTCAGTGTCATATGATTTTAAACTTTATCTTTATTATTGTAATACAAAATATCGCTTGAGAAGTCTACGGCCGCCTGTGGCCGCGATTGGTAAGTGCATTATCGAAGCAACTTATTTCTCAGAAGTAATGTCAAATGTGTGCCTTACGCTCTGGAGATAAGGTTGAATATTTTGTTACGTTCAATTTTGGTGAATTTGGTGACCCTGACGTGGTAATGATGATGATGATGAATGTAATTTGTATAGTGGCATATGCTTTCAGTTCTTAAAACAACGCCTAAACCCCCAAACTTGTATCTATAAAGAATCCGGAGTTCTCTTAGTATCTTCGGAACCATAGTATATCTTGGTTTTGCACCAAGATATACTATGGTTTCTTGCGTTTTGGTAGTGTGGCGGTACCCACAATTCGCCTAACAATCCTGCATCGTGCTATCGAAGTTTCGGAGAACGACAAGATATATACAACGTCTGAAATGACGTCAGTGGGCTTCGGCCTGACCGAGCATGCTATCTCTCTCGGTCGGAAGATCTTCCTTTTCGGCCGCCACTAACAACGTTAAATTGGTGACCACCGACAGGAACACGCATCCTTCTGGACATCAATCATTATCAACACTCCCCACCCCTCCGCACCACGTCAGCAGACATCAGCATAACCGGGTCGCCTCGACCATAAGCCGCGTTGGAGGTCCGCGCCGGTCGAACCCGTGTCTGGCTTGAACGGGGCAGCCACAGGCTACAACGACCGGTCAGCAAGCAGAGCACAGGGTCCCTCTCCTGGTCATTGCACGCGTAGCTTCGGCCCACACCTGACAACACAAGCGCATCGAAGAATACCACAGGTCTTCGGGGGGGAGTGGTGTGGCGGTACCCACAATTCGCCTAACAATCCTGCATCGCGCTATCGAAGTTTCGGAAAACGACAAGATATATACAACGTCTGAAATGACGTCAGTGGGCTTCGGCCTGACCGAGCATGCTATCTCTCTCGGTCAGAAGATCTTCCTTTTCGGCCGCCACTAACAACGTTAAAGTAGCATATATGCTTAGGATGCTTCTCATAAAACCAAAATCACCATGTGTTTCCATATAAATTTCGAGGAGTTCCCTCGATTACTCATGGATCCCATCATCAGGTCACCACTTTTGTGAACATGGTACCAAATTGAAGTGAAACCTAATACAACAAAACAAAATTTTCGAAAATCAGTTCACAAACGGCGGAGTAATCGTTGAACATAGAAATATATATATGCCTTCAACTCCGTATCTAGAAGCGCTCTGCTCAAGGAAGTCCATAACCACATTCCCGAAATATATGAATACATCCTTCAAAGCTACGGCGCCAATTCGACACTTCTATATAACAGGGATTGCCTACTATCCTCTACTGGTTGCCAGCAAGGCGATCCTCTGGGCCCCGCTATTTTCAGCCTTGCCATACATTCTACAATTACATCTCTCCAATCTGAATTTAACGTATGGTATTTGGATGATGGCACCCTCGGTGGTGACCCGGCTACAGTTCTCCACGATTTGCAGGTATTAATAGAGAAATTTAAAGCAATAGATTTGGATTTAAATTTCTCCAAATGTGAGCTTTTTTTGAATAGCCCAATCACACAGCCGCACGACGCAATTATATCGGAATTTAACAATTTGGCCCCTAGTATCAAAATTCTCAGTAAAGAATCCCTCCGCCTTTTAGGTGCCCCCATATTAAATGACGGTTTTGAGCCTTACGTTTCGGAACAAAAACAAAAATTCGTAGAATCTTCTGGCAAACTCGTCGCAATAAAATCCCATATGGCTTACCAAATAATTCGTTTTTGTTTGTTTGTGCCCCAATTTACATATGTCTTGAGGTGCTGCCCTCTATGGGAGTGTCCCAACCTTCTTTCCCATTTAGACTCTATTTTAAAAGACACAGTAATTAATATTTTTAACTGTCAAATCTCTGACACCTCCTGGGCCCAAGCCACTCTTCCCATTCGTTTCGGCGGCTTGGGTCTCAGAAGTGTGTCCAGCGTGTCTCTTCCCGCCTTCCTTTCTTCAGCTCACAGCATTCATCCTCTTTTCATCAAAATCATCACCAATTCTTTTGGAAACATAGGCATTCAGTCACTAGCTGAGGCAATCAACGCTTGGAAGCGTGTTTGTCCCAGTGACGTTCCAGCTAACCCCAACATTCAAAAGAATTGGGACGAACCCCTAATTAATTTGGCACAAACAGACATACTAAATTCCTCGTCCACCACAGATCGCGCGCGTCTCCTAGCGTCCGCCGAGCCGGAATCAGGCTACTGGCTCCAGGCAAACCCATCATCCAATACCGGAACACTATTAGATAATCATACATTCAATCTATCACTCAGTTTGCGACTAGGAGCCAATATCAGCGAACCCCATCGCTGCCACTGCGGCGCCGCAGTAGACCGCCAGGGTCATCACGGCCTGTCTTGTCGACGCAGTGCCGGCCGCCAGTCCCGCCATGCTTCCTTGAACGACGTGATCCGCAGGGCCCTTGTCTCCGTCAACGTGCCGGCCACTCTTGAGCCGAACGGTATCGCACGTGACGACGGCAAAAGGCCCGACGGAATGACGCTCGTTCCGTGGAGCCGTGGGAGGCCTCTCGTATGGGACGCCACCTGCGTGGATACGCTAGCGGCGTCGCACGTGACGGCCACAACGAGAGAGGCGGGAGCTGCGGCGGCACAAGCGGAGACAAACAAAAGAAGAAAGTATGAAGCACTGGGAAGTGATTACTTTTTTGTTCCTTTCGGGGTTGAGACCCTGGGCCCGTGGGGCCCTGGTGCCAAACTACTATTCAAGGAGTTATCCCAAAGACTGGTTGAGAAAACTAACGATCCCAGAGCTGGCGCTTACCTCGGCCAACGTATCAGTCTTGCGATACAACGAGGTAATGCTGCCAGCCTCTTGGGTACATTGCCCACAGCCTCCGACTTAGATTTAGTTTTTTATATATAGTCTTTCTTTTTTTTTATTATTCTCCCTCTGTTTTATATTTTAGTAATATATTTTATAGTAATTATTAGAAGTAACAATTAATTAATTATAATAAAATACTTTAACAATACTATATATATATATATATATATATATATATATATATATATATATATATATATATATATATATATATATATATATATCCACAGCCGAACATATAACCTTCTCGTTTTTTGGAAGTCGGTTAAAAATCGTCTCGAATTAAACTTCTAACCTAATATAATAATTATTGTTAATACTCAAAAGTCGTAGAAACAAAAAACTTATAATATTGTTATTCTTGTGTTTGTTCGTGTGTTTTAATTTAACACTATCTTATTTAACTATATTAAGCAAATAAAGAATTAGGGCCTGATTCACCCCTTCCCGATAAAGTGCCGGATAAGCTATCCACAACTTTTTTGACAGATTCTCCATACTATTCTGTTGACTAGCGCCATTCAAATTTCAATCGTATCTTATTTATATCAAACAGGGGAAATAGAAAATTTATCTCACCTATCTCGTAAGATTAAACCACTGAAATTTTTCTGTCCTTTTAAAGTGCCGGATAGAGCTATCCACAACTTATTTGACAGATTCTCCATACTCTATCTGTTGCCAAGATCAGCGCCATTCCAAACGTATCTTATTAGGTATTAATATACCAAACAGGAAACAGAAAATTTATCCACTGAAATTTATCTGTCCTTTTCTTCTGCTTTTAGACATTATGGACGCTGAAAAGCTAACACTTATCTACCGGATGTCCAAAATGCTAATAAATTTGACGGTTTATTGACGAGGATGTAGGATTAACCTGTAAGTCGGTTAACTGTGTAGTAAATAGTTAACTAGTTTATGTCCAGAGATCGCTTTACAAACTGGAACAAAATATACACTGGAACGGGATGAAAGAGCAACATTTTCAAGAATCATATTAATAGAAAGACATGACTTGGTTCTTGAACGACTAAACCTTTTTAGGAATCTTAATAGGCAACTCTTTAAATATACTAAAATCAGTGTAAGGTTTGTAAAAACATAATCTTCTTAAGTACTAATAAGTAATAACAAGTTAAAGTTACACAATTAATATTGAATAAGCCATACAATGGTTTGTTTTTATCTTTCGAGTGTTATATGTAACAACTTGTTAGAGCATAATAACTTTATTGATACAATTAGATATTGTTTAACAAATATAAATATTACTGTACCCAACCTAGTAACGCCTTTTTAACCGACTTCCAAAAAACGAGGAGGTTATATGTTCGGCTGTGGTTTTATTTTTTTTTATTTTTTTATTTTTGTATGTTCAACGATTACTCCGCCGTTTGTGAACCGATTTTCGAAATTTTTGTTGTGTTGTATTAGGTTTCACTCCAATTTGGTACCATGTTCACAAAAGTGGTGACCTGATGATGGGATCCATGAGTAATCGAGGGAACTCCTCGAAATTTATATGGAAACATATGGTGATTTTGGTTTTATGAGAAGCATCCTAAGCATATGCTACCAAAACGCAAGATTTTGCATCGAGGTATACTATGGTTCCGAAGCTACTAAGAGAACTCCGGATTCCTTATAGATACAAGTTTGGGAGTTAAGGCGCTGTTTTAAGAACTGAAAGCATATGCTACTATGCAAATTACATTCATCATCATCATCATCATCATTACCACATCAGGGTCACCAAATGTCACCAAGATTGAACATAACAAATTCAGCCTTAAGTCCAGAGCATAAGGCACACATTTGACATTACTTCTGAGAAGTAAGCTGCTTCGATAATACAAGTAACATGCCTATCTCACAACAACACATGAAAACAACCTAATTTCAACCTTTTGCATTGTGCTTAGCGTTCATAGTACAATAACTGTGTGGGGTCTCGCTTGCTACAATCTGCTAGGGCTGTCAAGCGAGCGGCGCGGCGGCGGGCCGCGCCGGGTACAGACTACCAGACCGGGCGGCGTATTTACAAAGGCTTATACCGTTTGAGTCACGAGCCAGACTCTAATAGATGAGCTTTTGTTTGTGCATATTACTCTACAATTATACCTATTCTATCTCAGTAAAAAATTGACTCAAATGGATTAGCTTTTTGCCTTGATATTTTCAAATAAAAATGCACTTACAAAACCTAGTCGAGTAGAGGCTCACCGCCATAATATTTGTTTATCGCGAGCGTACCATACAGCATACTTTTAATAAATTAATAAGATTGACTGTTACCAACTACGTTTAAATTGTAAAAACACTAAACTAATCGTGATAAAAATGATTATCTGCGTTTTCTATTTTACATTAGAGGTTATATAGGAAACTACGCTATAAAAAATATTACAGTTTTCTTAGCTATAAATGATCAGTCAGATCAAGAACCAATCATTTTTCTAAGATAGTTTTATAATTACTTGTACTCTCAACAAGTGTGTAGTTATGTACCTGTTTCTTACCTATTAATTAAAGTTCGTTAGTTAATTAGTATTTTTTGTCACTTAAATACAGAATAGAAACGAGTAAGTAATTTCATTACTGTAACATTAAAATAATAAAAAATTTCATGTAACTATCCACCTACATGTTTTTAAAGCTAACGATGATGATGTATTTACCATATCGGTATCAAATTGAATAGCATTTGTTGCTGCAATGTTAGAAACAATTATTTAGCTAACAAAGTCTAGACGATTTCGGTCATTTTCTGTACTAAAATAGATAAGGGTATTGTCAAGTTTTTGTCTAACAAAAGCTAAGCCAGTTCAGTATCCTTCGATCGTGGATTATTGGAAATCTATTGTTATTCTATTGTGTATCGCTCACCGGTGAGCTTGTAATAAGATACGTAGAATAATATTATACAGGTGTATTATTCTACGTACACAGTACGCGAAAAAACTAAAAAGAGTGAAATTATTATTTTTAACAAAAAATTAAAACCGACTTCCAAGGTAAAAACAATAATAACATCCTTATAATATGAACTAAAAAGTATTAAATAATTATTCCTATCTAATAGTGCCTTTTTCCGAATTCGGCTAAAACTCAACTATTTCCTGTACTCAATCTTCATAATATTGAAGTCGGTGCCAGTTACAAAAGTTTCAAATATTTTGGCAGACTGAATATTCAGCTATATCTGGTACCGACTTCAAAATGATGAAGATTGAGTACAGAAATAGTTGAGTTTTAGCCGAATTCGGAAAAAGGCACTATTAGATAGGAATAATTATTTAATACTTTTTAGTTCATATTATAAGGATGTTATTATTGTTTTTACCTTGGAAGTCGGTTTTAATTTTTTATTAAAAATAATCAATCTTAATCTATCGATTTAAATTAATTCTGAACAAAATTCGCAGCTTCGATCGAAAAAAATCGAACTCGAACTAATTTCACTTAAGTGGTTTCGGAATAGGCCCCCTAGAAAAAGTAGCTGATTACTAACATGGAAGTTTAAACATAATATATTGTAGTTGACGTTTTAATTTACGTGCCGTAACTGTGGTAATTTTAACTGGCGTAGTTAACTCTGTTTAACGAGGCAATCAACTAACTTTGGATAATTGAGTAATCTTTCGTGTATTTTTAGTTGTACAGTCTGTCAAAAAAGAGTAGACACAGTATAAAATTTTCTATACGTAATCACGCTCAAAAGGTGGCTTTTTCTCTTTGTATTTCCACAGAGAACGCTTTAAATACACTTTAAATATTATCACCTTGCACATTTTTATCTCGATTTAATAGGGTTTTCATATTTTTAATGTGATTTGAATTTTGAATATTGCTTACAGCGTAGTACTCTTTTTAATTTTTTGTCAAGCTATATTATGTTATATTTAATTTCATCATCCGTTTATAATTATAATTATCATTAAAAATATAAACGGATGATGAAGTGACTAACATCCTTGATTCGTTTTTTTTTTTGCATAATAGTACATTACGCACCTAGGGCAGGAAAATAAGAAAAATGTCTCAGATCACATGTAATTGTTGGCCGAGGCGAAGCCGAGGTCAAGCCGACTTCAAAATTATGAAGATTGAGTACAGAAATAGTTGAGGTTTAGCCGAATTCGGAAAAAGGCACTATTAGATAGTAAAAATTATTTAATACTTTTTAGTTCATATTAATGTTATTATTGTTTTTACCTTGGAAGTTGGTTTTAATTTTTTGTTAAAAATAAACCTTGGAAGTCGGTTTTAATTTTTTTGTTAAAAATAATAATTTCACTCTTTTTAGCTATCCTACAAAATAAGGCTTTATGTGTAAATAACCAATACGAATGTTAACTATTCACATTATGTTACTGTAAGCGAAATAGCGGTAAATGCTTGTAGTTATCTAAGCGATGCTGCAATTTCCAAACTTTTATCTTTAAAGGTTCAGGAGTTCTATTCAGTGACTTTGGACCAAGAGACACCTTCGTATGAAATTTCTCTTATTCGTAACATATGTTTAACTTACTAGAAACAACATTTTAACCACTATGAGTGTTTTGATAAATTTCAAGGATTTCCCTCGATTGCTCATAGATCCCATCATCAGCTCACCACTTTCGTAATTGTTATACAAAATTACTATCTACCCTAGACAAAAACACAAGAATTTTGAAAATCGGTCCACAAACAGCGAAATAATCATCAAAAACATCTGCTTCGATGCAAAATATCACGAAAAGTACCAATAATTTGGTCATAAAGTGATAACTCATGGTATAATTATGGTTGTGATAATGATGATCAATCAAATTGATGTGTTGGCTTATGCTTTCAGTTGTATAAACAACGCCGAAATCCCTGAACCTGTACCTATAAGCATTCAAAAGTTCTGTTCGGTATCTTCGGATCCAGGGTATAACCTGGTTCGAAGTCTTACTTTTTGGTAGTATTTACCTCGAATGCTTCAGAAAAAATCAAAATCACTATATGTTTTCATACAAATTTCAAGGAGTCCCCTCGATTCCTCATGGATTCCATCATCAGATCACCACTTTTGTAAACATGGTACCAAATTCGGATTCAACCCTGTACAACAACAAAAAAATCATGAAAATCGGTCCACAGACGGCGAAGTTATGGTTGAACATACAAAAAAAATATACAGACGAACATATAACCTCCACCTTTTTGGAAGTCGGTTAAAAATGTGGATTATTTGGACAAAAATTTAATTAAAATCTCCCTTTCTGACACGTCTACGTCATAAAGTAGGATTTTATTTGAATTTTTAGGACTATGTGATATCATAAAGTGTCTATGTCCATAAAGTGGCATTTAATCTTTCAGGCCCCGCGCGAGCACCGGTGATCGCGACAACAATAGAATACAATAGCAATTCCTGGAAATTCCGACTGAAGTATTAAATTGATTTTTTGTCGATTGCCGCTAGCCGCGGTAAAGATCGGAACGGCACCTTCAGTTTATCTCCGCTGTTTGTCTATACTTTCGTATTTCTACCGTTGCTTAGCCAATAGACATGCTACGGGTGTAGGATACTTTTTATTCCAGAAAAATGTCGATTCCCGCGCGATAAACTAATTTTGGCGTAAGTTAGTTGCGGGCTTCTTCTAGTATTATAAGTCTGGAGACACTCACTACACAGTCAATGTGTAATCAGTGCTAACATTATGTTCACTATTCGGGTCACTATAACTGTAAAATGCAACTGCACTCTGACGACACTGTTTAAAGGGGATTTGAGTGTTTAGATGACCAGATGTTTCTCATTTATTAACCAAACAGTCTTGGCTTTTAACATGGTCGAGTTTTTTTAACGGTCTTTGGCCCACCAATGAGAATGTGTCTCATTTCTCACCGCTGTACAACTCGGGCGAATTAACTTGACACCTGGCTTAAATTTTACCCCTCCCTCGCTTCCCCGCGCAGCGCCCCGCTCTCGTCGTACGCGTCCAGTAGCGTTAGCATATCTGTTACCGTTACACGTGTGTTATTGAGTTTGCGTTTCGGAGTTATTTTTTAGTAGTTAATTGTTATTGTTTTTGGATTTTTGTTGAGTTTTGTTGTGTTATTTGTTACGTTTTTTACGGCGGGAAAATTTTACAATTTTTTTCACATGTGAAGCACAATTATTAGTAATTATTATTACATAATTTGGCATTAAATTTGATAAGCAATACAAAATAGACATTACTGGTCAGTCTCATGTAGTGGATTAGTGATTTTAATAACGTTATTGCGTTGAGTGGTATGAAGTAGCTACTCACGGAATATATTAATATGAAGCTAGATACAAATTATCGGACGCATCCATAAACCTCGTATTCCTGCTTGGGAACCCTTGGGCGAAACCTACTCGTACTTGGCCGAATAATTGCATAAAATACTGTGGTTAGTGTAGCCCTATAAAAATAACTAGTTCCGGTAACGTTATTTTTTTGAATTAACTTAAAATAAAAAAAACTTTTTTTGCACTCAGTACTTTAGAGAAACGTCAATTGAACCAGGTGTCAAGTTAATTCGCCCGAGTTATATGTTCTGTGTGTGTTGGAACAATGTCGCTTTCAAGTTTTGTTCGGAGAACCTTATTATCTAACAAGAAAGATAGATTCATCGGATGGCCATCAAAAAAGTCGGTCCTGTGCCTGATCACTCACCTCGTGTCGATGTCCCAATGGATCATAAAAGAAAGTATCCTTGCCACTTCCATTCGATTATTTACTCTGTGGTATAATGCAATAAAGTTACACTTATCAACAAGAACAGTTTCCAGAGATATGGAACTGGCGGAGAAATGTAAAGGATTAGTAATCTGGTGTATCAATTTTGTGCCAATTACCAATTACTAGATATAACTCGAACGTAACTCGATTTCTAATTGTGGGAGGCAATTCTGTGTTTCGCAATGTAATTTCGATGTGTTTTTTTTTCAAATGAATCCTTTATATTATTACTAAATATTAGTACGGGATCCCTAGAACATTTTTTTGTGATTACTGATTAGGTACTAACAAGCAAATTTTTTGTGAGTAGCTCTACATTTTGATAAGACATTTTTATTTTTTAAGAATCTCGAAAGTTGTACTTAGCTAACAGAGATAGTATTCATACTTTGACTTGATGGTCCTGAAATATGGATTGTTTTATTTGCAAGACAAGGTTACTCTTAAATTATATAACTATTATCCTACCAATAAACAAAAAATCTGCTGGTTAGGGTTCTGTAATCAACAAAACTTGGTTAACTACTGTACCCTAAAACGGATAAAACTTAGTGTTGATTTTAGTATTTAATCTACAAACAATGTATTTTCTTGACATAGACAGACTTTCTAAACAAATCTAGATTAAATAATCCATCACATAATTTAAACGTCTTCACGATATGAATAACAATTATTAAAGTGCGAATTTATTTGCAAATCAAAATGGGGCGCTGTCAAGCCTTTTTAGGTTAGCTGTCATATTGACATTTGACGTTGGCGCGCTTGCGACGGAAAACATTAATTGCGCTGTGCTATTTATTATGAGCACACGAGTGTTAAATGAATACAAGTACCTAAATTATTTAAATCTCTCAAAGTACAATATAAATTACAGAATAGCAGAACTAAAGATAGTAAATAGGTAATAGACATGGCATGTCGAAGTAAAAACCGTTTTTAAATTAATTCGTATCTGTTCTTTGGAGCTATTTCGACATATTTCGATTTTCGTTCACTCTTTAGATTGCATTATATTGCCTAGGTTCCAAAATAAAAGCCAGTATACTGGCCACTGGCCAGTGCTCAAGAATATTAGTGTGCACTGGTGACACGACTGTGACATTATAGTAATAATGACTTTCCATATCATAGTCAAATATAGTACGTCAATGCACTGACGTATATTTCGGAAATAAGTAGAAGTATGGGGTTGATTCTAGACGTCATAGCTCTGGCCATTTTGGGTTAAATTTCAGAACTTACCCATCATACTTTTTCTTTTATAAATACTGTTTCTGTCAAAACATCGTTGCCTATGTTTCAAATGACTGTAGAAGAGTGTCTCAGCAAACAAAACGCGATAAGTAGACAGTTACAAAATTAAAACCGACTTCCAAGGTAAAAACAATAATAACATTAATATGAACTAAAAAGTATTAAATAATTTTTACTATCTAATGGTGCCTTTTTCCGAATTCGGCTAAACCTCAACTATTTCTGTACTCAATCTTCATTATTTTGAAGTCGGTACCAGATAGCTGAATCTTCAGTCCTCTGACAGAATATTTGAAACTTTTGGAACTGGCACCGACTTCAAAATTATGAAGATTGAATACAGAAATAGTTGAGGTTTAGCCGAATTCGGAAAAAGGCACCATTAGATAGTAAAAATTATTTAATACTTTTTAGTTCATATTAATGTTATTATTGTTTTTACCTTGGAAGTCGGTTTTAATTTTTTTGTTAAAAATAATAATAATTTCACTCTTTTTAGTTACACTAGTAGGTAAACCTTCGCGTATATTTTACGTATCTTATTACAATTTGTCAAGAGTCACAACTCACACTCACAAAATCATATATTATCAGTGAAGTGAACAGATTGTGCTAAGTAATTTAACAATTTTAATGCTTCAAGCCCCAAGCGGTCACCGGCGATTGAGATAACAATAGAAAGGCTATTGTGTCTCGTTTTTCCACGATCGAAGGATCTATCAGATAAAAAATTGTATAAACTTGCATAGGATGTAGCGTAGCTACTCATAATATTTAATATTATCATAATTATTGACAGCTCTGTTCTTGTAAAGCGCTTATTCCACTTATCCTAGCTAGGAAGTCCTAGCTAGGATCCTAGCTTTCTAAATGTCATTCCACTTGACTAATTTTTTTCCGATTTAGGATCCTAGCTAGGATCCTAGCTTCTAAATGTTATTCCACTTGACTAATTTTTTTAGGACCCTAGCTAGGACTTCCTAGCTAGGATAAGTGGAATAAGCGCTTAATCAAGAATTCAAATCGATACTTAGTGCGCCATCTATCGATTAATAAGTATAACTGATTAAAAAGACACTTAATGACTTTGTTTTGTGTAAATGCTCTTTTTAAAATAACTTTATTTTAATTCTATTTGTGTATTTAAATTTTATAAAGTAATTAGTAAAGTATTCGATCTGTTGTCTGCCGCCACGCGCCACGCGGCGCGGCGGCGCGGCGGCGCGGCGACGCCGTCGCCTCTGCGGCGCCGACCGCCATGTATTAAACAAACAGGTGTTGTTATACAGTACATAATTATTATTATTAGTATACCCATACCTATGCCTTGTACTATTATTAATTCTGTGCCATGAGACATTGGTGATGATTGATGATGATGATGATGATGATTATGATGATGAATATGAATTGCATAGTAGCATATGCTTTCTGTTCTTAAAACAACGCCGAAACTCCCGAACGTGTATCTATAAGGAGTCAGGAGTTCTCTCAGCATCTTCGAAACCATGGTATACTTTGACCCAATATTTGACTTTTTGGTAGTATATTCTTAGTACACTTCACATAAAACCAAAATCACCATATGTTTCCATATAAATTTCGAGGAGTTCCCTCGATTACTCATGGATCCCATCATCAGGTCACCACTTTTGTGAACATGGTACCAAATTGGAGTGAAACCTAATACAACAAAACAAAAATTTCGAAAATCGGTTCACAAACGGCGGAGTAATCGTTGAACATACAAAAATAAAAAAAAAAATAAAAAAAAAAATATCCACAGCCGAACATATAACCTCCTCGTTTTTTGGAAGTCGGTTAAAAAGCCGTAACTAAGATTTAGATAAAACGCCCGTTAGACGCATTAGAACATATTATCTTAACTAACAAGTTAAGTGTCTGAATACAAAGGGAATACCATCTGCCAAGTGGGTTAATGTAGAATAAAATACATTCAGGATAAAGGAATAAATTAGGGAACACTTAAGGATAGTTTTGTCGTTTAAAGAAAGTTTTGACGGGTCATTTAATTTAAAAATCAGTGAAATATAATGCTGTCTATCGAGATGAAAAAGAAGACACGATATTTGTGGTTTGTGGAAGTAGCAGCGCTGAAAGAGACAATTTTTTTGTGATTTGTATGGGCTAGCGCCCCAGCGTTATGAATATTGCCCATACAACTCACAAAAAAAATCTCGCGCTCTTTCAGCCCTGCGATTTTCACAGTGAACTTTATTTTGTTACACTCTGTATAAGGCTTTGCCCACATTTGTATCATTTTCGCGTAGATCTCCGTCGTGTAGCACCGAAGCGTATCATGTTCCGCTAGTGTGGACGCCAAATGATCGCGATCATGATACACCCCGATCGCTACAAACCGCGTATCTGATACGTTACGTATAAAAATCGATAAAAGATACGCTATGGTTAAAAAAGGCGTCCACACTTAGTCCGATACGCATACCTGATAGGAATGCGACTACTTGATATAAAATATGTGGACAAAGCCTGATTAATCAGCCTGACATGTCTATTGATCTCCTAACTCTACTCTGACAATATCTACTTATCAGAGCCCTTCGCGATGAATGGCTCTCTCCATGGTGAAAGAGAGATCGCGATAACATGCGAAATCGGTCAACAAATCGACAAAACTCGCCAGTACAAGATGACAGAACAACATTCTGACATACCTACAAGGGTTATGAAGCACTTCGATGACATTGCCATGAGTGATGAAACAAGATCCTTGTGTATGTGAAACAGTTTTTAAGTCACTTTACAAGATGGTGGAGTTAGTTCTACTTCTGGCAACGTACCAAAACACCCTTGTAGGATTGTACGGCCGCACCGAGTAGCCGCACACAGTACCGAGACATATTTTAATAATTAATGATGGCTTTAAATTTAATTTAATGAATAGTTTGATAGCAAATGTATAAAGCTTATGTGATATGTCAGAATCTTCATTACATTCAAGTTAAGTAATTATTAAAATGCGGCAGTTAGTTACTTTCGGTGAACTGGTGAAGACAACGTTTCATCGGTCTAGTATCGTAACTCTCCTGCAACTATTCCGATGTCCATGGGCGACGAATGACGATAGTTATTTTCTTTCAGGTGACCCGATTGCTCGTTTGCCCCCTAATTTCATATAAAAATTGCCCCTAATTTATACGTGGGAGAGCCATGCTTCGGCACGAATGGGCCAGCTCGACCGGAGAAATACCATGTTCTCACAGAAAACCTGCGTGAAACAGCGCTTGCGCTGTGTTTCGCCGAGTGAGTGAGTTTACCGGAGGCCCAATCCCTACCCTATTCCCTTCCCTTCTCTACCCTCCCCTATTCCCTACCCATCCCTACCCTCCCCTATTACCCTATTCCCTCTTAAAAGGCCGGCAACGCACCTGCAGCTCTTCTGATGCTGCGAGTGTCCATGGGCGACGGAAGTTGCTTTCCATCAGGTGACCCGTTTGCTCGTTTGCCCCCTTATTTCATAAAAAAAAAGAAAAAACAACTTAGGAAGAATTTACATGTCTGTCTGTATGTAACTCTATGACACAGTGACAATTGTTATCAAAACTTGAGCAGCGCTTTCGCCTTTCTCCGGGAACTTTTGTACAATTCTTTGACCTTTTATCAAATGCACCGAAGACCGAGTGACGTAAGTTTACGTCTTGTTCTAAGCTTTTGAAAACTTTCAAAGCTTTTGTTGCGCTAAAAGCTTTAAGCTAAGGTAGAGCGTTCGTGCATTTGCTTTTGTGATGCCTAGAGTACAGTTGTGGAAAAAAGTGTCAACAAAGAATTGATAGAAGACAAACATGTGTGTTTATCTATCACATCGTAGCATTCGTAGCTCAGAAACGGATGATAAATTAATCTGTCCATGCACTAAACAATATCGTAAATACATCCTGTATCTCTTTCGGTTGAAAAAGCGTGAGATATGAAGATACTTAAGAGTCCAGAAAAAAGAAAAAATAATCCTGGAAAAATGAACAGTCACTATTATCACGTTTGTAGAGCAAATTTCTGCTTAACAAACCATCTGCATGAAATCCCCAACTAGCATATTAGTGATAAAAACAGCCAACGTTGCAATTTTTAACTGTACTATGACGCTTTAGGAAATCTTGAAGCAGTTTTTGGTTCTTCTAATGCTTCCGTTACTCTTTAAGACTGAAAATACCACTAGGGATCGCAAAACCTTAACCTAATGCCACTCTAAGCTGAATACGAGTTTTTTGGAACCTATTTGGAGATTATAGATTTAAAACAGAGCTACAAAATATGCTGTAACTATCTGTAAAAAATATACTGCAACATGGTTTACTTTTAGGATTACAAATTTTTCTTTCTTATCTATATTACCTTTTATTTATCTATGTAAAACTAGGATGCCAGTTACAAATCCTATACATAATAACTACATCATACAACACCGATACCTTTCAATAGCTTATCTTAATAATTAGCACCTGTAGTAATTCACAGAGACAACTCTATTACAATAGTAAATTGCCATAATCAGTGTCGCTAACAACATCATAAATAACCATACAGACAAGCGAAGATTATGAAAGCTAGAGATTAAAATTAAGAAAATGTTTTGTGTTAGACGACGCCCGCAGGCCGCAACCGTTGCGCCAAAATTCGTTTATCCTGAATAGTACAGTTTTTCCGGGATAAAATTTTTCCTATCAGCTATGTTCTTTCATGGGACTCAAAGCATCTTCATTCCAAACAGCAAAATTGGTTCAGCGGTTCGGGCGTGAAGAGGTAACGGACAGACATTTCGCATTTAAATAGTATAGAAATAGTATGAAAAAAGGTATATTTTCCTTAGTCTATGATACAGTATAGATATAGAATATAATATTATATTCTATATTATCTAGCATGAAAAAACTAAAATAAATATTAGCGCGTGGTGAACTTTGCGTAGGTACCAGACAGACCTTGCAGGTTTAAGGTGCATTCTCAATTAGATATGGGTTGGAATTGTACTGCTTAAATATATATATATATTTATTTATTTATTTAATAATAAAATACAGAATTATTTATAGGTACCCTCCATAAACCACTAAGGTTTGTCCGGAGTGTACTGTTGTTTTATAATATGTACTACATTATTTAGGAAACTTAATTCAACATTCTTTTACACAATATATAAAATGAAACATAATATGTTACACTTAATCATAACATCAGAAAACCGGAACCCGAACCAATACCGGAACACTATTAGATAATCATACATTCAATCTATCACTCAGTTTGCGACTAGGAGCCAATATCAGCGAACCCCATCGCTGCCACTGCGGCGCCGCAGTAGACCGCCAGGGTCATCACGGCCTGTCTTGTCGACGCAGTGCCGGCCGCCAGTCCCGCCATGCTTCCTTGAACGACGTGATCCGCAGGACCCTTGTCTCCGTCAACGTGCCGGCCACTCTTGAGCCGAACGGTATCGCACGTGACGACGGCAAAAGGCCCGACGGAATGACGCTCGTTCCGTGGAGCCGTGGGAGGCCTCTCGTATGGGACGCCACCTGCGTGGATACGCTAGCGGCGTCGCACGTGACGGCCACAACGAGAGAGGCGGGAGCTGCGGCGGCACAAGCGGAGACAAACAAAAGAAGAAAGTATGAAGCACTGGGAAGTGATTACTTTTTTGTACCTTTCGGGGTTGAGACCCTGGGCCCGTGGGGCCCTGGTGCCAAACTACTATTCAAGGAGTTATCCCAAAGACTGGTTGAGAAAACTAATGATCCCAGAGCTGGCGCTTACCTCGGCCAACGTATCAGTCTTGCGATACAGCGAGGTAATGCTGCGGCCAGCCTCTTGGGTACATTGCCCGCAGCCTCCGACTTAGATTTAGTTTTTTATATATAGTCTTTCTTTTTTTTATTATTCTCCCCCTGTTTTATATTTTAGTTAGTGGTGGTTAATATAACGTATAGCTGAAAAAAGTAGCGCGCTATTTCTTCGCAACGAATAGCGCGCGCTATAAAACTATGCATAAGACGCTACGTTATAACGTATCGCCCGGTCACTGACCTAGCGCGGCGCCGCCCGCGCTGCAGATCGCGCGCGACTTTCGTTGTCGTGTCGTTCGGGTCAAAATCGGGTGAATTCGGCTGTCATAATTTTTTCAGTGTTGCGTTGCGTGCATAGGTAAATTATAATGTTTTAAAATCATCAGTAATTGACCCCCTGCTCCGAAGAGCACTGTACTATAATATAATGGTAACTTCCGTTCCATGTGAATGTATTCTTTCTAAATCTGGATACTCTATTATATTTTTAAATGTAAGTAAATAAAATGTTAAAAAAGGTATAAAAATAATTGAAGTATATTACCAAAAAAAATAAATTAAGTAATTAAAAACCATTTAAATAACTTATAAAAAAAAGAATTGTACTTATATAAACCGATTCCTTTCAATTTCAATATAATATTATTATATAATTATATTGTATCATTTTAATCTGAATATTTCAAACATAATAAAATTAACCAAATAAATAATAATGCCTTCAAACGATTATATTATTCTAAGTTATATACAAACACGTTATATTATATTAACTCACCCACCGCGTTATAATTATTATTAGCGAAATATTTCAATAACGTCGGTAACTTTACAACGTGTCCAATCGATCGTTATAACGTATCATTCGTTATAACGTAGCGTCAAAACTAGCGCGTTTGAAAGAATCGAGATTTCATTCGTTATAACTGTTATAAGTTATAACGTAGCGTCAAAACTAGCGCGCTTGAAATTCGTTATAACATAGCGTCAAAACTAGCCCGCTTGAAATTCGTTATAACGTGGCGTCAAAACTAGCGCGCTTGAAATTCGTTATAACGTAGCGTCAAAACTAGCGCGCTTGAAATTCGTTATAACGTAGCATCAAAACTAGCGCGCTTGAACGAATCGAGATTTTATTCGTTATAACGTAGCGTCAAAAATAGCGCGTTTGAAAAATGTAGCGTATTCCATCTAGCGCGCTATGAAAATATAGCCGTTAGGAACACCACTAATTTTAGTAATATATTTTATAGGCACCTTATATTGTTAGAGAATAGAGTATTAATTTTTGTAAAATATAACCTAAAATAGCTGAAATGTGAAAATGTGAAAAATGTGAAAATATTTATTTATATATTATAATTATATTTATATTTATTTATGAAAATGTAAATTTTATGATAGTAACGAGTAGTTTTCCAAAATAATTTTGTTATTTATAAATATGTATATGAATGCAGGAAGTAAATTAACAATAGCTGTTTAATTCGGGCATAAACCCCAATTTGTTATTCCGTGACTCCCGGTTTACCTAGTCCCACATCAGAAAACAAAATATTTAAAAAATGATTACATAACACAATATCAGTAACAACTAACAGTAAGCAAGTAACAAGAATATCTTATTATCCTCTTAGTCATTTTCATTTAACAGTTTATTTAAATAATATGTTTTTAGTTTATTTTTAATATTCTTTTCAGTAATCTGGTTTACAATTGTTTGGTCCAAATTGTTGATTAATCGAGGTACAATATAATCGGTTGTTCTCTCTCCGTAAACATTTACTGCCCTTGATATGTTTAGTTTGTTTTTTGTTTTCTGTCGTGTCTGAATATTGTGACTAATTTTCTGGAGATCGATATCAAAGAAATGATCGATGATCTATCAAATAAATAAATAAAATAAAAATGTAGCCTTAATGGTGGGTTACCTAATAATATCTTATTTGGATAAATGCACTCTTTAAGACTGACCAAAGAGCAAACTTCGCCTGATGGCAAGTGATGCATCATATGGATGCAAGACGCAAGTGTCTTGTTAGATTTGACCCCACTACTGACCAGTTAAATTATTGTTTTATAAAGCAACGTACATACTGACGTATTTAATTGTAAAATTGTTAAAACATTTAATGTTAATAATTATACACTCTAAACTTTTATTCACTGAAATTAAGTTGAATTCAAAAGAAAATTAACAAAAAAATATATATATTTTAATCTTTAATCTCGTTTTCGCTCCATTATTTTCTACGACATCCATGTACATAATAATTTATAACCATTCGTTCTGCTGCAAGTTATAATCAGCTTAATCAGAATGTAGCTCGAGGAGTAATTTAATTTCATACCCGAGTCCTTACATACACGGACAGGCGTGAAAATCTTGTAATCTAGCTGCCTAGGAAATAGGAATAAGCCGCTGGAACCTACAATTAATTAAAGCTATTTTTACACTTAGCTGATTTAGAGAATTTGGCTAAACGCAACAGTATCTATTATTAATAATCAGAAAGGAATTTTATATTATTAAGTATGTTTAGTCATCTGGAATAAATCATTTTTGGAAAGTACTAAGTGTACTATGATAAAAATTACCGAAGTACTAACTACCAGAATCTGATGGCAATTTTTGACAGCAGATTTTCAAAAAATATCCTTGATCATTGGATAAATTTTTATATTTTCATGTTTCACATACAAAATAAGCCGCTAAAGGAATAAAAAAGGATGAAAATTGAAAATGTTTTATTCCTATTACCCCGGTATTTCTACAATTTATTTTCTCACTTTTTGTCATCAAATTCTGGTAGAACTATTAATAAGTAAAAAGTATTGAGGTTAAGTTAAATTAAGGTAGGTATAGTTTTAGTGTAAAGTTGTAATTGTTGAAAATAAAGCATTTTGATTTCAACAGCTGTAGCACAAATTTATTTTTAAAAGATCGTTGAACTTGTGTCCTAGCCCTGTGAGACCTTTTGACCCTCGTGTTATTTATATAGCCAGCCCTGATAACCGCCCTTTGAAGTACAGGCAAAATTATGACGGTTATTACATATTATTGCCCATTATAGTACATAAACGTCCGTTTATCTTATTATGTAATCTAATGGCATTTGGGCCATTATGCGTGGCCCTCTGAGATTTAGAATAAAATAAATGGCCAAGTGCGAGTCGGAATCACGCGCAAAGGGTTCCGTACCATTATAGAGCAAAATCAGGCCAAAAATTGTGTTTTTTGCATGGGAGCTGCCCTTAATTTTTTATTTTATTTTAATATTATTATTAAATATTAAAGAAGACATATAACTAAGGACTTCGAGAAAAAATCAAGTACCTACCTGTTGCCATTATTCATATAGAGCAAAAAAAGACAAAAAAATCGCGTTTCTTGTATGGAAGCCCCCCTTAAATATTAATTTTCTTTTGTTTTTAGTATTTGTTGTTTTAGCGGCAACAGATATACATAATCTCTGAAAATTTCAACTCTCTAGCTATTACCGTTATTGAGATACAGCCTGGAGACAGACGGACAGACAGACAGACAGACGGACAGACAGACAACGAAGTCTTAGTAATAGGGTCCCGTTTTTACCCTTTGGGTACGGAACCCTAAAAAGACAAATTCTTAAAGAACGCTGGGTGCGAATTTGTCTCCTGTTTGATTTAGGAATTTATTTGATTAAGTATATTATTGTTTGTTTTAACTAAGTTTCGCCACCACCGAAAATAAATTACTTAATTAAATATTGCCAATAAAACTCATATTAATGTTAGTCAAATCATGTAAAATACATAGAGTTACGTAAAATTTTAGGTTGCATTTTGTTTATCATTAATTTTATGTGCATAATGTGTCAAATATTAAATTAATTACGAAGGGAAGTAATTTGGACGTTAATTAATGTGTTTATAATTAAAAAATGAGCACAAGATTATGTAAAATATGCGAGTTGTGCGTAAAGTTTTTAACCAATATTTTGAGTTCGACATCAAGAATTCAAGACTGATAGAGAGTAGTGGTAATACACCCCTCAGTTTATAATATCCTCTTTAACTGATAACTGCCTCTCTTTCTACCATGTAGGTAATTAAATTGTATGCCTGTCCAGCTGTTTCGTTTTCTCTTCTGTCGGCACTCCCGACTCCGAGAGTGCAACCCGTATTTTGTTAGTAACAGCCTAGGCATTATAGTATTTATAGTTTATCACGAAGCCTTAGTAACGGCATTAGTATCTTAATCATCACGTCACGTTCCAGACGCCTGTCAAGAGTTCAAGACTAGTCGCTAGTCACTAATCCTGCCACTTTCTAGTGATAGTAAATCCTTTTGGCACGATTTTAGTTAGCATAATGCGATTTTCTATGAACACTCAATTCTGGTATGTAACTCATGCATTTTATTTAAAGTAGGTTCTTGGTAAATATAGGCCACGCAAAAGTTGGAGATCGCCTGGCAATAATAGAAGTCTAAGCTTTCCACGTGGCAAACAATCAAAAAATTTCGTAACGAAAATACCTAACACACCCCACTGTGCGGCGTTTCCAGATTTCGGCACAGTGTGGTTGTGCGACTAGACGTACGCGAATCATAATTATTTGCAGTTGATAAAAAATGCAATGCAATACTATGAGCTCTCAATTAGGAACTCAAAAACATTTCGCCAGTAATTTGCGCCTAAAATATTTCCCATTTATAAGGCTTTTACTACAAACCCACCAGGTACCAGGCTTACAGAAGACACAACTAATAAGTAAGACGACCAGGCTCACAGGTTAGGTAATAAATAAGCCCATGCAACTGTCCAAGCACTCCCGGCGCTGCCATAATTCACAAGTAATTGGCCATAATCTAAAAATACTACATTCTATGGAGTATAGAGTACCTACATAGATCTCAGAGTAAGGAATATCATAGAGCGCTTAAGGGGAAGACAGCTGCCAATTCGACATCTTTGTGCAGTTTTCTAGACGTATGTATTTCATTAATTGGCACAAAAATAATATATGTGATTTTTGATTATATTTGGAAAAGATTGTCGAATTTAAATAATAAAATAATGTACTCCTACTGGATGAAAACAAATACCAAAGTCACATCTTTCAGGAACTTTAAACAGTTCTAACTAAAGTAATAATACAATCTATGCTTTAAAAATTTATTTATTTGATACTTTTTACAAAAATCCAAAGATTGCCGGATTTAATTTTCGGTTCTGACATCTATATTTCCCATAATATTTATTTTTTCCTCTAACAAACGAAAAATGTATCCACGCTACCGAGTGAACACTTCACATCTCTGTCTCTCTGGCATGAAAATCGACACAGGTGCGAGAGTGATGCGAGATCAAGGTCATTGGCAGTTGTCAGCGTCTTAGGTTGTCGTGTACACGATTAATATGATGTAGATTTTGGAATTAGATCTTTATCTTTATTAAGCCTCTTAGGTATTCATTAGACGGTAGGTTTAGCTGTCAGTTTTACCACAGTTATGACTGTGACTGATGGATAACCTACCGTGTAAGAGCCGTCAGTCATGACGGTTGCATGAAGTTGATTGACGAAAATCTGGATATTTTGATTTTTGCTTCATGCAACCATCAGTCACGAATTTTGAGTGAGTGTTGTCACGTCTGACAAAATTGTAAAAAAATTAGAAACGTATACCTTTGAAAATTTTGGCTCTGACTGACATAAAACTGAAGAAAATTAAGTGACCGTCTTATTAGACGGTCACTAAATTTTCGTCAATCCATCAGTCACCATCAGTCAAACATAATTCATAACTGACGGAATTGACTGACGCTTGCATGCCCGTGTAATGGATGCCTAACTTACAATAATTAGTAACAGGGTAAATGTACCATCGAAGATAGGCAGGTGACAGACCACTTGGTCGGGACTCGGGAGTCGGGATACGTCAGTTTAATGTTAGTTGTGATCTGACGGCAGGGTGTCAAACCCGCAAATAACGCAACCAAATTATGTAGGTCCGTCACCTGTCTAGGAATCAATTTCCTCGATAGTACATACGCTTTCTGTTTTTGTGTTATTGAATAAACTCCTAATTAAGGCGCTATATTGAAAAAACAGTCCTTTTTGACGTAATACTATACGACTCTCAGAAATGTTACAAATCTGGTAATGAGATCTATACTAATATTATAAAGCGGAAGAGTTTGTTAGTTTGTTTGTTTGTTTGTTTGAACGCGCTAATCTCAGGAACTACTGGTCCGATTTGAAAAATTATTTCAGTGTTAGATAGTCCATTTATCGAGGAAGGCTATAGGCTACATTTTATCACGCTAAGACTTATAGGAGCGAAGAAATAGAGGAAAATGTGGAAAAAACGGGGGAAAATCATTTGAAAGGTCTTATTTAAACGCGATAATCTCAGGAACTACTGGTCCGATTTGAAAAGTTCTTTCAGATTTGGATAGCCCATTTATCGAGAAAGGCTATAAGTTATATTTTATCACGCTAAAACTAATAGAAGAGAAGGAATAGAGAAAAATGTGGTAAAAATAGGGGAAATTATTTGAAAGGGCTTATTTGAACGCGCTAATCTCAGGAACAACTGGTCCGATTAAAAAAATTCTTTCAGTTTTAGATAGCCCATTTATCGAGGAAGGCTTTAGGCTATATTTTATCACGCTAAGACTAATAGGAGCAAAACAATAGAGGAAAATGTGAAAAAAACGGGGGAAATTATTTGAAAGGGCTTATCTCATGAACTACTAGAGCAATTTATTTGGGTCAGATAGGAAGTAGAGCACGTGAAAGATCATAGGCTATTTTTTGTGGACTAATTTGTCTGTGAAATATCTAATTTACGCGGGCGAAGCCGCGCAGAACGTCTATAAAATATAATAAAAATAAATCCATATTTCCCTTGGTTACGACATCACGCGTAAACAGCTGGACCGGTTTTGCTGAAATTTGGTATAAGTAGATATACTTTGAGTCTAAGAAAAGGACATTGGATACATTTTGTCCTGGAAAAATGTACGGTTACCGCACAATATACTTTTATGATTTGCGCGTTAGCTATTCAATCGATTTTGATGAATTTTGGAATGACTATGGAGATACTTTGAGTCTCGGGAAGGACAAGGGATATATTTTGTCGCGGAAAAATGTACGGTTCCCACAAAATGTACCTTTATGATTTGCGCGTAAACTATTCAATCGATGTACGGGAACAACTATAAACTGAAGTCCACGCGGACGAAGTCGCGGGCAACAGCTAGTATATATATATATATCTTCATAGCCTTATCTAGGTTTGAGAAGAACTAGAAACACGATTAATGTATTTTGCCTCGATACATTTAATTTTCGAAATGACCTCTTAAAAATACGAAATTTGAAGATTATTTTTAAACGAAAATAGATGTAGGAAATTAGTCTAATTGATAGACATCTTTGCAACTCAAAATCGTATAGAAGCATTTTGCTTGAATGCTACTAGTTATTTTTTAAATGATTATAATTACGTTTTTTCGCATGTTTTCCGAGCGAGCCGATATCTTCTGGCCGCAGCGTATTCACGACTTTATAGTCATACAAATTAAGTATAAAATTGGCCTTGCGATAAAATTACTTTCGATATAGCGCCTTAAACGGTAGCTCCGATTTTGATGAATTTTCACGTGATGGCTTAGATTGACATTTGGTTCAGATTGTATTGTACCTTATTTCATAATTTTTATATTGAGACGAGTGTTTAGGACAGTGTGTCTGTCGTTTTCGCCATTTGCATTATAGATGTCACCTTTTAAATTGGCATGAACATGGACTCCCAAAACTCTAAAGAAAAATGCGAATAGGAAGAGACAAAGTATCTCTCTAATTTCCTGTCATAGATTTTGCCTTTCACGTAGGATGAAACAGCTGCAGCCTAGCATAAATGTTACTTCTATGTAATCCTTCATCTATGGTACCGAATGGGGTATTGTTAATATGGCATTTCCTGCTCTTGGCGCCGGCCACTTGGGCTATTAAACTTGAAGGTCACGTGCACTTGCGCAGGGCTGCCAATTTAATTTTTTTATAGCAGGGTTACCAACTACGTTGTCTAAAATCATTGAGGCTCTCAGAAGCTCGACATTGTTCGGAATCATACCTCTTGCAACTTTTCGCCATCATTCCACGCGAAAAATTTACCATCCTCATCACCTTGATGAGTGGCAGTCTTCCACCGTGAGTTTTTCGCGTAACTTTCGTAAAACTCTGGAATGAATTGTCACCAGTAGTATTTCCGGACCAATACGACCTACAAACCTTCAAGAAGAGGGCGCCTCTTAAATGGCCGGCAACGCACCTGCAGCTCTTCTGATATTGCGAGTGTCCATGGGCGACGGTAGCTGCTTTTCATCAGATAAATCGTCACTCTCTGAGAGCGGCCGTAAGATTAACAACAAATCAAAATAGCTCCCTTTTATTCCATACACGTTTCAGTCTATATCTAGTTCAACAATAGACTTCCTATAGTATTAGTTCGTTCACTCCTGCGGTTTTTGGCTGAGCCATAAATGATAAAACACTTCCTCCATACACAAATCACAATACAGTTGTAATCGACGCCGACTACAATACGCTAGCCGAATTTGAAATACATACCATATTAAGCCTTAAGGGCCTTCCCTACGGAGATTCCGTAATTTACCGTATTTAGAGCCTTATAAACTCATAATTTGAAATCTACAAAGTAATAATCTTAAGTAAGTATATCAACATTCCTTTCCATGTTTTAAATTTTCTATTTTTGTTTATTATACTCATGATATCAGCTTCCAAAGTAAAGCCAATTTATTAGAATTTAAGCATACATTCAGTATCTCCTTAGTGTTTACAAAATACTTTTACTTGCTACACACGCCAATAGATCGACAATATCATAAACTACATATTGCACGTTTTAATTTTTTTAAGTCAATTTTGCGATCTCGGCAACGCGGCAAATGTATGGTCAAGGTCGTTTGCTCGGGGGACAGCCTTAACTCTTAATGCTAAACCGATTTACACGACATTTGGTACAGATATACTTTTAGTTCCGGGAAAGAACATAGAAGGCATTATAATATTACTAACTACTAAAGTAACGGTAGGCCTACTACGAAACCGTTTTGAGACTCAAACAATCGAATGAGAATGCCGCGTCCTACTCTAACAACGCCATCTCTCGTTGGTTAGAGTAGGACGCGGCATTCTCATTCGATTGTTTGAGTCTCAAAACAGTTTCATGGTACGGCCCCTGATAAGTTCGTTTCGTTCGTTCGTTCCTTCGTTGCGCCAAAATTCGTTATTCGTCTTTAAAAAATCCTTTACTGGGTCTCAAAGTATCTTCATACCTTTCAGCAAACTTGGTTCAGCGGTTTGGGCGTGCAGAGGTAACAGACATACACAATATTAGTATGTAACTCATTCTTGTTCTGACCAGTTGAACTCATGAATGTTGTGATAAATGCTCTTATATTCGATAACATCACGAAATATTAAACCCCACCGGTCACAACAAAAACGCACCAAAACGCATTGTCATATAAATTAATCACGGACAATGTAAAAAGACTCACAAATACTCCTTTCACATCTTATCTATTGTAATAACTCTCACAACGGTTTCGGTGACGGTAGCCGATTTAATTGACACCAGCCCAAGTTACGTAGGAGTGATTATTGTAGTGCCCAAGTGTGTGCGCAATACACAAGAGCACTCTCTCTTCCTTTAATCTCATAACTCAGTGGGATGGACGACCGACACTACTGGCGAGAGATCAGGCGCAGGACCGACTTTTTAGATGCCCATCCGACGCATCTTCGCATGACGCATCGTCCTAACCAAACTTGGAAATAACATAGAACTAGTATTTTGATATCGTTGGGAAATAACACATTCAAAATGCGGGATCGAACCCACTACAGTCGAGCTACCAAGTTATCTGTGAACCGGCCGTTATTGGAACTACGGCCGTCGGCCACTAATACGGAAATGTCAAATTCCAGAAGGGCTGCGATTGGTAGAAATACAATTTTGTATTACTGCTAGCGCCGCCGTTCAGTTCACAGATAAGTTGGTTTGTCTACCTCAGAGTCAAGAGCCACGCTCTAAACCAGGGGTCACCAATTAGTTTCGCTCGGGGTCCATTTTAAGAAATGAAATGACCTTCGCGGTCCACACATTTTATAAAAAAAATTTTTTAAACAAATAACGGAAGTTACAAAGGTATCAATCAATGAGATAAGTGACAATTTTTGTTGCTAATCATATCCGTCTGAAGATTGGAGAGAAATTGCTCGGTGGCTGGTGCAAGCTATTGACATTAAACGAAGTTCATCTTCGAAAATGCTTGGTCAGTGGTCCGCACACAATGGGTCGGCGGTCCGGATGCGGACCGCGGTCCGCCATTTGGTGACCCCTGCTCTAAACCACTGGACCATGAAGGTGTTCCCAACTTCCCAGAAATTAATCACGTACAATGTAAAAAGACGCCAACAAATAGATGAAATAGTACTCCTTTCACATCTTATCTATAGATTTTACGGTCACCGTACCTACCATTGTGAGCATTTGTAAACGTCCATTAATCCTAGCTTTCCCTGGTTTAACTGCCGTTCTCATTGTCGCCTCTCCGACTATAATTCTTACACATATTACCTGGTGCTAAATTCAGTCGCATCTTAGACTATAATGCTTATACCTGGTGTTAAATTTTGCTGGCCTCTCTGACTATAACACTTATAGCTGATGATAAATTTTGCCGCATCTTAGACTATAATGGTAATGCCTGATGTAAAATTTTGCTGGCTCTCTGACTAAAAATCTCGACTTCGACTATTACTTGGTGCTAAATTTCACTTCCTCTCCAACTATAAATGCTTATACGGTGTTAATTTTCGTTGTCTCTTTGACTATAATGCACATGGTAATTTTGGCAGCTTAGGTGCTAAATAAAGGGGGCAAACAGGTTTTATTCTTTTAAATCTAGGTTATAATAAATATAGAGTAAAAAGGCAGTATTAATATGGTATTAAACTTAGGTAAGGGATTGCCCGCACTGCTAATTTTCATATTTTATCGCGAAATTTTTATCGCACTTGTGCGGATACTCACATAAGGCTTCGTCCACATTTGTATCATTTGCGCGATCTGGATCTCCGTCGCGTATCATCGAAGCGTGTCAAAATGATACGCGTATCATGATACGCCCCGATCGCTATTAACCGCGTATCTGATACGTGTTGTATCAAATACGCGCATGATCGGCAGAATGATCTAATTATAGGCGTCCATATTAATACTTCAGTCGGAATTTCCAGGAATTGCTATTGTATTCTATTGTTGTCGCGATCACCGGTGCTCGCGCGGGTCCTGAAGGATTAATATGATACGCATACTTGATACGGCGCAATGATCGCGACGGAGACGCGCAAATGATACAAATGTGGACGCACCGTAAGATTCAATGTATAATTGTTGGTGGTGGATTGGCATGACAGCACAATCTGTCATGTCAATCCACTCCCACACACGGTCATTTCTAACTGATCCAATCGGTAGCGTCGCGTCATGCCGATTGGACGATAGGAAGCATGGTGTAAGGCCGCCATTACAGAAGTGCGAAAAAAAATCCGCGCGACTAAATTCGCAGTCCGAAAAGTCCCTAAATGTATGAAGGTAACCTTGTCTATTAGTGTCTTATTTATGCAAATGCCTTTCTCATACATGAATTACTGTCATTTTCAAAGAAATACTACATAATATTAGGAACTTAGTCGAACTGTAGATTTGAAGAAGAGAAAAAACTCGCTTTATGCCGCCTCAAATTATTACTTATTTTGAGACATTTCGTATTTAAGAGCCCGGGCTACCCTCGAAATTCTCATACTTACATACGTAATACCAAAATCATTTTCTCATACGAAAATATTTAATATGTTTGAGTTATTTTTCACCTTAAAATAGTAATTACCTAGGTTCCTGTACAAAAATAAACTTCAAAATATATAAACACTAAAAAATTTTTTTTGTGTGTAATTTTTTTTTTTTACTTTACTACGTTGAAGTTTATATAATGTAGTTTATTTTTGTACAGGAACCTAGGTAGTTACTATTTTAAGCTGAAAAATAACTCAAACATGTTAAATATTTTCGTATGAGAAAATGATTTTGGTATTACGTATGTATGAGAATTTCGAGAGTAGCCCGGCCCCTTAACTATCCTTTACTTTTGTCTACAACTTACAAGTCTAACTTGAAAAGTCTACTGTGGGCTGTGGCTTTAAAAACAAGACAAGTTTACTGTCGGAACAAAAAACATTCATTAAGTTAACTTTTTCGTTTAGAACTCTTAAAATTGAGTGGTAGCAGAAGATGGTCCACTTGCATGTTGTAAACAACCTCGTGGCCCGTGGGAATATAAACATTTCACCCTAAAACGACAGCGATATAATATGCTAGACTCACGTTTTTATTTTCATTTTTAGAATATTAAAATTCTATACAGACTGTATTATATTTTTTTTATTAATAATAAAAAGAAGTGAAAACTTCTTTAGCGGCGTTGAGCACAGAATGGGTAAAAACCGTGAAACTCGCGATAGATTTTCGTGTTGATCGAAAAACCATACAAAACGCGTAAGACGGTTGGAGAGTAGTGTTTTGTGTCGAACTCGAACTCAAACTCAATTTGAAACTTGATCGAAACTTGATCGAAACTTTATCGAAACTTGATCGAAACTTCATCGAAATTTGATCGAAACTTGATCGAAACTTGATCGAAAACTTGATCGAAACTTGATCGAAACCTTGATCGAAACTTGATCGAAACTTGATCGAAATTTCATCGAAACTTGATCGAAACTTGATCGAAACTTGATCGAAACCTTGATCGAAACTTGATCGAAACCTTGATCGAAACCTGATCGAAACTTGATCGAAATTTGATCGAAACCTTGATCGAAACTTGATCGAAACTTGATCGAAACTTGATCGAAACCTTGATCGAAACCTGATCGAAACTTGATCGAAACTTGATCGAAACCTTGATCGAAACCTTGATCGAAACTTGATCGAAACTTGATCGAAATTTGATCGAAACCTTGATCGAAACTTGATCGAAACTTGATCGAAACTTGATCGAAACTTGATCTAAATTTGATCGAAACTTGATCGAAACCTTGATCGAAACTTGATCGAAACTTGATCGAAACTTGATCGAAATTCGAAACCTTGATCGAAACCTTAATCGAAACTTGTTCAAAACTTGATCGAAACTTGATCGAAAGCTTGATCGAAACTTAATCGAAACTTGATCGAAACTACTTGATTGACGTTTTTTTAAAAATCGATTTTCATAAAAAATGGGTTAAAAAAATGCACAACATTAATAATCAAGTTTTCACTTCTGCCGGCACTCCCGGAGTGCAACCAGTCTTTTTTTCTTACCAGCCAGTTGCCAAGAGGAAAAAATATCTTTTTTTGTTTAATGTTACTATCGGTCAGCTACTTTGGCGAAAACTTATTAAACTCGGCTTGATATCTCTGTATGTAAATATGGATTAAATACATACCGTATTTGCTTTAATATCAAATAGCTTGTAATATAAACAGATTTTGGAATTACTGGAAATTTAAATCCAGCTAGTGACACTGACAAATTGGTAAGTATCAGCAATAGTCATGTTTAAGACCGAGTTTTCAAGGATTTCGACTTTCGTTGCTTAATTTAATTGAAATTTAGCCAGTAGCATAATTTATTTACAAATAATTACCTACATAATTCTAAAGCTTAGCTTAGCAGGAACAATTTTAAGCTATGCGTTGCTAATAGAACAAAATAATTATAGTAAAAATGACATCCAATTATGACATCACAAATTCGTAGCTCTCATTGTTCTTAAAAAGCATCTCTAATCTCTATACTTATAGCAAACATTTGGTTACATAGGTTCCTTTAACGAAATTCGGAATAGGTTGGACCAATTCGATATTTGACGCACATGATACCATATTAAGAGCCCGGGTTACCCTCGAAATTCTCATACATACGTAATACCAAAATCATTTTGTCATACGAAAATATTTAACATGTTTGAGTTATTTTTCAGCTTAAAATAGTAATTACCTAGGTTCCTGAACAAAAATTAACTTAAAAATATTTAAACACAAAAAAAAAATTGTGTAATTTTGTAGTAAATTTACTATTTATTTATATATTTTTTAGTGTTTTACTCTATTTTTTAGTTTTTAAATATTTAGTAGTAAATTTAGAAAAAAAAAATTATATACTTACAAAAAAAAATTTTTTAGTGTTTAAATATTTTGAAGTTAATTTTTGTTCAGGAACCTAGGTAATTACTATTTAAGCTGAAAAATAACTCAAACATGTTAAATATTTTCGTATGACAAAATGATTTTGGTATTACGTATGTATGAGAATTTCGAGGGTAACCCGGGCTCTTAATCCATACTTCCATACTAATATTATAAATGCGAAAGTGTGTCTGTCTGTCTGTCTGTTTGTCTGTTACCTCTTCACGCTCAAACCGCAGAACCGATTTTGCTGAAATTTAGCATGGAGATACTTTGAATCTCGGGAAAGGACATAGGATATTTTTTGTCCCGGAAAAATGTACGGTTCCCCCGCGATAAACGAGTTTTGGCGCAACGGAGTTGCGGGCGTCATCTAGTATTATTATAAACTGATCTATGGTTTTAAGTTTTCTTGTATGTTATGTTTTATATCTTTTAATATTAAAGTGGATCTAGTTAAGTACATCGATGTATAACGGTAAGCACATGTCAGCTTATATCTAATTAGGCAGTAGACGTTTGGGAGTTGGCCCATTGTCTATTCATGTTTAGGTCAACGAATCAGGCTTTATTTAAAGACATGGATAATGGGTTCGATTCTTTATAATGTATTCAAAGTTAGGAAATAATGTTATTCAAAAATTAATTCAAAACTTAGATTGCTACTTATAAAGGAAATCAAAAACTGCATTTTGACGCCGTAACAAATCCTACCGCGATTTAGAGTTTTCCAAATCTTAACTCACTTGGTTCAAACTTCAGCAGCAGACGACACTCTTTCTCACAAAATTAGTATAGTTACTTACTACTTACTAGATGACACCCGCAACTCCGTTGCGCCAAAAGTCGTTTATCGCACGGGAACCGTACATTTTTCCCAGATAAAAAGTATCCTATGTCCCTTCGGACTTAAGGTGACGCCGCGTTAATGTAAGAAACCGTGTTGGATATGTTTTAGATTGCTTGTTTTCTATGAGCGGCCAGGCCGGCCTCTCATAGAAAACAAGCAATGGAACAGCAAAAAATGGAAAGGGCGAAAGCGACAAAATGGTTTTTGTCGCGTAATTTAAAAACCATAAATACATTTCATATAAGCTATGCACATATTAAAGTGTATGCTTCAACCAATTTATGTACAAATTTTGGAACCTTAAATCACTCTCCTCTGTTGGAAAAATAGGAATCCCTTTTTTTACAGAGGTCTTTTCGATTGATAATTCTGTGTTATAAAAGTTGTCCAATCGTCTTATGCTATGGGCAATCCAAAGACAAAGACATGATGAATACTGACAATGAACTTTAGTTTCTTAGCTTTAGTCATTGCTGAGAAAAATCGGCATCGCTACAGCCAAATTATCAAGGCGTCGCCTTAAAGTATCTCCATACTAAGTTTCTGTGAAATCGGTTCAGCGGTTTGGGCGTGAAGAGGTAATAGGCAGAATAGTTATTATCTTTTTCGAACTCGGTAACTCAAGATCAATACACACTATAAATCATATTTTCCAATGGTGTTCAATTAAGTATAGTGCGTCGTTAATCTTACGTACTTGATAGGAAATAGAGGAATTACGTCGACACCTCACCCGACCGCTTGTTAAGCCTGTTATACACTGTACAGCCGAAACGTTCATTCTCAGTACATTGTTTAGGGTTGGCAAAAAACGGAACGCTTAAGTATAGATTCGTCATGTCTGTCTGTCTGTACTCTGTCTGTCCGTCCGTATGTCACAGCCACTTTTATCCGAAACTATAAGAGCTATAATATTGAAACTTGGTAAGTAGATGTAGTCTGTGAACCGCTTTAAGATTTTGATACAAAAATGGAAAAAATAATAAAAATTTTAGGGGTCCCCATAGGTACAACTCAAACAAAATTTTTTTTTTCATCTAAATTCTAACCTATGCGTGTGAGGTATTTATGGACAGGTCTTCAAAAATCATATTGAGGTTTCTAAGCCTTTCTTGATAAATGGGCTATCTAACACTGAGAGAATTTTTCAAATCGGACCAGTAATTACTGACTCATACTAAGATTAGCGCGTTTAAATAATGATTCTTCTTATTCTTCTTTTTACGTTGTTTAAAATCTTTATCGTGCAAATATGAGTCCCAAAATGAATTAAGCATTCTTAAGTCATCCGAATATGGTATCGAACTTGGAATAGTACCATAATAATTAATGCCTCTATACAGATTGAGACTCTATTTTCCTCCAGAGCAGAAGCTGCTAAAATTTAAAAAAATTAACATCAAAAATCGCGGTGGCTCCACATCTTAAATCCATCCTTGGGCCATAAGGACCAATCCTACCAAAGGAAATCTTTGGTTCAGCAATAGCCGTATAATTTACCGTACACGCAATTATAAGTCTAAAAAAATATATGATGTACATTACTTAAAAACTACCTACGAAAATCGGTTTGAACGAGATCTAGCAAGTAGATTTTTTTATACGTTATAAATGGTAAACCTTAATTTAACTTTCATTAAATCAACGGAAATATAAAAGTCAAACAAATCAAAAACCTCTTAATTTCATAAAAATAAACGTTATTGCTGCTGCGGAACCCTTTTTGCGGTCGGTCGAACATCGTGTATCACAAGCTTAACATCTCTAACTTCGATGTCTAATCAAATCGTCCAAGATTATGGTTCACTCTTGAGATTAATTTTAAACATTTTACTGTAAATTGCGGTGCTGCCATTTTTATTGTGCTCATATTTCTTAACGTGCTATAAAATATTACTGCTGTAGGTTTTACAGGCTAATTTAATGGATTGCACAAACCTACGCATAACGCAACCAAAGCGACTGCGAAGCGGTAGCGTCTACCGCGCGGCGGACGCTGTCCATGTAATCTTATGGCGCTGTGCACACGCACGACCGTGACGCGGGATGTTCGCGTCGGCAAGCGAAACGTGCGCGTCAAGTTGTCAGACGCGTGTTTTGAAGTGTACACTGTACATAACTAGACTTCTTTTTTAAAACCTTTTTTATATTATTTTCTACAACTCTTTAGTTTATGATTTTTTGATTTGTATACGTTTTGATAGATTGTGTCATCATGATATTAACGTTTGACGGTTCGCACCGTAGTCGCGCAGGTGTGCACGGCCAGTTTCGCGTTGCAGACGCTCCCGTATCGCGTACCGCGTCCCTGTCACTGACGCTTAGGTTTGTTTCAAGCTTTATGTTAGTAACTTAAAGTAGGCCAAGTGATATTTGCTTTTATACTTAAAAGCAAATATTACTTGGCCTCAACGACCAATTTCCTTAAAGAAAGCCCTAATCCATATTTCCATACTAGTTAATATTATAAATGCGAAAGTGTGTCTGTCTGTCTCTTTGTTAGCTTTTCGCGCCAAAACCGCTGAACCAATTGTGCTGGTTTAGAGATACTTCGAGTCACGGGAAAGGACATAGTTAATACTTTTTATGAAAAATGTACGGATCACGCGGGATAAACTGCGAGATTATTTTTTTTACCTTTCAGGTGTAATTGAGCAACAGCTACTATCCCAAGCGTTTCTTCTGTATGGCAAATCGAGCGACGTGCATGTGGCAAAAACGCTCGCGGATGACAGTTAACACCCACACGTCAAATGACAAATGACAGTCGAATTGGCGCCAAAACACCGTTACGAGTTCCGACAGGAAGTCAAGTTCAGTTCTATGATCCGTAGACCATAATTTGTTGAATAAATCATGAGCGATTGTGATGACATTAAGTACATTAACATGGTTTTATGTGTCATTATAATAATATCTTTGTGACAAATGAATAATACGGTCTAGTAAATTGCTTGTAAATAACTTGAAAGATAAACTTTGACAAAACGTAATAATATTAATATTTAATATATACCCACAGACTATAGAATGTGTTTTGAGTATAGTGACAGGATTTAAACATGGCCTAAAATCTAAATCATCTCCACTTCACTTAAAGTGTTTTATTTCTAATTTCTAATATTATTCTTAATTGTGAAAGTAATAGCAATACAGCTAATAAAAATTTAAGTTATCAACCATAACTCACGACATTCAATTAAGTAAAAGTAGTAATAGATTTGATGATAATTTACTTAATATCTTTTAATGGAGCAATAATACCTATAAGTAATCAACGACTTAAAAGCAGCAGATATCGTATTTCTTTGAATTCCGAATTCCATTGCATTAAGTTATAAATTAAATGTTCCTAATTTAAAATGGCCATTTGAATTTATAAACGGCCATTTTGTCGATTAAGCATCGATAAAATCGAATGCAACTTGCAATCGAAATTCAAATTCAAACTGCGAAAGAACCGTTTAACCGACGCGATTAACCCGTAGATGACCTGGGTCACAACTCTCAATCCAAAAAAAGTAATAACCATGATTTAATTTAGTAACAGTACCCGCATTTTCGGTAAGCACAAGCGAAAAATACTGGGTAAACCGTAATTTTTTTTTTTATAAAATCAACTCATTTTCAAACATTTTTCAACTATTTGGTTATTTCGTTGCACAATAAAGGATAGGAAATACGTATTTTTATAAAGAATGTAAAATAAATGAAGAGTTAATCGTTATTATATCTACCATTAGTTTCTTAAACATGATAAAACAGCAATCAAAATTTAATTTAGATTATAAATTTGTTATGCAATATTTTTATGTCTAGAATATATGTGGTATTATCCTACCGACTACGAAATCTTAAGTCTAGGGAACATTATTTAAAAACCGGCCAAGTGCGAGTTGGACTCGCCCATGAAGGGTTCCGCAGCAGCAATAAGGTTTATTTCTATAAAATTAAAAGGTTTTTGATTTATTTTTATATTTTAGTTGATTTAATGACAGTTAAATTAAGGTTTGCCATTTATGACGTATAAAAAAACTACTAATTAGATCTCGTTCAAACCAATTTTCGTTGGTAGTTTTTATAATAATGTACATCATATATTTTTTTTATAATTATCATGCCCCTACTTTAGAAGTTAGAGGGGGGGGGGGGACACACATTTTACCACTTTGGAAGAGTCTCTCTCGCAAACTATTCAGATTAGAAAAAAATGATATTAGAAACCTCAATATCTACCTACCTATCCATAGATACCCTATACGCATAAGGGAACATACCCATACTACGTGACCCATTAAGGGGGGGAGGGTATAGAGTTTTGTCACGTAGTCAATTTGCCGAGAGAAACGTCAAACGAATTTTTTTTCTCGCCATTTAATACTTGACACTGGCATTTATTATGGTTATTTTATTATTTATAGCCAACAGCCATTAAAAAAACAGGCACTGTTGTCACTTGTTAGGCATTTTGAAGTTTGGTGGAGCTGTCAAGCTTGGTGAACATTTACTATAGTTGGTGTTCGATTACAATTTGAACTACAGTCGTGACTAAAATAGTAAGTATGTACCATCGAGGAAATTGATTCCTAGGTAGTTGACAGACCAACGTCATGACTCATGTAGTCGAGTCATGTCAATTCAATGTTAATTGTGATCTGTTGGTTGGGTTTAACTTTAAACCATAAAGCTTTAAACGCGACCAAATTACTTAGGTCCACCATCTGCCTAGAAATTAATTTCTCTGATTGTTCTATTGTAATTTTAGACTATTATTATAATATATTATATTATACATATATCTATGTGATAATACTTTAGGGTGTGTATGTGTTCCTTACATAGAGTTCACTATGAAAGTAGCAGCGCTGAAAGACAATTTTTTTTTCACTTTTGTATGGAGAAACTCGTTACACTGGGGCGCTTGCCCATACAAAAGTGAAAAAAATTTTGCTCATTCAGCGCTGCTACTTTCACAGTAAACTCACTATAAGGAACGCGACACACCCTAAAGTATTATGACTTAGTTTTGTTACACCTTGTATAGTATATCTTAAATATTGGTGTCAAGTGTTTCTTTTTGGCAAACTATTGGGTATCGAAGAATTTTTTGGTGATCGTTAATTTATTCCCATATTTAATTAAGTAGTAATAATTATTATAAACATGCAAAGAGTCTTTTGTATAATAATTAATAAATAACTTAATAAACACAAAATATATGAGTCCAAATTATTTTCATTTGCTCTTTCTACATACAAAATGATTAAAAATTATTCTTGTCAATACCACGTGAACAATTAAAGGGGGGGGGGGGTGTCTTGGCATATACTACGCGTGGTCACCAGGGGGAGGGAGGGGGTCAAAAAATCTTAAAAAGTAGGTCACGTAGTATGGGTATGCTCCCTAAGTTAGACGAAAAAAAAATTTTTTGTGTTAGTTGTACCTATGGGGACCCCTAAAATTATTAATATTTTTTCCAGTGTTGGATCAAAATCTTAATGCGGTTCACAGACTACATCTACTTACCAAGTTTCAATAGTATAGCTCTTATAGTTTCGAAGAAAAATGGCTGTGACATACGGACGGATAGACAGACAGACAGACAGACAGACATGACGAATCTATAAGGGTTCCGTTTTTTGCCATTTTGGTTACGGAACCCTAAAAATGGAACCAACTTTACCTGTAAAAAAGGCACATGGCAAAAAACTGAGGGAATAGACCAAAAAAAACAAGAAAGCCAAGAAAAAATAAAAATATCACATAATTGACCCACTTACACCACCAGCACTCTGCACCCCACGTTACGCCTAATTAGATAACTCTATGAATACTGTTGGCTGTGGTGATTATAATAATTAACTCGATAGAGTAGATAACGAACAGAAAGACGACTCGAAAGATCTCGACAAGTACGTAATATTATTTATTATCTAGCAGCACCTTTTCCAAAAGTTTCAAATTTTAAACAGTAGAGCAAATTAGGACAATTCAGTTACAGAGTAAATACTAAAGTAACTTATACACTACACCAGTGGCGAGGGGTGAATATTTTGAGAAGGGAAGCCGGAGTAAAAAATCTACTTACCAATTTTGGTAATTTATAATTGAATGACATGCTTTTAATTTTCAAAACTAAATTTGGAAAAGTTTCCTTCGACAGCAAAATATAATCTGTCAGACAACAGTCTTGCTGAATTAATGCCATATTTTCCGAACTACACGATTACGTCGTACGACTCACAATTCACAAGTCACAATATAAATTAATTTAATTCACGACACTCTTCTAAGTTCTAACGCTAAAACAAAATTTAAATTCGACAAAACAAAACAAACGACATGTTGTTTACAAACACACTATCCGCCATATTAATATGTCAATCTAAAAACCAGCAAAATAAAAATGTATTACGCGCCTGTCATATTTAGTACCGCTAAAGGCATTCTTAATAAAGTCGTATTACAAAAAATCCTACCAAAATAAAATGTATTACGCGCCAGCAAAAGTATAATGTCGCTACATTCATTCTTAAATTCGAATCATAACAATTTTACTTCATGACTCATCTATCTCGCTTGCACTTGTGCGTTGCTAATTAACCTTTCTCCGTAATAACTCGTCGGGCATCGAGTTATTTCCAAGTATATATCGCGCGTGCTAGAACGAGACAGAACATGACGACCAGTTCACAGGAATGAAAAGGACAGATGCTTACTATGAACTGTCGTTGTATGGAGAAATAAGCCGCTAATCCACGGCTTGATTCTCTGCGCCCGCACATTGCATTGCCTTTTAAAATTTGTAGGCGATAGTTATTAATTCAAACTATGTATTTCAAGTGAGAGAAAAATTTATTGCATATAACATTGTGAATTCAAAGTTTTTTAAGTAGGTATGTAAAATATTTATTAGATAAATATGTCGTTGGCCCATATATTCGATTTTTCTAAGCCCTAAGGGAAGCCGATGGGAATCGGGTTATATGGACGCTTCGCCACTGCACTACACGTATTTAATATTTAAGTTAAAAGTCAGCAAGTATAGCGTTGCAAATTGCGATTTGCGATTCACCATTTTGTTGCTCCGCAGAGCTTGTTTCAATAGGGCTAGCAAAACAACAGTAGACATGGGAAAGAATCGACATACTGACAGATTTTATCAACAAAATGGCGGATTTCTATTGTATAGCTGTCACTTTGTCTTCTCTAACTGTCACTTTGTCTATTCTTCCGTAGAAAGAAACCGTTTCTATGGTGACCATGCTACGCCTGCAAGTGTCTCCTCTAAGTTTCTAGTCTATGACGGAGCGTCCTCGCTGCACTATGCATTTGTGTGACCGTTAACTAGTGACGTCATCGTAGGAGTATTTCAGACATACCGTCAGTGTTCTGTGCTCCTAGTTACTAGAACCCATTTTTATTTCTCCTCGTACTAGGACCTAGCACTAGAAGAAATAAGAATTGATTCTTTGGGACCTTAATGTAATTTGGTCAGCGTAATGTATTAAAGCTCAGCCTGTATTAAGGCCATCAATTGTCATAAGGCGTGATTATTTGGAATTAATGCCACCGCCTGATACCCACGAGTCAAACCCCAATGACAATATCATCCAAGCAGCAGTTTCATGACATTTTCTTTATTGTTTTGATTTCTACGGAACTGTGGATTTAAGAGTCCGTATACGAAATTTTGCCGATGGTAATGAAATTGCAAAGGTTCTTTACAGAAATATTACTTGGTTTTTCCCCTTATTAGATTAAAAAATATATATATTAATTATTAAATATATTTAAATAATAAAATATATTCAATTATAATTAATAAATTTAAAACATACTTAAGCGCGGACTGCCGACTCGAACCTTGCGGCGAGTAATATAATGTGAGATTTAGGTTGTTTTGAATCGTATTTTTTGGCACAATTTGGTTTTTTTTTCTTTTCTTTTTTCTCGAATTGGATAGAATTTTATCTATAGATTATTTCTGTCGTTTTCTTTTTATGAATTACAGCTCCAAGTTGCCGAAATTAACAGCAATTCTTTGCCCATTTTCTCTAAAATTTTGCCGAGTTACATATTTTTTTACTCAACTATTTCATATTAAAGTGGTAAAAACTAAAAAGTAATTCCAAAATTGTATAGACGACTTTCTCAACAGTACATTGTATTTTTTTCATACAGTTAAGACGTCAATACAATCCATAAACAGGTGATATTCTAAACCTATTACAGCAAAAATCACAAAACTGTCGCGGGTTTGAGTTGGATTATTTAAAAATACTTTAAAAAAATCTAGCTCCAACATTAGATTATAATTGAAATGATCTTACATGTTGTGCATTAAAACTTATAGAAACACTGTATTTTAACTGTTAAATCACGTCTGTTAAATCAGCGAAATCGGCAAATTTCGTAAACGGACCCTTAATTGCAAAAATGCTTGTCGTTGGTGACCGAAAGAGATGTCTTTACGCATAAACCAATGTCCATTTTGGCGGACACTGAGATATTGAGTCCCGAGAATGGAAATTGGATAATTATTTTTCGGGAAAAACGTTTTTTCCGTGATAAACGAATTTCAACGCCACGAAGTGGCGGACAAGATCCAATTTTCAACCCTGCCAGTGCAGATGGGGTTTTATATTATATTACCCAATTTATTGCTTGATGTCAAAAAGCCACTGACATACATATAATTCAATTGACAACTGACATGTTCCAGCTATAAGTGCTACATTAGAATCAGTGAAAGCGTGTCTATATGTATGTCCGTGCGTCCTCAATCCACCATGCACCATGACCGTTAAGTGCATGATGACGTCATTAAGGTGCAAATAGACGCGACCGATTTGTATGTCACACTTCAGAAGCGTCAAGCGGCCCCCTAGAAGTGGCTAGAAGTCCTAGAACGGCATAATAAGCCAAGCCGAATAGCGAAAAGAAACAGGCAAATAAAGAAAAAAACGCAATGGCCGGATTGGTCTTACCGGAAGTAGCAACTCACACGACATTTTACATAAAAGCAGCGTTCTAAACATGCAAAAAAGCAAGAAATTATTGTGGAAAAAAATTAAAGAATGGCGGCTTCCATCTCTCTTTCTTCTCTTATCCGGTTATACAGCGAAGAGATAAAGTTTAGACTTTAGAACTACTTTATTGGCTTCCTGCAAAACGTATGAGTGTAAAGAACACGAGTTCCCATATTAAAAAGTAATGTGAACAATTTTCGCATAATATTGTGTGGACAAGACATTTTAGTTATTAATTGTAAGTTTCTATGTTCCCACAGCATTTAAAAACCTAAACACTAAAATCTAGAATTCTAGTCCATAACTGTATCTAGGCGTGGGCTTTGATTAAAAACATGTTATTCTTTGTTGCTTTTAAGGCAATAGAAACTATTCGAAAGTGTTTTATAATTGGTGATAAGTGATAATATTATACTGTTGTGGGAGAAAAATACTTGAAAATATATATTATGTATTGCAAAAAATATTAAAAGATATAATATACTTAAAGTGTTTAATACTTTAAAATATATTAAACACTATTTATGTCGTACTACACTGCATATACACTATACAGTAGGTACAAAGTATATTTTTCCGTGATAAAGAATATCCTAATAGTATATAATTTCCCAGGACTCAAAGTATCTCCATACCAAACAGCATACTCTGTTCAGCGGTTTAGACGTGAAGAGGTATCAGACAAACAGATAGACGAACAGACACTTATTAATGGGATAAGTATAAGAACCTTATTATAGCTTACGATCAGGTGATAAAAGATCTCATTAGTCTTATGTAACTTTTTGGGATTATGGAGCTCACGTTTTTACAATAGCTAACTAAACCAGTTAAAGTTTAACTGGCTATAAACCACAGCACAAAAACTGCGGCAATTATTTTTCTGTTGGGGGTATTTGTGAATTTTGTCACTTTTATTACCCGAGTTCAAGGGGTCGTGGGTTCAGAGTTTTTTGTGCTCGGCAGGGAATTTTTTAATGACTTGTGTATTTTGTACTACTTTGCCAAGACTTACTGGGCCAAATATGTTTTGAGACGTTTAAAAGTTTCGGAGACTATTAGTTAGATGGAAAGAATAAGAAAAGGCATAAGTTGTATTAATAATAATTGTCGATGTGTTTTGAAGTAATAGTCAAAATAAATATTTTATAAATAGTGATTGCATAGAAAGGTAAAAAATAAACAAAGCTATAATAATACCACCGCAGTCGCGTCGTAACTCGTAAGGATGTTTCTTTTGAAACGCTACTTTTGTCTCCAATGCAAGTGACCCGTTGGGGCCAATGCCAAATTATCTCACCCCAGAGGCCAGACAAAGTCGTTCCCGTAAAGTTTGTCATAATATTCACCCAGTAAATTATAATATTATGTAATGAAATGTTCTTTCACTGAAATTCGTTTCTCAAGCCTCAACTCTAGTTTCGAAATAATGTGCTTAGGTAAATAAAATATATGTTTATCTTGTAGAATATAAATTGTAGGATATTTCACAATCCTAAGTAAAACATGCGCTATAAAACAGCTATTTAAAACATTTACAAGACGTTAAATCCAGGTTATCGCGTTATTAACGTTGAGTCCATTACAAGAAATGTGAAAATTAGACATTACGTAGATTAAAAAGATCGTAAAATCGAAAATCTCTTCGCTTACAATTCGATTGTCGTAAAAAAGTGCATTTGAAATTCGAATTTGGAACATAAACACGAAAGCGGTTAAACCATAGACAAAAATACATTCTTTTTATTATTTTGTAATCACTTTTTATTATTATTAGCGCAATTAACAAAAATAAAATCTTCAAAAAATTAAAATGACATTTATTATTGCGGCCATAGAAATAACATAATATATTATACAATATACCCGAGCAATAAGCTCTCCTCTTTTTTTTCGAACTCAGTAAAAATACTCATAATAAAACCAAACGATGCACTATAATGTTATTTATATCATCGCATATTATGCAAATTTCATTGTGACTCAAGTATAGATATTTGATCCCTTTCAAAGTAACCCCTATACTTGGCTCAGCTATCCTATTGTTGGAACAGAATTAGCATTTTGCACATAAAAGGACATTCAAGTGCAGTTTTACCTACTTATTAAAAGCAGGAATAAGCTTAATTTAAAACTACGGGCCTTATCGGGTTACTCGTTCAAAACGCGTTTTGTTATTATTATTTTTAACAAAAAATTAAAACCGACTTCCAAAGTTACTGGTTTCTTAGCAGACAGAAGCATAAAGGTCGTAGTTGACGGCGAATGCTCGGAAACTCAGTCTGTTGATGCTGGTGTCCCTCAGGGCTGTGTGCTATCGCCTACTCTATTCTTACTGCATATCAATGACATGTTGCAGACCAGCGGCATTCATTGCTATGCGGATGACAGTACAGGTGATGCTGTATATACCGGCTCCCCCAATATTTCTCGGCAAAATGTCACTGAGAGTCGAAACAAACTTGTGTCTAAGGTGGAGAATTCATTGGAGAAGGTCTCTGAATGGGGTAGACGTAACTTGGTCCAATTCAACCCCGCCAAGGAACAAGTCTGCGCGTTCACCACTAAAAAGTCACCAATGGTCGTATGTCCTCGTTTCGAGGGCACATCTTTAACCATCTCCCCTAGCATTGAGATACTTGGCGTCAACATATCGAGCGAAGTACAGTTCCGATATCATCTAGAGGGTACGGCCAAATTAGCCTCGAAGAAGCTTGGTGTTCTTAACAGAGCGAGACAGTACTTCAGTCCGGACCAACGCCTACAACTCTACAAGGCGCAGGTTCGGCCTCATATGGAATATTGTTCTCATCTCTGGGCAGGGGCGCCAAAATACCAACTGCTCCCTCTGGATCGTATCCAACGAAGGGCCGCTCGAATTGTTGACTGCCATAGTGTTTCAAACAGCTTGGACCCCTTGGAATTACGCCGAGATGTGGCTTCACTCTGCATCCTCTATCGGTTGTATCACGGGGAGTGCTCTGAGGAATTGTTCGGAATCATACCACCTGCAACTTTTCGCCATCGTCCCACGCGAAAAACATACCATCTTCATCACCTTGATGAGTGGCAGTCTTCCACAGTGCGTTTTTCGCGTAACTTTCTGCCGCGCACTGTAAAACTCTGGAATGAACTATCACCAGCAGTTTTTCCGGACCTATACGACCTGAAAACCTTCAAGAAAAGAGCGTATTCCCTCTTAAAAGGCCGGCAACGCACCTGCAGCTCTTCTGATGTTGCGAGTGTTCATGGGCGAAGGTAGTTGCTTACCATCAGGTGACCCGTTTGCTCGTTTGCCCCCTTATTTAATAAAAAAAATAAAAAAACAATAATAACATCCTTATAATATGAACTAAAAAGTATTAAATAATTTTTCCTATATCATGGTGCCTTTTTCCGAAATCGGCTAAAACTCAACTATTTCTTTACTCAATCTTCATAATTTTGAAGTCGGGTCCAGATATATAGCTGAATCCAGATGCCAGAATATTTTAAACATTTGTAACTGGTACCGACTTCAAAATTATGAAGATTGAGTACAGAAATAGTTGAGTTTTAGCCGAATTCGGAAAAAGGCACCATGAGATAGGAAAAATTATTTAATACTTTTTAGTTCATATTATAAGGATGTTATTATTGTTTTTACCTTGGAAGTCGGTATTAATTTATTCTTAAAAATAATAATTTCACTCTTTTTAGTTACCTAGTAAAATCATCGCGTACTATACGTAGATTAGGGCCAATTCACACCGAATGGCAGAGGCGAGGCGAGCAGTTTCAGTGTCATATGATTTTAAACTTTATCTTCATTATTGTAATACATAGTATCGCTTGAGAAATCGACGCCGCAGGCGGCCGCAAGAGGCCACGAGCGTCCAGGGGCGGCCGTAGATTTCTCGAGCGATACTATGTATTATTATTTATTAACAACAATGAAGATAAAGTTTAAAATCATATGACACTGAAACTGCTCGCCTCGCCTCCGCCATTCCGGTGTGAATCGGCCCTAATACACCTGTATACTATTCTACGTATCTTATTACAATTTGTTAACAGTAACACTTACAAAATATAATATCAGCTGCAGATAATTTTAAACAATACATTTAAAAAAAAATCGAAGTGGACACGTGCTAGGGCCGCGCCAAACCGGAATTTTAGTAGCGGCGAGGCTTTCAGTGTCATATGATTTTAAACTTTATCTTTATTATTGTAATACATAGTATCGCTTGAGAAGTCTACGGCCGCCCGTGGCCGCGATTGGTAAGTGTGACAGCTGTGCACTCTAGCATGTTACTTGTATTATCAAAGCAACTTACTTCTCAGAAGTAATATCAAATGTGTGCCTTACGCTCTGGAGATAATGTTGAATATTTTGTTATGTTCAATTTTGGTGACATTGGTGACCCTGACGTGGTAATGATGATGATGATGATGAATGTAATTTGTATAGTAGCATATGCTTTCAGTTCTTAAAACAGCGCCTAAGCCCCCAAACTTGTATCTATAAGGAATCTTGAGTTCTCTTAGTATCTTCGGAACCATAGTATACCTTGGTACAGAATCTTGCGTTTTGGTAGCATATGCTTAGGATGCTTCTCATAAAACCAAAATCACCATATGTTTCCATATAAATTTCGAGGAGTTCCCTCGATTACTCATAGATCCCATTATCAGGTCACCACTTTTGAGAACATGGTACCAAATTGGAGTGAAACCTAATACAACAAAACAAAAATTTCGAAAATCGGTTCACAAACGGAGGAGTAATCGTTGAACATACAAAAAAAAATCCACAGCCGAACATATAACCTCCTCGTTTCTTGGAAGTCAGTTAAAAATGAACTATACCGATAATACCTGTGAGATATTTAAGATTTTTTTTTTAATAATTTAAATAACTTACAAAAATAAAAAAAATATTTATTTATTTATTTTATGCATAAACTTTCTTACAGTAATATGAAATATCGCAGATTACAAAATGGTTACTGGGTCCATAATGTGCCCCCGTCTTGTAGACGGTCCCGTCCTTACGATAGAACAGGGGTTCCCAATCTTTTGCAGCCTGCGGCGCACTTACAAGTCAATATTTTGTCATGGCGCCCTACTCTACCCAGCTATTACAAAAAGACACATATTAAATTGTTATTTATGTATCTTTTTGTAATACCTTTAATGATTATAGTGGGGTAAAGCAGGTAAATAATAATGAACAAATATTTAATAATTTGCCTGCTTTGAATAATTCATATTATAATTTTATTTTATAATATATTTTGTGGTTATGGATAATGATGAATGATCGAGCGCCCCTCTTGCCTTTCCACGGCGCACCAGGGCGCGGGCGCCGCGGCACAGTTTGGGAACCCCTGCGATAGAATATTATCTTTATAAATAAAAATGAATGTTTTGCTCTTTCGCGTAGGATCTGGTAATTTTGAGCAGTTGTGGTAAAAGCTTTAATTACATTGACACACATAAAAGGAATGCCACATCTGAGTTGATAAGCGTATAATGACCACACATATTAAACGTCATTAGTTAATTATACATCTTAGGGTCGGTGTGCACCGAGACGCAACACAACGCGACGTTTTCAAATGAAACCTTTTGAACTATTCTTGAAGATCACCAAAGCCATAAGGTGCGCTAAAATGTTAAAAAAATCTTGTCTTTTTAAGACCTTCCAAAAAAAAAAAGATAGAGTCTGAAGCGTCGCTGTACCGATGTTGGATATAATATTATTATGATACTTTTTAAGCCACGAACACACAGACAGATAAGTTTTAAAACAAGTAACACCCGGGCTTAATAACTAGTTGCAAAATAATAAAATATTAACTTTTTATGTGCCATATCCACGCCATATCTATGTATTTAACATGTCTATGTCACAAACATAAAAGTACGTAACCCTATTGGCCCTTACCGGATATCCGTAAGGCTGTGTACACACTGGGCGACGCAATGAAAAGAAATTAGCATTTGATTAAGGCCAAACGAGCAGCCGGTTTTGCCTGATGGTAGGTACTCGTATAGTGTATAGTAACTAATATGTACCAATTCTTATAAATATTCAATCTATATATCTTATATATAAAAATGGATTTTCAAATGTGTTAGTCGCGCTAAAACTCAAAAACGGCTGAACGGATCGGACTGATTTTAGTCTTAAAATATTCGTAGAAGTCCAGGGAAGGTTTTAAAGTGGCACGAAGTTCACCGGGACAGCTAGTCTTATATATAAAAATGGATTTTCAATTGTGTTAGTCGCGCTAAAACTCGAAAACGGCTGAACGGATTGGGCTGATTTTAGTCTTAAAATATTCGTAGAAGTCCTGGGAAGGTTTTAAAGTGACACGAAGTTCACCGGGACAGCTAGTTGATACATAAAAATAAGTTTTGGTCATACGCAAATGTCTCCCCTACATTTACATATGACTAAAAGCTTCTTTTGCATCGTCTACCTTGCATCGTCACAAATATGCCGGCCCCATCCCATCAATATCACGGCATCACAGAAAACCAGTGTGAACAATATGGCTCCAGGCTCGAAGGTCAAAATGAGTAACAAGATCAAAATGAGTTTAGGTACTAATATAAATCTTCTGGTATTGTGTCAATGGCATTTACCGCTTACTATCAGGTGATCTAACTGCTCGTTTCCTGGTTCATTTCATGGGAACCATCAGTCATCACCGTGTACGTACGTGGTAGCCTAGGAAGGTGCAAAAGAGATGATTATAAAGGGCCCCTCCACTCTCTTGCGGTTATACATAGATAAAGGAGAGAATAGATAAAGCATTTTCTTTTAAAAGCCATGGGCTCGTCGACTGGCCGCATGCAGAATGTATGTGCGCCGCAGACTTGACCACACAAAAAGTCTGCCGCCTGCGATCTCCCTAAGGTTCAATTCAGACCGCAACGAGACGCGTAGATGCATTTCTAAATTTGTAAATTAACAGATTTCAATTTCGTGAGCGGTGAGACGTCTTGCAAATCTGTCAAATCCATACAAATTTAGAAATGCATCTGTCTGAATTGACGCTAAAGAGATGTCAGACGTATACCGTGCAGAAATGTGAATAAATTAATTATTTATTATTGCCAACAACTTTATTTTTTAAAGTACCGTACGTGTTTCTTACGCCGATTTTTCGAACTGGAGCGGTGGTTCGCTTGATGTTAGACGTTTTATTATTTATTTGGAAATAAATTTATTTTTATTTCATTTCATATTTAAGTACTAAGACTTTCGTAGGCAGTCTCGTATCTTTGTTTGGTGTGTAGACAACTTTATGCAAGAACCTTCTGCCATGAGGTAAACTGGGCTACGGGATTTCCTAACTAGATAACATTCGTTAAAGCTCTTGTATGTCAAATTGAAAAATAAAGTTAGATTCTACAAATTTTACATCTATGCGCTTAGAAATCGTAGAAAAGGTAATTTTGCTTTTTACTTCACAGTTATTACGTGATTACCGTTTCCCTGATGATAGTATCAGGGTCTTAATGTCCAGCAGACAATGTATATGTTGCAGTAGCCTGGATATAAGAGCCATTCAATCAAGCGATCATGATACAAATGTGGACAAAGCCTAACCGGTGTTTTGTGGAATTATATAAAGATATTTTTCGTAAATATACGTTACAAGTATTATTAAAGAGACAGAAATTATGGGGGCACGTGCGAGTGAATCAAAAAACTAATAGTCGAGTAGAAATTACGGGATTATGAAAATATTATAATCTGCTGACTGCTTTTTATCATAACGCTTGTGTAATAATAGCACTAAACTGATGGTTAGTGGTCACCGTAGTTAATTTACAGTTTAAACAGTTGGCTAAGTGTCATCTAGCTGTAGTATTGAACGTTGCAGTCAACAAGTCGGCTAAACGACATAATTATAGCCGTGTGAATTGTGATTGAATGGCGTTGTTCAGTTAAAGGGCTAGATGTGTGATTGAACGGCTTTAATAGTAAATACAAAATAATAATTATAATAATTCAATTTGGCCAAAATGTCCCTTACATTAATTGATACTGTGTGTTTAAAAGGATTTTAAAGTTAGGTAATTTTCGTGGCGACAACTCCAACCTGCAGACCGGCAGACGGCAGGCCATTTTGAGTTTTTTTTTTTTTTCACGAAACGTAAAATATGAGCTCAGAGGAAAATATATTCTAGGGACAACTTATTTCGTTTCAAAACTTTCCAGAATGTAGACAATACTTTGCCGCTGCATAAATAAATCTGTTGTTTGTGTTTGTAGTTGAAAAAATTTAGAAAAACATTTTTTGAGTTGTTAAGACGTAATAAAAATAAAAAAGATGGAGTACGTCGACGCTATTCGCCGCTAGGTGGCGCTTTACAGAACTAATTTTTTAATCCTATTTAAATACTAAGATCTATGTAACAGTTATTAAATATTATAAATAATAATAATTAAGCATAATAATTTAAATTACACAAATATCTACGGAACTCTCCTACAAGCCGTGTCCTAGCATGTTCTTGGTAAGGTTAGTAACATCTTTAATCTAATGGCTGGTTTACATTATTCCAATCCACTGATCCAATCGATCCAATGCACCGAATTGTATTCCATTGTATTCCAGTACTCGTAAATGTAATAATAACTCGTAAACGGCCACTGGCCTGGAGTAATGCTCTGAAATGCACTGTGTTACATTCCAATGCCCGTTTACATTAGTTCAATAGAAATCGAGGGCTGGATAATGGATTGGTAAACCCGATATAAAACTAAAAGGACCTACTAGCGGCTAATTCCCAGACAACTTTACTAATGAATAGTTAAAAATGTCGGCCTGAAATTCGACACGTCCAGACAGTGTTGATTAAGATATTTAAATACTTAGGTCTTAGGTCATTAAGGGGCCGGGCTACCCTCGAAATTCTCATACACACGTAATACCAAAATCATTTTGTCATACGAAAATATTTAACATGTTTGAGTTATTTTTCAGCTTAAAATAGTACCTAATTACCTAGGTTCCTAAACAAAAATTAACTTCAAAATATTTAAACACAAAAAAAAAATTGTGTATAATTTTTTTTTACTAAATTTACTACTAAATATTTAAACACTAAAAATATTTTTTAGAGTTGAAATATTTTGTTGTAAATTTAATATTTATTTATATATTTTTTAGTGTTTTGCTCTATTTTTAGTGTTTAAATATTTAGTAGTAAATTTAGTAAAAATACACAAAAAAAAATTTTTAGTGTTTAAATATTTTGAAGTTAATTTTTGTACAGGAACCTAGGTATTTACTATTTTAAGCTGAAAAATAACTCAAACATGTTAAATATTTTCGTATGACAAAATTATTTTGGTATTACGTATGTATGAGAATTTCGAGGGTAGCCCGGGCTCTTAAGAAATTAGGTCATTTAGCTCTGAACTTTACGCTGTGAACGAACGATTAGAGTTCATGAATGAATGCTAGTATACAGTTTATGGTTTATCATTATGTTCATTATATTAATGATTAGATTAATTATATTGTAACTCGATTCTGATTATCAGGACCAAAATTGTTATTTGGGTCAGAAATCTGGTTTTCTAATAGCTAGTTGATGCTTTGCAGATGCAAGGATATCTATATCTATACTTATTATAAAACAAAGTCGCTTTTTTCCCTCATGTCCCTTTGTTCCCTTTAATCTTTAAAACTACGCAACGGATTTTGATGATTCTTTCAGTGTTAGATAGCCCATTTATCGAGGAAGGTTATAGGCTATATTTTATCACGCTAAGACTAATAGCAGCGAAGAAATAGAGGAAAATGGGGAAAAAACGGGGAAAATTATTTGAAAGGGCTAACGTGAACGCGCCAATCTCAGGAACTACTAGTCCGATTTGAAAAATTCTTTCATTGTTAGATAGCCCATTTATTGAGGAAGTCTATAGGCAATATTTTATCACGCTAATACTAATAGGAGAATGTGAAAAAAACGGGGGAAATTATTTGAAAGGGCTTATCTCGCGAACTACTGGAGCAATTTTTATGTTATTTGGCACAGAAAAGAAGTAGACCACGTGAAGGATCATATCTTATAGGATATCCATTTTAATCATTTTTTCAGTGGCTATATATTTTATACCCGTGCGACGCCGGGGCGGGTCGCTAGTTATGAATTATTCATTATGTAATGGTCCAGTATGGTAGTAAGCCAGAAAGCGCTAAACATAATACCTACATACCTATTACATAATATTATCTAGGTACAACTTACAAGTAATTCTTTGACAGTTGACACACATTAATTATATCGCGCCAGTGTTAAAAAGCGGTAAAATAGAAGTAAGCTGAAAATATTCATCTCAATTTTCCGAAATCGTCATATCAATAAGTTTGATCATCATGTTCGTCAAATAAAATCGTCAGTTTCATAAGTAATTTCAGTTGTGGTTTTTGACAATAGTTTCCCATAGCGTTGTTAATTGGGTGGATTTTTTTAAGGTGGCCTTTGATATCTAAGAAGAAGCTTTACTAAAAAAAATAATTTAGAAATGAGTTTTGCATAAAAAACAAAATACACAAGTATGCCTTTTGAATATAATAACACACTTAATATTATTATCTTTTTTATTTTGTTACTCAATCTTTAAAGCCCTATCAAGGTACATGACCCTAAGGGCCCTAAACCCTACCGTCAGTCACTATTTTAGTTTGATTGAATGATTGATTGACAGATTTAAAGGTTCAACGTGTAGGCGATACGGGGGCCCTGTTTTATTTATAGCTCAATTTGTACAGACCGACATGGATGGTTCAAATCATTTAAAAGTTCGAACACAGTTATTTTATTAGATTCAATTATATTATAATAGAATACTGTAATCTTATTATTGATTTAATATAGAAGTAATAATCATAAAGTATGATTATGCAATTTCTTGAAAACGATCGTAAGTGCCAGTTACGATTTTAGAATCGAATATGAAGATCGTTAACAACACGATGTTGTTAACGATTTTCATAAAAATTTACGATAAATATTTGTTTAAGTATTGAATTTTTGCTGTCGTATAACATTTTGTAACAGAGAACACAATAATTATGAACTCTTATTATAACCAATATCCATACTTCCATACTAATATTATAAATGCGAAAGTGTGTCTGTATGTCTGTCTGTCTGTTTGTCTGTCTGTCTGTCTGTCTGTTACCTCTTCACGCCCAAACCGCTGGACCGATTAAGCTGAAATTTGGCATGGAGATACTTTTACGGGAAAGAACATAGGCTACTTTTTATCGTCGACAAAATGTACGGTTCCCGCGCGATAAACGAGTTTTGGCGCAACGGAGTTGCGGGTATCATCTAGTAATTAATAATGCAATGTTGTGCCAGAAATAAACCATAAATACCAGCTAGATCCTGTTTTTTTTTTAAGTTCTGAGTTTTTATAAGTTACGTCGTATTCAAGAGTACATTTTAGTTATACTCTGTCTTTTCAAATTCGTCGTTTTTCATACCAATTGTTTCATAAAACGACGATTATCGAGAGACTTAATTATTACCTAAAGCAAGCTACCAAGTTTATGGAAATCTTATCGTGATTTCCAGGTTTGGTTCTTCCTAATCCTGCTAATCCAATCCAAGTAACAGAGCCTTAAATAAACCAGCTGTCCTCTGTGGTTAACCACGACTGTAATACGATGCACGATCATAGAAGTTACACAACATCCAACCCAGGAGTCCTACTACGAAACCGTTTTGAGACTCAAACAATCGAACGAGAATGCCGCGTCATGCTCTAACAACGTCATTTCACGTTTGTTAGAGTAGAACGCGGCATTCTCTTTCGATTGTTTGAGTCTCAAAACGGTTTCGTGGTAGGGCTCCGAGCCCTAGCACTATTGACGAAGATGCGACGCGATGTTTCCAGCGTAGCGTAATAAAACTTTTATAACATTCAGAGGGTAATTGATAGTTTACATTATTCCAATCCAGTAATCGATTAAATCTAGATTGCTACTGGAATAATGTAAACGGGCACTGGAATGCACTAAAATGCACTAGAGTGCAGTGCATGCATTCAGTGCCTTTCAGTATCCATTAACATTATTCCAGTGTCAATCCAGCACTGGATTGGGATAATGTAAACCGGCCATTAAACAGGAACACATTTGACAGTCACGTTAACGTAAGTAAGTAGGTATATTATATCGAATGTCAAATAAGAAAAATAGAATAGATCTGTCAAAATTGTCTGAATACGTTACGATTAAAACGGCTCATTCACTATCCTGCATTGTAGTCCTGCTGCAGTCCGCCGTGCAGGCCTGCAACAACATTCACTATCCTGCATAAGCCGGCGGACTGCACGCAGGATAGTGAATACTGAATGGTATTGCAGGCCTGCACGGCGGACTGCAGCAGGACTGCAATGCAGGATAGTGAATGGGCCCTTTAAGCACGTGTTTAATCGTCAGTTCCAAAATTTAAGTCAGTATACTATCTACTTGCAGTAAACAGGATAAAATTTCGGAAACCAGCGCTCAGATGTCTTGACTTCAGACTTCGACATCATAATATTGAAATTTTACTGGTGTGCCCAGTGCCACTGATCAGACTAAAGTTTGACGTTTATTAGTTAATTATAGTTTACTTTTAATTATATCCCATCCAAGTCATATACGTCAATGTACTGGCGTTTATTTTAGAATGTACCCAAAAACGTTTTACTTCTTAGTTGTAGCACGTGAGCGATATCGAAAATAATTCTATAAAGTACATATCCGGAATTTCGCAATTTCCTTGTATAGAATAAAATATAAACAGTTTACATCGTCCGGTGTTTTATGAGCAATACAGTTTCCGCCTACGGCCATATTGAAATTTCGTTCAAGTTATAAAATCATTAAAAATTTGGTGCACGCTGCATGTGGGCTATGAACATTTTTTGTAGGCGGATCTTCCTACAGAGCTTTGGGTACTGATGAATGTGTGTCTGTCTGTTACCTCTTCACGCTTAAAACTCTGAACCGATTTTGACGAAATTTTGTATAAAGATACTTTGAGATCTGGGAAAGGACATGACACTTTTTACCCCGGAAATATGTACGGTTCCCAGGTGATAAATTAAATTAATTTAAAGTACATTTTGGCGCAACAGAGTTGTGGGCATCAACTAGTGATCATTATTGTGCATAAATAAGGCTCTTGTTTAAACGAAGATATCTTAATCTAATTGATGTTGATGTCTTTGTTACGTTACAAAGACACCAGCATAAATTATTTGATGGGCATCGATGAGTCCTGTTTTCATCTGTTAAAAATTCAGAGCTAGTGTTTACCACCAATTTTACGAATGTGATGCCACGCAAGTTGTTTATACTAAGTTCTAACATGATTGTAACTTCTTTATCGGAAGAGTTAAGTTATTGTTTCCAATCTATGAGTCAGGTGCAAGGGTAACACGCGACCGATAATGTTTTAATCGATAACGCCGATATAGTCAATAGTTATGGCACAAGCCTAGACAAGACGTTTTCTTTATCGCTTCTTTATATAGGTTGTAACAAATCTAAGTGATAATACTTACGTATCCCTCGTATAAAGTTCGCAGTAAAAGTAGCAGCGCTGAAATACCAAAATCTTAAATCTTAAAAATGGAAGATCTTTAAAAAGACTTTTACATATTTTATAATATTAGTATGGATAATTATAGTAAACTCAGACAATGCAATGGTAAATTGTTCAATATTCTTCTACTAAAAACTTTATTGATTGACTTTAGTTCATGTTATAGGTTAAATAAGGGTAATAAGTACACACATTTTAACGCAATACCAGAAGCATTAAAAAGTTTGTTATCATTGACCTTTACAAAATTGTCACATCGAGTGTTAAAGTTTATCACCAAAATGTGTAACCCATTTATGTAACACCATGTAATAAATAATGATAAAAATTACGACTTTGTCAATTGTGACTTGTCATACATGATGGCGCCTACGTGTTTTATCGTGACTGAAAAAATGCATTTTTAATGTCTCTAAATAATTATGAACCTACTAGATGACGCCCGCAAGTTCTTTGCGCCACAATTCGTTCGAAAACCGTAAATTTTTCCCGGATAAAATACTTTTTATTCGGGAAAAACGGTTTCCGAACGATGACTTGAGTAACTGGAAGTATCCAGTGTCGTTTCTCGTTATTCAAAGAATGTCCATACCAAGTTTTAGCAAGTCGGTTGAGCGATTTGGGCGCCAAGAGGTAACAGACAGACACACTTTCGCATTTGTGATATTAGTATGAATATGTAATGTGCATTGTGCATACTAAAATATTGTTGATGCCATGGTATAGGTAAGTAGGTATCTGTATTTTATTTCTGAAATTGTATCCATACTTCCATGCTAATATTATAAATCCGAAAGTGTGTCTATCTGTCTGTCCGTCTGTCTGTCTGTCTGTCTGTCTGTCTGTCTGTCTGTCTCTCTGTCACCTCTTCACGTCCAAACCGCTGAACCGATTTTGCTGAAATTTGGTATGGAGATACTTTGAGCTATGCTTTGAGTCCCGGGAAAGGACATAGGATACTTTTGATCCCAGGAAAGTGTACGGTTTCTGCGCGATAATACACGTTCTACCTAATAACCCTAACCTTATATTATCATTCTTTTACAATTACGTGATTGCATGATGCAATTTATTTACGTAGATGCGAGTAATGCTACTATAATATTATATCGGGATAAGTTTTTATAACTTTCTTCCCATTGTAATACTCTGCGTTATCGAATAAAGCAGATTCGATACTGTTTATTCGAAAATATCGACACAACGATCGAAATAAGCAATTTGTATTTACAATAATATTTGTTTGCTTTGTTTATTAAATAGATATGAAAGCTCAGGATGGCCTTCATCAGAATTATCCATCATGTATCGTGAGTATGTGGGTATGTGGGTAGTCCAATTGGGGTAGATCGAAATAAAAATTAACGTCGTCTTGGATACTTCAACGATTTACTCCAAATAATAATCAGATTGCCTAACAATAATCACTGAAACTTCAATTAACACACAATCACTTCAAAATGTCTCTCGATTAACCAGATATACAGCGATTCGTCGAAGATGTGGTGCGCTTGCGACCGCTGTCCCAGAACTGTCGTCCCAAGATGGCCGCCCCGCTACCATAGACTCGACGCTCCGCTAGAGTGACAGTGACAAGCTGTCACTCTTGACATTGGCATCTTAATGTGCGCCGACACGGCCAGACTGACATACGACCGTCCTCGGGCGTTATTGCATTCCTGGAACAAACAATGTTTAATCACCAAGAAGTCCGCTCGTCCATCCTGCTACAGTACTTTACATGGGTTTTCAATTGTTCAGTCAAACACAAAGCTAAACGCAATTAGCCTGTGATGGATCTGGTCCCGACTACTTATCGATCAGCGGCAAGTGGCAACACATCTGGACCGGACGAGTGCATCCCTTCAACCAACCCTCTATCAGGTGTGGCCCGGACGACACTGTCCTTTCGACCAGGATAGACTATACGGATGTTACTTCTGGATCGGAAGAGTGCATCCCTTCAACCAACCCCACTGGGTGTGGCCCGGACGACAGTCTCTCCGACCAGGATAGACTACAAAGGTACAATTTCTAGATCGAACGAGTGCATCCCTTCAACCAACCCCACTGGGTGTGGCTCGGATGACACTCTGTCAGGCAACTTTAGGTTGAATAATGTTCGATGTAACCAACAGACACATGCAAGACATAAAACATACCTATGATTACGGAATGTCCTGTTCATTCCCAATTTCGATTTCGGCGTCTATATCCCATGTCTCAGGGTCAGAGTGCGCACTAAGAGTGTCTGAATTACCGGTAATAGTAGAAGAGCCGGCGGTAATAGTGTCAGAGCATGCAGTCAAGGTGTCACTGTCAATCGTCAAGTCATATCCGGCATCTACATCTTCTGGCGCCGACTCGGCCTCATCATAATTCAAAAGGTTAGAAGCTATTTCGAGCAAACCTTCGTGTCCATGAGGTACTGAACGTAAATTCTCGTGGGCATACTTATAAATTCGATGAGAACTACCTAATCTTTTCAATTCGTACCGATCATTATCTAATACCGCTGTTATAACAAATGGACCCTTAAACTTTCTGGCTAATTTTGTCTGGTTTCGTTCGCTACTTTTAAGGAAAACGTAATCACCTTTTGAAAAAGCTTTAATTTTTGCACGGCCTTGATTAAATCGCTTAGTTTCGAGCTCTGCTGCCTTTTGGACATTATCAGATGCATCTTTCCGAACAACATCGAGGTTAAGACGTTCTGATTGACCATGGGCTTCTGAGTTTAACTTCGACATACCTAATGACTGAGCACGAATACCTAACATAAGTTCTGTAGGAGAATACTTGGTTACGGATGATCGGGTGCTGTTAAGCGCAAGTTGAATATTTCCTATTTCATCTCGCCACGTCTTATTTGGGTCGTTTTCAACAATGGTTAACAGGCTTTTGAGAGTCCGCATAACTCTTTCGACCTGGCCATTAGCTCGGCTAGAGCCAGTTGCAATTAAATGAAGATTAATCTTGTGTTCGTCACAAAAATTCTTAAAATCGGAACTTACGTAGCAACGACCCTGATCCGCTATAATGCGTTTAGGCGCACCGAAAAGATAGACTGCTTTCTGCAACGCGTGTATAGCGCTCCTAGCATCAAGGGAAGCAGTATGCTCTAATAAAATGTACTTTGTAAAACCGTCGATAATCACCGAACAATATTCTTTGAGATCACTTTTCCCGCTAAGCTTTCCCGTAAAATCAATATGTATAGTATGCCATGGTAATGAAGCTTTGGGGATCGGGTGAAGCTGAATGGGTTGGGCCCCAGATGGACCCTTTGATGCTTTGCAAATAATGCACGAGTCAATAAATTTACGCACACACTTTGACATTTCGGGGAACCAATACTGCTCATAGAGTTTATCTAAGGTTTTATCTTTTCCTAAATGCTGTAACTCATTATGAACGTGGTTTATTAGTGTCCAAATTAAAGATCGGGGAACTACTGGCAGCCAGGAGACTGTTTTATTGCGAACGATTTTCCTATATAAGATACTATCCCTTACATCATACGTCTGTCCTACAGTATCAGGGAAACTATTGCTTTCGTGCTTTGAGATAAGGTCTTGTATTTCACTATCACGCTTTTGTTCGACCGAAAGCCAATCGTGATGTAACTCAACATACTGAACTTGTTGAGTGGACAGGCTCTTGTACGCTCTACTACCGTCATTATCATCAGGAAGAGGATTACGCGAGAAAAAGTCCGCGTGCTCCATACCGCGACCTTCACGATAGATAATGTCGAAGTCATAAGCCTGTAAGATTGCCCACCACCTGTGGACGCGAGGAGTAAGATCTTTTTTTGATTTGGATGCCTTGAGCGAATTGCAATCCGTATAGACCTCGAAATGACGACCGTAAAGGTAATGGCGAAAGTGCTCGACCGCTCGTACTACTGCCAACGTTTCCAGTTCGTACGAGTGGTATCGAGACTCTACATCCGAGGTTCGGCGACTATAATACTCCACGACGTGCGGTATGTTACCTATCCGTTGTATGAGAATCGCTCCGTATCCATCAGAGCTAGCATCAGTATGCAACTCTACTGGCAATTCCGGATCAAAAATAGTTAAAACGGGCTCAGATGTGAGTATGCGTATTATGTCGTTCCGTATTTTTTCATGCTTTTGAGCCCATATAATAGGTCCTCTGAGCTTTGTTAGAGGATATAAAGGTCCTACAATACGCGTGAAATTAGGAATGAATTTTCTAAAATACGAGGCTAGCCCCAGGAACTGTCGGACCTGCGTAGCAGTTTTTGGTGGAGGGACATCTACCAACGCTTGTATTTTCCTAGAATTAGGTCTTACCTCGCCAGATTGAAGGGAATATCCTAGATATTCTATATTTTGGGTCATAAATTTACATTTCTGGAGGTTGAATGTAAACCCAGCCTCTGTTAAGGCTCTTAAACTATCATCTAGACGCTGCAAACCTTCAGTAATACCAGTCGAATAGCACAAAACATCATCAATATAAATGAGTGGTTTGTATTCTAAATGATTTAAAGCCCTAATTATGCATCTCTGATACACTGAGGGAGCATTCCGCAAACCGAAGGGCATTGCGAGATACTCGTACTGCCCCTCGGGTGTAACGAATGCGGTCTTTTCAATGGAATCAGGGTGCATCATAATTTGGTGAAACCCTGACGCCATATCCAGGGACGAAAAGAAGTTAGCCCCAGCAAGCTGATCTATCTGCTCCTCAATACGTGGCAGTGGATAGTGTTCGGGTCGCGTATTGGAATTTAGATCCCGATAGTCCACACACATCCTATACGAGTTGTCCTTTTTCTCAACTAATAATATTGGACTAGCAAACGGGGAAGAACTTTCGCGAATTACCCCAGCGTCAAGCAATTCCTTAATCTTTTCCCTGACTATAAGTTTTTCCGCTGGTGCCAGTCGATAGGGGCATCGTTGTACAGTTTTGTGAGGGTCTATTAAGTTTATTTGGCATTCGCCTGTCGTTACCCTACGAGAAGGAACACCTTCGGTAAAATAATCAGCATATTTGTTTAAGATCGTTATTAGCATCTCCCTATCCTGTCCTACCAAATCCGTGTTAATTTGAGTAAAATCCTGCTTATTTGATTTTAAATTACAAAAATGACTAGATTTTTTAGAAAAGAACATAAGATTATCATTATCGATTTTAACACACAAGCCTTGATCAAAAACATCCCTTCCGACTATAATCGGATCAGAAATAAGCCTCTCAGGAACTACGTGAAAAGTCAATTTAATTGGAAATTTATCAATGACCACATCACTTTCAATTTGAGTGGTACATTGAATATCCTCACCGCCTATGCCACTCAGATAAACGAGGTTATTACGCACAGTACCCATAAGTTTGTCACAAAAGTTTGCTTTTACAAGAGAACATGATGATCCACTATCAAATAAAAAAGGAACTCGCTCACCAGAAGATGTCTCCAAGATGCTCCTGGAGGTGCGGTGCTCACACTGACGGACCTCCTTGACTACAGCTTCACTGCCGCTCTTCTTTCCTGGACACACAGTTGCCACGTGTCCAGGTTGACCACACTTGAAACAGGTCGGGGTCATCCTTTTCTCCACGGCTCGTGATGAACTCGAAGCATCTTGCGCCTTTGTTCCAGTTTCATCTCGTCGTTTTCTACAATCGGCGATACGGTGTCCGGTTAACCCACAATAGTGACACTTTCCGGTGAATTTGTCTGCTATCCGAGCACGTTTTGCTTCTGGTTCCTGAACTTCGGTATCCATACGTCGCTTAAGTGATACCCCGCCAAGTACTCGAAATAACTGAGCTCGAGTCGTTATCGTTTGTGCGCCTAACTCGCGACGTATCAAGTTGTCCTTCTGACTTAACACGGATATCACAAATCCAGTAATTACCTTCTCAGGCATCATACTTTCAGGTATTCGTTCGATAAGATTCCATAACCGTAGAGCAGACTCAGATGCAGTCTCTTTAGCGCCTATTTGGAACCGTAAAACTTCATCGAAATAGTCTTGCAGAAGTTTCGGTTTTGAAAATCTTGCAATTAGGATTTCTTTAACTGATTCCCATGTAATAGTGTCTAAATTAAGCTTCGTTAAACACGCTGCTGCACTTCCTTTCAGCGCCTCCGTCAACGCCATCAATAAATTAACACCTTCTAGATTTTTATGTTGCACAATAAAATCAGTCACTTTACACCATCCATCAATATCTGAATCAGGCTCCTCTGGATCGAACTTTAAGAGAGTTATGCGATTCGTACTCTGCAACGGTGTTTGGGCTGCGATAACCCGCGAGAGCAACGCTTCCATGCTGCTCACTAGCTTCTCAGCAGTTCTATAATCTGATTGCTTTGCTTCATTTTGTTCCCCATCGAATCCCACTTCTGATGAAAGCTCAGGATGGCCTTCATCAGAATTATCCATCATGTATCGTGAGTATGTGGGTATGTGGGTAGTCCAATTGGGGTAGATCGAAATAAAAATTAACGTCGTCTTGGATACTTCAACGATTTACTCCAAATAATAATCAGATTGCCTAACAATAATCACTGAAACTTCAATTAACACACAATCACTTCAAAATGTCTCTCGATTAACCAGATATACAGCGATTCGTCGAAGATGTGGTGCGCTTGCGACCGCTGTCCCAGAACTGTCGTCCCAAGATGGCCGCCCCGCTACCATAGACTCGACGCTCCGCTAGAGTGACAGTGACAAGCTGTCACTCTTGACATTGGCATCTTAATGTGCGCCGACAGATACATAATATAATTAAGAAATAATCAACTATTTTGTTTATTATTATATTATGTTTCCAAAATCAATAAGCGAACATTTTATTCTTGGCAAAACTTACGATTTACCTGTGTGGATTAACAGCTTATGATAGTTTATAGAAATACATAGTGTTAGTGTTAGCTAAATACTTGCATAATAATCCTAATTTACAGACTTGACAAATAATATTATTATTATGCGCTTCTCTGCTTAGTGCATGCTGCATACCTATCTCCTTTTGGGTAGGTAGGTCGTTATGTAAATTAATTGCATAATTGCCTAGGCACGTAACTGATTACTTATTTTATTGAAATAACTTTAATTTATTCAGATTTCAAAGTTAAATTAATATTAAAAATAACTTTTATATTTATTTTTAATATTAATACTATTAATATGTTAATAAATTATTGCTAATATTATGACTGAAAACTCACCAAGTTTTAAAACGGCGAAACCCCCAAAAACATTTTCGAAAACCAAACACAAACACAATTGCACAAAATTAAAAATAATTCGATAATTATTTTAAATTATAACAAATGAAGTTCGAAATAAAAAAAGAACAAATATATTCTAAATTCTAAAAACAATGTTCGGTTTACGAAAGACTTTCGCGCGCACCACGAGCTCAAGACGCGTGGATTCCTTGCCGTGCCGTCTAACACTGACTTAAGTTTACAGTTTGCCCGAAGATTTGTTTGGAGTATGCGCTTATCTATTGCAGTGAAACAAGTGTATAAGTTCAAAGTTGCATGTATAGATAACTAAGCTTTATCTTTTAATGTTGTCAAAAGGTTTAAATTTTGTACTATGTCTGAAATCAGCAACAAAATATACCAACCACGTAGGTACCCACATAATCGATGTAGATATTCGTAATCGGGCAGATACATTTTTCTCTGACCTTGTAAAAAGAAAAAGTTTCATATAAGTTCAGTTGTAACTTGTAAGTTTTCTTACCCAAATACGACAAAAACATAGCGGAGGATAATAATGAATTTGGAAATTAGTTTTTATTTTCTATCCTATATTGTTACTATTATACTGTAACAATAGTCGGCGTTAATACAGTTTCTAAACTATTATGAAGTGTCTGTAATAAATCTGTAAACTATCGGAAGTGAAGCAATATTCCCAACATAAATTAATTTTGGCAAATGCAACGCAATAAACTTTTTTTCTTATTTTGCGTGGACTTCACGTCACATAATATAATAGGCTAGCCCTTGTCAAAATGCATTCGCTAATCTATACTCGGCGAAACATGGCGGTAGCGGTCAAAAACCTGTCAAAAACTTGTCATTTTCTATATAAGTCGCCGGTTACACGGACAAACTTTCATCAATCTGATCCATCAATCCGGTACGGATTGACGAAAATTTGATCGTGTACGCCACGGATTGATGGATTGGTCGTATTTTTAATATGAACTTTTTAAGTCAATGATCAATGATCGCTACCGCCATGTTTCGCCGAATAGTTTGGAAAAAGAAATTAGAATGTCAAAAATGTATGAGATTTGATATCTATTTTCGCTTTCGAAACCAGCGGGCAGCTAATGCATTTTGACTTAATGTTGTTATAAGGTTTAAATTTTGTGTGTACCATCATAACCAGTCTGAAATCAGCAACAAAATATACCAACCGCGTAGGTACATAATCGATGTAAATATTCATAATCGGGCAGATAAATTTTTCATTGACTTTGTAAAAAGAAAAAGTTTCATATAAGTTTAGTTGTACTTCTTACCCAATTACGACAAAAACAAAGCGAAGGGTAATAATAAATTTGGAAATTAGTTTTAATATTCAATCCTATAGGTATTATAATTATTCTACTGTAACAACAGTCGATGTTGATACAGTATGTACCTATTAAAACTATTACGAAGTGTCTGTAAAAATATGTAAACTATCGGAAGCAACGCAATAAACTTTTCTTATTTTGCGTGGACTTCACGTCAAAATGCATTCGCTAGTTTCGAAAAAGAAATTAGATTGTCAATAATGTATAGGATTTGAGTTTTGTCATGTAACTTCGCTATCCACCATAATATAACCAGCGAATGCATTTTGACTAAGTACCTATCACTTAGAGCCAAAACACGTCCATCACGATTTAGGTACGTAAGATCTTGATAACTTCCGTGAGAAACCTGCTTGTTACTCAAAAATAATAAAGGAAAAACCAAAAAGGATATAAATCCCTTTTTTACTCTGATTATAGTCATTACTCATTAATCCATGAAACCGGCAAAATTACTGTGTCATTGTTTTTATTCAGACATAAATCGTAGCATTAATTTGGGAGCATCATAATAAGACTTTAATAGAAATAAATAATAAATGGAACATAAAATTAGCGAGAAAATTGCGTCAAATTTTTCTGTACCGCTCAAAAAAGTTTCAGTACTTTCAGTGCAAATCGCAAATAATTTTTGAGCAACATCTTTTTTCTAATCAGAGCAAGCAAAATTTTAATTGCATCTCCCAGCTCAACCAAACCGTTATCCCATCACTTTTGTGGCCATCGATAAAAAATCACGCAATTATCGATAACTCGCAAGTACGAGCAGGAATGTTCTCACGCGCAACACTATGGTGTCGATAGTTTTTGTTACAGCCCTATTATACTTCGTTTTAATTAATATTAAGTTTAATGTGAAGAAGCCCTAATATTTAGTTTGTTTTCATTTTAATTCAATATTATAAACAAAATATTATGACAAAACAGAGCTATAATGCAGCCAATTTAAATATATAAAAATATTAATCAAAGCTTATATATTTTGTATCAAAAAGACGTAACAAATGAAAAAAATAACATCCAAATATGAAATCAGCTGCAGACTTTGGCTAATATGAGTTTACATCTACTCAATAACAGATGGCGCTTTTAGCAGTTACAAATTTTTGACACTAGGTGGTAGCATTACTTTTTACTAAAATGCCACCGGACCATGTATAATAATATTATTGTAATAATAATTACTAATTATGTAATTATTAATTAATTATTTTATTTCTTATTTCATGTATCTTTTAATTATTGCAAATGATTATTTTAATAATAGCTGTTATTAATTGCAATATTTTTGTACACTGTTGAAAGATTTACCATCATAACATTTGATGATATCTTTAATTTCAAAGCATTTCAAAGAATAAATTTGCAAAGTTATTCCACCACATTCCAATATTATTAAGATCGTGAGAAGCGAACTATAAATATAATCCGAATGGGACCCTTTTTTGTAGTCGAATAAAATAAAACATGTTAAAAATTCAGGCAGTAAATAACATAGTATGAGATAACCCGCGCCTTTGAAAAACTTCCTCGAAAGGATTAGCTTGACCTTTCGTATCTATTTAAATGAGACATTGATGTGTTAACACTAGACTCTTGAGTCTTGCGTTATTAGAGACACGAGTAAAATGAACTTTGGATTCAATTGTAGCTAGCTCGCGTTGCGGTTGTTATTTTGTGGATAATAGCCAATTTATATTACCCTACCTCGCGTCGTTATTTTGATGATAATTAATTTACATTTTTCTAATCCAGCGATGGTTGCTGGAATGCTATTCAGTGCATAAGGGTGAAGCCAAACGAGCGTAATTTGTGAGTTGTGAGTCGCAGAATTTCTGCCGGCAGAAATTCTGCTGTATTCGGTTTCATACAAAAGTCCTGTTTGATTCACACGAGCGTAATTTTGAGAGCTATGATTTGTATGAAAAGACCGAAATTCTACGACTCACTTACAAAATTACACTCGTTTGGCTTCACCCTATAAATGCACTCCACTTTAGTTATTCCAGTATCGATCCAGTTAATTGGATTACTGGATTGGAATAATGTAGACGTGCCATTATCACGAGCTGCAACCTTCGGCTGCAACCCTCTGAATTCATGTGACCAAAGAATGGAATTATACCTACATAAGGGTTTTGGGGCCATTTTAATATTATGTTTTTGTGTAAGTATAGATTTTTCTATTCAATTTATATTAATTTATGCAAAGGACTAAAAACTTTACAACTATTGGGTATTTTTAAAAGAGTAAAATTATCGCAGCTTGGCGGCGCGGCGTGTGCATGACAATTTTTTTTCTTTTAGTCGTCGTCGTCGATTTTTAGTAAGTATTTTTTTATTATCTAAGTAAAGAATACTTTAATTTTATTACTTTTTAATTCTAAGCCTTCCCTAATCCCAGGCTAGATAAAATAAAAATTATACAGGCTATATATAGAACAAACAAAATGAGTCTGAGTAAGGCTGTTAGTCTAAGATTTTATATCAATGTAACAATAACAAAAACTAAACAAAACATTTCAGAGAATTAACATATAGATCGAACTCGTTACTCACGTGTATAGGTTAAAATTGACCATAGTCATACCTCCATTATAAAGCTACTAGCGACCCGCCCCAGCGTCGCACGGGTATAAATATAATATAGCCACTAAAAAAATATTAAAATCGATAGCCTATGATCCTTCACGTGGCCTACTTCTTATCTGTGCCAAATAACATAAAAATTGCTCCAGTAGTTCGCGAGATAAACCCTTTCAAATAATTTACCCCGTTTTTTCCATATTCTCCTATTAGTCTTAGCGTGATAAAATATAGCCTATAGCATTTCTTAATAAATGGGCTATCTAACACTGAAATAATTTTGCAAATCGGACCAGTAGTTCCTGAGATTAGCGCGTTCAAGTTAGCCCTTTCAAATAATTTTTCCCGTTATTTCCACATTTTCCTCTATTCCTTCACTCCTATTAGTCTTAGCGTGATAAAATATAGCCTATAACCTTCCTCGATAAATGGGCTATCTAACACTGAAAGAATCATCAAAATCAGTTGCGTAGTTTTAAAGATTAAAGGGAACAAAGGGACATGAGGGAAAAAAAGCGACTTTGTTTTATAATAAGTAAGATGGTATAACAGGTTGCAGGATGTATTAAGTTATCCTGTGTCATTTTAGTTTTTTTACCACTGTATCTCCTGTGTCGCCAGGGTCGACAGCGGTATCCAACCACGAAAACCCTTTGATATGATCTCATCCCCGAGGGGACTGGAGGAGGAACTGTCTAGGGATCCGCAACTTACGTCTTACTAAATAAATCAGGAGAAAGGTAGAAGGCGCAGGAAGTATCCAGTTTTCCCTCTTCATCAAAAGTGGGAGACAGCACAAAGTTGCAATGACTGAAAGTCAAAGAATTAAAGAAAGCACCACGGCAATAAATGTTAACTATGCTAAGCTTTTTGGAATTTGTTATATTATTAAGTATAAATTACTGTTTCCAGTTATAATATTGTAACAAATATCATACGAAAGTTCCTAGCGCTTTCCGATCTTTACTACAAGCGACCGTGGCCGACAAAAATCAAATAAAATGCCAACGTACCAGTCACATTAACTGCGGGTTCAAACAGTCGGTTAAACTTGACCATTCACAGGCGTCAGTAACAATTCAGTTCGGGATAATATTTTATGTGCTTGCGATCTGCATTGTTCTTTCGAGTACGATACTTGGCCTTTTTTTCCTCATACCTAGGTTTAAAAGAAAATATATTACGCAGATAGTTTTTTTTTACTGTTATAACTTGTAAAAGCTGCCTCAATAATGATAATTATTAAATTTGACTTTGACTAAATATATTTCATACTCGATACTTATTTCTAATCAAATTAGACTTTTAAAGCTCCATGCAATGCTTAAATAGCTGTAAAATCAAGCAAGACGTCGCGTCGCGCCGTGCCTTAAATGTATTTATTCCCTAATGCTATAATGTATACGGTATAACCAATGTTTTAAAAATAATAACATAATCTAACTAGAATTATTTCCGAGATTTGTGTAAAATGTGCGTTACAATGGTGATCAGTGATCACCATTGTAATAACACATAATAACAGGAAACTTCTATTGTACTGTCACTGCGCGTGCGCCGGCACTAGTAGAGTTAAAAATATACATAAATGTAGCCTACATTATACACATATGCCGTAACCTATGTATATCTAATATATAAAATTCTCGTGTCACGGTGTGCGTAATTGAACTCCTCTGAAACGGCTCGACCGATTTTCGTGAATCTTAGCGAGCATATCGGCTAGGGTTGAGAATCGGACAACATCTACTTTTTATATTGATAAGTGCATTTGTTGAATAAATAATAGTAAATTATTAGAACCTGAGACTGAGGGCGACCATTGTTTGTGCGACGGGATAGCGATCGACGTTGCCATGGCGACATACTTATTTAGTCACTTCAATAAAATAATATGGGCGAAATACTTTATACTATGGCAAAGCAACGTTTGCCGGGACAGCTAGTAATGTATAATATCCTTATCCATGGTCTATTTTAGTTTAGGACTGGCTATCAAAATCGTCCCACATGCATAGGCCATAGCATGGTCACAGGAGATATCCACATCCGGTGACGTAACTATAACATCCGGGGCCCGTAGCAAATTGATGGGGCCCTATTACTAAAAATCGTCACATTAATTAATAATAAAACAATGTATAAAAGCCCCTTTTGGGTCGGGGGCCCGTGGCATTTTGCCAGCCCTGCCACTCTATAGTCCAGTGGCTTCCAACCTTTTTAGAGCCGTTACCCCTCTGGCCTGTTAGAGAAACTGATTTTTTTGTATTAGTACATTCGCAAGTTTTTTAATATATTAGGTTCTGATTTCAGTTACCTACACTTAAGTTCACTTAACGCGCATCTCTTAATATCATGCTCGATGTTCACGGTTTCTTGCCTTTTTTTAAATGTTAGCAGAGTTGAGCTCTCGCATATTTACAAGTGGTAGCTGACGGTACCAACATTTTCAGATCTCTGTCTGCAATGATACAAATGTACAGTTTATTATTATTTTCTGCTAATTCATCTATTTTAGGTACCACCTCTATTACCCCTTTAGAATAGCTATTTTACCCCCGCGGAGGTAATTACCCCCAGGTTGGGAACCACTGCAGTATAGTCACTCTCTCACACACACAATGTCCACATCCAATCTAATATTATAAATGCGAAAACGTGTCCGTCTGTCTGTTATCTCATCATGACCAAACCGATAAACCGATTTTGCTGAAATTTGGTTAGGAGATACTTTAAGGGCCTTCCCTCCGGAGCTTCCGTAATTTACCGTATTTAGAGTCTTATAAACTCATAAATTGAAATCTACAAAGTAATAATAAAAATACAGCAATAATCTTCAGTATATCAACATTCCTTTCCACGTTTTAAATTTTTTATTTTTGTTTATTATTTATGATGTCAGCTTCCAAAGTAAAACCAATTTATTAAAATTCAAGCATACATTCAGCATTTCCTTAGTAACTACAAATTACTTTTATTTGAAACACACGCCAATAGATCGACAATATCATAAAATTCCACGTTATAATTTTTTTAGGTCAATTTTGTACTAAGATAACTACAAAAATAGGGTTTTGGTGCGATCTCGGCAACGCGGCAAATGTATGGCCAAGTTCGTTTGCTCGGGGGACGGCCTTAAGTCCCGGTAAAGGACATGAGATACTTGTCATCTCGGAAAAATGTACGGTCCCCGCGCCATAATTTACGAACGGACGTGCGGGCGTCACCAAGTGCAAAATAATAGAAATGTTAAGGACCAACCCACACGTACCACAGCCAAACGACATCGCAACGACAAAATGTCGTCGAGCAGTGGTTAGGGAGCATACCCATACTACGAGACCCATTTAGGGGGGGAGGGGGGTCTTCAAAAATACTACGCTTGGTCACAAGAGGGGGGAGGGGGTCTAGAGTTTTTTCACGTAGTCAATTTTGCCGAGAGAAACGTCATACGATTTTTTTTTCTCGCCATTTAATACTTGACACTGACGTTTATTATAGTTATTTATAAATTATAAACAACAGCTATTAAAAAAAACAAACACTGTTGTCACTTGTCGGGCACTTTGAAGTTAGGTGAAGCTGTCAAGCTTGGTGATCATCCTACTTAATATTATAAAGGCCAAGGCGAAAGTTTGTTTGGATGTATGGATGTTTGTTACTCTTTCACGCAAAAACTACTGAATGGATAAAGAATGGAAACTTTACAATAATATAGCTTATACTTCAGAATAACACATAGGCTACAATTTTTTCCGACTTTCAAAATGGGGAGGTGTTATGTTCATTTTTTTATGCTCAACGATTATTGCGCCGTTTGTGAACCGATTTTCAAAAATTTTCTTTTGCTGTATAGGGTATTATCCTAATTTGGTACTATATTCACAAAAGTGGTGATCTGATGAAGGGATCCAAAGTAATCGAGGGAACTCCTCAAAATTTATATGGAAACATGTGGTGACTTCGGTTCCGTGAGAAGTGTTCTAAGCATATTATGCATATGCTACCAACAAATAAGATTTTGCACCGAGGTATACCATGGTTCGGAAGGTGCTGAGAGAACTCTTGATTCTTAATAGATACAAGTTTGGGAGTTTCGGCGTTGTTTTAAGAACGAAAAGCATATTATGCTACTATGCAAATTACATTCATCATAATCATTTTCATCACTGCCATGTTATACCTATTATGACCCTATTATTGGTACATTTTATAGTCTTTTAGATCGAAACTCGAGTTCGACTCGATTTAAAAAAATCTATACTAATATTATAAACCTTGGTCCAGTCAACTTAGGCTTAAATTAGGTAAGAATCTCGAAATTCGAGATACCCAACTGTAAGTCTGTAAATATTTGTATATTGGCACCCTAAATGTTGTCTAAAAACCTACATATGGTAGGGTGTGTGCAGCTATTAAATTTCAAGGTCAAAAGGTCACAAAAATCGGTTTTTTGCACTTTTTTTGTAAATATTTCATTTCCTATGGGTTTTTTACTGTTTGTATTTATTACCATAATATAGAATACAAAATTCTTTACAACTTTTGCTCAAAAATTTTTCTCATACGGTGAACCGTTTCCAATAGAGGGCGGAGAGCGCGTGGTCACAGTATCACTTCAGGTTAACCGGTGCCTCCGGTCGAAAATGCGCTATATTCAATGTGTCGCGACACCGGTGTCTGATCCTTTAATGTCGTGATGTATGGCATATTTCATCAGTAAATTGGCTCTCAAATTTTTTCCTTTCTCTCACGGTTGTGAACTCACTATAAAGGACACGTACACATCCTAAAGTATTATCACTTATTTTTGTTACACCATGTAGTATATCTTAAGTGTGTCAAGTATTTCTTTTTAGAAAACTATTGGGTATCAAAGTATTTTTGGTGACCGTTATTTTTATTCCCATATTTAATTAATTAGTAATAATTAAATTATAAATATCGGTGTCAAGTATTTCTTTTTGGTAAACGTCTTGGTTTCAGAATATTTTTTGGTGATCGTTATTTTTATTCCCATATTTGATTAAGTAGTGATAATTATTATAAACATACAAAGAGTCTTTTGTAATAAATAACTTAATAAACACAACTATGAGTCAAATTATTTTCATTTGCCATCTACTCCATGCCATCTACTTACAAATGATTAAAAATTATTCTTGTCAATACCACGTGAACAATTAGTGGGGAGGGGGGGTCATGGCATATACTACGCGTGGTCACCAGGGGGAGGGAGGGGGTCAAAAAATCTTAAAAAGTAGGTCACGTGGTATGGGTATGCTCCCTTACGTGTGAATGGTGTCGCTGCAGCTTTTTGTGGTTGCGTTGTGGTACCGATAAAATGCCGACTTGGTGCGTTGTCGCCGGTGGTTGCGATGTGGTTACGTACGAAAGTCAATGAAACGGAGGGGGGGAAGAACGCGGGCGGTGTGCGCGCACTGTCGTTGCAATAATTGCATCGACGCAACGTGGTTGCGATGTGGTTGCGACGTGGTTGATTTGTGGTTGCGATGTGGTCGGCCGTGGTTGCGTCTGACAACTTATCTGACAAGTGGTCGACAACGACTGCAAAATGTGGTACGCCGTATGTTCATTTATAATACGAAATATACGCCCGACCACGTGGTGTAGTTGTGGTGTGGTTGTGGTATGTGTGGGTTGGCCCTTAGGCCTTAGTAACAAATTTTAGTCATAGATTTTCTTTGGGCGCTTCAAATTCAAATTCAAAGCCTTTAGGTCGGCCACATATATCAGTTTTCCTGATCCGATTTCCTGATCCGTTTTCCGAAACGGGCCTCCGAAGGGCGGCCACATACATCACTTTTCCTGATTCGGGAACCGTATCACGAAAAAAAACTGTACGGAAAACTGTCACACACATTCGATCAGTTTCCGTTCGTTTTTTTTTCGTGATACGGTTCCCGAAACAGGAAAAGTGATGTATGTGGCCGCCCGGCCCTTCGGAGGCCCGGTTTCGGAAAACGGATCAGGAAATCGAATCAGGAAGGGCCCTAATTCAGAATAAGTCATAACAATTTCATTTAAACATTATAAAATAGTTTTTTAAAATAATAATAATATGTCATTTTCTAGCTACCTAAATTACAATATTGTCAATACATTTTAATTTTTAAGTATTAATACATCATATTATTATTATTTTTTGCAATTTAGTTTGAACTAGTTTTGTATATATTATAATAAAATTAAGTCAAGTTTCAGTTATTATTTTTCATTTAATTTTCCTCCTCATCTGTCTGCCTCTTGGCAAAGGCCTCCTCTAATCTTTTCCACTTTTTCCTGTCTTGTGCTACCCTCATCCACGTGTTCTTCCTTTGAGCGCTTAATTAGAGTTAAAGCCGGCACTGAATTTACAATAAAAATATTTTATATGATGCAATACACAACGCATTTATTGTATGTATTGCCCGATGGCCGATGGTACTTGACCAAATTCTTTACAATTGGTCATTGGTGTCTGAAGGTCAATTTTTGGTCGATCGCATCACCAACCTTTGGAAGAAGGAGCATACATCAACTCTTGTCGGACACTACATTTATTTTTCAAGGATTAGAAGTATCCTCTGTCCTTTTGCGGGAACTCAGAGTACTTTCAAACTTCAGCAAACTCGGTTCAGTGGTTTGGGCGTGGAGAGGTAAAAAACAGACATACATTTTCACATTTATAATATTAGTATGGATAAGAATGGTACTAATTGCGGTGTCAGTGCTAAGTAAGTGATAATAAAAGATTTAAGAGGTATCAGGTGAGTATTTTACTTACTTCTTCTACCATAGAATACATATTATTATTATTAGTACAAATTATTCTACTACACTATGTACTGTATGTAGAGATCAACTACGATAATTTAATAATTTATTTATAGCACTTTTATAGCAATTTATTTATAGTATTGACGATAGTAAATAAGTAAATTATGATTTATGAATAATTACTACACGGTAATTCATATTGTTATTTATCAGCACATTATAATTTATATTCAAAGATTATGACGTGTAGGGTCAGCAAAAAAGAATAAACTTTAGCGGTGTTACCACAAAAGATTTAAACATCTATTGAACAGTTTTTTTGAGACCATTTTGTACTGAATTTTTCTCTAATCAACCGTTCAACAGGTGTTTAAATATTTTGTGGTAAGAGTTAAGACCGTTAGTTTCTAATACATTTTATTGAGTACATATTTGGTAATAACTAAGGAAATGGTAATTACTTCGAGTTTCGACCCGGAAAAGCACATTAGATACATTTTATTTCAGAAAAAAATTAGGTTCACGGGCGATAAACGAATTTTGCTCAAAGGAGTTGCGGGCGTCATTTACTTTAAAAATATGTATTATACCATCGCAAATTCTAGACTAAAGTACCACCACAAATATTCTATTCCTCAGCTAGCTTCAAAAACGAATTCCATAGAAACCAGTCATAAATACTTCAGTTACTTGGACAAAGGAATATCTTAAACCAAGAATCCCTTTGCTTGAAAGTGAAATAAACTCTTTTATCCTGGACAAAGAGTTTAAATTTGGTAAATGAGATATATATATATTTATATTTTATGTGGTATGGTATTTTATGGTTTCTATTCCCTAAATATTTGAGCGTAAAATTTTGCTATTTTTAAAAATTGAGGTCACCAATATCAGCATGTTCCTTTAACCATTAACTAGTGCCAAATTTTTTTTTGCACAACCAGTTTTTGCTGTTTTTGATAAAATCCATAAAATTGTTTAAGGATATTATGGTTCCTGTAGGATGGATAATATTGTCAGAATAATATTTCGTCTATATATAATTTAGTTTTACTTTTGAAGAAAATAATAATATTTATTATTTTAAACTTTAGGTAAGTATACAAAACTTATGTAACCAATATTAATTTAGACCGTATAAAAGTAAACTAGTCTTTTTAAAAATGGGCTTAAAGTTGGGGTTCAAAATTTAAGTACAGTTAAATGATTAAATTTCAACGCTGCCTTTAAGGCGCTATATTGAAAAAACTGTCCTTTTTGACGTAATACTATAGGACCCTCAGAAATGTTACAAATCTGGTAATGAGATATACATATCTTCATAGCTAGGTTTGAGAAGAACTAGAAACACGATTAATGTATTTTGCCTCGATACATTTAATTTTCGAAATGACCTCTTAAAAATACGAAATTTGAAGATTATTTTTAAACGAAAATAGATGTATTGTAGGAAATTAGTCTAATTGATAGACACCTTTGCAACTCAAAATCGTATAGAAGCATTTTGCTTAAATGCTCCTAGTTATTTTATAAATGATTATAATTACGTTTTTTCGCATGTTTTCCGAGCGAGCCGATAGCTTCTGGCCGCAGCGTATTCACGACTTTATAATCATACAAATTAAGTATAAAATTGCCTTTGCGGTAAAATTACTTTCGATATAGCGCCTTAAATCCAAAAAATAATATTTTTTCTCACCTCCGGGCGAGTGTGAGTTTTTGTTTGACATTCGATCGTGAACACGTTTGACGTTTACCAAGATTTTGTATGGGATTTGTACAGCGCCAGATAGCGATGCTCACGGGAGTGAGCCCAGCTCCCATACAAAATCTTAGTAAACTCCAAACGCGTTCACGATCGAATGTCAAACAAAAAACTCACACTCGGCACACTGATGTCGCCGTTTTCCGTCTCCGTCGTCGATGAGAAAAATATTATACGCACCATGGGCAGTAAATAAGAAAGCCTCAGATCACAATTGTTTGGTTCAAGTTCAATCACATGTGATACCTACTATTCCATCTACCTTTATATTTTACGCATGTGAAGTTGTAGGCAAAATCTAGATTTAAAAACCGGCCAAGTGCGAGTTGGACTCGTTCCTCGAAGTTCCTCGTTCCTCGGACTCGAAGGGTTCCGCAGCAACAATAAGGTTTATTTCTATGAAATTAAAGGGTTTTTGATTTATTTTATACTTATTTCAGTTGATTTAATGAAAGTTAAATTAAGGTTTAGCATTTATGACGTATAAAAAAAACTACTTGCTAGATCTCGTCCAAACCAATTTTCGTTGGTAGTTTTTATAGTAATGTACATCTTATAATTTTTTTTAGAATTATAATGCCCTTCTTTAGAAGCTAGAGGGGGGGGGACACACATTTTACCACTTTGGAAGAGTCTCTCTCGCAAACTATTCAGGTTAGAACAAAAAGAAATAAGAAACCTCAATATGATTTTTGAAGACCTATCCATAGATACCCTACACGCATAGGTTAGATGACAACATTTTTTTTTGTTCCAGTTGTACCTATGGGGACCCCTAAAATTTTTAATATTTTTCCCATTTTTGTATCAAAATCTTAATGCGGTTCACAGACTACATCTACTTACCAAGTTTCAATGGTATAGCTCTTATAGTTTCAAAGAAAAGTGGCTGTGACATACGGACAGACAGACATGACGATTCTATAAGGGTTCCGTTTTTTGCCATTTGGATACGGAAGCCTAAAAAAAGTTATCCAGCTTGATTAGCCAAACAGCTCTGTAGGTTATTAGAAGTTAGATAACAGTCGTGTTGAAACATAATCTCAAGTGAAGGTTAACCAGTATTGCAATAAAGATAAATTCATTAGAATAATCTCATAGACAACCAGACACGATAAAATGTGAGACAAAAAATAAACAAGGATAAGACAGCAAAGTCTGTGTGACGTGTTTTTGTGTGGAATTGTGTATTATATTTATCTATGGTGGAATTATAGGACTACAAAATGGGAAGATTGATTTTTCAAAATCTGAATAAAGAAGGAAAGGCAGGGTAAACTCGTAACATTTTACTGTTATGCGTTGTGTTATTTAATATTTTGTTTTGCTAATCAAAAATTATACCATATTTAAGTCGCTGAAGGTTGATAATGACAAAATTATTTATTGATATAAAACTCATTTTCTTTCGAAAGGTTTACTTGTGAAATTTTATTTTAAGCATCATAGTTACCTAGTTCGTTTCCTAATAAGTACCTATGTACTGTTTTGAAATTGTATAGAAATCTAAGCCTTCATTGTTTTCGTAATGATAGTTCTTTCATAATTATTAAGTATCATTCTTAGAATAAACAGGTATCTATACTTGCCTACTTTGTTGATATCAGATAATAGTAACATCCATAATATTAATCCATACGTTTACTTAAAATTATAAAGTGTGACTGTCTCTCTGTTACCTATTCACGCCCAAACCGCTGAACCGATTTTGGTGAAATTTTGTAAAGAGATACTTTGAATCCTGGGAAAGGACATATTAGGGTATTTTGTCCCGGAAAGATGTACGGTTCTCCCTAGCATGTACATGAGTATAATAATAGAAATGGCAAAAAAGTGTAGCCAAAAGTTTAAAACATGGGGCCACTTAAACATTTGAAGAATGGCATTGAGAATGCGCAACTTTTTCTTGTACAGTTCGACAAGGCTTTTAATGAACGTGGCGAGAAAAGGAACTAACGCTTCTATCATACAAAAACGTCATTTTTGACATGTGTTTGACAGTTCTTCTTTACCAGCAGCGCCCTGTCCACATTCATTTAAGGTGACGCCGCGTTAAAGTAAGAAACCGTGATGGATATGTTTTAGATTGCTTGTTTTCTATGAGAGGCCGGGCCGGCCTCTCATAGAAAACAAGCAATGGAACAGCAAAAAATGGAAAGGGCATAAGCAAAAAAATGGTTTTTGTCGCGTAATTTAAAAACCATAAATACATTTCATATAAGCTATGCACATATTAAAGTGTATGCTTCAACCAATTTATGTACAAATTTTGGAACCTTAAATCACTCTCCTCTGTTGGAAAAATAGGAATCCCTTTTTTTACAGAGGTCTTTTCGATTGATAATTCTGTGTTATAAAAGTTGTCCAATCGTGTTATGCTATGGGCAATTCAAAGACAAAGACATGATGAATACTGACAATGAACTTTAGTTTCTTAGCTTTAGTCATTGCTGAGAAAAATCGGCATCGCTACAGCCAAATTATCAAGGCGTCGCCTTAAAGCCTTGGAGCACTATATGAAGATTTTTTCTGTAATATTGTACTATGGTGCCATCCTCTGGAAATATTGCCAACATAATAAAGTATGCTGTATGCAAATACCTTGGAAACTTAGGAATTTATTAGTCAACAGGAAAATATTTTTGCGGTAGTAATTACAATCATGTGTGTTTCTATACAAATATTGTATAGAAACGTACATTATTTTTAACTTGTAACTTGAGTTAATTTATTACGATTTACCATACCATAACATCCAAAGATGCTACTTACTAAAGAGTGAATAAAAATATTTATGATTTATCTGTTCCATGACCTTATAAACCCCACTCTCCGTGTTTCGATATCAAAACATAAACAAGCTTGTGCTGCTGACTATATGTTCACTTACCCCTATATCCAGGGTTGAAGTAGAAGACATGCCAATAGTGTACACTCCTTCAACAGGTACCACCCTTGACCGTTTTGGCATTTTGAAGCAACTCACTCGTATCGTGCGCATTTTGAAAAAAAAACGACTGTCAAATTAAAAAAAAACACTTCTACACTTTTAAAACTCACAGCACACCTACTTTGCACATAAAAACACTTAATTATCAACTGATAGGGTAATTGCTAGTCATTTTCACTTAAAAACCACTTGTACAGCGAATGTAAATATAGATAAAACATTAGCGTGCGCACGCGCATAGTAAGCGAGACGGAATGACAAGTTTGGGTTATTGGTAGTGCGAAACGTGGTTTTTATGAGTCACCCAGGTAAACCAGGTGTAAAGGAAGTGTTTTTTACTACGGTATCATTATCTAAGATCTATAGTTGTATAATTATTCCTAAAATAATAGGTAGGTGCAAAACGGATAAAATTTTAGTTTTATTGGCTGAGTGTATTTTAAATTTTTTTGTTTCGAATTCCATGATTTTTTAAATGTTATTTTTGGATAATTTTGATTAATTGTTACTTTTATTAACACTATTAATTGATGCTTAGTTAGTTATAAAAATTAAATAAAGTTACCATTTTAAGGTGCAGAACTTTTTGGATTTGATTTCGTGTATGAATTATTATAGTAGTTTAGGCTCTGTTGGCTGTATCTGTACATAATTAGATTATGTGCTTATCGCGACGTGGGAATTGGGATGCGTACTTTTTCTTCTCCGGGACGTAATATTGTATCTCCATCCAAATTTCATCAAAATTGGTTTAGCGGTTGAAACAGACACATTTTCACATTTATAATATTAGCATGGATTCTACACACCCATTTCATGTTCCCTTCGTGTTTTACATGTGAATCATGTCATGACAGTGTCATGACAGCCGTGTTATCATATTTTATCGATCCCATTGTACTCTCAGATGCATGCTCACCTACTTTCACCCCCATTTGTGATGCTAATTCGCGCTGGTATGCGAGTTAATACACGATTCTAGAAGTTTTTACCCCTTTTAGTGCAGGGGTTTTTGTGTTATCGGTAACCCCTTTTTGCGAAAAACATAAACATAATAAACACAAAAGTGTCAATGCGTGGGCACTAATGGTCATTAAATTTTACCGTGTCAAAATGTTACAATAGCTCGTTTAAAAATGCATCACATCGCCGCGTCGCGTCTCGTTGCATAATGAAGTGTGATTTGACCCTTACAAGTTACAGGATTTAAAAAAATGTATCTCAAAACCTAAAAACGTTTACCAGAATTTCCCCTATTTTGTATTCTCTTTATTACCCAGTAGTAGTTTGCGATCAGAATTTTAACTAAATAGTCATCCACGTAGGTAAGACACTTCACACTATGACTAAGGGAATTCCACTGTGGCTTTGAATATTGTACAGACCTCAGACCATATAATATTGCCCAAGACTAGTATACGTTCGCGAAGGAACGTAATACGATGTGAATGGTCGTAGACAGACAACATACATTTCATATTCGTCATATTATACATATAATATGTATACGGTTTTTATTTTTTTATGTGCAAATATAGGATTTATTATTATTACACATATACAAATATTCAAATTTCATCATACAAACACACACTACTGGGAATCCCCTTTTTAAAGTCAGTTAAAAACATGCTACTTATAGGAAAGCCTTTAAGTAGCATGTTTTTTGTTTAGTGTTTGCATATTCCTCTGAAATAATTATTTCATTAAAAGAATTAATATTTCACTATATTCGTTTAAAAGACGAAGTGTTAGTTACAATGTCTGCTAAGTGGTAAGACAGGCGGACGAACAGCGGAGTTAGTAAATAAATGATTTACCCTTGATTTATATATTTATCTAAATTCTAAACATAACAAATTAAAAACGTATTTTAAAAAATATAATTTTAGAAGTAAATCATTTAAAAAAATTATCAATAATAGTTCTAAAATACAACAAAAAATGCTAAATAAGATACTATTGTATAACAAAATCCCACAAAACTGTATAAAAAGATCTCCAAAAACCTCAATCCTCTGTCTAAAAACTCAAAAGTACCCAAGCTCCTCCACTCTCCGGAAGAGGTTTCTCTTTATCATCATCACTGCTATTATCCGTGGCTCGGTCAGCAGCTCGAGGCTTGCGTCGTGGTCCTGACGATGACCTTCCAGTCTCCAGGTCATCTGCAATAAGTAAACACTAAAGAAAAGAAATAATTTTAAAAATACTGAGAAAGCGAGCTAGGCAAGCGAATATTTTTTCTTTCCTTTTTTTGATGCATTTGCTACTGATAACATTTAACCCATCAAGCCCCGTAAGGACACCGGTGACCGCCACAACAATAGAATAACAATAGATTTTCAAGAATCTGCGATCGAAGTAAGTTTAAAATCTATTATTGAGCTGGAAAGGACTTCACTCAAATATGCTGGAAAGGACTTTATTTAAAAATGTACCTACAATTGAAAAATTCGTGACACGATTCGCCTTTATCTTATCTTATATTTATATATTTAAACGAGCAATTCTTGTATATATATTTATATATAATTGGAATCTCGGAATCGGCTCCAACGATTTTCATGAAATTTAGTATATAGGGGGTTTCAGGGGCGAGAAATCGATCTAGCTAGGAATCATTTTCATAAAATGTCATTTTATGTGTGTTTTTTGATTTTTTTGAATACCGAGCGAAGCTCGGTTATATAGCTAGTAATGATTAAATGAGTTACGCCAAGCAAAAAAAAAATGATAATTCGTCATGTTGGTTTGTTTTTATTTTGTTGAGAGTGTAGGCGACGGCAGTTGCTTTTCATCTTCGCCCCCTAATTTTAATACTACGAAAAATAACAATGTTCTGAAGTTCATCAACCTCTAATATAATTATTAACTAGCTATATGATCGAGCTTCCCTCGGTATTAAAAAAATTAAAAAAACACACATAAAATGATATTTTATGAAAATGATTCCTAGCTAGATCGATTTATCGCCCCCGAAACCCCCTATATACTAAATTTCATGAAAATCGTTGGAGCCGATTCCGAGATTCCAATTATATATTTATATATATATACAAGAATTGCTCGTTTAAAGATATAAGATTAGGGACATAAGTCATAACCTTACACAAAAAACATAAACCAAAGTTATAAGGTTGTTCACCTTACAAAAATGTTAACGAAATCTCTGATGCCAGTATTTCAGTAATGAGAAGCATGTTCTATCTACAATACAGAATAGCCTTAGGTGAATTTTGCTGGTTTGGTGTAACGACCTCATAAAATACTTATGGTCCTGAAAAAATTGATAAAGCTTAAAAGTTAAAATATATTTTAACTAGACGCCCACAACTCTGTTGCGCCAAAATTTGCGGGAGACCGTAGAGATCAACTACGATAACATGGCACACCCCTCCAAATGACTGTTTCAATGTGTGTAGTCACATCCTTATGAAAGAGTTTGTATGTAGTAAGTATTCAACCAATCACAGTACACGTGATATTTCAGTTAATTGTCACTTATTACCAAGATTTGTTGGTCTAGTTGACCAGATCATCATCAGAGAGATCATAACTAACCTACCGCGCAAGACAACGCACTTTGAACGTTTTGACAACGCACTTCGAACGTTTTGACAACGCACTTCGAACGTTTTGACGACGCACTTCAAATGTTTTGAATTTTGGAGGGGCGCGCCATGTTATCGTAGTTGATCTCTACATTCGTACATCCCGGGACTCATAGTATCTCCGTGCCAAATTTCAACAAAACCGGTTCAGCAGCTTGGACGTGAAGAGGACTGACGGACAGACAGACACACTTTGGCATAATTATAATATTAGTAAAAATGAAGTGGAAAAAACTGTGAGTTGTGACGGTAGGGTGTTATGCACCTTTTTAAACTTATTAGAAGGAAATGTAGATTTAAGATGGAAGGTAAGTAATCTCAAGTTGACCCAACTAAGAAGTTTCTTTAATAGAAAGTTGAACTTACTGTTGGCGTTTCTTTCGCACTAGGGGGCTCCAGATAACTCTGTCTCACTCTGAAGAATACTGAAACTGTCACTTGAGGTATAGGGTATGCTGGAGTGGACTGACTGAAGATAGCCTGAAAAATAAGACGGGTTGCACTCCGGGAGTGCCGGCAGAAGTGAAAACTTGATTATTAACGTTGTGCATTATTTTTTAACCCATTTTTTATGAAAATCGATTTTTAAAAAATTGATTTTTTTAATTAATCGAAACCCTACAATCGATAAAAAAATATCTACAACCGAAAAAGAAACAATCGATTGTTCGAATAATCGATTTCGATGTTACAACACTACTCTCCAACCGTCTTACGGTTTTTCGATCAGCAGGAGAATCTGACGCGAGTTTCACAGTTTTTACCCATCCCACAAAAGTGCTCAACGCCGCTAAAGAAGTTTTTCACTTAAAAAAACAAAACTGGGTTTTACTGGTACTACCATACTTTTTGTACAAACGTGGGCTAGGTACATGATTATTGTATCGTTTATTTTCAAGGACGAGGTGTCTTCATTTAAATTTAGAAAAGTAATTAAGGAACGTTTGTGTGCCAAAGCCTATTATACGGTCAATGATTTCCTAAACGATGGCACATCTTGGGAGTAGGATGGCAGCTTGATGCTGCTTCTACATATTTTATTATATGTGACTTACAATTGTGCATTCATGTTGACTATATAATGTATTAGATTAAGTTATTTACATTGTAAATTTTATTTTTTTAAAAGACATATTTTCCACTTTTTTAGTAAAAAGTGGCCCCGTGCGAGTTTCTTACGCCGGTTCTTCTCGCCGGGTTAGTTCCCGAACCGGTGGTAGGCAACATGCAGCTCAACGTTCTGAAAACATTTGATTCAAATTTATTCAGAAATAAAACGATTTTTATTGTTTTTTATTTTTTATTAACGACTATTTTTTACTACAATCAGCATTAACAAAATTACATTCACTTTTTTTGTAGACTGTATGTTTTATGACTCCGGTGGGCAGTGGGCTGCTACTGCCTTAGGTCAGGGTACTTAGGAGGACTTAGGAATATTACAACATGACTATATTAAGCTTTAAATTTTTCAATAGATCAAAATATCGATATTCGATCCAGGAAGATGTTTATTCAACAAAACTGTTTAACGAATTATTTAACAACTAGATGACGCCCGCAACTCCGTTTATTGCGCGGGAACCGTACATTTTCCCGGGACAAAAAGTATCCTATGTCCTTTCCCGGGACTCAAAGTATCTTCATGCCAAATTTCAGCAAAATCGGTTTAGCAGTTTGAGTGTGAAGAGGTAACAGACAGACAGACAGACACACTTTCGCATTTATATTAGTAATCAGTATGGATGGATGAATATAATATGGATGGATATGGATAGGATGGATATGGATGGATATGGATATATGGATGAAGTGCCACTAACCTCAAAATAATAATAACTCGCCGCCTCATCAGTGGAACAGCCTTATACTCGACACAGTACATAAAGTTATCTGCTAGTTTCCACTTGTTCCTGATGATGTAGTTGATCAGACCCTCGGAAGTACGGACCAGAGGACAGCCACAGCCAAGTGACGATAGGTTGATCTTCTTGGTCGCAAGTTGGTGTGTTGGTACTGAAAAGATATTTTATTTTTTATAAAATAAGGGGGCTGTGGGATATGTGCGTGGAGGCCAAAGGAAGACCTTCCGACCGAGTGAGGTGGTATACCCGGTCAGGCCGGAGCCCACGTGATACATTTCAGCTGTCGTATATATACCGACGCGCTCAGAAAACTTCGATAGCGCGATGCAGGAATGTTAGGCGAATTGTACCGCCACATCACTCCCCCCCGAAGACCGGAGGTCGAATCTTGAAGTCTTGTCGCTTGAGTCGCCAGTGCTAGAGAGTTCCAGTGAGTCGGAACTGTTGCAGTGAGTCCCAGTGAGTCGGAACTGTAAGCTGCTGCACGGGATCCAGTGAGTCGGATAAGCTGCCGTGCGGGGCCGATGCTACGTGCTGACCAGGAGAGATGTGCTCTGCTTGCTGACCGGTCGGTCGGTGTAGTGAGAAAGCCCGTTGATGCCGATGCGGAGTCGCCCAGGCCGCGGTACACTGCGGCTAGTGGACGAGGTACGCGATGAGGTGATGCTGGCTGGCGCGGTGCGGAGGGGCGGGGAGTGATGATGATGAAGGAAGCGTGTTCTGTCGAGGGTCACCAATGTGGGAATAATGCGTAGAGGCCAAAGGAAGATCTTCTGACCGAGCGAGGTGTTATGCCCGGTCAGGCCGAAGCATACATTTCACAGCGATACATTTCAGCTGTCGTATATATACCGACGCGCTTAGAAAACTTCGATAGCGCGATGCAGAAATGTTAGGCGAATTGTGGGTACCACCACAGGGGCAAACGAGCGAACGGCACACCTGATGGAAAGCAACTACCGTCGCCCATGGATACTCGCAACATAAAACACCACCAAGGTGCAGACTGCGTTGCCGGACTTTTAAGAGGGAATATGCTGTCTTCTTGAAGGTTTATAAAATATGAGAGAGGTTAAAATACGTTATTGAGCGAGTCGACTTACGTTCAGCAGTGGATTTCAATGATGATGATGATGAATTGTGTACTTTTGTATTAGCACAGGGTTTCTTTTTCGGTGCCAAGAAGTTTCTCTAGATATCTGAATTATGTAGATTATTGACTCAACGGTGTACACGAAACCGCAAGAAATTCTGGTTTCTGAGAGGGTATGATATTTCTTTGGTGGGTGTAAAATTTCTAGTGTTATTTTAGTTTTTTTTTTTTTTTTTTATCTAGCTAACATATTTTGACTTACTTGGCTGTAGCGATTCGTCTTTGGGATATTCAAACAATAATCTGGGTAAATTCATTATTGATACATTAAAAATTTAAATTAAAAATATAAAATATAATGATATGTTATCATTGCTATCATGATCGTTTTTTTTTTTTTTGACGAATGTAATTGAATTGATTTTTTTTGCAATTGGCCTAAAGACAAGGACAATATAGGCAAAAACGTTTGGCTTGGAATTTTTGAAATAAAAACAACAAAAATAATATATCCGATATAGGTACGCCGTACGAACTACGAACGAAGATCTAATTCGAATTTTAATTTTTTAATGCTGAAATGGATTTCGATACCCAGATCAAAGATCAAAGAAAGAGAATATAATCACTACGTTTGACCCAGATTAAAAAAAAAAACGGCCAAGTACGAGTTGGACTCGCCCATGAAGGGTTCCGCAGCAGCAATAAGGTTTATTTCTAATAAAATTAAAAGATTTTTTATTTATTTTTATATTTTAGTTGATTTAATGAAAGTTAAATTAAGGTTTACCATTTATGACATATAAAAAAAACTACTAGCTAGATCTCATTCAAACCAATTTTCGTTGGTAGTTTTGATAGTAATAAATAATAAAAAAGCCTTTATTATATCCTTAAAAGATTAACATTACATTACATTTAATATTTTCTATTATGTACCACAATATTTATTTATATTTTCTAAAGATACTTGCAATATTTACATTTCTAGTCATTTTATTTTTAATAGTTTATATTATCATTTATTCACATTTTTATTATACTTTCTAATTGCTTAATATTTGGCACTATACAATATTATTATCACAATTTTTATTCACAGTTTGCCTAATTTCAATAGAATAAAATATTGTAATAATGTTTTAATAATAATTGTAATATAATATTTCAATCAAATGAAGTCTCAATCTTATTTCTTATTTTAAATGTCTACTAAACTTTTATTTTTGTACATTTTTGTGTTAGTACATGTAATTACCACAGTATTTATTTGTAAATTTATACAGATACAACATTTATATTTCTAGATAGTCATTGCGGTTTTCTATATTTATAATTACAACATGATTTATTTACATTTTTATACAATAATCTATAATTCTATAAGTTAATGATAGTACATACATAAGTCAGTTTTTATTTTAAATGCTATACATATTATGATGTTGACCTGTACATATTTTATTAATACAGTATAAGTATTTTATGTTCATGCAAGATCTTATTAATTCTATATTTTTATTCTTATATTGTACATCTCAGTTATTTTTTCTATACATTTTATTTTTAATAATATAATTGTTCTGTGTATGTCATTTTAATCACAATATCTATTTTATAATTTTTTATATACAATTTACATAATATTTACATGTAGGTATTATTACATAATATTTATTTTCATTTTCAATATTCAATATTTTCGCATAATTCATTTAATTACATTATTAATGTCAAGTTACAATGTTCAAAAAAAAAAAAAAACATTACTATTCAATATACATTACAATTATCACAATATTTATTTTCCGTTTTTATCATGCTATTTTATTTTATTCTTATTTATGTATATCTTTATAAGGACCTCTCTACAGAGTGAAGGCCTCCTCCATGCTGGTCCACATCTTTCTATCTTTTGCTTTCTCAGTCCAGTTTTTTCCTGCTATTTTGAGTATTTCGTCAAGCCATCGGTCAGCTGGTCTGCCTCTGTTTCTCTTTCCCATAGGACCTTGCCACAGGGTTACAATTTTTGCCCAACGGTTTTCGTTCATGCGTGCAACATGTCCAGCCCATTTCCATTTAAGTTTCTTGCAGTGTGTTAGAGCATCTATTACATTTGTGATGTGTCTTATATCTGTGCTTTTCTTTTTGTGTTTTAGTCTCAGTCTCAGCAAGCTTCTCTCCATGGCTCTCTGAGTTGTAATTATTTTATTTTTTGTGAATTTGTTATAGATCCATGTTTGCGATGCATAAGTAAGAGACGGTAGGATTCAAGAGTCCATTACCTTTTTCTTTAGTCTAATTGGTGCATTTGATTTCAGGATTTCTTTTAGGCTCCAAAATTTCTTCCAGGCCATGTTTATTCGTCTGGTAAGTTCTTCTTGATGTCTGGTTTTTTTGAAGGATATTTGTTTTCCGAGGTAAGTATAGTCTTGCACATATTCTATTGGAGCATTATTAATTTTTATGGGTACTTCTATAGAGTTCGTCATAATTTTTGTTTTTGAAGTATTTAATTCTAATCCAATGGTATAGCTCACCGAGTGGATATCTTTTAACATTTCTTGTAGTTGTGATACTTTCTCTGAAAAAATAACTATATCGTCGGCAAACCTCAGATTATTTAAATATTTTCCATTTATGTTTATACCTTTTCTCTCCCATTTCAGTGATTTCATTATATTTTGAAGTACAGTTATAAAAATTCTTGGTGACAAGGGGTCACCTTGACGAACACCTCTCTGTATATCAATTTCTGGTCCGGCTCTATCTAGTATTACCTTACTCTTGCTCTTTTTATATATATCTTTAATAAGACTTATGATTTCTGATGGGACTTCGCATTCGTTTAAAGCTGTCCATATGCTCTCATGGGAAATAGAGTCGAACGCTTTGGCGTAGTCTATGAATGCTAGATAGAGCGGCCTCTTCATTTCTTGATATTTCTCTATAACAATTTCCAGAGAGTGGATGTGGTCTGTTGTCGAGAAACTGCTTCTAAATCCCGCTTGCTCCACTGGTTGGTATTTTTCAATATATTCTGCTAGGCGTCTTTCTATGCCAGATGCGAAAAGTTTATATAAGGTTGGTTGTAGGCTGATTGGTCGATAATTACTCACACAGTTGGGGTTTCCTTTCTTATATAAAAGTATTATGTTGGATTTTGCCCATTCCTGGGGGATTGTTTTTGTGTCTAATATCATGTTAAAAAGGGTGGTTAGGAGAGGAACCAGAGTGGGTTTTCCTGCTAGGATTGCCTCATTAGGTATTCCATCTGGTCCACTGCCTTTTTCCTTTTTTAGTCTTTTTATCATTGAAGCAATTTCATTGCACGTAAATCTCTTGACTGTGTTGTGATTGTTGTAATTTGATGGTAAAACACTTGGCTGGAGCATCGTTTTAATGGAGTATAAATCTCTATAGAATTCTGTAGCGATGTCAACAATTTCTGCTCTATTGAATGTTTTCTTGTTTTTTTGTGAGCTTCCCTGTAAACATGGTAACCATATTTTACTTGCGTTCAGTTCTTTCAGACCTTTTTTCACACTTCCTGATTTATTTAAGTGTTTTGTTATAATTGATATTCTATAGTCTTGGTATTCTTGTTTTATAATTTTTTTAATATTTTTGTATAAGAAACACTTCTCTCTTTTTTCTTCTATTGTTAAGTGATTTTTCTTAGTTAGTTCTTGCCTTCGTTTAATTAGAGTTTTCGTATTTTGTGATAAAATAGAATGTTTCTGTTTGCTTTTACTGATAAGTTTGAGGGTTTCTATAATTGAAGTCTTGATTTGTTTGTAGTATATCTCTAAGTTTTCATCATTTTCTATTTTTATACTAGAGGCTTGTAGCGCATTTTTGAATTGCTCTTGTTCATCATGAGTGCTTAGAGTGTAATTTTTGTTTTTGTATTGGGCTCTTGATTTTTTGTGCTTGCCTAACAAAAGTGTGGCTCTTAACAATCTGTGGTCACTTGGAAACATTAAGTTGTTGATAATTTCAAAGTTGGAGAAATATTCTTTCTTGTTTGATAGAATATAGTCAATCTGGCTCTTATTATTTTTTGGTAAGAGCCATGTCCACAAGTTTTTGGAGTTTTTCTTAAAAAGGCTGTTAATAATGAAAAGTTTATTTTCCCAGCAAAACTGTACTAGAGTTTTACCTCTTTTATCTCTTTTTCCAAAGTATGACATACCCAGTATTTTTCCTTCGCCAGTTTGTTTAGTGCCGACTCTAGCATTGAAGTCGCCCATGATTATTAGATTTTTGCTACACTTTTTTAGGCATTCTGATATTTTTGAGTAAAAATCTTTTAATTCTTCTTCGTTTGCATCAATTGTTGGTGCATAAGCTTGTATTATGGATAAGTTTGTATTTCCAATTTTTAGGTGTAATATGCATATTCTTTCTGAGATGGCAATGAAACTTTCTATACTTTCTTTGAGGTATTTTTTAATCAGAAATCCCACACCATATTTGCCTTTTGTCTCTCCGAAATAACAGAATATATGATCCTTTCCTTCACATATTTCATAACCTGTTCTACGTATCTCGGCAAGGCCAATAATATCATATTTTATTGTTGATATTGCATTTTGAAACTCTAAAAATCTTTCATTTGATAATAAGGATCTTACATTATAGGTGCAGACATATAGTGGGTGCAGTGGAGGGTTTTGGTCATTTGACCCCTCGGTGACCAGCCGTGGTGGGGCCCTACTGTGTGGAGAGGTCGCCTTCTGTCAGTTTATTTCTTGTGTTTGTTTAATATTCTCTGTAGACATGTCACTACTGATTGAATGCGGTGAAGACAATTCATTCGTTTGGTGTATAGTTTTTAAAACATATTGCTCGATATTTGATTTGGAATAAGTTTTGTTTCTTTCCCCAGAAAAAGATTTTGTCTTACTTTTCTTGATTGGTTGTTTTTTGTTGTTCTGTGTACTATATGAAGTTCTAGCATTTGTTTCGGGTGATTCTGAAAGCAGCCTTTTGTTGGCGAAGTTCTGTGTAAGGTTGTTGTTTTTTCTAGAAAGAACTATGAGTTTATCATATTTCAAAAAAGCTATATTACCTGCTTCTCTCTCTTGTTGCAATTTTGGTTGTAATTCCTTGCGTTTCTTCTGAACTTCAGGTGAAAAATCTTGTTTGATATAGTAAGGTGAATCATTTAGTCAGTTTTGATAGTAATGTACATCATATATTTTTTTTAGAATTATCATGCAACTACTTTAGAAGTTAGAGGGGGGGGGGGGACACATTTTACCATTTTGGAAGAGTCTCTCTCGCAAACTATTCAGATTAGAAAAAACCGGCCAAGTGCGAGTCGGACTCGCGCACCGAGGGTTCCGTACAAACCTGCAAGGTTTACAAAGTTCGTCATAGAAGTTTGATTTTATTACAGCTCAAAGGTATTATAGACCTGAGTATTTGGTATGAATTTCAATTTAATACCTCTACGCGTTTATGAGAAAATGGGTAATAAGTTTAAAATTATTAAAAAAAAAAATATTATGTGATGTAACTAAAAAATTATGGTTTTCGTAATTTTTCCTTTATCTATGCTATAAGACGTTGCTTCGTACCAAATTTCAAGATTCTGAGTTCACGGGAAGCACCCTGTAGGTTTTGATTCCCTTGCAAGTGTCGAAAATTTGCGGCATAAACGGCTGTATCTTTTGATTGCGTTGGCTTAGAAGTTTGATTTTTTCACAGCTTCAAGGGACAGTAGACCTGAGTAATTGATATAAATTTCAGCTTCATACCTCCACGCGTTCCTGAGAAAAAGGGTCTTGACAGACGGACGGACGGACAGACGGACAACAAAGTGATCCTATAAGGGTTCCGCTTTTTCTTTTTGAGGTACGGATCCCTAAAAAATGATATTAGAAACCTCAATATGATTTTTGAAGACCTATCCATAGATACCCTACACGCATAGGTTAGACGAAATTTTTTTTTGTACCTATGGGGACTCCTAAAATTTTTAATATTTTTTCCATTTTTGTATCAAAATCTTAATGCGGTTCACAGACTACATCTACTTACCAAGTTTCAATAGTATAGCTCTCATAGTTTCGGAGAAAAGTGGCTGTGACTTACGGACGGACAGACAGTCAGACAGACATGACGCCGCGTTAAAGTAAGAAACCGTGTTGGATATGTCTTAGATTGCTTGTTTTCTATGAGAGGCCGGGCCGGCCTCTCATAGAAAACAAGCAATGGAACAGCAAAAAATGGAAAGGGCGTAAGCGACAAAATGGTTTTTGTCGCGTAATTTAAAAACCATAAATACATTTCATATAAGCTATGCACATATTAAAGTGTATGCTTCAACCAATTTATGTACAAATTTTGGAACCTTAAATCACTCTCCTCTGTTGGAAAAATAGGAATCCCTTTTTTTACAGAGGTATTTTCGATTGATAATTCTGTGTTATAAAAGTTGTCCAATCGTGTTATGCTACGGGCAATTCAAAGACAAAGACATGATGAATACTGACAATGAACTTTAGTTTCTTAGCTTTAGTCATTGCTGAGAAAAATCGGCATCGCTACAGCCAAATTATCAAGGCGTCGCCTTAAACATGCAAAATATATAAAAAATTATCCAATGATCAAGGATATTTGTTGAAAATCTGCTGTCAAAAATTGCCATCAGATTCTGGTAGGCCTATAATAATCGTCCTTGAGTATCAAAAGCATGACCACCTTTTTACTAAGAATGAAGTCGGCATTCCTGAGAAAGGCTTTCAGTGTGTTGGGTTCGTTGACCGAAATCCGGCACACATTTGGCCATGGCAAATGGCATGGCCAATTAGGTCATTGACCTACGGAGATCAGCTGCTCGCGATGAATTATTATTGAATGTTAAAGTTAAATTATTGTACTTCATTATTTATTTAGCAGATAAAATGTTTTTACTTTTTACAGACGCACGAGGATCTTTTGTCCCTTGGTCCTTGGATGACACCAGTGACCAGCGATAAGATGGTGGCTTTAGTTCTGCTTACATCCACGCACTAATACATCCTAGTTAGGTAGGTTATATCGTACTCACAAATACCATAAGAGTAGGACCATGGGTTTCAGTGGGTAGATCGTACGCCAGGGGAGTCCCACATACCCAGGCAGATATCCCCAATCCGCTGGGGATACTTAAAGCATTTCCCCATGTAGAAAAAAAAGGTGTGTAATTTAAAATATTCTTTCGAAATTGGGCCAAAAAAAATCATATTAGGTCATTGTGGCTTGGTATTGATTTATTGAGTCAAGTTTAAGTCGCGCTTCGAATCCTTCTAAGTTTTATTTCAAGTTACAACCTAGACACAAAGAGGCTTTGACTGTAATTTGACCTACAGACGAGCGATTACACAAAAACGAGTTAATGAACTTTGTGTCGACATAAAAGATTATAACCTTATCTATGTAACTACTATAAGACGTTGCAGTAACTTTGAGCAGGACTTAGTTTATGAAACATTCTTATGATTCTTTTTTATTTTTGACGTTTCTATGAGAAATGTGCTCAAAGGCCCAATGCCATGAATTCGCTCATTTAATAATTAAAAAATACCTCTTAACGCTGCTGCTTTCACAGTATTATAAGGGACACATACACACCCTAAATATTATAATTTTGTTACAGTGCCTTGTATAGAAGTCCCTTAGAAATTGCATGGGAAATACCATGAGTAATAGACGCTTTCCATCAGGTGACACTTCTCTTTTCAAGAAAAAGTTATTCTTCCATAACTGTCAAAGATATGGAATTACTATATCTATGTTAATTACTAAGTATGTGACCTACAAGTATACATGACCATACTAATGACTCATATGACCAAAGACATGAATATTATATAGATATGGACCATGGACACATTCTTTGAACAGCTGTGCTAGGGAGCGAAGTCACCTGTATTAAATTAAGTATATTTTTATTGATTAAAACTTTTGTAATAATATAAAATACAATGTTTTTCTTACATTGTATACCACCTAACCCTATTACTAATCAGTAACTCTAATCGATTTTAGTAGGTTTTGCTCAAAACTTTTCAGCATGATAACTATTCTGTATGTCCTTTTCCGGGACACCAAATTTCTCTGACTTATTTGGTTAAAATTTTAAGTCGCCAAACCATGGTATGTCATTCTGAAATATTTTTTTAAAATTTGGTACTAATAGTGACAACTCACAACTGACAAGAGATCACAGTCAGACAGACGCGTAATTAAACATTATATTCTCATCACACAATTAAATGTGGTCGAATTTAGTCTTAAAAAAGATCAAATTAATAATTAATCTACCGCGTGCTCATAAGTCATACATAATACTATTGCATTACTAGATTACCCGGTAAACTCGATATCACTAATATAAACCTTCCCAGGACTTCCACGTATATTATTTCAAGACTAAAATTAGCCAAACCGGTTCAACCGTCCTTGTGCCATTGAGACAAACAAAATTTAAAATTCATTTTTTATTTATATAATACTAGCGACCTGCCCCGGCGTCGCACGGGTATAAAAACATATAGCCACTGAAAAAAATATTAAAATCGATAACCTATGATCCTTCACGTGGTCTACTTCTTATTTGTGCTAAATAACATAAAATTTTCTCCAGTAGTTCGCGAGATAAGCCCTTTCAAATAATTTCCCCGTTTTTTCCACATTCTCCTATTAGCCTTAACGTGATAAAATATTTCACATAGCCTTCCTCAATAAATGGGCTATCTAACACTGAAAGAATTTTTCAAATCGGACCTGTAGTTCCGGAGATTAGAGCGTTCAAGTTAGCCCTTTCAAATAATTTTCCCCGCTTTTTCCACATTTTCCTCTATTTCTTCGCTCCTATTAGTCTTAGCGTGATAAATATAGCCTATAACCTTCCTCAATAAATGGGCTATCTAACACTAAAAGAATCATCAACATCCGTTGCGTAGTCTTAAAGATTAAGGGAACAAAAGGACATGGGGGAAAAAAGCGGCTTTGTTTTATAACAAGTATAGATTATAGAGTATCGGAAACGACATAACGACATAAGTGAAACCGCGTTTAAACTATGTCGTAATACACTTATGTACGGACGCACGGTAAACTACATGCCCATAATGATTCACTTGGCTACCTGTGGGGATATTGTTACGAAGATATAGATGTTGTAGATGCACCCTTTATTATTTTTATTAGCAAGATGGCTCAGATACGCTGAATTGTGAATCAGGAGTCAGGAATGAACCTTGGTGTGGGGCTAGGGCCTTACAGCTTTGTTACAAATCGCTGGATAGATTTTTTGTGGAGTAGATACAGTTCAATGGCCGAATTTCACTCTATCCTGTGGCCAGTCAACCTAGATTTGGACAGTAGTAAAGTTGTATTATATGTATACTTACAAACACTATGTCATTAGCCGGTTAAGATTAATTGTAATAGATGTATCTTGTGGTTATAATGTGCATGATGGAAGAGACTGCTCTCCATGACACAGGAATTCCTAGTGTGGAGAGCAGTGTTTTGTTTATTTAAGATAACGTGTACTAATTGAGGGAAATAAAGATTTGTTTGTTTGTTTGTTTGTATTATGTTATTCTTCATGAATTATAATTTATGGTAAGTACATCGTTTTTGAATTCATTTTCTTGGATTTTTACACGAGCCTATACTATCCCACTGCATGGCAAAGCCCAAAGGCCTCCCCTAAAGTATCTGGCTTGTAGGCATCCAGTTCATCTCGACATCTTTTTCGAGGCCGTCCACGGTGGCGTCGTCCGTCCTCTGGTACCCACTCTGTGATGACCCTTGCCCAACGGTCAGGTTCTTGGAATTAAAGAATGATATTATTTTTAAATAATTTATTTTTTTAATCGGATTAACATAATATCTTCAGGAAAATAACATCGCGTTTATTATGCTGACCTTGATTTAAAATACCTAAAATTAGCATAGAATAATCTGATGATCACGAAAGTGCATCGATAAAATTAAGGATCATTATAGTAAATTAAATATAATATCATATATTTATAGTAGCTTGTGATATGTTTTCACTGATTTAAGATATCAACGATAAGGGCATTAAAATATACAGTCAGCAATGAATTTATTTCTCATTTAATTATTCTTGCAAATGGCGTTAGTTGTAGCTTTATGTATGGTGATCTCTTTACCTCTATCCGATTTTCCTACTTCTTGGTAAATGTTAAGATACAAAGTCTAATTTAGTAAAAAAACACGTTTTAAAATAGTATAAGCAATGTGTATTAAAATCTTAAAATAAAGATAATATTGTCCTTGTACTTTAATAAGCTGCTAACAAAGAATTAATTAGCGATTCAATACATAAAACTTGAAACCACGCGAATTTAAGGTCAATGTAATCAGCTATATCGTTTTTGCTTACTGTACATAACAGGTTTGAGGCGTATCTATATATTTTACGTCCGTGGCGCTCCGTGCGGTGTTGCGTACGCGCAGCCCACGAGTCAGTCCGTGTCACGAAGCGACCGGTGCGAAAGTTAAATAAATCATCTAAATAAGTGTAAAAAATTAAGGACAATCCTGTAAAATATTCCGGGAAATTCGAGGAAAATTACTGACATTTTGTGTAGTGGTGCGTGAATTACGTGAAGTTTTTGTGTACTACAATACGTTTGATAAACTTTTGTACAAATTCTGAGAAACTTTCCTGTAAATCACTAAATCCTGATAAAGTTTTTGTGCAAGTTCTGAGTAATTGCTGAAAATGGGTGCTCTAGATTGTGTGAACAGGATGACTGGGAGCACTGATGTATTCACTGTGAATATGAACTCTGATACATCGTTGGACAAGCCGGTAAGTTTACTTGGTTAACTTAAGTCTTGGGAGTCCTGAATCAACACTTAGAACAGTTGACTGTTGAATCTGTCTTGGAAGCTGGGACAAAAATACAAAAATGAATATAATGTTATGTATCTGAAGACTATTATGAATGATTTATGTCTCAAAATATGTTAACTTTAGTGATCAAGCTAGGTGGTAACGCTTTAGTTTGCCTAAGCGTTCCCTAACTTGGTTTAAGTCCAGTCCCTTGTGAGGTAGACCGGCAGGTCGTGGAGGGAGTCCTGCGTTAGACAGATCCAGGATATCCCTCCGTATACGGCTGAAGGCAAACCGCAGGTGGTTTTAGTGGGTAAGCCCGACGTCGGGAGTCCCACATACCCCCGGGGTGCTTCAGCTTAACTGAGGCATATCCCCAACCTGGGGCACCCATAAAGGGTTTTCCCTGCGCATCAAAAAAAAAAGGTGGTAACTTCCTATTGGATTTATTGGTGTCTGTTTTTAATAATGAATATAAGTTAACAAAAATGGATAACCAGCTAACTTTAACTTTTAACTGATGAATTCACGTAAGTAAATGATACGTTAACGGTCGCTCCATTCGGTTATAAACAGCTGACACTCGCATTATAACTTTATCAGTTGCGGCCTGCGGGTGTCAGCTTTTTTAACCGACTTCAAAAAATAGAAGAAGGCTCTATGTTCAACTATTTTTTATGTAAAGCAAACAACAGAACGATTTTCTGCATATTAAACACGCAATGAGAAATTACATGTTCCCGGAGTCCGGACATACATCTATTTCAAGATCCGCTTCAATGAAGTAATTACGTATGAACTCAGTATAATATTGTAATGACGACATACTATGTTATGGTGCTACCTAATATCTAACCCTTGAGTCTTGACCCTGTGATAACTTCGAAGTTTATCATAGATAGTTCACTATCCTTCCTTATCATCGACGCATTATATTTTCGGCCGCACTTAAACATTTAATGATAACTTAAGTTTAATTAAATGAAAAGTTTTCAGATTGAATATGTATGGAATTTATCTCAAAATCTTCGTTACATTTAATGTTAAGTAACATTTAATAACTGTCTCTGATTGCGGTAATGTTGTGTTATGTCGCCTCCTCACGTTGCCTATGATGGGTAAATGCAGCCGATTACAAAAAAGTAGAGAGATATTAGTCTATTTATTTAAAAATTGCGTTTTTAATGCTAACTTAATAAATCAAGAACTAGAGTGGTCACGGCATTTTCTGTATGCCAATGGTAATAAAACTTTTTTTTTCTATTTCCCGTTTGCGCCACATTAGAAACGTATTTATACGACTACTTTTTTGTCCAATCTTCCCTACACTTCATACCAGTTTAGCAAAGCGGTTAGTACTGGTGAATTTATTTAAATTAACACTAGTGAACGTTTGTAGCAGTTATAACAGGGAGTTGGTAGAGCATTTTTCCATGTAAAAGTGTCCATAACTATGCGCTCTTTATTAAAAAACTAGTTATGTATTTGCAGGTTGTTTTATATCATGTTAATGTATAGAATTTTAATTAAAACTTTTAATTAATACACGCTCCATGAAGCAATATTTCCAGTTATTCATTAATTTTAATCGATTTCTTATCTATTTTAATTTTAATGATTTTCAATTCATTTGGTGCCTATATTACCTATAGAAATGCACCTTTCCACTTTAGGGCATAATAAAGAACCATAATTTTGAATCCATAATTTATACAATCAAAGCAACTCTACAGCTTACACGTTCGTCGTTGCTTGTGTTGGTCCATTGGCCAACGTGAAGAGACTTCATAACATCTACTTTGTGCATTGTTAACGCAGTAAAAACATGTACAAAGCATGTAAATTATCTCATATTAGCACATAATATACTGTATTACCTAATCGAACAACTTGAATTCATATATCGAGTAACTACTATTAACTAGTAAGCCAAAGTGGACTTTCACTTTTGGCTCGTGCTTGTGACTCATTCGCTAACAGTAAAGTACTAATATTATTGCTTTAGCAGATTGTTTTAATAATATCCGTACGACTTTCATGAAGCAAGTGGTTAAATGTGATATATTTTTACTTTAAATAGGTAACTCTACATTGAAATATTATTAATAATTACTAGTGGTCCGCCACGGCTCCGCCCGTGGTACACACACATAAGGAATTTTTCAAAGTGGTCCAGTAGTTCCTGAGATTATCGCGCTCAAACAAACAAACTCTTCAGATTTATAATATCAGTATAGATTTCAAGCAATAGAGATAATCACTGATAACTGATAACTGATAAATGATAATAAAATATCGTTAGATAATAATTTTTAGGTAAGCTGATTCCTCACTTATTACTGCACCGTCGCAATATTATATTGTCCCATGACTCATGAGGCATGATGGACAAACCCTCCAAGCCCTGTGATGGCGAACATGTAAAAAACTGTGATCTGTAGACCAGTATTCCGCAAACCTTTTGTGTTCAAGGTACATATTCTAGAAAAATAAAAATTTTTGGAGGTACACCACAAATTATTAATCAGCGTGTATCATCAGGAGGTGCCCTGTTCCCAATTCTTATTCCTTTCGTCAAACGTCCCGAGAATTGAAATGTTGCCTTTTTTGGTTCTTATAAACTAGGAATATGTAGGTAAAATCACAAATGTCATTTTTGTGGCACACCACACTAGGCACACCACGTGACGCGTCACGCCTTTTGCGGAACACTGCTGCAGACTACACAATCTTGGTGGCAAACATCCAACAGTGCACAAAAGTTTCTTAGCCAACATATTTGCCAAACATGTAAATCTAGCATAACAAAACTAACGACCCGCATTTCGCCATTCAGAGAATGTAGACACTATCATAAAACGCTAACGACGAAAACACGAAAAACCAGTTTCGTTCACAGCTGTTCTTGGAATTTGAACTTGAACACTTAGGTACTTACTTGGAATTATAGAAATGGCTGGGTTTTCCGTTTGAACCATTATCTATTTTTTTTCTTCAGGTAAATAGGGTTTGGACTTTGAACTATCGCTTTTCGTTCGTTAAAACTCGTTCTCGGGTACGATAAATAAAGCTGGGACGAGTTGACTTTTTCAACGGCCAGATACGAGTAGGCTTACTTGAACACTAGCCTTTACTTGGAGTAGGTATGAGAATGCCTGTAAGATCATCATCATCATAATATATATTCCTTTTTCTTTTAATGATGTATGGAATTATAGGAAATACGTTCACGTTCCATCGAAGCATAGACTAAGGAAAATATACTCCATGATCGGAGAGTAAAGTTAGATTTTTAAGCCCCATTAAGCTGAGTTTACTACATTTTGTTTGACATTAGCGCAAGATAGAGTGAAATACTCCTTTACACTTTAGAAAACACACTACATTTACAGAATAATGGCAATGTAGGTGGAAATGTAGACGTTTTTCGCGCTAAAGGAGACTATCGAAAGTGGAATGCAAATTGCAGTTGGCTGGCGATAGCCGACAGGACGACGGAAACAATTTCATCTCTCGTGCATTGAAACCTATTTAAGGTTTAGTTGCAAGAGCTCTGAGATGTGAAGGCTAGTAAAACGGAGTTCTTTAAGATATATAGGTGCCAATAAACCTAGAGTGGGCCTGAACCATTCTAAGGCGATAATGAATTCTAGAGTTTTTAAAAATAAAATAAATATTTAAGGGTGCTTCTTTGATCTTTCCCTATACAGGGTGCAATTAAACCTTCCTGCCGGTACGGAACCCTTAGTGCGCGATTCCTACTCGCCTTGGCCAATTTTATTTTATAATCCTCTGCCAAATTTTCGAAAATACCCAAGTTACATTATTCTTAATATTGAACATGGTACATCATTATCTACCAAACACAATCTCAAGTATCGAAGAAACGTATATTATCTGCCCTTGAAAATGGTTACCTGTCTTCAGAGTTCAGTCATTGATAAGGCCAAAAGACCAGAGATTTAGAAACTTTTTAGTTAAGGCAATTTTTTAGTAAAGGCAGACACACAAATACCTCATTTTTACCGACTCTCTAAATCGGGTTTTGGCCCACCAGTCACCACACATTCCCACCTATGTATCTCCTGTGTCGCCAGGATCGACAGCGGTATCCAACCACGAAAACCCTTTGATATTATGCTCTCAGGGAGCCCTAGAGACCCGCAGAAGATAGAAGTAGAAAGTACCTCTTAACCGACTTTAAAAAAGGAGGAGTTTATAATAATATCATATTCAGTTCAAAAAAAGGAATGTGTAGCTGATAACATAAGTAATAAAGTTTACCTATTGAAAAGTTGTGCTTTTGATTTTTAAATTATTCTCTTCCACTTCAAGTAAACTCATAAACTGTAAAATTTTGAAGAAAATTTGCATATTCCTTTCTTTTAAATATTATATAGCAAAATAATAAAATATATTATTATTTTTTGATTTGTATCGTTGTTTATATTCCAAAGAAAGAAAATAAGTTGAAAAAATATATAATTTAGATTTAAAATTAATATTTTTGTATGTAGATGAGCATACCTCGAAATTTGGAGGTATGCTCATCTACATACAAACATTTATGTGCTTGTTGTGTGCCTCGCCAGGTAAATGGCGTTCCTATTTTTCTTTGGTGTTAAATAGGAAGTTTAAAATTATTTTTTAGGCTTAACAAAGCCTTCTATTTCTTAATATGTATAACTTTTTAGTTCTTACTTTATTAAATTTTCTGAAAATGTAGCACATCAGCATATCCGTGAAAAGTTTTCACGGATATTTCGAAGAAAATCTGTATTTTATTTCTTTTGGTTAGGTTTTTACAGAATAAAATTTATGTATTTTTTTTTCATTAATTATATTTGCTAAAACATACTTAAAGGAAAAAAAATACAAACTAGGTTAAGAGCTAATATTTTTTGTATTCAGGTAAGCATTTTCCAAACATAGGTCGCAGCATGCGTCTTTAGTATGTACCTACGTGAGATTTGTAGCACCCAATTTTTTTTCTGGCTTTAAGTAGGAAGTTTAAATATATTTCAAAGACTAGAAAAAGTATTTCGTTTGTCGATGCATTTAATGTTTTAGCTCTCACTTAAATAAATTCTCAACAAATATAGAATAATGTTTTCGGTCTATTTTACACATTTTTGGAGATATTTAAACGTTTTTAAGTACTTAAAAGTTATCATTTCCCTAAAAATTAAATACGCACAACAAGTAAGTTTAACACACTTTTCGTTACAACCCTTAAATCCACCCAAACCCTTTTATCTTGGTTACGACGAGCGTTAATCTCTAAAAACTTTGCAAAAACCTTATAGTTGTATTTAGCTTAGCAAAGCAAACTTTCTTTTTTAAAAATTGTGTATTTGGTTAATTTTCAACGTAAACAATCGGATAAGAGTCATTAAATAACAGGAACAAATTTTTTTTTTCTGGACCGGTTTTATATGGTGAAATATTAATTTTTAATTATGTAACTAAAAAATTAAAAGCACAAAAAAACGACGAACATATAACCTCCTCCTTTTTGGAAGTCGGTTAAAAAAGGGATTCCTATTTTGCCAACAGAGGAGAGTGATTTAAGCTTCCTTTGTACATAGATTGGTTCAAGCATTCACTTTAATTTGCCCATAGCTAATATGAAATGTATTTATGGTTTTTAAAAATTACGCGACAAAAACCATTTTGTCGCTTACGCCCTTTCCATTTTTTGCTGTTCCATTGTTTGTTTTCTATGAGAGGCTGGGCCGGCCTCTCATAGAAAACAAGCAATCTAAAACATATCCAACACGGTTTTTTACTTTAACGCGGCGTCACCTTAAGGCGACGCCTTGATAATTTGGCTATAGCGATGCCGATTTTTCTCAGCAATGACTAAAGCTAAGAAACTAAAGTTCATTGTCAGTATTCATCATGTCTTTGTCTTTGAATTGCCCATAGCATAACACGATTGGACAACTTTTATAACACAGAATTATCAATCGAAAAGACCTCTGTAAAAAAAGGGATTCCTATTTTTCCAACAGAGGAGAGTGATTTAAGGTTCCAAAATTTGTACATAAATTGGTTGAAGCATACACTTTAATATGTGCATAGCTTATATGAAATGTATTAATGGTTTTTAAATTACGCGACTAAAACCATTTTATCGCTTACGCCCTTTCCATTTTTTGCTGCTCCATTGCTTGTTTTCTATGAGAGAAAACAAGCAATCTAAAACATATCCAACACGGTTTCTTACTTTAACGCGGCGTCACCTTAATTAGTTTTAGTTTGCTAAAACGAGCTCTGCGATTCCTGCAGGCGAGCGGGAGCCGGGCGCCTATTTTGAACGCGCCTCGCGAATAATAAATTTTCGTGCAGCGCGTCTTACTGGGTATCGGTCAAGTTGATATGGCCATGAAATTGCTGTACCTACTTGTGCTATTATTTATTCCGTGGTCAAAATTAAATAAATGATGAGTTGTCTATTGGTCCGTGAAGTGTGAATTTAGCCGATCTGCCGCCCGGGGCATGGGCCCCGGCTTGCCCCCCCCCTAGATCCGGGGCTGTAAAGTATGTAGGTACAGTAAATACTTAGCTAATAGTTACTAATAAACAGATGGAAGTCACGGAACCACAACATTTAGAGCGAAACCGGTGTCTCTGATACAAGATACAAACGTACAATACCGGCCAAGTGCGAGACAGACTCGCGCACCAAGGGTTCTGTACTATTAATTAGGCTGTCATCTCATCTCTCCGAAGTCCGTGTACGATAGGTTCCCGTTTTTAAAATTCGCCATTCGGCTACGGAACTCTAAAGACATACTTATTAACAGTCATCCCTTTACCACAACAAAAAATAAATAAGGTTTTAACTATTCTCGATCGAAGTGACATTCAAAACAAGAGAATTAAACCCTCGATGTGTCATACGCATTTGTATACAACAGTAATCTTCGAGCTTACTGTACTGACTATACTTGAGTACGCATACGAGTGGCGCCGCGTGATGACTCATCATGATACGTCATGAGGCATCAGTGGAATCGTGACAGCCGAAGGACCTGGTAGCATAGAACCGGAAACGCAGGGAAACCTGGTCGTCATCAGGTGATCTATCTGCTCTTTGGTCGGATTAAGTAACAACTGACAGCTAGACATGAATGAAGATTTTCAATTTTTTTGCTTAGATGAAGTTAACTGTGGAAGTAGCAGCACTGATAAAGCATTTGTTTTTGTTATCTACTTGCTACTTTCACAGTAAACTCAAAGATACAGGGTTTTATTATACACACCCTAAAGTCACTTTGTTTTAAGGCCTGTATTCACTTTGATTAGTGCAAGTGCAAGTGATTAGTAATTGAGGCAGTGGAGTGCAGGTGTGTAGTGCAAGTAGTGTCCAATTCTTGTTTAGTGGCTCTTTAGTAATTTAATTTAGTAAATTCAGTAGTAGCTGTCAACACGAGCGTCCAAGTTTCAAAAATAAAACTGCCATTTTGACATGTCCTTCATTTTACAATTGGTTTTATTAAAAACGAGCTTTTGCCCGCGGCTTTGATCCCCTATTTTCACCCCTTGGAGGTAGAATAGATCAAAATCCTTTCTTAGCGGATGCCTACGTCATAACATCTACCTGCATGCCAAATTTCAGCCCGACCGGTCCAGTGGCTTGGGCTGTGCGTTGATAAATCAACATGTCAGTCAGTCACCTTTGAGTTTTATATATTATAAAGACCACGAAGTATTTTTATATGTCCTTTCTCAGGACTCAAAGTATCTCCATGCCAAATTTCAGCAAAATCGGTTCTGACTTCTGAGGTATAAACGTGAAGAGGTAACAGACAGACAGACACACATTCGCATTTATAATATTATTAGTATATTAGTAAGTAATAAGTATGGATTAGTATGGAAGTAATTGAAAGGGTGTCCTTTTGTACTTTTAATAGGTATATTATTTAATAATGATATACTATATCTATGGACGCTTCACACGGCACACCACGTCAGTCTGGCCCATAAAGTTAATATACCTAGCGGAATAATAGTAACAATCTCGAGCTGTCAAACGAAACCAAAATTGGTTTTCATCTGTCACGCACTTGCACTCGCAAAAAATAGAACACGCTTTTAATCACGTTACTACGCAGCCGACTAGTCACTTGCACTAATCAATCGCTGTCCACACTTACTTTCTACTAATCACTCACCACCTGTACTAGTCACCTGCACTTAATCACTAATCAAAGTGAATACAGAACTAATCACGTCACTACGCAGCCGGCTAATCACTTGCACTAAACAGTCGCTGTCCACACTTTCTTTTTCCTAATAACTAATCACTTGCCCTAATCACTTGCACTTATTACTAATGAAAGTGAATACGGGTCATTAGACTAGACAATATCATATTAAAAGTCGTATTAAATTCTAATATAAAATAATTTATCGATAACAGTCGTACAATATTATTTATTGTAATGTACTTAACGATCACGCAAAATTATAATTAATTACGGATGCACTGACAGCTCCAATGAAGATAATAAGAAATATGGCATCAACTTATACAAGTATTCTACTCAATACTAGATGGCGTTAAATTTGTTATATCGATAAAAAATGGATCATAATATTTTTATTGATAAATTATATAAGCCCCTAGCCAACACGTTTTCTTTGTCGCTTCTTTATAGAATCACTGATCAAAAATGTATGGAAGCGTTCTCTCTAGTATTAAAATCTGTAGATAAAATAATCATTACAATATTATAATGTTGTAACATAAAGGATGGGTAAATTATAATTAGGTCGTAATTTACTTAAAAAAATACTACTTTATACGTTTTTACGTTCACCGGGATAATTATATTATTGTGAGATAGGTACTAATTATATTCAAAACTTTCGCTTTGGTCTTTAATGACAATGTTGGCGTAGCGTTCGTTGACACATTCAATTATTGAATGCACCAATACGAAAGTTGAATGAAAGAAGATGACGAAAATTGAAGACGAAAGTGCAGTGTGAACATAGCTATCAGAATAATAAACATTACAATAATTATTGTCATAATATTTTAAAAACCCAATGTGTAAGTCATCAATTTCCTATTTTAGTAACCGTTTGAAGGAACAATCATAGAACCATAGTTGGCGCTCTTTGCTATTCTCTGTACACTATAATAATTAATATCCTTATATGTATTACTTAAATTATTATTACAATAAGCAGTTAATTACTATAAGTACACAAGCACTACGTGCGACAAATAACATGAATTTTGTAGGGTTTTCCTCTATATTACGCATTGTGGTTTGTGAGTTGTGACAATGTAATATTATAACGGTGTTAATCCTATAATTTATTATTTATTTAAAAGATTTGAAATAGATCAGTTGTGTCCTGTAATCCATTTGAACAAAGATTTATTAATAATGTTTAATTGAAAATTGTTAATTATTTAATAAAAACGATAAAAAATCAAAATGGTGAACTCCTATCGTGCCAGTGTTGAAAATTTAAAAAAAGCCATGGACGTTTCCCGCTCAAGTTCTTGTGCAACCATTTTGGTATGTGCTTTTTTTTCTAAAAAAAGATTTTATTGATGTCAAAATATAACAATGGTCTGTCAAGAAAGTCATGACAGGCGGGAAAATGTTTAAATGAAATAAAAAATATGAGAACTTTATTAATTCGAGATAAAAATGTGCAAGGTAACAATATTTAAAATGTAATAAGCGTTCCCTGTGAAAATATAAAGAAAAAATACACCTTTTAGGCGTGATTACGTTTAGAAAATTTTCCCGCCTGTCATGACATTCCTGACGGACTATATTTAAGAGCAAATTTTTTATAAATTACAATTTTATTTCTTTTTAGCATATTACTATTATATTACGTGATTCCACAAATATGTATTTTGGTTAAAATAGGTCAAGATAGTACTTTATTAGGTTCATAAATGACTCATATAGATAGCATATCGTGCAAAATTTTCGTACAATATGATGTAAAACTAATCTTATCAAGACAACGAAACAAGTCGTTAATATTTGAATGTGTGGACTGTGGTCGTACGATGGTCGATTTTTTGAAATTACAAAATCGAAATTATTTAGACGTGTAGTCGCCAAACAGTAAATGATATATTTTAAGGAATATAATAAATTATATATCACAGGTATTAAAGCTGCTATTAAAGTTACTTATTAATATAAAAAAATACAATATTTTTATGCAATGACGAAAGCAGCAGCTGAAAATATATTGATAAGATATCATATCAATCAGTATATCAGCAATTATATCTATATATTTTATTACACTTTAGTCTTTACTTGTGTCTACTGTCTGGTGTAGTGGCTTAAGTTTGTGTTTAGCTTAATATTTGTGATGAAAATGGTTCAATCGTATGGTGCTATGCGGGTAAGCCATTTATTGATAAGGGTTTTTTGATCTCAATCAATTTGAAATCAATCTCTCGAAAAATTCTTAAAAGTCTAATTACTATTTACTACCATGTTACTACCCAAAACATATCTTCTAGTCTAGGTATTCGCTGTATAAATCGTTTTATTAGTAAGGCTTAATGTAATATGTTTATCAGCATGCACTACCAGCATTAAGGATTAAGAACGCTTCAAATAGCATCGGAGAACAATAGAATTTGCTTACTTAGCATAATGTTTGTGTAATATTAGTCTATCTAATAAAGAACTTACTAACACGAGTGCAAACACTCTTCAATAGCCACTATTGTCATTATTGACAGTTGTTATTTACTAAAATCCTTTTCTTCATTTGAAATTTTGGATCACAATCCTACAAGGATTTTGTAAAGTGTCACTCGAGAGACACTAGTTTCATACCCCCTCCTGTATATAAATATACGAAACCCAACAATGATTTTGCACTGAGCAAACAATAACAAAGGCTGGTGTTACTTTAAGTGAAACTATCCCATCTCCTACTGGATAGTCTCACTTAAAGCAACACCAGCCTTCAAAAGATCCTTGCAGGTCAGTAACTCCCAAGATAACATTGTTAATAAAATCTACGTGATTGTACTATCGTCAGTAAGTCCCTTTTCCAAGTGACTCATCTATTGAAGTACGTCAGATTCATTGAACTATACGTTGATTTCTTTGGAAGAGTCGTCTACAAACTAGGTCTACGTGTCATAGTGACGTAAGTGGAAAAGGTGATGTTCTTGTGATCAAACCGCAAAACACTTTCATAAGAATTAGTTGACCCATTTCTAAGTCAGGTACGCAATTAAGCAGAAATTTTATAAATGAAGACTATTATTCAATCAATCAGCTACAACATATTATTATGAAGTACTCAATAGTGATGTTATGCTTTTATATCACTTTAGTCATAGAAAATTTGAAAACTCAAAATGATATAAGTATTCTGGTGGCGCCACCATTTTCATCAGCATTTCGTTGTTTTTTATTGATTGCAGCATTATGCAATTACTGACAACGCGTATTATGGAACGTATGATACAGTACAGCTTTAGTTACTTATTTCGAGTAGAAAAATGTTAAAAAAGTGCTTTGAATTTAGCTTTTTATATTCAAGTAACAAAAATATTCAACAACGAAAGTCTCAGAATTTATTACTAACATATTATAAAGTAAACCTTTCTCGTATTTGGTCTTGACTTCTGAAAAAGGTTCGTTTTGTAAGATTGTTTAGGCATAAAGCCTCAAGTTAGTCCCGACTCCCGGATTAGGTAGGGTTTCCATAATAAAATTCTTCTGCAGGACACAAAATATTTGTAAGGTTTTTTATATTATCTATCTTAAAATATCCAATAGTGACACTTGTTCATGCTCTAATGATAGACAATCTAGGGTCAATATTGTCAGCTTAAATCAATCTATCGATTTGCTTTTATGTGATGAATAGTAAAAACTAAAAACAAACAAAATTTGCCGAAGTAATCATGATAATAGTAATGATTCATTGTATAAATAAGAATTTGGATGAAACACCGGACTCAGAAGTAGATACTACTTTCATTGATAAAAAAACACGTGTAAAAAGCTTAAGCAATGGTGAGTTTTTTAAAACACAATTTCTTAAATGGATCATTTTGAAAGTAAATCGTTGAAATATTGGTATGATTTGCGAATTTATAGAAACTTTTGTTCATTCTAGTCCTATCAATCCTTAAAATATTGTGGTCACGTCAACTTCACATAAAAAGGTCATTGGTCCTTGAAATCCTCGATAAGGGCGCGTCAAGGTCGACCCTGGAAGGTCAGGGTGACCTTGTCTATCGATCCGCACCCTTCGCCTACGTCGCAATTCGTTACATAATGAAAGTAATCAGAGTAAAGACAAGGTCACGGCCAGAGGGAAATGAATTAGCGCAAAATAGGCGAAAGAAAGTTTGAATTATGTGACATAAGAATTAAGAATATAATAAATTAATATAATTAATATTAAATATGTTTTCTTACAAAGTATAAATATGATGAAGAAGAGAAATACTTAGATTCATTTCGATGTAATGCCTTCGATAAAATGTATGCCTTCCAAAACATTAAAAAATGGCCCATGGTGCCACTAGACAGCATCGTTTATACAGTAACATTTTAAATAGATATCACATTATCCTTAATCCTTATAGTAAAGAAATAAAATTACTTATCATAAAAAAAAATGATGCCCACTCCTTACGTTTGGTTATAGTGAACAACCATGATAGATAACATGGTAAAGCTGATAGGATAATACAGATAGAAAATATCGATCTCGATCTTAGACACAATCATAGAATAATGTCTATTCCCTCTACACTCTACACGTTGTACACAATCGCTTGCATAGGTCCATGCGCCAACTTGGAGAGGCCGCATTATTCCAATCTTAATAGGTCCCATACGCCAATGTGGAGATACCGCATTATTCTAATCTTAATCATAATAAATCAATTAATAAACTTACTTCATATTGTTGCAGAGGAAAGATCCAGAATCTCAGCTCCTGCAGTCAAATACCCTGGGATGTAACCTCAGATGGGCGCTACTGGTAGATCTGCCAATATTTGTTATAGGTAAGACAAAAGTAAATATTAATCACAACTAAAAACAATTAACTGTTGAAGTACGCAGTGTAGGTGGCAGATGAATCTCAAGTTCTTCGGAAATAATAGCATTTGATTTAAACTAGCTTGTGAAATGTAAAAATTGAGATCTTTCGGATGAACAGCATAAAGTGTGTCGGTAAACCTAAAAAATAAGACAATAATTATAATAAATCTTATATATCAATTATATTATTGTTATTATGATATACATTTTGCAAAAAAAATGCTATCAATGTTCTTTTTTTTTCTATTAACAAAGTTACGTAATTACTTTTCAAATTACGTAACTTTGTTCTGATAAAAAAGACTACTTATTATAAAATTAGGATTAAAATAAACGTGACTGGCGCTGCGGACATAATATTATCTGTGATGTTTCAAGATTTAAAGTTTACAAATTACAATTAAATTCATTTTTCAATTAGAATAAAAATGTGAATATAGACTTCGTACATTATAAGCACACAAATTACGCTATAAACTATAATCCTATATCAAACAAAACTACAAGACTTTGATGTTTAAGATGCTTATAACTTATACAACTCCCAATAAAGTATAGTTGTTTAAAAATATGAAAGGCGTGAACTATTTTTAGGCACATCAAAACGATATCGTAAAAAACGAAAAACGTCACATGTGAGGACCCCACTGTATGATGCATGTGCACACGGCACGTGTAATCATTATTTTTTACTTTTTTAAATGATTTTTAGGGTTCCGTAGTCAACAAGGAACCCTTATAGTTTCGGTCTGTCCGTCCGTCTGTCTGTCTGTCTGTCCGCAGTTTTTCTCAGAGACTATAGGACCTACAAAGCTGTAATTTGGCATGAATGCACATATTAATGATGCCGACAAAATGGTACATGAAATCTTATTTTTTTTTATGGTACCTACCTTCCCTACACATCAAGCGGGGATGAATTTTTTTTCGCGTCCACCCTATCGTGTGGGGTGTCTTTGGATAGGTTTTTTAAAAATATTATGAGTTTTCATAGATCATTTTCCGATTTCGGGATCCGTTTGTGAAATATTAAATTTTAAAGTGGAAAAAGTGGTTAGAGTCCAGTGGGGGGGACCTTCTACCAGCTAAACAGTAAATCAAAATCAAATCAAAATTGTTTTATTTCTGAATAAATTTAAAATAAATATTTTCAAAATGTCCTACATGATGCCTACCACCGGTTGTAGTAGCTTCTGGAAATGTGAAAAAATTCAAGGGAGTAGGAAATATGGTGAATTTAAAAGGAAAACTATCACGGCTAAGAAGACTTCATACGTTATTGAATAATAGTCGATCAACTAAAAAAAATGTTTTCGGCGAAGTATAAAGGAACTTTTCGTCCAAATTCCTTTGAAAGCAACTGAGATGATGTTGTTAGTAGTGTAAAACACGTTATAAATGTACAATCATTGACCATACACAAATTTAAAAAAACTAGCGGTACTACGGAACCCTATATTGCGCGTGGCTCGACATGCACTTGGCCGGTTTTTTTTTACACTTACGACGAGAAACTACAGTTGTGCATCGTAATTTATTTACTAATGAAAACAGTTTTAAACACTATAATCAAAATGACTAATAAATTTATATGAATTATTATTGAATGATTGTGTATCGTATTGAGTTGTAGGCTAATGCTAATTATTATTATAGTTTAACGTAATAAAATATAAAAATAGGTAGTAAAAATGTTTACCCTGGAAAAAAATACTGAATAAAATAATGAGGTAGTACACGCATAATAAAAAAGCGTTGTCGTTAATAATAAAGCTTCACACTATAAATAACGCATGTACAAATAATGTCCAAGATTTAATCAAAAGACATTAAAAATGATTGAGTAGCTTTACAGTTTATATACTTTATACCCATTTTATTACACTTTAAATAGTTAAAAAATTAATAAGTAGCTTATTTAATGCTAACTAAATTATTTATGACATATAGAAGATAAAATAAAAATAATATCGACATAAGAAATTTTTATGTAAAGAAAAAACAAAGCAAAATATTTTTTATTCAAACTAGTAATTACGCTAAGTTCTATAGCGCCATCTGTTGTCGAGTAGTGAAACTGCTGTTTTATTTTTGTTTATTTTTTTTATTAAGTACCGTATTCTATTTTTAATTAATAATACTTGAATATAATAAAATACTCTGTGCTTTAAATAATAAATTATTATATTATACTAGATATCCTAGGAGGAACAGGAACATTTAATCAATCTGTATCATGATGGATAATTACGGACATTAAATAAAGTACAGGAATAAGTACATTAAAAGGGGGTCCATGTAATACCTGCATGAAGGGGTCTACGTAAACTATCGTAACAATATGTAGGGTAGCGTTCAGGTTAATATGGGGGGTATCATAACATAACACGTGTTACGGTTTTTAGGTAAAATTAATAGGTAATGGAAAAAGGCCAATGGCGTGAAGCGTGATGGACAATTATTATTTGGTACTGTCGTTTTTTTGATGAGTTTTTTTTTAACAGTAGGCAATGATATTCTACTTATACAGATCTGTTACGTTCATACTATTTTCCGGCTTAAACCTCTTCCGAACAGTTTTCAAATTCAAAATTGGACTTTGACAGATAAGTGAAACAAAAGATACGAAATGCCATTTACATAAAAGAGACAGACTAAATAAAAGACGACCCAATTGGGCGTATTTGAGTCTTCACAACGCGCGCGGTAGTAACATAATAATATCTGCTTTGAGTTTTTTATATAATATCATTGACAGTAGGTATTATTGTTTGGGAAAGGTAAACCAATCAAAATCGCTGGTAAAGGAACGGAAAATTTCGTACTTACAAAATCTTATTTAGTTTTTGGGATTTTCGTCTCGTGAAACCTTAGAAAGCAGACAACAATAGTTAATCAAATATTAATAAAATTAACTAAAGCTACAAAAATGCAATCCTTTAGATAAAAAAAACTGGATATGAACAGAAAACTCAATTTTACGAAGCGTTACTAAAGTCTAAAATACATAATACTACGTTACCCAATAGTTAACGCTCCCGGTATAAGGTATATTACGCAACACACAGGAGGCCGGATAAACTATATTAACTATAGTTACATCACGAGTTCACGACAATTTGACTTGTTGTTAGCTTAGTCCTTACGCACGTCTTCAAGAAATGATTGGTTGAATAAACAAAAGTTAAAAACTTTGCAATTTATGATTATTGTATCCTGTGGGACCAGCTGATACGAGTATACGTATAATATTGAATCTATTAACTCTCATCTACCTACTTACATATTACACTTCATACTTACATATTACACTGAAAAGCAATATTATATAATTTATTATATATCATCCTTTTGCTATACTATCTATACGTCTTACATCCATACTTAATATTATAAATGGGAAAGTGTGTCTGTCTGTTACCTCTTCACGCCCAAGCCCAAACCACTAAACCGAATTTGCTGAAATTTCGTATGGAGATACTTTAAGTCCCGGTAAAGGTCATAGGATACTTTTTACCCCGGAAAAATGTATGGTTCCCGCGACAGAATTTGACACAACAGAGTTGTGGGCGTCACCTCACCTAAGTCAACACTTTTCAGAAAAATGAAACATTTTCAAGTCTCAACCTGAATTATAAAGGTAATAAAAGTAATATGCGACATCGTGTCTCATATGTACGAATTTCACAATTAATGCCTGTTGTCGTTTTGTTAATTTGCTTCTCATAGAAATACTAAGAAAGAAACAATCACTATATTGCACCATAAAAAGAAATATGACACCAAATTCGACTAAAAATACTTTATTTTGTTCCAGTGTTCGCAGTCATCGGTTTATACGAGTTGAACGTGATCCCTCAGTCCCAAGCTGGCTTCTACTGCAACGACCCAAAACTGTCCTTCGTCTTTGATGGGGACACCGTGTCTTCTGCTGTGCTGGTGTCTTCTATTCTGTTGCTGCCACTGGTCACGGTAAGATTTCTGAACATCCAGTTTATTTGATCGATTTCTAGTCTACCGTAGTCTTTTCGTAGACTAGGAATCAATTAAATCGCTTGATGATGCTATTGCCGCCCATGAACATAAAGTATTTATAAGTGCAGCTTCTCTGGTTCTGTACTTCTGCTCCTACCTACTTTGCAATCCGCATTTTTTTTTTATACTTATTACTTAATCTTTAACAAGATAAATTTATTAACGAGAAACTTAAATACTGAAACAAAGACAATAAAAATACAACTATAAATAAATTAATTAATTTAAATAAACACTATTTATAAATAAAAAATTAAATCTAAATCGGAGGCTGCGGGCAAAGTACCAATTAGGCTGGCAGCATTACCTCGCTGAATGGCCAAACTAATACGTTGGCCGAGGTAGGCGCCAGCCCTGGGGTCATTTGATTTGGCGACCAGTCTTTTGGAGATATCTTTAAAGAGGGCTTTTGCGTCTGGCCCCCACGGACCCAAGGTTTCAACAGCAAAAGGCAGAAATATGAAGTCTTCGCCTAGACACTCATATTTCCGCCTCTTGCTGGTTTCCGCGTGAGCGGCGGCCGCTCCCGCCTCTTTACTTAATCTATTCTATACCTTTAGAATATAGAGAACTAAATTACCCTACACGTACTATATATTGTTTACTATAATTAATGTTAGATACCTCTCTTACTAGTTTAATGTTAAATACTTCTCTAGTTTAGCTTTAATGTACTAGATCTGCTTGTTAATTAAATAAAATTTGATAATTAAATTAAATTTTCCACGAATTTGTACCATGTATTCTTCTTCAGGTTTTTATCACCGAACTAATACTGTATGACTCTAACTCGGAGCGGACTCGACTCAACTACAGCATGCGGAAGACTCTCTCGATCTACCGAAGCTACTCATACGGGCTCTTCGTCAACTTCATTGTTGTTGAAGTTATGAAGGCCGTCTCAGGCAGCCCCAGACCCATATTCTTTGATGTCTGCCAGCCAGACGCCGCGTTGACATGCAAAGAGTGAGTAAAAGCTGCTTCTTTAAAGGCATTGTTTATGATTTTCTATTTCAGCTCGTTATTACCGTTGACCTAATTTTTTTTAAAATCTTATAGTGACTGATTACCACAATACAGTTAAAACTTTGCAAGTATATTACTGAGGCGATGTACCTACTATCAGAAAAATTTATGCATAGGCAGCTGACGGCAGGTCTACGTAATTATAGTAGAGGAGGTAATGCTAGCGTTTGCTAAGTCATTTCATACCGACCAAATTTTTGTCCAGCGGTAGCTTAATATTTATCAATCAATATAATCAGCGTCAGTCGCCGCACCCGTGGTGGAATGTTAACTGAGAGTATTTCAAAGTTGTAAAAAAAATAGTTGCGAAAAGTGATTTTATACCGAATGAAACTTTGATAGATGATTATTGAGGTCATGTTTAACCAAAAAATCACAGTCAGCCGTATTGTAGACGGGGGATTCAACGTCAGTTGCATTACTGAACATGTAAAAATTTTTTGAATATAAAGTCATTTTATACCGTACAAAATTTATACAGGTGAATGTTTCTACTTTGTAAATAATACAGAAAACCGTCAGTCGCTAATACGATGGTGGAAAAACCGTCAGCCAGCGATATAAGTTATGACCAATATAGCCCTACTTCGCGCTCAATGTATCCTAGGGCGTCGCGTAGACGACATTTACACCTGCAAACATTCAGCTGACGGCGATTTTCGTTTGAATTAACCATAAAATGATCTCACATAGCAATTTTAAGTAATTAATTCGATAGTCAATATTTGTGAAGAAGAATTATATACATTTTACTTTAAAAGCGCCATCTGTTGTTATATACTAAAACTAAAATAACACCTACCGAACCTAAACGTGTATAATCTAGATATGAACCTTTATTGGGTGCGAATTGGGATCTTTTTAATGTCAATTCAATACGATTCCCAACAACAACTTTGAAATGCTCTCAATTTTTATTCCACCCATTATGAAGTGGCTGACGATCATAGCTGTTATGTATTAGTCGAATACTATAATTATTGTAACGATTTTCGCTCGGTATGAAATCACTTTTTAAACTGAGCGCGACCTCCCCTACTATTATTTGGCTTTGTCAATCCCAGCCGACAGATTAAAAATACATTGACTTGTGATAACCTGAATAAGTAACGCAGATCAGCCACCTATTTAGCAGTATGTTACGCATTAAATAATGTGATTTTCATTGATTGAATTTTATCTTGACAGTCCATGTAATTTTTCTTGCAGCTCCGAATGGGTGAGCAGTTTCAAGTGCACCCCCAACAAATACTCAAGCTGGATGCAGACCGACTCCTACCACAGCTTCCCATCAGGACACACGTCTTTGTCAGTGCTGTGTGGATTCTTTACGGCTGTAAGTACGCTTATTAATCTTATCCTTTTTTCAGTTGTATATCAGTTCCCAGCATCCCCGCTTAGCAGTGTTTCCTTCCTCTTTATTGTTTAGTCATTTATCACAAATGTGGTATTTTCTTCTTTTTTCATAGTATTGGTTTTCTTTATTGGTGTTTTTATCAAACGTGACCCAAATATTAACCAAAATTAGGCAACTATAAATATGCTACTGTTTTAAGTACCTTGTTTCCAAACATATTATAACATCATCCTTCCTCATGTTACCGTACTTAGGAAAATTGATTTTCAAGTATGTCATAGTAAAATAATAATACTTCTTTAACCACTTATTCATCGTCTTAATATTTTTATACATCAATTACTATACTATACAGGTTGTTAGGCTTAACACCGCATTCCCAGCATTGTTCTCATAGAAAAAGCTGTTCATTTTGACGGGCTCATTTGATGGTTTTAAGGATAACGGTGTTAATCCTAACACCCTGTATTTTACTTGTTTCTACTTTTCTTCTAATCTTATATTCTTTTACAGTGGTACCTTCAGAAGCGCGCGTTTAGCTGGCGGAACAAGACCATATTCCTGGTACCTCTACTCCAGATGCTCTGCATCAGCTACTCTGCCGTCTGCTCCCTCTCAAGGATCACGGACCACCGGCACCACTGGTGGGACGTACTGGTGGGGGGCATCGTGGGCTTTGTCACGCTCTTTTATACGGTACGTTTGAAATATTGATGATAAGAAAACTGTGTCTGATACAACTAAAAATGTGAGCGAAGATGCATGGGTATTGGACAAGTGTTTGTTGTTATTTCACCCAAACATGCTTGGTACATTTTTATTGAGTAATAATTTAAGCTCTGGATAAAACAAAACAAAAGCTACGTTTTATCCCGAACATAGTATAGATATCAGTAGAATACCTATCACTTGCCAAGTATGAATTTGTATTTATGCAGGTGAAGAACATGGCAGAAGCACCTAGGTAGCTTCTGCCACGTTCTTCGTCTGCGTAGCGTCCTCTTTTGTATTCATACGTATTTACTTATTTTCGCTGTAATTAAAACAATCAAATCTTACCTCAACATCTCTTGTCACAGGTCATGCTCAGCAAGAACTTCGAGAGGAGAAGGTGGACACGAGACAGAGTGATGACGTCCAGCCAGCAGACGGTTCAGACTTTTGACGGCCAGATGTCTACAGCGTAGACAGCACTGAGAAAATAAGAGAGACTGATCAAGGAGGATAAAGAACAGAAGAAAACATATCTATGAACGCTCCATATCAATCTAGCCGAAATTTAAAGAGGAAAAGTTTGTTTGCATCGAAAATACTCCGAAACTCCCGGGCCGATTTTGACGAAACTTGACAATCACATAAAATAGGTCACGGGAAATAATAAACGATACATCTTATCGTGTGAAGTTAAAGGATTGCCGCGGGATACTGATTTTACGTAGACGAAAGCGCGCGCAATTTCTAGCACCAATTATTTCTTTGAAGAACATAATAGATATTTAGATTGTAGTATATACTGAAGAAGAGAGAAGAAAGGCAATAAAGATGGTGCTGATTTTTACCAATATTCCTCTACCATTAACTTATTAATAGGAAGTCTATTTTTAGAGTTATTTTAACTTTCAGAGATTAAAGTAATTCTAAATGGAGTAAACAATCAGTATTTTACATTTAATTTTGAGATACCATGTACAATTTTTATATTAAATTAACAAATTGTAAATATTACGTTGTAAATAATAGGATATAGTGACTGTTTTGTTGAATAAAAAGTTTTTTTATCAAAGGTTTCTTTTTATTTTTTTTATTTGATCCTTTTAATTTCATTGTAACATCAGAGAAATTCATTTAAAGAAAGGAAAACTATTATTTGGTCGGGCTATGTCAAGGCAATGATAGTCTTGATCTGTTGGCGTGAATATTCATCCGACCAAATTACGTGGGTAAGTCCTTCATCTGCCCACAAATCAATTTGTATTATGATACCTTTATAGCATCATAACATTACCTAACGTTAAATAGGCAAAATTGTTTACCACGTAGGAACCGTACATTTTTACATTTTTTTCCAGGATAAAAATTATCTTATGCCCTTTCCCGGGACTAAAAGATTCTCCATTCCAAATTTCAGCAAAATTGGTTTAGCGGTTTGGGCGTGAAGAGGTAACAGACAGACTGATAGACAGCCATACAGACATACTTTCGCGTTTATAATATTAGTATGGATACCAACGCCCTAACAGGCCAATTTAGGCTTACGTCAAACATCCATTATATAAAGTGCCTAAAACGCTAAGTGGGCATGTTGCATCAGATCCCACCCTTATTACAGGACATTGCGACAGCGAAACAATTTTGATGTCTTTCATGAGACAGAAGTCTTGGGAATTTATTTACAATATAGTGTATAGATATTTAAAACTATATCCAATATTGCCTTATTTAAAGCAATAAAATCTTGTAATTTTATATATAAAATACTCGTGTCACAATGTTAGTCCACAAACTCCTGAACTGGCTTTACTGATTTTTACCAAATTTTATATGCATATTCAGTAGGTCTGAAAATCGGCTACTGGGTACTTTATATATTGATAAGTGCATTTGTTGAATAAATAAAAGTAAATTATTAGAACCTGAGACTGACGGCGACCATTGTTTGTGCGACGGTATAGCGATCGACGTTGCCATGGCGACATACTTATTTAGTCACTTCAATAAAATAATATGGGCGAAATATTTTATATTATGGCAAAGCAACGTTTGCCGGGACAGCTAGTAATATATAAAATTCTCGTGGAGGTAATAAAAGTCAATCCTTAGGGAAATTGGCACACCTTTAGTGTTTGAAACTTCTCCAAGAAACGACTTTTATTAAATTCTGTGTATCGCATAGATTGGAGAATCTTCCAACCAACATCTACTCCTCATACCTAAACAACATAATATTATTTTATCGGATCATATATTATTACACAAATGAGTAAATTATCAGTAAAATACGATTTTTAAAGAAACCACTTGACAAAAGTGACTTTACTATTATGCGTCTATATAACTATTTTCTTTGTTATCAAATTCTAGTTGTATTTAGCCACACCCGTAGCACAGTTAGATAATATGAGCTTTCCTGATAACCCAGCGCTGTCAGACAAGTGTGAAATGGGGACTGCTCTAGAATCCAGATAGTCCCAAATCAGATCTAAGTATAACATAAGTTATGATTGTCAGAAAAGCACATCTACATAATATTTAATTGATATGTAAAGGCAAAGAGTGACAGATAAAGGACAAGCTAAACTTCTGAGACCAGAAACTTAAGCACACTTGGTGATATTATGATTTAAACATTTATTGAAAAATCATTAAACATTTCGTCCCCAACTGCCGTGGCTTAAATAGGGATCAAAATAATATCACATGAATATTATGTAAAATGGCGAAGACGGAAAAATGGAGAATAATATGTATAAATTGGATGCCTACCTTTTTTTTTAAATGAAATAAGGGGGCAAACGAGCAAACGGGTCACCTGATGGAAAGCAACTTCCGTCGCCCATGGACACTCGCAGCCTCAGAGGAACTGCAGGTGCGTTGTTGGCCTTTTAAGAGGGAATAGGGTATTAGGTGAGGGTAGGGATGGGAAGGGAAGGGAATAGGGGAGGGTAGGGAAGGGAATAGGGTAGGGGATTGGGCCTCCGGTAAACTCACTCACTCGGCGAAACACAGCGCAAGCGCTGTTTCACGCCGGTTTTCTGTGAGAACGTGGTATTTCTCCGGTCGAGATGCCCATTCGTACCGAAGCATGGCTCTCTCACCTAATTTGGATATCTAATCAAAATATTATGTTTAGAATTTGTCTTTTCATCACGTTTGCAAAAAATTTCCTTTTCAAGCTTCTAGTTCAATCTAAAGGTACTAGACAAGTTTTAAAGGCTCTGGCAACTTCATAATAAATTCATTCTGAATGACTAATCGAAATGCAATTTTGTTCATTACGGTGAGTCATCGGAAATCCCGCTGCAGGTGAATACTAATGAAGGGTTACAACTTACACGCAATCCCTATGCACTTATCTAGATGACGCTTGCAACTCTGTTGCGCAAAAACTCATTTATCGCGCAGAAATCGCAGGACTATGTAAAAATAGCGATCAACAATCCACTATCAATAATCGCGCGAGCGATTGCTGGGTATAAAAACAATGACACCATGTATGGCGATCGATTGCAATCGTATTGTTTTGGCTGATACGTGATACGAAATTGCGATTTTGGAGCAATTATCGCGCAATAATTGCTATCGCATTGCTCTCGCAAGATACGTGATACGGGGGCCGAACACACTTCTTTGGGATAAAAAAAATGTATCTTCATTCCAAGTTTCAGAAAAATCAGTTCAGCGGATTGGGCGTCAAGATGGTTAGTTTGGTTACATCTTGACGCCCAATCCGCTGTTAAGACGTGGTTAAGACAAGGTGCGTTGCCGACCTTTTAAGTGCGAATAGGGTAATAGGGGAGGGTAAGGAAGGGAAGGGAATGGAATAGGAGAGGGTAGGGAAGGGAATAGGGTAGGGGATTGGGCCTCCGGTAAACTCACTCACTCGGCGAAACACAGCGCAAGCGCTGTTTCACGCTGGTTTAAATAATATGGATAGTAACAAAAGGCACCAACCTACCTATGTTATGAAAATAAACCCTTTGAAATATTTAAAAGATTCGCATGTTCTTAAAATATTTTTTCTGCAGCTAGAGGGTTGTCCATTAATCACCTCGCAACTTAGATTTTTTTAACCCACATTGGTAAGGGTAGTGAGATGATTTTTAAGATTTTTGTCAAAAGCCTTCCATTGAAGAGTTAGAGTCCATAAGCAACTGTAGAGATGAATTTCAATAATTGAAGACGTGAGTAGAAGAATCGAACAAGTAACATTTCGTAACATACGAACAAGACCTCATTTTTCCCTAATTATTTTAATAAAACTTGTAACTCATCTACTTCATAACCTAACTAATATATCTGGCTACACATATAATTCATAGTTTTTCTATTTCAAATATTTTTTCCGGCCCCAATGCCTCCATTTAAGCAAAAAAACGGGAAGTTTTTTCATGTTACTTACCTTATTCTTCCACTCACGTCTTGAAGTATGATACAATAAGTCCTTTATTTTCTATCAGCAAGCTTCTATTTTTTTAAAGAATTTCGTGCTTTATAACTTATTCCCTTATCTTACACTAATTAAAATTACTAATTAAGGATATAAATAGCGAACAGATGCGTGAAGTGACCCGTGAACTGCGCTTTGTTAATTAATTCGTGAAACTCGAATTAGGTTATAATGTGACGTCATTGGCGCCATCTTGCGGCAGTAATCAACTTTCCCGCCAAACTTTGGAATTACATGGTACTTTCTATTTTAAATTCTAATATGTATAATTGTGAAGTTATGAGAAAGCTTTTGCGAAACGGCAACAGGACGTTAAAAATAACGAAACAGCAACACGACAGCAATATGATTATTTTTTTTTAAGTAAATTAAACAAAAATAATAATATTTATTAATTAATACCTAAAAAGTTCTGTTTCCTATTTTGCTTCTATTGCTATAGTCGGGACATTTTAATAGGCCACATTTGACAGTTCATCAAAATTGTACCAGGTAACCTTATAGCGACGTACATAAAAAATAAATATTTTCGTTTTGTTATAACTGCACAATTGATTAACTTTTTTCAATTACGATTACATACTTATTATAAATATGACCGATACGAATTATTTAACGATTTGCTTTTACTGATAAACAATTCTAAACGTATTAAACAAATTCTGATCTTAATAATTGCACGTCGTTACAATGTTACGTCAGCCGACCTTTTTTCTTTTTAAATTCTAGGGAAGTTACCCTAAAAATCGAAAGCGAATAAATAGTATCGATGCATTGATTACTTGTAACGAAATATCCCCATAAATTAATAACCACGCTGTGAAAAGTAAAACATATTTATGTGAAACGAATAATGATAATACTACATTTAACAGTTTTTATGATTCAAGCGAATAAATGCATATTTTTTTTGTAAATTATGTACTTTTATTATTTTGCTCCTTGAATTTGCAAAAGAAAAAGTAATAATGGGACAGGAGTTTGTTTCAAACGTATAAATATTCAAATATAAATATTCGTTTTGGTCGATGTTTTTACGCAGTTCACTTCACTATGGAGATTAATCTGACAGATGTCAAATGTGGCCTATTAAAATGCCCCGACTGTATCCACCGTTTCTAATAAATTCTGCCTAACAAGTATTCATAATCGCATAGTCTGTGGTCTAAAATTTTACATAATAAATAATAATAGTCAAATGGAAACAGAAATCTATAAGTATGCACTATTTTTAAAATCATACATAAACATACAAACAGACACGTGTTCGATTAATTTATTAGTAGCTAATGCATGTCCGGTGTTCGAATATAGACGTCAAATGCATTAGCTGTCATCTGACACCGTTTAGGCGGGAAAAAGAGAATGAATAATAATATTCATGACAACACCGTTAAAAATAATATTATGTTGTTATTCTGTACTCTGCGAAACATGGCGGTAGCGGTCATTGACATCCTCATCCCTGCAATGATATTCTACACAGATCTGTTACGTTCATACTATTTTCCGGCTTAAATCTCCTCCGAGCAATTTTCAAATTCAAAATTGGACACATCGACAAATTTGACAGATAAGTGAAACAAAAGATATGAAATGCCATTTACATAAAAGAGACAGTTCTATTTTTAAACGTCGTACTGCAAAGTTTCTTGTGCTTATGACTAAAAGACGACCCAATTGGGCCGTTTTTTAAACTTCACAACGCGCGCGGTAGTAACATAATATCTGCTTTAAGTTTTTCATATAATATCATTGATTCCCTGTCAAAAACTTGTCATTTATACAAATATTATAATTTTCTATACAAAGCTGCGATTAACAACATCTGACACTTATATAAATATAAGTATATACTATAAATCGCGGCATATATAGAAAATGACAAGTTTTTGACAAGGAGTCAATGACCGCTACCGCCATGTTTCGCCGAGTACAGTATACTGTATATTATCTACACTTTTTATGGAGCTAAGCCGGTATCACACGACGCGACGCTGTTTTCAAGGATTAATAATCCTATTAGGATTTAGGGAAAGTCTTTTTGCGGGATTTCACAACGTTATTTAATTTTGAAGGAAGTTTTTCATTAAATCTCATAAACAGGTTCATACCAAAAAAAGATAATTATTTCAGCTTACAATATTTTTTTATAAATAAGTACGATAAATTTCAAAAGAAATACAATGCTTAAATCTTGCATCGCCTGCCTTGATCGACACAACACGCAACAGCATTTGAAACAGAAACAAAAATAGATGGGGTGTTAGAAAACAAAATTGACGACAGATTTAGACGAGAGAAAAATTATCTCTTGCATACAGTGACTACTATTTTTAATGTACAAAATGAGTAGCATATAAGTATTGACAAACTTAATTTTTTTTAGTTCATGAATTTAAATAGCTGTTATAAGAAGTCTTGATGCAGCGCCATCTGTTGTCGAGTAGACGATACAAAATTGAACTTCGAAACCAAGAACTAAGAAGAGCTTAAAAATATTATCCTGTCCCAGGCAACAATATTTTGAGAGTGCTTCTTAGAATACAGTTAAATCATCAACGGATGTAAATGCTTTATTTCCTACAAATGTGATTATAAAGCATGATTCGTCAACAAGTCTAGGTCATTTAGATTTAGACAAAGTCTGTTTAGATCACCGTAAATCTGTCAAACTGTTTCCATTCAAATTCAGAATATTATGCATAATGAACAAACGTAAAATCACTTGCATCGAACAAATATCAAACTTAAAATCACACGAATATATGCTGTATTGCATTTGAATAAAGTCAATAATTTGAAATCGATGAAAAGTCTATTGGCTGAAAAGCGATTTTAGACTCTGAAATGTTGTCTTAGAGTTCATGATAGTTGTTATAATAGTGTTGTGGACTTGTGGTAAATGTCATGGGATTGAAAACTGTGAAGACAGGCGTGGCATTGTTTTTCTAGCGGGGACCCGTTGAAGGATGCTTACCAGCGCCCACTAGGCATATTGTGTTGGTTGCACAGTTTTTCCATTGTATAAAGTACTTTAATGTGTCATGGACGTCATTTTCTTGCATTAAGTGCTAGCTAATAAAATGTTATGCAGGACATTGGCAGGACATAAATAACAATTACATCTAGAGTTACTGCCGAACACTATAAAATATAAGCTTTTGAGATTATAATTTTAGAGGAAAACCTAAAAATGCAGACCTTTTCTTGCCCTCTGGCAGCTGGCTACGTCAGTCGGCTCCGGGCTTTTAATTTTTCCTTTGTCCCCGCTTACGCGCTACAAATATTTTATTTAGATATTGTACAAATTCAGTTGACCTACTAGATGACGCCCGCAACTCCGTTGCGCCAAATTTGATTTATCGCGCGGGAACCGTATATTTTCCGAGGTTGCACTTCACCTAAGTACGTGATTGAGGTTGCACCTCAATCACGTTAGTTATAGGTGTCCTAATATTATGTCCTTTCCCGGTATTCAAAGTATATCCATACCAAATATGAAAAAAATTTAGAGTCAAGAGTAGGGTTGCCACCTTTTATTTTTGCATTTAAATTACATTGGTTACTCTAAGTACGAAAAATAATGTACACAGTATAAAAATAAAGTACAATTTTGGAGTTTATTGCAGTTTACTCCTTAATCGATTTTCATATATAAGGCGCCCGGTATGAGAAAAATCCGAGGGGTAAAACCTACTAACAAGTAACGAAAATGTGTCACGTTTTTGGACGACGGAAACTTTCTAATTTGGCTGTGAGTGTATTAAGACCATAAAGGTAATATACCTATCGGAATATAATATTATATAAAATAATATAATTATATTATTATATAATTATAATAATATAATAATATTATATAAAATAATATAATAATATAATTCTATAATAATATAATTATTTAAAATTCAGGGAGGGGGTAGCCGAGGTGTTGCCTTTGATGTTAGAAGAAACCCCGTTCCTCTAGGCCTATTGAGAGCGGAGTTATGGCTACTTTAGTAAGACGTTTGACAGTTGCCGAGCTGTCAATGTCAAAGTTTGAATGCTTGTAACTCGGCAACTATTTATCCTGGATATGAGTTTCTTCGGCTTGATCTTCCTGGATTTTTCTCCTTTATTTGATTCTGGCCTTAGAATTGAGAAAAAAATGATGTCTCTGATTTAGTTCAAATTCAGGGAGGGGGTAACCGAGGTGTTGCCTTTGGTGTTAGAAGAAACCCCGTTCCTCTAGGCCTATTGGAAGCTGAGTTATGGCCGCTTTTGTTCGACGTTTGACTATGGCAGAAAGGGGTGTAGATAATATTGCTGGAACATCTGATTTCATATTATATTAATCTTTTTTCAGTTGAATAAACTCTTTTTGCGTATGGTTAGATACTCGTACGTAAGGAGTAAACTCCAGTCGTGCGTCGGAGCTGACACACTTTTTTTTATTTTTATTTTTTTATTAGCTATTATATTTAAAGTTATTTTTTTTTTGCTTTTTGCAGTAAATGAGTATCTTTCGATCGATAAGTACTTAAATTTCGTTTAACGAAAAATACTTACTTCAAGAGAAATCAAATTATGAGAAATGAAGTATTTTCGCGTAGGTACCTACTTTATTATTACTATAAAGTACAGAGTACAATTACCTTAAATAACGCACAATACTTTATTATAAAGTACGGGTGGCAACCCTAGTCAAGAGGTAAAAGACAGACACATTTAGGTACTTTTCAATTCTTTCACGTCATGAAACATTGTAAAATTGTACAATGGAAACGCGCCATAGAAAGCTTAGTAAGCTAAAGCTTGTGAAATGGTGCTAAAGTGGCCATATGAATAACATCTTCACTGAAGTGGATGGAACATGGGAATCTACGCCTAGGGCCCTAAGAGCTAACAAGTATGTCAAGTTGTTTGATGATTTCTAAAGGATAATAAAATTGGAAACAAGAAGTGTCTTCATTATTTTTGTTTTTGAGCTGTTATTGAATGTTAGTTACTGGTTATTGAATGATTAAATTAAGCAATTACCCAGTAAGCTTCCTATGACCAATTTTGATATATCAAGGAGCTTCCTAATATTTTCTTATTTCTATACTTAATATAAGGTCTCGTATGCCTCAAAGACACGATCCCTAAAGAAGTAACATCTTATATTATAGATTAGTACTCACCCACACTCATTACTCTCAACAGGTAGGTACGTAGTTAGTTGTACGTAGGTACTCAGGTATTACGTAGCTGTACCTACGTAGTTGAATATAGTGCTTCTTTACATAGGCTTGCAGATTTATTGCAATTTTCGCCAAAAAAATCGCAAATCTGCTTACACCTTTATCTCGTGTTTACCACCCCGACCTTGAACCTGGTGCGTTCAAGTGCGAGGATAAGGGGGTCTAAATTGACTAATAGCCCAATTTGATCTTCCTCCACTGTCACATAAATATGATGATTTATTATAGCGCTCATTACTCGGACGTAAATATTGCGATCACTATCATACACGTGGAACCAGTGTGTTCTAGAATTTTATCAGACACGAAAAACGTCGATAATTTAATGTTTTATCGATATTTACTAACGGAACACGCACAACCCTTGACTACTTCAACATTTTTGGTTTTCTAGTATCCACTATTCGCCGCTTGATGGCGTTGAATAATAATAACTCTGACTGAGAAGAAAACCTAATACGCGTGGCGCGTGAGCTTTCGGTCTGTGCGTACGCGTATTGCGATCGTTAGTGCAAGTGTACCTATTTACGTAATACGTGTCGTTTGTTTAGTTCCAACCATTATTTTGCATGATGGAGGAAGAGGAAGATTTAAATTCACAAAGTAGCAATAGCAGGGATTCTGAGTACATCAGAGAGTGTGAAGTTGAACTTCACAACCTCGAATATTCGGGAGATATTACAATTCAAGATGATATAAATCATCAGCCTATTAATCAGAAAAGGAAAACTCGAGAAGATGAGTCGGAAAATAGTGATGGTTTTACAACGGTTGTGCGTAAACCGAAACGTTATATACGTAGTACATCTTTGACTGATAAGTCTGTTCAGAAACAAGGGGGATTTGAGCGAATGGAAGATTTTGAGGAAAAAAATGAAATTTGCGTTACTTCTAGTAGTGAGTTACCTAAACAGATGGCGATGGCACGGTTATTACTAAGCGAAAATATTCAGAATATTATTAAAATAAAATACAAATCTCCCTACAAAGTTTTTATACAATTTGAAAACGAAAATGATGCCGAAAAATTGCTCAAGTGTTCAAAATTCAAAGATTTAGATTATCGATGTCAAAAGACTTTTGAAAACTCTGTTTCTTATGGTTTAGTTAAAGGGGTTGATTTGGATTTAAAGGAAGATGAGATGTTTAAAATTTTTGAGTGTGAGCACAGTATATTAAACATAAAGAGATTGAAAAGGTTGTCCTCGGAAGGAAAATGGATAGATAGCGAATCAGTTCGAATATGTTTCCAAAATTCTACCTTACCTCCGTATGCATATGCATATGGTTGTAGGTTTAAGGTAGAACCTTTCGTATTTCCGGTGACCCAGTGCTTTGGCTGTTGGAAGTTTGGACACTATATAAAATTTTGTCCCAGTAAAAAAATTTTGTGTCCCAAGTGTGGGAATTCAAGTCACGCAAATTGTTCATTAGAGAACATTCAATGCTTAAATTGTAAAGGCTCACATTTTGTACTTGATCGAGGCTGCCCAATGTTTGTGAAAGAAAAAGAAATCCGTCTTTTGATGAGTGAACAAAGTATCACTTATAAAAAAGCTCTAGAGATAATGGCTAAACGACGTGAGGAAAAAAATAAATATAATTCTCATATTGATGACAACAGAGCTAGTAATGTTGAGATTGTAACAGAGAATAATTTGACTACACCAAATTTGTACAGTGATGTTGTGAAAAGAAAAGTTGGAATACGTGAAACACAAGATTTGATTTCTGGAAGCTCTGAATCAGAAAATGGGATTCGTACTTCAACAGGAAGAAAATCAAAGAGAGTGCAGAAACAAAGAAGGCTACGTAATAATGAATCAAGACATGACAGAAATCAAGGTGAAACAGTTAAAGAAATGGAAGTAGATAATCATATTGAAGAAGAAAATGACACACAAAGAAATAATGTAGAAAAGGAAGGAAATAAAATAGATGTTAAAAAGTTATTGGAAAAGTTATACCAAGCCATAATGTCAAAGAAAACGTTGGAGGAAAAAATTGGTGCAGTTGTTAAAATTATTATTGAGGAATGTAAAACATTTATAGTTAATTTCTTTAGTAGGTTCCATTTATTTGAGAGTATATTAGAAGCTGTACTTAATAATGGACAGCGATAGTACGGAATTTATTGATATTAATATTGTACAGTGGAATGCTCAAAGTTTGCGCCCAAAATTGACTAGCTTTAGTGATTTTTTAATTCAAGAAAAAATTCACATTGCTATAATTAGTGAAACCTGGTTTGACTCCAATTTGGAAATTCATATAAATAGTTACAATATCTTCAGAAAAGACAGAGAGGACTCATATGGTGGTGTGGCAATTTTAATTCATAAATCTATTCGATGTTCGGTAAGCACTTTTCAATGCAATAATTCAAGTATAGAGACGCTTCATGTGAAGGTTCATAACTGTAAATATATTGAAAATATTGTTTCTGTTTACTGCCCGTCGTCTTCTAGAACAATGTTAGAGGACTGGAATTTTTTGTTTAGTTCTTTTCCTAATAAAACTATAATAGCGGGAGATCTTAATGCACACCATAGTGATTGGTCGTATAAAACAGATTTGAGAGGAACTCAGTTGTCGGATGTTATTTCAGACAATAATTATGTATATTTAAATGATGGGACACATACTCGCATAAAATTAGTTAATCAAAACTTACAAAGATCGTCGCCAGACATCACATTCGTGTCTGCGGATATTGCTATTAATTTTCTATGGGCTGTTTTAAATGAGAATTTTGGTAGTGATCATCTTGTAATTAAGTTCTACACAAAAATAAATTTTTCAAATGATTATTTTCAAAAAAGAAACTTAAAGAAAATTTCATGGTCTAAGTTTCAAGAAAGTTTAGTTTCATCTTTTTCAGAAATTAATGTAGAATCCTTAAATAGTGATGTACAATTAATGTATGATGTTTTCCTAAATATGTTAAACAAAGCGATTGACATCAGTGTACCTCTAATAAAAATATGTAACAACCCACAGTCTAAGTTTAAGCCAAAAGATTATTGGTGTCAATCACTCTCATTGGCTGTAGCCCAACGCAGATTAGCTCTTAGTACATTTCGTCGAAATCCCACCCCAGATAATTTTATTAAATTACAATCTAAGATTAAGGAGGCAGCAAAAGTGATTAAAATTAAAAAACAAGAAAGCCGTAAAATTTTTTATGATTCAATAAGTTCGGAAACTTCACCTACTGAAATGTGGAGACGAATGCAATGGATTAAAGGTATTCGTAGAAATGTATCGTATGTAGATGTAGATAGTCGTAAATTTTTATTAGAATCACTTACTCCAGATTGGGTCGAAAATATCTCTCCGACTTTTTCCTCCGAAAACTATGAATTAGAATCGAATTTTTCCTTACAAGAACTTAAAAATAGTATTAAAAATAAAGATACGGCGCCAGGGGATGATGGTATCACATACTCTATGATATCTTCGCTTCCAGAAAGTTTATCAGTCTTTCTATTGGATATTTACAATTTGATTTTTAATACTGGACAGATTCCATGGCAATGGCGGGAGGTGGTTATTTTACCGATATCTAAAGTTAATCAACATGGGGCCGATTTACAACTGAGACCTATTTCTTTGATGACCTGTATTTGCAAAATTTTTCATAATATGATTCTTAAACGTCTTGAATGGTTTGTTGAAAAAATAATGTATTATCATCTGCAACAGTAGGTTTTAGAAAGTCTCAATCTTGTATGGATAATTTAGTTCGTTTAGTTTCTTATATTCAAATTGGGATGTCTGATAATATGCCAACTCTTGTCTGTTTCTTGGATATCGAGAGTGCTTATAATGATGTTTTAATAGATAAAATGATTTTAAGTTTGGATGAAATTAATGTTGGTAAAAAAATTTGTAAATACTTATGGTCTTATTTGAAGGAGAGACACTTAAAAATTAAAAAAGATGATGGACTAGGAGATTTTATACGATGGACTTTTAAAGGCTTGGCGCAAGGAGATCCGCTCTCTCCTACTCTTTTTAATTTAGTAACCCGAAAGATTTGTAAATTAGTTTTGGATGAAGGAATTGGTGTTTCTCAGTTTGCTGATGATTTTGCTATTTTTTTAAAAGATAAAGACCTTAATGAATGCGCAAGAAAAATTCAAAGTGTTCTTGACAAAATAATTGTAGTATTAAATGAAATTGGTTTAAAATTATCTATAAACAAAACAAAATTTTGTGTTTTTAGCAGAGGAAGGAGAAAAAATATACCGGTTTTAAATATTTATAATAATCAATTGTCTTCAGTAGATTATTATAAATATTTGGGTGTATGGTTAGACAGGAGTCTCCTTTGGGGTAAGCACATTAAAATGACGGAAGAAAAATGTAATAAGTATTTAAATATTCTAAAGGTTCTCGTGGGAACGTCATGGGGAGTTCATCCAATACATATGAGAAGTTTATATTTTTCATTAATTAGATCGAGACTTGATTACGGTAGTATTTTATTTGCTAGTTCAGCTAAAAGCAATATTTCTAGATTGGATAAAGTTCAAAATCAGGTGTTAAGAATTATAGGTGGATTTATTAGGAGTTCACCGATTCATTGCATGGAAAGTGAGCTGAGCATTCCACCACTATTTATAAGAAGACAATTTTTAGCATACAAATATATTTTAAAATCATATTCTTGGAAAGATAATATAACAGTAGATCTAATAAAAGAGCTTAGTCTTAAATGTCAAGGTCGATATTGGTATAGGAAAAAACTCCCACTTTTAGTTAATGTTTACCGTGAAACATGCAATTTAGAAATTTACTCTAGTCATCTGCTGGATCAGTTTTGTTTGGATATATGGCTGTCTCAAATAGACATAAGGAGCTTTGTTATCCTCAATTTAAGCAGTGTTAAAAAAGCTAAGGATGAATATGAGCCAAATAATTTAAAATTTACAATTCAAGACGAAATAGCAGATAAATATAGATCATGGCATAAATTATTCACAGATGGCTCTAAAAGTAGTTCTGCACGAGGGGTAGGAATCTATGATCCAGCAAATGATCAAAGTTTTATGTTTAAAGTGATAGGAGAAGTTTCAATCATGTCATTAGAGTTAATTGGTATTTATGAATCTCTAAAATATGCTATTGAAAGTAATTTGAGAAAAATTGTTATTATGTCAGACAGTAAGAGTGCACTACAACATATCGTCCGATGTGCGACGGGATCACGAGGGATATCGATTGCTTATAATATTCTGGGATGTATTTATGAATGTGATAATAGACAAATTGATTTAAAGTTACAGTGGGTCCCGTCTCATATTGGATTATCAGGTAATGAAGAGGCAGATAAATTAGCAAAAGAAGCATGTTCATCTGGGAGTGAATTAACCATAAAACCTTTTTATTCGGAATTGTTATCAAAATTTAAAAACAAAATATTTTATCTGTGGAAAGAATATTTTGATGAGAGATGTAAAACAAAAGGAATATGGTATAAGACAATCCAATGTGAGCCTCTTCATATCCCTTGGTTTGCAGATAGTAACATAAGTAGAAAATTGTTAAAAACAGCCTTAAGAATCCGTTCAGGACATATTCTATCAAAGTCATTTGCATTTTTAATGAAGATAGAAGATTCAGCTATTTGTGAAAGTTGTAATAAAATAGATGATGTCTGGCATGTTTTGATGGAATGTGTCAAGAATAGAAGTAAAAGAAATTTATTCATCAATCAATTTAATATAAATCTTTTAGATGTGGGATGGATCCTGAGTTGTTTGCACATGCCTAGGTCTAATGCAGCCTTGGCTATTTACAATTTATTGCTGAAAGTTGATGAGTGAATTTCGTTAAGGCGGATACGATGGGGTTGACATGTCAATGACAAAAACCCCCTGGACCAAAAGTAGATTAAAAAAAAAAAAAAAAAAAACTTTTTTCAAAAAACGATTGAATCATTTTAATCACTAATGTAAGTTGTTATAAATTAAATAACAGTAATAAAGAGGTAATTATTATGTGCAAATCACGAGCGTACCGTGTTTTTGGCTTTTTGGTTAGAGATACTTTTGCCTTTGCTAAATAAAGAAAACAACATGTCAGAACTGTCACTGTCATGTTTGTTTGTTTTCGATCAAACTTCAATATTCAAATTTGTAAGTTGTAACGTACTTTATAAGTATTTTAGTGAATATTTTGTTTTAAATGCGATAAAATAATAAAAGCAATGCAAAGATGAATCCCCAAACCGATATAAGTGATGAAGAGTTTATTTCGTTTCTGAATGGACTCGGTGTAGATACCTACAAGAAGTCTTTTGAATGGATGTTGAATGATTCAGATTTCTCTGGTGTTTTGCGTTGGATTTACCAAAGCATAGACGAGAATAATGCTTTAAGTGCTCGGGAAGAATATAGGTATGTAAAAGTTTGCATCTATAATTGTTTTCGGTACTCACTTAAAGACACACTATTTCACACTACACGTGCACTACACTCTTATAGGGTTGCCAGGTCGCTAAGCCGAAAAGCCGGACAAAGCAGTCAGCTTAGCCGGACATATTGGTAAAAAGTCGGAAACTTTCAGTATACTTTAATTCTCTGAAAAGGCTAAAACCACGTGCTGCCAAATGCCTTTGGCAGCGCATATACAAATTTTCAGTTTTATTTAAATGATTTAGATTTACATCTTATTAAATGTCAAACCGTCTAAAATTTGTAGGATTTTCATATAAGATTATAGATTCAGAGCTCTACATAAGCCAGAGTCCTTCTAATTTTGGCCGCACACGCAACTAAAAAGCCTGACTGTCCGGCTTTATCACTACGCCTGGCAACCCTACTCTTATAACACAAAAACACTTAACAACTCTTATGAAGGTAAATACAAATTAATTAATTTTGTAAATATTAAAACACAAAAACATTTTGACAGGTACGCGGAAATAGAGAAAAAAGGTAAAGTGCTATCACAAGAAGCTTTGGAAGATAATATTGCGGCCTTGAAGCAAGAATACCCTGGTATTTGTATACCTGGCGACAAAACATACATTGAGGATGTGAAACTTAATATCAAATCTCAAAATGCAAAGTTTTGTATGTTAAAAAAACATGAAGATTCAATCAAGAATTTGATTAAACAAAACGAGTAAGTTTTTTATAAGTAAAAGAGCTTTAAATACATTTTTGTGCTTCTAGTAAGTGATGTGAATGAATGTGCTTACCTGAATATCTATTGTATACTGTTCAGGCTGAACAGTTCAGCCCTGGATTTATAAATTGGCCATAAGAGCTGCGGTCTAGGGGCGGCAGAATTTTAGGGGGGCAGCAGATAAAAAGTTGCCTACACTCATAAAAAAATATTAATCTTTCGTACTGTTGAATACATATTCACTTTATTACTATTCCACCTTAATTTCTAGTAATAAAATTCAAAATCAGTTCTGTCATGAACACTTTTGAACCATATTATGTTATTGTAATACAGTCAAAATCTGTTATAACGACATCGAAGGGACTACTCATATTTAGTCGTAAAAACTGATAGTTGTAATAACCAGTGACAACTGACAGGTGGTCATATAGCATTCAGCCGGGACCTTTGATTTTGGTCAACTTAACCGGTATGTTGTTCTAAATGATGTCACCATATACGGTTTTAACTGTATTAGTTTATTTCTCTAATTTTTACTTTATCATATTACAGGCTTGTTAACAAAGAACTGAATATTGAAGTCACCAAACTAAATGCCGCACTACAACAGAACAATGAGGAGGAGACTTCAGCCAAAGACGAGTGTGTCACGTTAGCAGAAGACGTAGAAACCATGACTAATGATATCACAAACGAAGTAGCCGGCATTCTCAGCATGTATGAGAGGTGTAGAAGTGATAAGGTATTTTTTCATACATTTTTCTCAGTTACTTGATGTTTGCACAAAAAAAAACTAGGATCATAACTTTTTCAGCTTTTTAAAAAGTTGCCTATGTCTTCCTGTGATGTCTATCCCAAGTTTTATTAAAGTGGGTCCAGTAATTTCTATGTTAATCGGTAGAAGGCTAGAAGCAACATAATATATATAATAATAAATTCTTTATTTGCACACACAAAAAAGAAAAGACAAAAAACATATAAAAGAGATAAAAAAACAAAAGAAATAACAACAAAAAAAAAATATATATAAATTACAAAATTGTGCACAAAGGCAGTCTTCAGCTTCAAGCTTCAAGGGGGGGGGCAGCCGTCCCCCCCTGGAAGCTAAAATACACGTCAATTTTCCTGGAAAGTGGGAATTCAAAACGTGGCACTCTGCGTAAAATGAGGTGCTGGAAACAAAATATATTTTAATCCTTCAGGCCCCGCGCGAGCACCGGTGATCGCGACAACAATAGAATACAATAGCAATTCCTGGAAATTCCGACTGAAGTACTAAGGCCAGGCCAGTTCGAAAACACTAATTTTTAGGCTTTCAGTCTGAAGAAATTATGTGGAATTCTCTTACACTAAAATTAATGTAGAATTAAAAAAGTAAGAAAGTAAAAAAATAATCGAACATAAATTGGGAGGGGGGGGGAGGGGTTGCAGGCCATGCTGCCCCCCCCTAGCTGAAATCCTGGGTACGCCCATGGCGGTCTTACTGCTTTAAGCAGTTTCTTCCAGTCAATCAGAAAACATATTGAATGTAATATATTTTTTAAAAAGTAGCTAAGTCTCTATGGCAAACAGCAAGCCAATAATAAACTCTTAAGTGTACTATTTAATGTTTTACAGGAAATATCTAAAAAGTTCTTTGCATTTGGTCCATTTGATCAATACCGTCAAACTCGGGATGTATTCAAGTCGCATTTTGACTTGTATTCATCGAAGATGTTCTACAAAACTCAGTGTGAGGATGTGTCACATGGGTACCTGCAGACGGCTGTTATGAAGGCGCAGAATGTCGAGAAAAGGTAATTGAATATGTAGCAGTATGTTCGTCGCCGATTGAAACAAAGATAATTAATATCCAGTTGAGAGACCTATGTTATTTGCTACGGTTACATAAACTCAATATTAACCGATTCGTGGCCACTGCCGCGCAGTTAAAAAGATTTAGTGAGGCCGATGACGCGCCAGGCGCGGCATACAAGGATTGTTAAAATCACGTTAAAACTAATTTATTATACTGTAATTACAATTCCTTAGTCTAAATGTGCATAAAATACAACCAGTGGCCAATGCCACACGTGGGGCGTCATCGTTTAGCAGGGCCGATGACTATTATGGCGCGTCATCGAACAAACTGCTTGGCCCGCCCGTCCGCCGTCGCCCGCTCGTCGCCCGCGCTCGCGCTCCGTTGCACACGACTGCGCTGCCCATACAATTTTTGAAGTGAAAACTTCTTTAGCGGCGTTGAGCACTTTTGTGGGATGGGTAAAAACTGTGAAACTCGCGTCAGATTCTCGTGCTGATCGAAAAACCTTGGAAAACCGCAAGACGGTTGGAGAAGTAGTGTTTTGTGTCGAACTCGAACTCGAATTGTTTGTAAGGGTTTCGATTTATTAAAAAAATCGTTTTTTAAAAAATCGATTTTCAAAAAAAATGTGTTAAAAATTTAATCGATTGTAAGGGTTTCGATTAATTAAAAAAATCGATTTTTTAATAATCGATTTTCATAAAAAATGGGTTAAAAATGCACAACGTTAATAATCAAGTTTCTTTATGTAACATTACACACGCGAGCGTGCGCCCGTGCGAGTTTAAGCGTTGGCCCTAATCGTGATCAGCTGAATTTGATAAAACGCAACAAAATTATATAGGTTTGCCATCTGCTTATGGATCAATTTAATTAAGATTTTAAAATATTTCAAGATTTTTATAATTCTAACATCTGTATTTTTAGGGCAAAGATGGAGTTGTTACTAAGTTTGCTGTCTGCCGGTCTATGCTTCTGTATCTCATCAACCATGATAGTGACACAGTTTTAGTGTAAAAGTATTAGTTTGAACACACTTTTGAATTCATGGTATTGATTTTTGTGTGTAATTTTGTGTTATTTTTCCTAGGCTTTCAGAAACAATAGAAGTCTACATAGACACAAAAGTAAATCTACGTGGCGAAGAAGCTAAGCTGGATCTTATTAAAAACTTCACTGGTATCCATCCTAGTCAAATTGGGTAGGTATTTTTATAATTTAATGGAATTATTTTAATTATATTATGTAGACTTTTTGTTTAAATAAACTTGAAAACATTAGGTGATTTAAACTTAAAACTTGATTATAGATGATTTAGGCTTTGGCCAAACCTACGCGACCAAAGCGACTGCGAAGCGGGAGCGTTTGGAACGCGGGACGTTCGCGTCGGCAGAGCGGGAATAATCGACGGTTTCGCACTGTAGCCGCGCAGGTGTGCGCACCAGTTTCGCGTTGCAGACGCTCGTCACGCGTCTCGCGTTACTGACGCGTAGGTTTGGCCGAAGCCTTATGCAGTTATGCTATTGCAGTATTATTGTATTATCTATTTACAGAGTAGCCACATTGGAAGCAAATAGTATGTTAGATCTTTTGAAGTGCAAGAATAATCTTCTAGAAGATGAAGTCTTGAAGACGGCAGTAAAAGACTTTGTGGAGGGCAGGACTAGATATACGCTGGACGTCATTACAAGAGCTGCTTTGTCAGTTAGAGAGTGAGTATTTTCTTTTTAGATTATGGTGCCTCCTATTTAGAGTTCAGTGCCAAAAGGCTAAATAATATAGGATAATAATAATGAAAAGTATATAAACAAAGCAGTATCAAAACGTCACACGCGCTGTGATACTCTATTTAATTTTTATTATTTTTAGAATAACAATATTTCATTTATCAATAATGTGATGAGAATTATAGAGAAATTTTTAACTGTGGCAAATTTTTTTCAGGGAGGTATGCCGCGACCTATCCTTCCTCGCATCTATATCGCGTGGCGCGTTGTCCATCGACCGCGTGCTGTACACCGCGCTGCGCCGCGAGCTGAGCGCTGCGCAGGAGGTGGTGCACTTCGCGCATCAGTTGCGAGACCACGTGGATAGAGAGGCGGCCGCGGTAAGGGGCAGAACGGTGAGTGTAGTCGCTGCGCTACGGGTAGCGAACAGCTGGGCAATCGCCCGGGGCCTCGCTCTTGCAGGGGCCTCGCGAGGTATTTTTTCGTAAGACAAAGGGCCTCGCAAATACCTTCCTCCCGGGTTCCACAATGGGTAAGGCCGCCACTGGTAAGTGAATTAGGGCCTTAGCATACGGCGAATTTTTGTAGCGATGCCACCGCCTGTTTAAAAAACGCCCGATTGCGTCCCTACTAACGCTTATTATAGATGAGTTAACTAAAGCTGGCACGTTCACAGTGCTGTCGCTTATGCAATTTCACCATACAGTATGTTTAAAAATATAATATGTTTGCATCATGATAAAAATTATCGTATAATTTGCGTACGATAATAATATGCTATCGTACTTCGTACGTACGCACAAAATTATCGTATGTGCACGATAATTATCGCACGGTTCCGAACGCTGGCCGCTCGCCGATCACACGTTACCGACTTGTAATATCACGCTGTATTTATAAATAGTAGCATAAGAAAAACAATAACTGTCCCCTTCACGCTCATAAGATAGACCGCGCGCGAGCGAGACGGGCAGACTTTATGATGCGTATGCAGTACGACATCACGCCACGCGCTTATTCACAGACACTACACAAGCGCAATGTTTAAATGTGTTGATCGTGCTAGCTCTTGTTAACTGACCTGTAGTCGTAACTCAGCTGTAGAGATGCAAATGCCCGCCCGTGTCTTGGACCTTGGTACAGCGGGGAGAAAATGGAGGGCCCCCTCCCTCCGTTTTCTCAGGTATTTTTGTGCCGTTACTGAATCGCGTTTGTATCTAGTTTCGTGACCAAATGTGTGCTAGGGACTAGGGCACACACTAACACTTACACGCGACTGTATAGACGCGCCGTATTACTTAAATTGCTACAAAAAGTCGCCGTGTGCCAGTTTAATCTCCAATACTCATAAAAACGTTCGGGCAGTGTATAACAATTCAAGATCCGCTATTTCGTCTATCATATGACTTTTCTAATGTGTCAAACAGAGACAACTAGCAGGCCTTTTGTTATTTATTTGCTCTGCAATATTTTTTTTTAGAAAGGGGGAATTTGTATAGCATCGTACACCGTAACAGCGCCTCTAGTGGCAATTAATGGTAACCGATTTTAAGCCATCGAATTTTCAAGATCTATTAGTGACATATTTTTTATCAAATTCCAGAAATCAATGACATCCATATGCCTGGAGCATCAAACCACACACAATCTGCAATCCGACCACATACTGTCGACACTTTCACACATACTCGGCGGCGCGCCCGACATGATAGCGCCCGTCAAACTGTATACCAACCTGCAGAAAGAGATAGAAGAACTGAGGGAAGCCGTGGCTGAGAGTGTGAAGAGTAAGGAGGATGGTTTGGATGAATTGTGAGTATATTTCTTATTGGAACGAAGTTCCTTATGGCGCGTTGGGGTTTGCGAAAAGAGTCTAGACTGAACAACATGTCTTGACCTCGACACTTTTTTATTAGTACCAGAGGCCGTAGACAAAGTCCCTTTCGTTAAAAACGATGACGAAATTCGTCATCAAAATGTATGGGATTTGACATTAGTGTTCGCAAGCGAAATGTCATTTAGCGATGACTTATGTCAAACCGCATACATTTTGATAACGAATTTCGTCATCGTTTTTAACGAAAAATACTTTGTCTAAGGGGCCTGCCCCCTTAGACGAAAGTTTTCGTTTCCGCTTCGTTATAGAATCGCCGATCAAAATGTATGGAATTGACATAAGACGAGTCGAACGTCAACGTCATATTAACGAACGCTTAAGTCAATTCCATACATTTTCATCGGCGATTCTATAACGAAGCGAAAACGAAAACATTTTGGCACACCCTCCTGCATAGTAGGGGCAGAGATCGTTGATAGTATTCCTGTGTGACAGCTAGATGGCGTTTTTGAGACACTTGACCTCGACACTTTTTTTATTAGTACCTGCATAGTAAGGGCAGAGGGCGTGTTAGTATTCCTGGGCGTCAACAGATGGCGTTTTTTTGTAACGATTTTTTAAAAATTTTATAACTTTGTTCCATCCGGTTGTCCCTTGACACCTCTCAAGTTTTTTTACTTCCTTTTCATAGTTAAAGGCTTTTCGTAGATCATTCTCACAGGTCTATAAAATTCAATAAAAATAATATTTTATATTATGCAAGCCAGAAAGATTACCATTAATAAAGAGAGCCAGTTCACTAAGCAGCTAAGCTTACTTGGCCAAGATTTGTGCACATAATTTAAAATAGACTTTATTAAGAAAATTCTTTCAGTTTTTTAAATAAAGCCAGTTGGGGAGCTTAAGAAGTAGATTTTTTGAGTTCTCTTCTCTCTCCTAATGCTAAGTACTCACATACGGTTTTGCTCGATCGAACAATCACGTCGAGCAAAACCCGTGGCTTGGGCTTTCGTCCAGACATTCAGCATTGCTCGGTAGTTTTAATCTGAATCGATATAATATATTTAATTCCATCCGGCCGGCTCGATGCGAGCCTTCGAGTTGTGAGTTTTGCGGTCCACACAGTAATTATTACTCGATTTGGAGTAAAACTATCTAACAAAACCGTATGTGAATACTTAGCATAAGGCCGTACCTATATTTATATATATATTTAACTGTATGCTAACAAATACCCAGTTATGTGGCATACAATGTGTTAATTATTATTTTAAAGTGTTCCATAAGCAATGTATGTTTCGGCACAGACTTAAGATTCATGAAAAACCCATCAAATTCCAGCAAGGACCTAACAACAGCTATGATGTTACACATCTACGACGGCTGCACGCGCCGCCCCAACGCGCACGGCACCGCGCGCACTGCGCACACACTGCGGCACGACATGCAGCGCGTAGACGCTAGGGTGCTTGACATCAGTGCGACCTTCAACACTGTCAAGGTCAGTATATAGACACTATATAATACATCACGCCATTGTGACCCACTTCACCCACCCGACTATTTGTACTCGTATTCGTACGACGTCGTGAACTCTTGACATGGAAATCTACGTGTTATGTGATTTTGCATAACTCATCGCAAGCACCAATCACCATGAGTGACACCATGACACTTGGCGATGCGTTATGTCAAATCCCATACATTTTTGACATCTAACCTCGCTATCGAAACCTGGGGTCGTACCACGAAACCGTTTTGAGACTCAAACGATCGTACGAGAATGCCGCATCCTACTCTAACAAACGTGAAATGACGTTGTTAGAGTAGGACACGGCATTCTCGTTCGATTGTTTAAGTCTCAAAACGGTTTCGTAGTAGTCGCCATTCGAAACAAGCACATTTGACTACGCATTCTGTGGTACAAATAAACTTAAAATGCCACGGCTGTACGTACTTTGCCAAATTTTATTTTTTCCCAAAAATAATTTGCCTACTCTATCTAATTTCAGAATGGCGATCAGCAGAACTTAAGGAAACTGTGGCAGTGGTTCCTCACCGATCCGCGCAGACTCCTCGCCGCTGTCAAAGCTAAGGGGTGATGTTTATTACGAAATATAATTTAATCCGCTTACTAATAACAATATTATTTACATAACGGATAAGCCATTCCAAATTGATGTCTTTGTCTGATAGAGTGGAAAGCATTGAGAGGCAAAGATAACTTTTGGAAAAGGTTGTCTACTATGTAAATATTTTTATTAGTAGAGTTGGTTGGTATATTTTATGTCGAAAGTCATCTTTATAACAAATTACAATCAACATGTTCTGTCCACTAAAATGTTTTGAAATGTATCTAATCTGTGGTAAAAACTTGTCAAGTTGCATATTACCTTGTCGCATTTTAATTTTTTATTGTAAATAAATTATTTTTAAGAATATGTATAATGATTTTGAATTTTGCTACTTCTGCTTAAACTTGACATCTATACATATTATAAAGCAAAGTCGCTTTTTTCCCTCATGTCCATTTGTTCCCTTTAATCTTTAAAACTACGCAACGGTTTTTGATGATTCTTTCAGTGTTAGATAGCCCATTTATCGAGGAAGGCTATAGGCTATATTTTATCACGCTAAGACTAATAGGTGCGAAGAAATAGAGGAAAATGTGGAAAAAACGAGGAAAATTATTTGAAGGGGCTAACTTGAACGCGCTAATCTCAGGGACTACTTACTGGTCCGATTTGAAAAAATCTTTCAGTGTTAGATATCCCATTTATTGAGGAAGGCTATAGGCTATATTTTATCACGCTAAGACTAATAGGAGAATGTGAAAAAAACGGGGAAAATTATTTGAAAGGGCTTATCTTGCGAACTACTGGAGCAATTTTTATGTTATTTGGCACAGATAAGAAGTAGACCACGTGAAGGATCATAGGTTTTCGATTTTAATCATTTTTCAGTGGCTATATATTTTATACGCGTGAGACGCCGGGGCGGGTTGCTAGTAATATACAGGGTGCAATTTAACCTTCCTGCCAAATTTGGATACATTGATCCTTGTTAAAAATAAAAATACACGTATTTCTTCATTTATAATCACTCAGTACTAAAATTTTGAGAAATAGCCTCCGAAAGTTATCCTACCAAACACCACAAAATATGGACAGACGCTTCTATACGATTTTGAGTTGCAAAGGTGTCAATCAAATCAATTAGACTAATTTCCTATAGTACATCTATTTTCGTTAAAAAATAACCATCAAATTTCGTATTTTTAAGAGGTCATTTCGAAAATTAAATGTATCGAGGCAAAATACATTAATCGTGTTTCTAATTCTTCTCAAACCTAGATAAGGCTATGAAGATATGTATATCTCATTACCAGATTTGTAACATTTCTGAGGGTCCTATAGTATTACGTCAAAAAGGACAGTTTTTTCAATATAGCGCCTTAAACGTAGTTCATTGACACTCTTGTTATTATCATAAGTTGCGAATTTCCCCTTCATACTTTGACGGGCTCAGGACCGTCAAAATGTAAAAGACGTGGACAGGTATGTTTAGAATAAAATTAATTGATACACATCAAAAGAATGGAAAATTACAACTTAGTAATTACGAAAAATAAGCACTTTAGAAATTAATAAATCTAAACCACATCCTTTGCATTTAGGCGTATTTAAAAAATTCAATCAACTTATGTACATAGTACAACTAGGTAATTAAAAATCAAAACCACCCATCTCTAAATCTTATTATCTTGTTTACACTAACAGTACTTTTGTTAAAACTTCAATCCGTTTCGCTCTCAGCAGAGTCTATTACGTTTTTACACATTGTTTTTAAGTTTGAGCACAACTCTGTCACTTTTAACCTCGTCAGGTGCATGTTCGATACGCGATTTTAGGTCTTTGAGGCTGTCCATAATCCGAGATTTTGATTAAATGGACAAAATTGTTTTGCGGTTCAGATTCAGGTACCTACAACTGCATTCGTGATCAGCAAACTTTCGCCACTTGAAATGTTAACACTCGCGAGTCGCGGCTAGAGTACATTTTGTCACAGATACTTAATTACGAGCGCGGGGGGGGGGGGGGGGGGGGGGCTGTACTTACTGAATTAGGTTGAGATAAAATGTTATTGTAAAAAAATTAACACCCTATTTTTTGTGCTTTAATGGACTCTCCTAAGAGATAAAATGTTATTGTAAAAAAATTAACACCCTATTTTTTGTGGTTTAAAGGACTCTCCTAATGACACCTAAGCCCCAAAAAAATTTGGCAGGTAGGTTTAATTGCACCCTGTATAAACAAAACGTTGATTAAAATTTGTCACTTATTTGCCTTGCAGACAATAAAATAAGCTGGATACGCATGTACAAGAATATTGCATGTATGCAATCAACTGTTGAAACAAAATGAATATTACAGGAAAATTAGATTTTGAATTTGTGAATACTTTCTACTAACTAGAATGTATAATTATGGAATATTTATTGTCACAGGAGGGTAGAATATTAATTAAATTAGAACAAAATTAGGAACTAGAAACATATATTTTATTTGTATAAAGATAACTTAATTGTTATGATACAATCACTTTTAGTTCGTCCTATAAAAAGTAGTTTATGCACATTTTTTTAAATTAAATAAGGGGGCAAACGAGCAAACGGGTCACTGATGGTAAGCAACTACCGTCGCCCATGGACACTCGCAACATCAGAAGAGCTGCAGGCGCGTTGCCGGCATTTTATGAAGGAATACGCTCTCTTCTTGAAGGTTTGCAGGTCGTATAGGTCCGGAAATACTGATGGTGACAGTTCGTTCCAGAGTTTTACAGTGCGCGGCAGAAAGTTACGCGAAAAACGCACGGTGGATGACTGCCATTCCAAGGCTAATATCATACTAATAAAAAAACATCCTGTTATTTTTGCATAACAAATATCCATTCTCAAAAAACTTTCGCATAAATGTTTTTCTAATTCACTAGTTACTATACTGTTACTCAGCGAAACATGGCGGTAGCGGTCATTGACTCCGTCAAAAATTTGTCATTTTCTATACAAAGCCGCGATTGAAAACATCTGACACTTCATTGTCAATCGCGGTTTATATAGAAAATGACAAGTTTTTGACAGGGAGTCAATGACCGCTATCGCCATGTTTCTCCGAGTACAGTATACACAGTTTAATGTCTCAAATTGTAATTTTTTTTTTGCTTTATATTAGTCAAATTAATCTGACACCTCTTTACTAATGAAGATACAGCGAACAACAATACAGCTTGTCTATGACATGTGACATTTTAATGTAGAAGACGATGACGAGCAAACCTTGGATTGATACACTATGTAAATATATTTAGTATTTACAGTGCTCCCAAATTAATAATGCACATGGAAATCTTCGCTAATCGTCGTAATCACGAAAACACTCTTAATCTATGAAACGTAAGAGCCACAAGTTCGGCCTGACCGGGCATACCACCTCGCTCGGTCGGAAGATCTTCCTTTGGCCTCCACGCATTATATCCCACATAGGTAATGTTTCATCCTATTATAACAATAAAAATATTGGCAGTACAAAACTATATAACTAAAGTATATTTGACATTCCTATTATATTTACAGTACACATTCTTATCCACATTCAGCACCATTATTTACAACCATTTGTACCGTTGCTATACATTCTTCCTTTGATATACAGGTGTAACAAAATAAAGCGATAACTGGATAATACTTTAGGGTGGTATGTATCTCTTGTATAGTCGTGTGAAAATAGCAGCGGTGCAATTGTAATAGAATTTAGAAGTGCTGCTGCTTTTACAGGGAACTTTATACAAGGGACATACACACCCTAAAGTATTACCTATCACTTTGTTTTGTTACGGCCTGTATATTATTATTAGTTATAAAAAAATTCTGACATGAAATTGACACAAAATTTATGTGGGCCCCTACTCTGTAAACGATCAATTTTATTGTGCAATGTCATTGAACAATATTGTTGAATAATTTGTTTGACAATAATATTGAAAGGCGGGCGTTCAATATCAACCCTAGACCGTCAATAATATTCCACGGTACGCGATATTATACAATAAAATTGATCGCCTAGCTAACACATATTTTGCCTCCTTCATTCGGCATCTTCCCCTTCCACTTTTGGTCAGCGATTTTTAGCTTATGCGTGGCCATGAACGTAGAAAAAAGGCGGACGGAGTCTTATACACAGTACTGTGTATTCAGAGTCGGCCAGGCTGTCTGTCTGTTTGCTGTCAAATGGCCGACTAGCGTAAGAATGTGTGCGTGCGGACCGTGTACACGCAGTCAGCCTGTATAATAAGACTCCGTACGCCTTTTTTCTATGTTTACGTGCGTGGCCTAATCCCACGTGTGTCTGTGCGGTTTGTGTGTGAGTGTGTCGCTGGGGGAGATGTGCACGGGGTTGTGGAAGTCCAACTCGATGTGGTCAGGTATCTGTTGCAGGTATACGTGCTCTTCGATGCCTGGAAAAAGGTAATAAATGAATATAACTTTATTTCCATTTTAAAAATACAATCATAGCATAAACGGTACAGCTACAAAGTATTAAATAGTTACAATATTACTATACTATAGAATTATTACTATAGAAAAATATTCAGTTTGTAGTAATACTTGTTGACGCTGTGGTAAGAAGTTATTGGGTAAATCAATAACTATAAACAACCTGTAGTTTAAAATATGCTGCAAGCCTATTTTACATATTGTCATAATATGCAAAGCTACTCATTTAAGCAAGGTAAAAAAAATCCTGAATATCATTCTTGATGGTGATATGAAAGAAATTAACTACTTCGGTCAATCGAAACTATTCCATAATCTTGTTGAAATTTTTAAACAACAAGAAGTAATCCTTTGTCGCTACACAATAATTCTATAACGTGAAATTTTAGTGGTTATTTTCCCACAGCAGAACAGTACTACAGAATAATGCAACTTATTTTTTGAAAATTAAAAACATTTTGTATGACGTACTATGGTAACTTTATGCCGATAGGCGCGTGCGGCTATGACCCTTCCGAGTTTTATTTATGATTTGAATAAAAAAAAACTACATAAATCTATTTTACTAGTAAGAGAAAATCAGTTTACTGCGGGAAAACAACCATTAAAATTTCACGCAGTATAATGACACCTAAAGCCTTATTAATAACTTATTGTAAAACAAAGTTGCTTTTTTTCCCTCATGTCCCTTTGTTCCGGTCAACAGTCAAACGGATTTTGATGATTTATTTTAGTGTTAGATAGCCCATTTATCGAGGAAGGCTATAGGCTATATTTTATCACGCTAAAACTAACAGGAGCGAAGAAATAGAGGAAAATAAGGAAGAAACGGGGAAAAATATTTGAAAGGGCTAACTGGTCTATCTAACACTGAAATAATTTGAAAAATTATTTCAGTGTTAGATAGCCCATTTATTGAGGAAGGCTATAGGCTATATTTTATCACGCTAAGACTAATAGGAGAATGTGGAAAAACCGAGGGAAATTATTTGAAAGGGCTTATCTCGCGAACTACTAGAGCAATTTTTATGTTATTCGGCATAGATAAGAACTAGACCACGTGAATGATCATAGGCTATCGATTTTAATCATTTTTTCAATGGATTATGGCTATATATATTTTATACCCGTGCGACGCCGGGGCGGGTCGCTAGTTAGTAATAAACAACAAACTAAACTAAAAAATATAAAATACCTGTTAGGTTAAGCTGTGCAATAATCTGCTCTAGGCCCAGTCTGTCTAATGTGGCGGTGACTCGCAGCGGATGCCGCTGTAGGCTGCGGCGGTAACGTTTACTGCGTTTGTTTTTGCTGCCGCGTTCCTGTCGCATGTTGTTGCTGCTGCGTTCCTGTCGCGTGCTGTCGCTGCTGCGTCGATGTCGCGACGACCTGCGTTCTAGTAGAGGCAGCGTGAACACTGATTCCGCTACTGGTGTGTTGTCAGCGCCGAATTCCTGTAAATATTACACAATTGAAAGTATAGGTGGAAATCTGAATTGAAAGTATTATAAAATAGATTTAATATGACATATTTTTAAATAAATATCTAAAGTAAATTCATAGGGCTTATAAAATGAAGTAGCTATCATGGTTATATTAAACGAGCTATTGCCCGCAGCTTCGCTCGCGTTAAGAAGTATTATTATATACAAATTTCATCCCCTATTTTAACCCCTTGGAGGTGGAATTGATCAAAATCCTTTCTTAGCGGATGCCTACGTCATATCATCTACCTGCATGCCCATTGCCCAGCCCGATCCACTCATCACTACATAGATGAAGTACTGAGTAGTGAGTTATACACTATCAGCGTGTATAACAATCGAAAGTATCGAAAAACGCGACTTAACATGGTACCACGTCTTATAGAAGGACTTATGAGCAAGCGATAGCGCGATGTAGGAGACGCACGGCGCCATCTATTATGATTTTTTGGAACTAACTTAATTTGAACAAATTTACGCATTTTCACCCCCTTTTTCCAGTTAAAAAGTAGCCTATGTCCTTTCTCAGGCCTTAGAATATATGGGTACAATATTTCATTACAATCGGTTCAGTAGTTTTGCCGTGAAAGCGAGACAGACAGACAGAGATACTTTCGCATTTATAATATTAGTATAGATTATTATTATTATTATTATATATTATATTATTGTTATAATTATTATATTATTATATATATTAATATATTATTATTATTATTATATTATTATTATTATTAGTAATATTAGTAATTAGTATTAGTATATTAGTATATTAGTAAGCTAAGTAAAGCTGTTACTCGCACATCTAAATCTATACTAATATAGATTTAGATGTGCGAGTAACAGCTTTTCAATATTCGCAGCCATGCTTCGGCACGAAATAATTAAATACGGCCTCACAGTAAAAAAAAAAACTAGCGGATTAGAAAAATAAGAACAAGAATTTCTTCTTATTTTATTTTCTAATTTTATTTTATACTTTTTGCACAATGTACAATGGAGGACTTACTGTCATAGGGCATTTGCTACCAGTCAACCATTGGGTGGTAGCAGAGACAACTAAAAAACACAGGTGCTTTCTGTTTAGAATCTTATAAGAAAGTCGAAGAAAGAAAAAAAGAATAGTCTTATCATCAGGTGATCTATCTGCTCGTTTCCTCTTCCATCAAGACTCACCAGGCACTTCCCGCTGACGCAGTAAGACGCATTGCCGCCGCAGCTGGTGCCGAGCGGGAACCAGCCCGGCGCGCCGTTGACGAGGTAAAACCGGTGCGCCACGCGCTCGTCCTGACAGGCCACGCGGCACGGACGGTCCGGCTCCTCTGGAAGAGAGAGAAAGTGAGAAACGTTTTTGGGGAAAATTGGTGTGGAAAATTTTTGGGAAGAAAGTTTAGGGAGGAATGTTTTGGCCAAGATTTTGAGGAAGGTTTATATGAAGAAGGTTTTTGGGCAAGAAGGCTTAGGTTTAAGTTTGAGGAGGAAAGTTTTTGGGAAAGGAGAAAAGTTTCTTGGACAAAAAAGGGATGTTTTTATGTAAATATTTTTATGTAAATAGGAGAAAATTAAGGAAGGAGGTTTTGAATGAAGAAAGTTTTTGTGGCGGAATGTTTCGGTGAAAGTGTTACGCCAAAAATGTGTTGTATTTACCCAGGGCTGGTGAAATCTGCATTCCCAGTCCAGAAAGTCTCCTCACTCGCTCCTTGTACTTGCTGCAAACCATCGTCGCGTATTGGTACGGTGTCATCATTTGAGTACACGCCTGAAAAGTGACGCCTGGATACACATACGCATACACAATTTGATGTTTTCTGAATATATCTGAAGTAGGCAACATTTTCGTTACGTAATTTTGCAGGCTCTAGACAATATGGGTTGATGAGCAAAATGCTCAACATTTTTTCACTGCATCAGCAAAACAGACATCACATGTAAAGAGATTTTTAACAGAAGTGTTGTGGTATTGTTTGGAGTTTTTTCGGTATATTAACTCCTTATATTGTAGTTTGTACATGAAGTTTGGTTTACAATGACGATTTGACTAGGATGCGCAAATGCCAATAAACGCCCCGCGCATAGCGTTTGTTACAAACCGTAAAGCAAACGCTAGGTGTGATAATGGCATTACTCAGAAATCAGAATATTACCTGTGGGCGCTCCCCCCACCCACTCGCCCGCCGCGCGACGACGAGGGACGTCTTACTGTATACGGGGCTAGAGAGTCTCATATATACTATACCTGCGGGCGCTCCGGCGTGCACAGCTGTATGTTGGTCCTGTGTGTGAGTCTGCTGGTGACGAGGCGCAGGCCGGCGGCGGCGCGGACGCAGCGCGCGTGGCAGCCCGACGCCGACACCCACTCGCCCGCCGCGCGACGACGGGGGGACGCTTTTCCCCCCACAGGACTGGAGAGAGACAAAAAAGGTGTAAGCAACTTTTTTCCAAGATGGCGAGCGGGAGGCGGCAACACCACAAACATGGGTTAAGCTTCTATTGACACCTCTACATGTTCCAAAAGTAAAATTACTTTCTCAAAAATATTTTAGAAATTCCCCACAATCCACATATTTAGGCGTGTGCGTTCCTCGGGCGTGTGAGCGAGAGAACGCCGCGTGCGCACTGCGCGCCGCAAGCGCGACGCTTATTGCAGTGTATTGTCTGCACGGACACGGCGCTCGCGTCGCTCAGTCGCCCGAGGAACGCACACGCCTAATGTGGGGTCAGCCCACGGAGCTAATATAAAGAACTTCTATCTTCTTTCTACCTCCGTGGCCTTAGGCGTGTGCGTTCCTCGGGTGATTGAAATGTTATATTATAATATAACATTTCAATGGACTATAGACCACTCCAACCGACTTTTTAAACGGTTCAAACACAGCAACCATGTAAAAGTTACGTGCTGTCTTATTGGTAGAGTCAAGAGTGCGTCACTTACATAGAGTTGGGTGGCGCTACAGTGTGCACCTTCAGTCCCTCCCACTCGCAGTCCTCTTGTGATAACAAGTACTCCGCGTCTTCGCCGCTCGAGCAGGTGAATTTCTGAAATAGGTATTTCGATTTTTGTAGATATTGCAACTTTAAAATATACTTTAAGATATTCTAAATAGTACTGTAGTAACGTAGGCATACAATTAATCTTGTGTATATTTTGCATGGGGAAAAAGTTTTGACATAGGTAGCAGTGGCGAGGGGTGAATATTTTGAGAAGGGAAGCCGAAGTAAAAAATCTACTTACCAATTTTGGTAATTTATAATTGAATGACATGCTTTTAATTTTCAAAACTAAGTTTGGAAAACAAAGTTTCCTTCGACAGCAAAATATAATCTGTCAGACAACAGTCTTTCTGAATTAATGCCATATTTTCCGAACTACACGATTACGTCGTACGACTCACAATTCACAAGTCACAATATAAATTAATTTAATTCACGACACTCTTCTAAGTTCTAACGCTAAAACAAAATTTAAATTCGACAAAACAAAACAAACGACATGTTGTTTACAAACACACTATCCGCCATATTAATATGTCAATCTAAAAACCAGCAAAATAAAAATGTATTACGCGCCTGTCATATTTAGTACCGCTAAAGGCATTCTTAATAAAGTCGTATTACAAAAAATCCACCAAAATAAAATGTATTACGCGCCAGCAAAAGTATAATGTCGCTACATTCATTCTTAAATTCGAATCATAACAATTTTACTTCATGACTCATCTATCTCGCTTGCACTTGTGCGTTGCTAATTAACCTTTCTCCGTAATAACTCGTCGGGCATCGAGTTATTTCCAAGTATATATCGCGCGTGCTAGAACGAGACAGAACATGACGACCAGTTCACAGGAATGAAAAGGACAGATGCTTACTATGAACTGTCGTTGTATGGAGAAATAAGCCGCTAATCCTGCGGCTTATTTGATTCTCTGCGCCCGCACATTGCATTGCCTTTTAAAATTTGTAGGCGATAGTTATTAATTCAAACTATGTATTTCAAGTGAGAGAAAAATTTATTGCATATAACATTGTGAATTCAAAGTTTTTTAAGTAGGTATGTAAAATATTTATTAGATAAATATGTCGTTGGCCCATATATTCGATTTTTCTAAGCCCTAAGGGAAGCCGATGGGAATCGGGTTATATGGACGCTTCGCCACTGATAGGTAGATTCCATAACCAATATTTGAACTTTAAGTCATAAATTCATAATATTATTAAGAATTGAATTATGTTTTGGCCCCTATTAGTACTGGCAACACTGAAGATAAAATAAAATATTCTGATCAAAGCCAGCAACAATGCCTACTGCTGGCAGCCTTTAGGATGCTTTTGTAAATAAAGTTGAGTTTACAAGATTGGGGATTAACAATCTCTATTTGTCTCTTTCGATTTCGTTCACACACCAATATACAGGATTATTTTTTCATCAGTACAACAAATCAACATACGTAATAGTTGTCAAAAATAGAAAAAACACTAGCGATTTTGTTACTACCCCTTTGGAACAAAAAACAAAAATATCAAGCCCCGGACTTATCCGCTAAACCTCTAAAAATGTGGATGCATTACGGTCAGCGGTGGCGCCCCGGGCAAGGGATGCTTTGTTGCCAACTCGTGCGCCGCCCCCCGGACGATCGCTTACCTCACCCTGCCACCCCCTACCCATAGCGACCCGTTGTCGCCTCGTAAAATTAGTGCGCCCAAGCCGTATTAGATTGGATAAAGGATAAATTATTTGAAATGAAAAAAAAATATTTTTTATTTGTGAATAATATACTCTATTATCGATACCAATGACGTGGTAAAATTTAAGCTTAAAACAAACCTAAGCGTCAGTGACAGGGGACGCGGTACGCGATACGGGAGCGTCTGCAACGCGAAACTGGCCGTGCACACCTGCGCGACTACGGTGCGAACCGTCAAACGTTAATATCATGACACAATTTATCAAAAGTCAAAATGTATACAAATCAAAAAATCATAAACTAAAGATTTGTAGAAAAAATATAAAAAAAGGTTTTAAAAAAGAAGTCTAGTTATGTACACTTCAAAACACGCGTCTGATAACTTGACGCGCACGTTTCGCTTGCCGACGCGAACATCCCGCGTCGCGGTCGTGCAGGTGTGCACGGCGCCATAAAGGAAGCGAGACAGCACTCACCCGACAGACCCCGCTGATGCAGAACATGGGCTCGTGCGTGGAGCAAGCGGTGCCGTCGGGCAGCGCCCAGCCGCGCGACTTGTACCCGCCGCCTCGCCGGTCGCACCACACCGCGCACGCGCTGCTCACGTCTGGAACGATAAAGGTTAGGTTGCTTCGTTCTGCACTTATTGGAAAAAAATCGTCCATTCTGTCATTTTAAAAGTGGGTTCGAATCGTTGATTGTGTTTTGTTGATTGAATGAATAGACATTCAGAGTCCATTTTGAAAGAAAAAATCCCACCGCTGCCACCAAAATTAAACGTTGCAAAGGTCGTCTACTTACGTCGGTCTGTGCATTGTTCATATTATTCTATGTTGCTTAGTGCGATTTCAGCTTCAACTTATAACGTAATATATTTTATTATCAACAGCTATTCTTTTAATTGACGGATTTTGCTTTCTTAGCAAAATCCGTCAATCTTCAAATTATTTCTCTCTTTTTCACTGTATTATTGTTGCATTTGTTTATAAAACTTTTGATTTTTTTTTCTCTCCCTATTTTTTGCTATGCACTGTAATATATTTTGAAAATAATACTTAAATTACATACCATCCACATCCATCCGCTGAAGGCCAGTTCCTATGAGATCAGGGTCCACCTCGCGAGCTCTGGAGCAGATCTGATCAGCGAACTCCCTCACTGTCATTCGGGGCACGTTGTTGCACTGAAAATGAGTAGTTCAAATTGAGCTTAAAATGAACAGTCTTAATATTAAGTATTTTTAAGTAAACTGTCTGGTGGCAGCGGTGGGACCGTAAACTCTTCATAAAATAAAAGAATAGAAAACTATTTTTTTGTTAAAAAAAGTCAAAACTACTAGTTTCATAAATATGGATAATGTAAATGCTTTGAAATTATTGTGTCTATCTGTCTCTATAACGTCTAAACTTTTAGCCGTTCTTAGGCAATAAACTGATTTTAGTGCAACGCGGTTGCGGATAACGTCTATAATAATGTTATGTGCTAGGGTTCGAAGGATTTGGAGTGAAAGACCTGCTGACTCTCCTGAAGACTTTATTCACTAGCACTAGCTGGTCTAACACAAAGCACGAGGTCCAAACACATATGCACTAACGATGTCCTAGGTCGTAGCCAAGTCATAGGTTTCACTGGTATCACTGATCTTGATCACTGGTTTTCACTTCCAAGTCGCCTTGATAGCTCAAATTGAACTGATTCGGCTCGCCTGCCTGTGACTATTTATAATTTATATGGGCTGAGGCGAAGTCCCAGACAGTTCCAGAACGTACCTGATTTGCGTAAACATGGGTTAAACGTTTCTAGAAAAATACGCGCATGTACTCGTACACCTAACGCCATCTAGTATCGAGTTGGGGTTTCACGTTGTCTGTGTTCCCTGAGTGGTTCCGTTGACTGACGCTAGATGGCACTGTGTGTTATAAGTTCGTAACAATAATAAAAAAAATATTTACTTGGTGAGCATGACAGGATTGATATTTTTTATCAGGACCTTGGCAGAAGCTCTCCCCGTTGTCGTGTCTGAAAGCGGAAATGCAAAATACCATTATAAAAAAAAAACAAAATGTCCTTAAATCATTGGAGATCGATTAAGTTAATAGACTCCGTGATAGCATCTTCCGAAATTTTGATATTCTGATTGATGAAAAACGTGAGCGGTCATTGCCACTCAATCTCACGATTTTCTTCGAGGTTAAGGCTATACGAGGTCAAAAGGGTGAGCTACGTAATCGTAACGTAATCGATATATAAATCTTATATTGGCTGCGGTGTTACACATATTTCTAGGAATAGCTTTTCCCGACTGATTTAGGGCATTAATTCTTTAACTTGAGATCTACAGTGTGACTTAGCCATTCTTTCTCTCCAAATTACGCCACATCCGTGACCTCCACATACCTTTTTGCGTCGATTTTTAAGCATCTTGCGGGGTATGGGTGTTCCCACCCATTTTGAGTCTCTAATGCGTCCGAAAGATAGAAGTGGACGTAGCGTCTACACCACTCACAACTCAGCGGTACTACTGTGTGCTCTAGACTGGCCGTGGGTATGCGTGAGCCTTACGCCACAAATGACCTCTACATACCTGGGTCTAGTACATCTCCTCGTGGCGACTCTAACTCCAGCCGCAGCAGGTGACAGGCTGTCTGTCAGCAGGCAGGCGGAGGCGCACTCCGCCCATCCCCAGCGACCCCAACGCGCGAGGCCACCCCGCTCCACACATGCGCCACCGCGGCAGTACTGGAAAGGTATTGCAAGGAGATATTTAAAGCAAACTCAGCCTTAAATGCTTTCTTATGACAATAGGAATGCGAGCCAGACGCCAGTCCAAGTTATAAAACCAGGTGATAATTAACTATAGGGAATTGGACAGTGGTCAAATAAGAAGATAACTTTTCCCACAACTTTTCTTCGGCATTTGTAAGAAATTGCTTGAGAAAGTTTCTCCGTAAATTCCTAAGTATACGGTAGTTTATTTACTTCTATTGCCGCTAGTGTACCAATGCTGGGATAAAAAATCTGCCAAAAACAATACAATGCAACATAATGTAGATCTCTTAGCTGCTTTTTTGTGTACCAATGGCGTAAAATCCTTACCATATCATCCCCACACTTGGTCCCCTCTAGCGCTGGATGTGAGGTCCAGGTATACCTCTCCCTCTGGCAGTGCAGGTCCCGACAGACCGCTTCCAGACTCTGAGTGGCTGAGTGACGGCTGCCTCGTCCGTATTTCAGCATACCTGTAATAGCGACGCACAATAAGTTATTATAATAGTAATTGTGACGTAAATCCATTATATAAATGCGAAAGTGGGTATATTTGTCTGTCTATCTATCTGCTGTTACCTACATCTTCACGCCCAAACCGCTTAACCGATTTTGCTGAAATTTGGTATGTAGATTAACGAATTTTGGCTCAACGAAGTTGCGGTAGTACCTACCTATCGAAATAATATGGACCAACATGGGTCCTTGAATAGATAGATGGTAAGGAAAACGTGACCTGTTTTTGGGAAATCGGTTTTGAAATAATATGTTAGATTAGGTTAGGACCCAAACGTATAAAAGAGTTTTTATCACACAGAATAATAAAATGAAATCGAAATCGTCTATCCGATTATTTCGCGTTTGTCTGCATTTTGTTAGTTTAGTTGTGTTTTTAGATGTGCGACTCGATTTAGTTTATGTTAGGCCGACCGACCCAACCAACCCAAATTGAAAAGTGACTCTACTCAATTTAGAGCAGCTATGATTAAAACTTTTTATCTTCTTATGACTTTTAAATAACAAGTTTAAAATCTTAGCACATTACTCAGATTTCCTACATTAAGCTCTACCTAGTAATTACGTTCACTTTCGTGCGGTTTTAATAAAAAAGACAATGAATTACTTTTCCATCACCTTATTCACATCAGACAATGCGCTTTCTTACTACACATTAGCCTAGATACTCAAACGCCTATTAATTGTATAGGCTGCTATTGGTGATCAATTAATACCTAATGGCGCGGTTCCGTACATTTTCACACTTTCATAAACAAACAACGATTCGTGGAATTAGTGGAATAAACAAACGATGGTGTGGTAATTTAAAATTATGTGTAATATGGGCAGATCAGCAACCTGTGTCTTGCTTACTTTTTCCGACCTTAAAGTTGACTATTCTCTAACAAAAGTTGACTGGCAGAAATGTATTCTTAAAACTGATGAGATCGCCACATAATACTGTTTTCTCGGGTGCTGTTTTAACCGTTTTTTATACTGATAGAAAAAGAATTCATCTAAAATTACGGCATGTTATAAGATACTTACACTGTTGATCAGCGTCAAATCTCTCCCCCGGCAGTATCCCCTCAGCGGAGTGGTCCAGCTGCCCCGCAGAACTACCGTGGTCCAGGAGACACCGGGATTGAGTTGTGCTGGAAGAAAAAAAAATCAAAGAGAGACCGCTATGATATAAATGAAAGACTACTTTTCTAACTAAATTGGTTAATGGTTGCTATTTTTTTAATTCGGCTGAAAGTCATCTGATCATTGTAATTGTGCTGCATTTATAGCCTGTCCTGTTTTAGAAATTCATTTTCTTAAACACTCACGAGCCAATCTAATCAATTAAGAAATAATGACATGATCTCATCCTGCGTGGAAATAATGGCATGATGATGATGGCATACCAGATATGAAAATGTTTTATCTGGTTAACTTACTCCAGAAACTTCTGCAGATAGTTCTTGCTGCACTGCGACCAGGTGATCTTGCCGCTGCCGAGCGTGGGGCTCATGATGTAGGCGCTGGGGTCGCAGCCGTTGTCGGCTAGTGGCCCGTCGTGACGCATGCCTAGACTGAAGGATTCAAGTTTACATATCGACTGACCAAATGGTCAGTACTGATTTAACAGCAGCTGATGCTTGATATGGGATGCTCGACTCAATTTAGACGCTACTTGGATAACTTCCAGGATCTTGGAAAAGTTACCTTGATACAATGCTGGAACCCAATGATCCTGGTGCTACCGTATCAAAGGAAGGTATCTCTTATTGTCTAATGTTGTAGAATGTAGAACAAAAATTCCTGGCCTCAGTGAAGGCAAATGGCGAGTGAGTGGCTAAAAGAGTATTAAAATGTAGAATTAGGCCCCCTCAAACCCCCTGGATGACGCTTTCCCGCCTTGTTTGTAGGCGACAACGGAAATACCTATTTAAGAGTCCGTAACTCCGTATACGAAATTTGCTGATTTCGCTGATTTAACAGATGTGATATAACAGTTAAAATACAGTATTTCTATAAATTTTAATGCACAACATGTAAGATCATTTCTTATAGATATTTGTTGGAGCTAGATTTTTTTAAAAAGTATTTTTAAATAATCCAACTCAAACCCGCGACAGTTTTGAGATTTTTGCTGTAAAAGGTTTAGAATATCACCTGTTTATGGATTGTATTGACGTCTTAACGCTATGAAAAAAATACAATGTACTGTTGAGAAAGTCGTCTATACAATGTTGGAATTACTTTCTACCACTTTAATATGAAATATTTTATTTTATGGCATTAACAGAGAAATTATATCTGAAAAAAATAATTAGTAATCTACATGATATGATACGTAATTTGGTTTTGCCATATTTTTTCCATCGGTATCACATAATAAAGAAATAAAAAACCAAATCACCTCCAAATCGTTGAATGAAACCACTTTACTCCTTCATTATTTATTAAAAGAATATATAAAAAATATCTACTCTTTTAATAATTTGGTTTTTTTACTTTTTTGAAATATGTATTATATTAAGCCTTAAATTGTATTTTTTCTTCTATTTCGCCCTATCATGGACGCGGCGAGCGTCTTAACCGCCACCGTACAAGGCGCGCTGTTATGAATGTTATTTTAATGTCATTTACGTCGATATTCGCACTGACAAACAATCGACCTGCTAATTTAGGGAGAGAGAGAGATGTAATTTAAATCTAATAATTACTATATATATTTTTAAATCTAATAAGGGGAAAAAACCAAATAATATTTCTGTAGCGAACCTTTGCAATTTCATATTCATCGGCAAAATTTCGTATACGGACTCTTAAGCTTAGATTACAGGTGTTCTGATGCGATAAGTCACACTCAATTTAAATACAGCTACTGTATTAAGTCATTAAGGTAATGAACGGTACTCACTTATGACCAATTTCATGGGCGACCACGTAAACGCTCTCGAAGTGTCGCCCCTCGTTAACAGTACAGCTGCTCGTGACAGTGCACATGCCGGCAACTGGAGCGAGACCTGCAATTAGCGACACCTTAAAACAAACGGTAGTTATGGGGTGATGAACATAGCTGTCATACCTTTGATTACTTAAAATTATGTACGAGATAATATTATAATGTCTAGGATCCAGGTATTTCTACGCAAGACAATGTATTTTCAGAGAAATTGATTCATAAGCAGATGGCGAAGCTAAGTAATTTGGTCGCGTTATGTCAAACCTAGCCGACATAATAGTATCACGACTAGCATTGAATTAATGGTATGGTACAAGAAAGAGCACACTTTTACAATACCCTCACAATATATGATAAATGATCATATTCAAAGTTCGTCCCTTTTTAATTAACTCTAGACAATAATATGGACTTACCAACAACTTGGCTGCTTACTTTCCCATTTTTGTTCACAACATACAGATCTAAGCCCGTCAGAATCAAAGCGTGATCCCAATGCAATGGATCAGTGTCACCTGGTGGATTCTCCAGCCTCTGCCACGTGCAGAAATTACTTAAAAATCTATCTATATCGTGAGGTCTCTTCAAATTTGCCGGATCCTCATGCAAAATCTCCAGTCTTTTAAGAATATAGTTGACTGGTCTACCCAAACTTGGATCATGGTATATCAGCTGCACAGCGTTTATCATAGCTAGCACAAATCTTACTAACTCTCTTTCTGTGTCTTGTGGAAAGTTAACTGTCATGTGCTTGTATAAATCCCTATCAACAAACACCGCTGTTTCAACAAAAATTGCTGGCAGCAACGCCCTTTTCTGTCTGCTAACATCTTTTACTACAACTTCTGCAAATTTTGCTATTGTTTTGTTATTATTTGCTATCTTCGCTTTAAATTCTTCTAAATTTAGTTTGTTTACATCTCTTTTTCGTCTATGCTTGCTCCATATTTTGACTGGTTCTATAGAGGATATGTTAGTTTGCGGAAAATTTTCCGCGCACTTCTGTTCGTTAGTTGGTTCGATGTCATTATTTTGTTTGATGATCACATGTGGTTTGATATTTTCTGTGTGAAACCTTTCTGGCAGTGGATGTATGGAGTAATAACTGTCTTTGGATTTGATTATTCCTCTCTGCAATAAAAATATATTAATAAAAATTCAAAAGTCTTTAAACACAATGTCCCCTTTAAGTAATCTTAGATAATATCACCTATTTCACAAGATCTAGAGCCTGTTTCACCACTTCCTGATAAAGTGCCGGAACTTTTTTGACAGATTCTCCATACTTTATCTGTCAAGTTATGAATAGGCAATAGCCTATCCGGCAATAATTAAATCGTCGTTATCCAAATCATTAATTTCCTTTTCATTAATTTCTTGCATTACAAGTGTATAGATATTATTTTACCAACTTACCACATCATCACAAACATACAGCGCGGCGTGTTCACTTCTATAATAACAATCCTCTTCATGCTCATGTCCCAACAACTCCGTACCATTCAACCACCTCTTCATCAATAGGAACTGCGGATCTAGGAAGTTGTTTCGAGGATTAACCTTAATACCCAAGTGCTCTTTCAGTGCTGCTAAGTCTTCTGTTCCCTGTAGAGATCTTTTTCTTCGTTTCGCATGCTTGAGATGTGCTATTTCGAATTGTGCATCTTAAATGATAAAGAGTTTAATTAATTTCTAAGAAACTGTCAAAATCGATTCATAATATTGAAACTTAATGTTGCGATGTATTTTTATTTCAGTTTTAATAATACGTATTTTAAGAGTCTTTAAGATTGCAATGACTATTGAAAACACAAAAGCAACAACAGCTAGGCTCATAATTGAATCAATAAAAAAGGTTGGGAATTTTGTTTTGTAATAGCATGTGCAGTAATGATTTCTAAACGGCAACTGCCCCACCACAAATTCCCACCATTGCAACTCCTGTCGTCAGGATTGACAGCGGTATCCAACCACGAAAACCCTTTCATATTATGATCTCAGGCACAAAGGGACAAGCTTGAATTGTGTGGGAATGATTTCAATTGAAACTTGAAAAAAATATTTAGATTTTAGGTAAATTATTGTTATTTGTTTTGTCCTAATCGCCTTATTTTAATAAATTCTTGTAGTTTTTGCTTTAACTTACTGCTTTCATCAGTGCCAAATAGGAACAGCTTTTCTGATGGGGTCAAGTGACTAAGGAGTTCACGCCTGTGTTCCTGAAACAAGAACAGTCATCTGTTAAATAAATGTAAAAAAAAATCCATACTAATATTATAAATGCGAAAGTGTGTCGGTTTGTCTGTCTGTTACCTCTTCACGCGATATATCGAAAATAAATTATACCGCAAGGGCAGTTTAATACTTAATTTGTATGACTATAAAGTCGTGAATACGCTGCGGCCAGAAGCTATCGGCTCGCTCGGAAAACATGCGACAAAACGTAATTATAATTATTTAAAAAATAACTTCAGCATTTAAGCAAAATGCCATCTATACGATTTTGAGTTGCAAAGATGTCTATTAATTAGACTAATTTCCTATAATACATCTATTTTCGTTTAAAAATAATCTTCAAATTTCGTATTTTTAAGAGGTCATTTCGAAAATTAAATGTATCGAGGCAAAATACATTAATCGTGTTTCTAGTTCTTCTCAAACCTAGATAAGGCTATGAAGATATATATATATATATATATATATATATATATATATATATATATATATACCAGATTTGTAACATTTCTGAGGGTCCTATAGTATTACGTCAATAAGGGCAGTTTTTTTATTCAATATAGCGCCTTAAGAGTCCGTATACGAAATTTTGCCGATTTTGCCGAAATTGCAAAGGTTCGCTACAGAAATATTATTAGGTTTTTTCCCCTTATTAGACTATATATATATATATATATATATATATATATATATATATATATATATATATATATATATATATATATTAAATTATTAGATTTAAAATATATTTAAGCGCGGAAAGCCGACTCGAACTTGCGGCGAGAAATATAATGTGAGATTTAGGTTGTTTTGAATCGTGATTTTTTGGCACAATTTGTTTTTTTCTTTTTTCTCGAATTGGATACAATTTTATCTATATATTATTTCTGTCGTTTTTTTTATGAATTACAGCTCCAAATTGCCGAAATTAACAGCAATTCTTTGCCTATTTTCTCTAAAATTTTACCGAGTTACATATTTTTTTACTCAACTATTTCATATTAAAGTGGTAAAAAGTAATTCCAACATTTTATAGACGACTTTCTCAACAGTACATTGTATTTTTTTCATACCGTTAAGACGTCAATACAATCCATAAACAGGTGATATTCTAAACCTTTTACAGCAAAAGTCACAAAACTGTCGCGGCAAACCCGTTTGGATTATTTAAAAACATTTGGATTATTTAAAAATACTTAAAAAAATAAAAAATCTAGCTCAAGCATCAAGTCTATGGGGTCACTAAGATCAAATATAATCATGATCATCAAAATATAAAAGGCCTAAAAAATTGTCATGGCGCATAGGTCAATAACATACGTTTTTATAATTATGTAAAGCTTCAATAGTAATGTTACTCATTTATTATTATTTAATTTGTCAATTAATCGCCGCGTACAATTATGAGGGAATAAATAATCCTTATCTGACGTAGACCTTCGCCTCTTTGTATTGACTAGAACTAAGTTTAAGATATATACACACTCAAATTATGCATAGTTTAAGATACCCTTATATTATAATAAGATACTGACTAGGCTGAAGCCTATCGTATGTAAATGTAGATATAACTACGTTATAAATTATATAGGATAAAAAAAACTATGCCTTAACTTGAATATACTTTAAACTTAGTTCAAGTTTTAAGATTAAGGTAACTTAAGCTATGCTTAGAATTGAATATACATAAGAGCTATATTATTATTTATTAAGCTTTGTTTAGATACTGACCATAAGTTATAACTAAATAAGATTCAGGCTGAAATTTTTCTTACAAAAATTCGTTTGTAGCGTGAAAATGGTCCAATTTTTTGTGATGAAAATTACTAGTATTTTTCTCGAGACTTCAGCCAAGCCTATCCAAGTAAAGCTTAGTTAGCTTCTGGAATATTAAAGCTATGTTTTAAGTTTAAAGAAAAACATAAACAACTTAAAGTATCCTGGGTTTCCTTAGCTAACATTATATTAGCTACTAGCTACTATGTTGTTTCTTCCTTAAAACCCTTGCAGCCGTTGCTCAGACCAATTAACAGAGGAGACCAATGCCGAATTAATATTTATTATAAGAGCAGGGCACGTTATTTCAGCCGCCCCATGTACGAAATCTGTAGAGCCTCTAGGACGCTGCCGCCCCTAGGCCAGGGCCGGACCGTGAGCTTAAGAGGCCCTGGGCTGAAAATACTACAACATTTTAACTGTCAGTTCGTAGTACCAACACCTAAATTGTATAATAAACCTTGATCGTAAGAATCTCAGGGATACCAACAAAAAATTAACAAAATTATGATTTATTCGTCTATTTTGGACTTGACTTAGCTGGGCGGTGGAGGCCCTTGAACTCATGGGGCCCAAATAGCCATATGGTAGATCCGGCCCTGCCCTAGGCCGTGGCCTGTTGTCTGTTTAAAAATCCGGGACTGGACAAGCGAAATGCCCTATCTATTAAAGCCTACACAATTAAGGGAAGCTTGAGGTACGGGACCCTCTCATAAGGCCCAAATGGGCCGCGAGAAAAATAGATTTCCAAGAATCCGCGATCGAAGGATTAAGGGAAGTTTGAGGCACAAAGCCCAGTGACCTCGTCTCCCAGTAGCCAGTTGTATTGTTCTCATTACGCTAACCCTCGACACTTTTGACAATGGATCATTTTCACACGCGCGCTTAATCGAACTTATAGTGGTGGAAGTGTTGAGCGGGAGCGTTTTTGTGATAAATCAATGTCGCAAGAAATTTTGATACTTATTTTGCGCAAATTTAATTTCAATCCAAAACTTGGGAATTAGACATGTCTGAGATTTGAAGGGCGGAAATGCACATGCAGCTCTTCTTATGTTGTGAGTGTCCATGAGCGACGATAGCTGCTTACCATCAGGTGACCCGTTTCCTCGTTTTGACTTTGTCGTTGTTTTTTCGGGCTCTTCGTCACATATTTGACTGTTTATATAAGTCGCCGATAATAATGCTCGATAGAGATAAACTTCTTTCACCAAAGGGCCAATAACACTGATACTAAGTAAAGTCTCTCCTAAAATTTTACCATCACTTCTATCACATCTTATAATTTCGCTTTTATTATGAAGATATGAGAACACAATATTTAAAACATTTGTAAAAACGTTTTTCTACACAACACAATAAACATCTAAGTTCTAAGAATATGTTTTATGTAAGGAGTCAGTAGAAACGGGTATACTCTATTATTTTTTTATAATCGCTATTTCTCGTACATTGCGCCACAGAAACAGTAGTTTCATGATGAACATTATTACTAAATTCCGCATTGAAACAAGAACTTAGTATTAAACGTTAAATTATATTTTTTGTAAGCTTTACTTCCTGCATACTGAGGAAGTCAAGTATTATACAAATTTACTTGAATTTAGTACAGATCATTATATTTTTTCGCAGCAAAAGCTCATAATAATATAATATTAAACTTTTTCGCACGCTTGTAATAATGTACTCATATTATTTGATGTTATAAAAATTTAATACGACTATTATCAAAATGATTACAGAGTTTCATGTTTCATGTGATACACAGTTAACTTAGGAGATATAAATAAGTTAATCATTTTACAATTTGCAATACTTTATTATTCCTTCCGTGTTCAGTAATCCATATTTCCATACTAATATACTTAATATTATAAATTGCGAAAGTGTGTCTTTCTGTCTGTTCGTTACCTCTTTACGCCCAAACTGCTGAACCGCTTTTACTCAGGTATTGATTATTGGTATCGGAGCAAATTCGAAACAGCAAAAAATGGAAAGGGCGTAGGCGACAAAATGGTTTTTGTCGCGTAAATTAAAGTGTATGCTTGAACCAATCTATGTACAAATTTTGGGAGCTTAAATCACTTTCCTCTGTTGGCAAAATAGGAATCCCTTTTTTACAGAGGTCTCTTTGGTTGATTATTCTATGTTATAAAAGTTGATCAATCGCGTTAAGAGTCCGTATACGAAATTTTGCCGATTTCGCTCATTTAACAGACGTGATTTAACAGTTAAAATACAGTATTTCTATAAGTTTTAATGCACAACATGTAAGATCATTTCAATTATAATATAGTGTTGGAGCTAGATTTTTTATTTTTTTAAAGTATCTTTAAATAATCCAACTCAAACCCGCGACAGTTTTGTGATTTTTGCTGTAAAAGGTTTTTAGGATTGTATTGACGTCTTAACGGTATGAAAAAAATACAATGTACTGTTGAGAAAGTCGTCTATAAAGTGTTGTAATTACTTTTTACCACTTCAATATAAAAAACCCTTTAAAAACAGAAAACCTCTATCTGCCCGCTAACTTGGCGATCGTCCTTTTTCACCTGGCATATGAAAGACGGGCGTGAGTGTGAAGAGAGCAGTAGAAAATAGAGGACGGCCTCTTAAGCTATAGGTAATTCAAAGACAAAGACATGATGAATACTGACAATGAATTTTAATTTCTTAGCTTTAGTCATTGCTGAGAAAAATCGATATCGCTACAGCCAAATTATCAAGGAGGCCGGGTGCCATCGAAATTCTCATACATACGTAATACCAAAATCATTTTCTTATACGAAAATATTTAACATGTTTGAGTTATTTTTCAGCTTAAAATAGTAATTACCAAGGTTCCTGCGCAAAAATTTACTACAAAATAATATTTAAACACTAAAAAAATTTTTTAGTGTTTTAATATTTTGTAGTAAATTTACTACTAAATATTTAAACACTAAAAATATAGTAAAATACTAAAAAATATATAAATAAATAATAAATTTACTACAAAATATTGAAACTCTAAAAAATATTTTTTAATACATGTTTAAATATTTTGTAGTAGATTTACTATTTATTTATATATTTTTTAGTGTTTTAATATTTTGTAATAAATTTTTGTGCAGGAACCTAGGTAATTAATATTTTAAGCTGAAAAATAACTCAAACATGTTTAATATTTTCGTATGAGAAAATGATTTTGGTATTACGTTTGTATGAGAATTTCGACGTAACAATTTAACCGAAACTGTTAATTAAGTAGTTTCAGACACTAATGCACATTTAATAACTCTACAGTTAAGATAACAATCCTTTCTCTTTGTCAGATTAATTTTCACGGCGAAAGTTAATTTTGGAAATCAATTTTGTGGTTACTTTACGTAATTTAGAGTAGGCTTTTACATCATAATAAACCGATCGTTTTGCGGTCTAAGCATTTAAACTTATTTTATTTTAGGGTCAATGCTGCTTATTATTATAATTGCTAAAGTTAATAATAATTTATTTTAATTAATGTTAAATCTGTAACTCGACAGTACTAGGACATTATTATTTTTAACAAAAAATTAAAACCGACTTCCAAGGTAAAAACAATAACATCCTTATAATATGAACTAAAAAGTATTAAATAATTTTTCCTATCGAATAGTGCCTTTTTCCGAATTCGGCAAAAACTCAACTATTTCTGTACTCAATCCTTCATCATTTTGAAGTCGGTACCAGATATAGCTGAATCTTCAGTCTGCCAAAATATTTGAAACATTTGTAACTGGCACCGACTTCAAAATTATGAAGGATTGAGTACAGAAATAGTTGAGTTTTTGCCGAATTCGGAAAAAGGCACTATTCGATAGGAAAAATTATTTAATACTTTTTAGTTCATATTATAAGGATGTTATTGTTTTTACCTTGGAAGTCGGTTTTAATTTTTTGTTAAAAATAATAATTTCACTCTTTTTAGTTTTTAGTTACCTAGTAAGTAGTAAACTATCGCGTACTATGTACTATCAAAGAAGTTGATTCCTATGCAGATCGGGGAGCAGTTTGGTTGCGTTACGTCAAACCCAGCCGACAGATCACAATTAACATTGAATTGACATATTCGACCAAATAACGTTGGTCTATCAATTATTGCATAGGAATCAATTTCCTCGATGGTACGTAGAATAATACACCTGTATTATATTATTTTACGTATCTTATTACAAGCTCACCGGTGAGCGAGACACAATAGAATAACAATATATTTCCAAGAATCCACGATCGAAGGATACAAACTATTAGCAACAAATCATAAGTATCGTGCAGAGACCGGTCTCGAACGCTTCAACTCTCAAGCGGCCACATTGTGGTGTTACACGAATTCGGACATCTATTAATAACCGGCCCCACTCGTTCGACTCGAGCGATCTTTGCACGAAAAATTTTGAGTGTGAAGTTTTGAAAATAGACAAACTGTGTTACGCTCGTAAAAATCTCATTATTCGGTATTTTATTCGAAGATGAACTTTTCTCATGTTCTGGGAATTGGATCCCAGGTGCGCGAGGTCTACCGTCTATGGCGGTTGCATACTAAGGTATAATATTAATATATTATCTATCTCGATGGTCGTCGCCGCGCGCCGCTGCGGCTCGGCCGCTAGTGCGCGCCCGGTCGCGAATTTACAAAGGCTATATCATTAGAGTGAAAGCGCAAACTGAACTGGCTTAGCTTTTGTTAGACAAAAACTTGACAAAACCCTTATCTGTTTTAGTACAGAAAATGACCGAAATCGCCTAGAAAGAGATTAGCTAAATTGTTTCTAACGTTGCAGCAACATATTATGCTATTCAATTTGATACCGATATGGTAAATACATCGTCATTGTTAACTTTAAAAATATGTAGGTGGATAGTTATATGAAAATTGTTATTACTTATTATTTTAATGTTACAGTAATGAAATTACTTACGCGTTTCTATTCTGTATTTAAGGGTCCGTATACGAAATTTGTCGATTTCGCTGATTTTACAGACGTGATTTAACAGTTAAAATACAGTATTTCTATAAGTTTTAATGCACAACATGTAAGATCATTTCAATTATAATATAGTGTTGGAGCTAGATTTTTTATTTTTTTTAATTATCTTTAAATAATCCAACTCAAACCCGCGACAGTTTTGTGATTTTTGCTGTAAAAGGTTTAAAATATCACCTTTTTATGAATTGTATTGACGTCTTAACGGTATGAAAAAAATACAATGCACTGTTAAGAAAGTCGTCTATAAAATGTTGGAATTACTTTTTACCACTTTAATATAAAAAACCGTTTAAAAACAGAAAATCTCTATCTGTCCGCTAACTTGGCGATCGTCCTTTTTCACCTGGCATATGAAAGACGGGCGTGAGTGTGAAGAGAGCAGTAGAAAAGAGAATACGGGCTCTTAAGTGACAAAAAATACTACTTAATTAACGAACAAACTTTAATTAATAGGTAAGAAACAGGTATGTACATAACTACACACTTGTTGAGAGTACAAAATATAATTATAAAACTATCTTAGATAAATAAACAAAAGCTCATCTATTAGAGTCTGGCTCGTGACTCAAACGGTATAAGCCTTTGTAAATACGCCGCCCGGTCTGGTACCTGGCAACGCGCGCGCCGTGCCGCCGCGCCGCTCGCTTGACAGCCCTAGCAGATTATAGCAAGCGAGACGCCAGACAGTTAATGTACTATGAACGCAAAGCGCAATGCAAAAGGTTGATATTAGGTTGTTTCATGTGTTGTTGTGAGACATGCATGTTATTTATATTAATTATCGAAGCAGCTTACTTCTCAGAAGTAATGTCAAATGTGTGCCTTATGCTCTGGACTTAAGGATGAATTTGTTTTGTTCAATTTTGGTGACATCGGTGACCCTAATGTGGTAATGATGATGATGATGATGAATGTAATTTGCATAGTAGCATATGCTTTCAGTTCTTAAAACAGCGCCTAAACCCCCAAACTTGTATCTATAAGGAATCCGGAGTTCTCTTAGTATCTTCGGAACCACGGTATACCTCGGTGCAAAATCTTGCGTTTTGGTAGCATATGCTTAGGATGCTTCTCATAAAACCAAAATCACCATATGTTTCCATATAAATTTTGAGGAGTTCCCTCGATTACTCATGGATGCCATCATCAGGTCACCACTTTTGTGAACATGGTACCAAATTGGAGTGAAACCTAATACAACAAAATAAAAATTTCGAAAATCGGTTCACAAACGGCGGAGTAATCGTTGAACATACAAAAATAAAAAAAAAAAAAAAAAAAAAAAAAAAAAAAAAAAAAAAAAAAATATCCACAGCCGAACATATAACCTCCTCGTTTTTTGGAAGTCGGTTAAAAATAGATTCAATATGAAAAGGAGTTTTATAACACTTTATTTCTTAAAAAAATCAGCTGTTTCATGCATAAGAAACTGATGTTTTTTATAACATATTTACGCAGTACAAACCTACAGGTTTATTATTATGATTAAAATTACCATAATTCAACTAAGACGGATCACTAGTTTAGGCACTACGGTGCACGGTAGAACAAACACTAACATAATATTTTTTTACTCTCAATGTAGAGTCAAAGACCCACCCTTAAATTCACGTTCGCGCTAGTTAAATTCACGTTCGCGCTAGTTAAATTTACGTTCGTACTAGTTAAAATCACGTTCGTGCTAGTTAAATTCACGTTCGGGCTAGTTAAATTCACGTTCGCGCTAGTTAAATTCACGTTCGCGCTAGTTAAATTCACGTTCGCGCTAGTTAAAATTGTTTTAAACTGTTTATTTAGTCACTTCTTCTCTAGGCAGTCTTCAGCCAGTTCATTAACTTTTCCATTAATTGTTTGGAGATCGGAGAGTCGACCAGACTGATAAGTCGCAAACAATGAAAGTGTTTACGTAAGGAGTGCCGAAAGAGTAAATTGTAATTCTAATGATACTTACAAAACGTTAATGCACGTTAGGAAATCTACATTTTTTACTCGACTACGGCAAAGCTAAAAAAACGGCTTGACTGTCCGATTTAGCAAATAATGGTTGGTAAGATATCGTGGAGATACTTTGGCTATTCTTCTCTTTTTTACTTAGTCTGGTTTTTGTTTTTTAAATCATTAGGTTATTTATTATTCAGCTAACTATAAGCCTAGGTAGCCTGTAATATAGCCCTCAACGGCTAAATTTATTTTAAATAGTCCTGAATCGCGCCTATCCAAGTCTCAAGCAATATTGGCCAATTCCACTTGGCAAAACAACATCTGTCGGATCAGATATTTAATAATTTTCATCAAATAAATCAGCAGATGGATCGTGACGAATCGGTAATAGGGTTGTCGCATATCAATTATCAAGGTTCTGACATTCATCAAAATGTCAAAAAGATACACCTCCAGTGTGGCAACATTCTAGGCAACATTATTTTATATTTTTAATGTTATGCTACTAATATTTTATTTTCCATTGTTGTTCTGGTATTTATCACTCAAGGTTTTTTTTGCTAATCGTCTGTCAAAAATCATGCCTTCTCTTTCATAAAATCGAAGGAAGAGGGAGTATATCTACCGTAGCGCGGGAACTATACATTTTCCGACATGAAAAGTTCATTCATTTGTCCTTTCCCAGGACTAAAAATTTTTATTGGTACCTATCGGATTTCATTTAAATCGGTTTAGCTCTTTAAACATGAAGAGGAAACAGGCAGACATTCAGGCGACAACAGTCTTCTGGCTGCTCGTGTTGTCCACATTATAGGAAAAAACCGGCCAAGTGCGAGTTGGATTCGCCCATGAAGGGTTCCGCAGCAGCAATAAGGTTTATTTCTATAAAATTAAAAGGTTTGAGATTTATTTTTATATTTCAGTTGATTTAATTAAAGTTAAATTAAGGTTTACCATTTATGACGTATAAAAAAAACTACTTGCTAGATCTCGTTCAAACCAATTTTCGTTGGTAGTTTTTATATTAAAGAACATTATATATTTTTTTAGAATTATCATACCCCTACTTTAGAAGTTAGAGGGGGAGGGGACACATTAGAAAAAAATAATATTAGAAACCTCAATATGATTTTTGAAGACCTATTCATAGACAGTAGATACCCTATACGCATAGGTTAGACGAAAAAAAATTTTTTTGTTTCAGTTGTACCTATGGGGACCCATAATTTTTTACTATTTTTTTTTAATAATTTTTTTAATCTATACTAATATTATAAAGCGGAAGAGTTTGTTAGTTTGTTTGTTTGTTTGTTTGTTTGAACGCGCTAATCTCAGGAACTACTAGTCCGATTTGAAAAATTCTTTCAGTGTTAGATAGTCCATTTATCGAGGAAGGCTATAGGCTACATTTTATCACGCTAAGACTAATAGGAGCGAAGAAATAGAGGAAAATGTGGAAAAAACGGGAGCAAATTATTTGAAAGGGCTTATTTAAACGCGCTAATCTCAGGAACTACTGGTCCGATTTGAAAAATTCTTTCAGTATTAGATAGCCCATTTATCGAGGAAGGCTATAGGCCTTATCTTATCACGCTGAAACTAATAGAAACGAAGAAATAGAGTAAAATGGTGAAAAAATGGGGAAATTATTTGAAAGGGCTTATTTGAACGCGCTAATCTCAGGATCTATTAGTCCAATTTGAAAAATTATTTGAGTTTTAGATAGGCCATTTATCGAGGAAGGCTATAGAGTATATTTTATCACGCTAAGATGAATAGGAGCGAAGAAATAGAGGAAAATGTAGAAAAAACGGAGGAAATTATTTGAAAGGGCTTATCTTACGAACTACTAGAGCAATTTCTCTCTTATTTGGGTCAGATGGGAAGTAGAGCACGTGAAGAATCATAGGCTATTTTTTGTGGACTAATTTGTCTGTGAAATATCTAATTTACGCGGGCGAAGCCGCGCGGAACCTCTAAAAATAAGAAAAAAGAATCCATATTTCCCTTGGTTACGACGTGATGTCAACGTGCGTAAACAGCTGGAACGATTCTGCTGAAATTTGGTATAGAGATACTTTGAGGATATATTTTGTCGCGGAAAAATGTACGGTTCCCAAAAATTTTACCTTTATGATTTGCGCGTAAACTATTCAATCGATGTACGGGAACAACTATAAACTGAAGTCTACGCGGACGAAGTCGCGGGCGACAGCTAGTTTTTATATCAAAATCTTAATGCGGTTCACAGACTACATCTACTTACCAAGTTTCAATAGTATAGCTCTTATAGTTTCGGAGAAAAGTGGCTGTGACATACGGACGGACAGACAGACAGGCCGTTCCGTTCCGATAGTTCCGTTTTTTGCCATTTGGCTACGGAACCCTAAAAACATCTATGCAATGACAGGATTAGGGCAACTTTCATGCGAAATAGATCCACGCGTGAGCTATAAAACGTAAGACTAGAATAAAAGGGCCCTTATTGTCATGGCACCCGCCACCCGCATACGTTTCACAAAAATTGTGGAAAAATATTTCAATTTTTAAAGCTATTGCATAGCTTTTATCGCGGGCTTTGAGCGCGGCGACCGATCGTAACGAAAAACACCTAACACCTCCCACTCCGATCGGCACAGCGGCTGTCGGAGTGCAGCGTTGCCAGACTTCGGCACGGTGTTTGTGTGCGTGAGACTAGACGTATGCGAATTATAATTGCATAAGTTGATGAAAAATGCTATGGTATAGCTTTACCGCGGCAGTTCCCGAGTGCCACACATATTTTTGAAGTGAAAACTTCTTTAGCGGCGTTGAGAACTGTTTCCGATTTTTTTTTTCGATTGTCGATATTTTTTAATCGATTGCAAGGGATTTTTTTTACTTATTTAACAAGATTCATTATTAATTATCTATATTTTATTATTCATGTCATTGTTTTGACATTGCGCGTGCAACGAGCTATCGTCTTCATGCGCGCTAGGCACAGGGTCGAGATGAATGGGTGTCAGCAATGAATAATAATACTGTCATTACGTGATAAAGCTGTGTACACAATATTCGTTGATTCATACATTCATTTTTTCATTCACTTATTAGGCTCCACACGTGCTTCTATTTGATCGAAGCACACGTGTTTATCCATATACATACTAATATTATAAATGCGAAAGTGTGTGTGTATGTCTGTCTGTCTGTTTGTCTGTCTGTCTGTCTGTTACCTCTTCACGCCCAAACCGCTGAACCGATTTTGCTGAAATTTGGTATGGAGGTACTTTGAGTCCCGGGAAAAGACATAGGATACTTTTTATCCCGAAAAAATGTACGGTTCCCGCGCGATAAACGAGTTTTAGCGCAATTGAGTTGCGGGCGTCATCTAGTCAAATATAATGCTCGGACTACACTAAATCATTACTTTTATGACGATTTAAACGTTGCATGCCATTTCATAAGCGTCAAAGAAAATACGGCCAAAACCGTACAATTTTACTCCTTACTCTTCGAAGACATTTCGTCTGCCGAATTTTGCCACGTTCGGTCTAGAAGTTTCAGAGCGTTGATGCAAACACGTTACCGTTCTGTGATATAGGTATAGACATGGATAATATTGACAAGCATCAAGTAAGTTACCGATAAACAATTTTCAGCCAATGAAGAATGTAAAAACGCCATAATTTTTTTATATAAGAAAAAGAAGAAAATATAAAAAAAATGAAAATAAAATGCGATAAAAAAATATCTGCAGGCTGCAGCGCAATTGTGTCCATAGCTTTACGTTTCATGTTACATTGTTCTCAAAACAATCATAATTTTTAACTTCTTATCGCAATGTTTTTAAGTGGAACAAAAACCAACGCCATAATAAGCATACATCATGCCATGTGAGATATTAGGTATTCCTTATAGCAGTGTCTCCCAAACTTGGCGGGACCGCGACCCATCTACAAGAAAGTCTAAAGTTCGCCCACCTTGCGTCATGAAGACAAAAAAGCAGCGGTGTGTTGCTGCCACAGCATTTACCCGTTAATTCTCATCGTAGTTCATAATATAATATCGTCATCGTCAGCCTACTGACGTTCACTGCTGGACTTGGGCCTTTTCTAAAACTCGTCACAACACCCATTTCAATTAAGAAACGTACGTAAGTACGACAATCGTCCCATAGTTTCAGGGCCCACCCAAAATCTACCCGCGACCCACCAGTGGGTCCCGACCCACACTTTGGGAAATACTGCCTTATAGTGTCTACCTACACACGCGTCTTTCAATCTTTTCCCTAGATAGATAAAAAATACGGCTATTATTCCCAGGGGTATACCAAAAATGGGAAAAGACCACTGTCGGGGATACGCTATAAAGAAATACTACCAGAGAAGTTGATTCCTAGACAGATAGGTGGACCTGCGTAATTCAGTCGCATTTAATCAAACCCATCCAACCGATCATAGCTAACATTGAATTGACATAGGCCGGCCAAATTACGTAGGTCCGTCAATTATTGCCTAGGAATCAATTTCTTCGATGGTACATTTTGCTATATTTAAAGCTTGCTATGTCCTAATTCGGTGTTAGTTGTAATGACCGCATTTTTAAAATTACGATTTTAACATTTTATGCTCCACAAATTTTCTTTCAAACTACATTAGGCCGCATTTTCACTGACGCGGAGCGGAGTAGAGAGGAGCTTAGCGGTGCCGAATTGACCAATCACCATGCTCGAAATCTTCGCTGTCATTCCGCTGGAATAGCACGATTGGTCAAATCGGGCACCGCTAAGCTCCTCTCCGCTCAACGCGGCCTATTCATTAAAACTCGGAATGCGGCCGTTAGGGCCCTATATTTTACTATGGCAGCGGAACCAGTCGCGCTACCATGGTGTCCATAAGCTACCAAGATACAATACATACACCAGAATCGCCACATTAACAAAATGGACCTCAAAGATATATACATAACTTCTTCATTCATCATGCAATATTAGTAAAGATTAATGTTCCAATTAGTAACGCACAAAGTTACTTAACCAGGAACACGACTTAATTAACTTGAGTAACACATTGTTGTGTGTTCACTCACTCCGTCAATGACAGAGCTTGCAATAGCCGACTGTGGTAACAAACTGATCTGGAGTAAAGTTGCTCTAGAATGTTTTATAACTTAGGGTATCTCTCTATCTTCTATACATATCTATACATCTATAATATACTTATCTATAATATCTATACTTATTATAAAACAAAGTCGCTTTTTTCCCTCATGTCCCTTTGTTCCCTTTAATCTTTAAAACTACGCAACGGATTTTGATGATTCTTTCAGTGTTAGATAGGCCATTTATCGAGGAAGGCTATAGGCTATGTTTTATCACGCTAAGACTAATAATAGCGAAGAAATAGAGGAAAATGTGGAAAAAACGGGGAAAATTATTTGAAAGGGCTAACTTGAACGCGCTAATCTCAGGAACTTCTGGTCCGATTTGAAAAATTCTTTCACTGTTACATAGCCTATTTATTGAGGAAGGCTATATTTTATCACGCTAAGACTAATAGGAGCATGTGGAAAAAACGGGGGAAATTATTTGAAAGGGCTTATCTCGCGAACTACTGGAGCAATTTTATGTTATTTGGCACAGATAAAAAGTAGACCACGTGAAGGATCATAGGCTATCGATTTTAATCATATTTTCAGTGGCTATATATTTTATACCCGTGCGACGCCGGGGCGGGTCGCTAGTTATCCATATAGCCCTGTTTCGGAACCTGTACCATCGTTGGGCAAAGATCCACCAATGCACGATTATGTAGACTAGCAGCATGTATTTTATCGCTTGGTGGAGATCACAAAAATACACTTGGGAGATTATACGTGAGAGAGCCATGCTTCGGCACGAATGGGCCACCACGTTCTCACAGAAGACCGGCGTGAAACAGCTGTATTTCGCCGAGTGAGTGAGTTTACCGGAGGCCCAATCCCCTACCCTATTCCCTTCCCTTCCCTTCCCTCCCCTATTACCCTATTCCCACTTAAAAGGTCTTGCAGCTCTTCTGATGCTGCGAGTGTCCGTGGGCGACGGAAGTTGCTTTCCATCAGGTGACCCGTTTGCTCGTTTCCCCCGTATTTCAATAAAAAATAATAATAAAAAAAAAACACACACACACAGACAGATGGAAGATAGGGAGTATACCAGCAAGACTGTTCTACAGTAGGAAAAACGAGAGTATTGGAAGACCTTGGGAGAGATCTTCAACAAACAGAATTTAAGAACCTCGAAAGCCTATCTTACGGATGCTTCAGCAAAGAAAAACATGGTAGCAATGTTATTGATTTATCTCCTACTAAAATTCTAGGCTAGGTCCCTACAGTATTAATAATAATATTATTATGATATGAAATAGTTCAATAACACAAACATTACGTAACTGTGTAAGTGGGTGAAGTGAACTAATGTATTTGCATGTAAAATCGATTCGTTTTCACGCGGCTGGAAACGCTCTCATGTGATTTGCCGTGCGAATACACACGATTTGCTCTATATACTTTCAGCTAAGGTTGTCATATAGTAGTTTTAAATTTTAATAATTAACTTATTTTATTTTGTTTGCAGTCTATTGTGGTTGAAGTAGATGCGGTAGATGACGTTGAGACTTCAAAACTCTAAATTCTAAAAGCTGTCGTTTAATTTTTAATATTTTTTGTTTGTAAATAATAATTTCACTTTCAACATTAAAAAGAAACAAATTTACATTTAACTTGCTGCTTAGCTCTTTCACACATGCACGAAAATGTTGAGTATTTCGTTTCCACACACACGTTATTTGAATATACCAACAAATTATTTTGTATATACCTAACAATATTTTTGTGCGGATGTGCTATTCATTTGTTGATCAAACTTCTACTGAGTAACATTGTCTATTATGCATTAAAAATGTACATGACATTAAATAAAAGATTTTCTTTTCGTGGCAGCCCTGCGGTATTTAGCGAGTGTTGATATCACAATCGCACGTTGAGACACAGAAAGTCTGTAAAAATGTATTGTCTTGTTTCTACTGAATTGACTAATACTTGGAAATTGTTTCCTAGTTGGTTTTTTACTAATTGTCGCGGTAGTTAATTATCTGAGATGATTAAGGTTTATTATTATTTCCTACATTTCTTTTATTTGGGGATCGACAGGGACTTTTAGATTTTACTAATTAACCCATCAACCCCAAGTGGCCACATGCGGCCGCGAAACAATTGAATATCTATTGTGTCTCGTTTCACACGATCTGGTGTATTTAATGTCTCTAGCAATTCTCAGCTCTATGTAAATTTTTCATAAGTCGAATGTTCATTTTTCCTGGATTGTATGTCCTATGATAAATCAAGACTCGTGGCACCATATTATCTATATAAATAAAAAAGAATATTTAATTTAGTTAGTCTCGCTGTAGCTCGAGACCAGCTTAACCGATTTGGCTAATTTTAGTCTTGAAATAATTATTGTGGAAGTCCAAAGGTTTGTAAGTGACACAAAGTTTGAACATAATAATTAATATGGTGTGAAAGAATGTTCAAGTAGAGTTTTTGTATTGAGTATATTTGTGAAGTTTTTTTTTTTTTTTTTTTTGTTAATTGCTTGATCTTGCAATCAGTCCTCGAACTATGAGCAGATGTGTTGTGTGGCTTATGGCATGGAGAGTAAGTTTCCCAGCGGAGACTACTCTTTAGGAATCTGGTCGCCTATGGCAGATCCAGTTCTAGTATTTGAAGTCGTTTTAGACGTCTAAATGACTCTGGGACAGTTAGCTGAACAGCCAGTTGGTTAGGATGTTTTAGGAGTCGGTTTTTGTAGTTATTGACAACGGATTCGATTTCCTCCTTTACTGTTTTAAGGTTTAGGTAGTTATGGACCTCTTCATTTTTAGTGAACCAGGGTGCATTTGTTATTTGTTTAAGTATTGAGTCTTCAGCTCTTTGTATGATTTTTATATTTGAGTCACAGGCTGATCCCCAGAGTTGGGCTCCGTACATCCATATAGGTTTTAGGATGGTTTTGTAGACAATAATTTTGTTCTCAAGTGATAACTTGCTATTTCTCCCAAGCATCCAATGTAGATCTCGGAACCTTTTATTTATTTCGTTTCTTTTGGCTTGTATGTGGTTTCTCCAGGTCAATCGACGGTCAATGTGCATACCGAGATACTTGACGGTGTCGCTATGTGGTAGTTGTTGGTCACACAACGTGACTGGTGGACAATTTTCTCTTCTAAGAGTAAATGTGATGTGCACTGATTTTTGAGCGCTTGCTTTAATTCTCCATTTCTTTAACCAATTTTCTACCTTTTTGAGACTTTGCTGTAATGTATTAGATGCTTCATATCTGTCTTTATTCGTAGCTAATATGGCTGTATCGTCGGCAAACGTTGCCACGGTGACATCGGGAATCTGAGGTAAGTCATAGGTATTTATCAAGTACAGGTATGGCCCGAGGACTGATCCTTGAGGGACGCCTGCATTAATCTCATGGATAGATGACGTGCAGTCCCCATCCCTAACTTGGAAGAGCCGTGTGGTCAGGTAAGACTTAAGTAACAGGTAGTATCTATGTGGTAGTTTGGTCTTTATTTTGTACAGTAGCCCCTCGTGCCACACTTTATCAAAAGCCTGCTGTATGTCTAGGAAGGCTGCTGAGCAATATTCCTTTCTCTCCAAGGATGTTCTGATAACTTTGCATACTCTATGGATTTGCTCTATAGTAGCATGTTCCCGTCTGAATCCAAATTGGTGATCAGGTATGACAGAGGTCTCATTCATAAGTCTTGCAAGTAGGATCTTTTCAAATATTTTTGACATTATAGGCAAAAGACTTATTGGTCTATAAGAGGTCCGTTCGTTCGGTGGTTTGCCAGGTTTTGGTATCATTAGAATCTGTGATACTTTCCATATGCTAGGGAAATAATTGGTTCTCAGGACACCGTTAAAGAGCATAGTTATATACACTATGGCTTTCCGTGGGAGCTCACTAAGCACTTTTTTGTCGATTAGGTCGAAGCCCGGAGATTTGTTGTTTTCGACATTTTTGATGTATTAAAGTACTTCTTTAGGAGATGTAGGTTTGATTGGTTGATCTAATTGGAGGTCTTGTTGGAGAACATCTCTTATTTCACTGTCATCAGTTTGTTGTTCGGGGTCATTAGGGGTGAATATTGTCGATAGGTGGTTGGCGAATAATTCTACTTTTTCCTCAGTTGTTCTTGCCCACTGATTGTTGTCAGTCCTGATTGGAGGTTTGGGTAGTGTTGGTCCTTTCAGAGATTTGCACGCCTTCCAGAGGGAATAATTGGTCGATATGGTTGGTGTTAACGATTCTAAGTAGGATTCTGTGGAGTCGTTAATGTATTTGTCTATTTCACCTCTTAGTTCTTTTGTGGCTTTGTTATAGGCTTTTTTGTCTGCTGGATGGCCACTGTTATGCCAAACGCGCCGCAACCGTCTCTTTTCTAGTATTTTAATTTTCAAGTGGACTGGTGTGGTTTTTCTCCTGTCTCTTGATTTGGTTTTTTCTGGGGTACACATCCAACAACACCTTTGTATCAGTGTGGTAATATCTTTAGCAGCATTTTCAATGTCCACATCAGTTTTTAATGCTGTTTTCAGGTTGATGTTTTCTGTCACTAACTCTCTAAATGCGTCCCAGTCCGTTTTTTTATTATAGAGTTTTAGTTGTTTTTCTGACTGTTGGAGATTTGTACCGATGGAAAGCATAACAGGGGTATGATCTGATGATCCATCTAAGCATGGTTTAAGGTTGTAGATAAGGTCTTTAAGCCCCTTAGTGATAAAAAAGTCTAGCACATCCGGTAGTCTGTTGGCATCTGTAGGCCAGTATGTTGGCTCGGCAGTGGCAATAGGTATAAGATGTAGTTTATCAACGGTCTTTTTAAGTTCCCTTCCGCGTGTAGTAATGAGACGGGACCCCCAGTAGGTATGCTTGGCATTCCAGTCGCCTCCTGATACAAATCGGTCACCAAGACTACTCAGATACTGATGAAAGTGGGCCTCTGTTATTATGTGCCTAGGGGGACAGTATACGGATGAGATGTTAAATGTGTTGTGTTTGTCTTCAATCAGAATACTTGTTGCCTGTATGTGAGCCGAACAAAAGCTTGGTAGTTCGTGATGTTTTATGGACTTTTTGATGATTATAGCTGTACCACCATGTGCTTTGCTATCCGGGTGATCAGTTCTATATGTATAGCAGTCCTTAAAGTTAATTTGAGTTTTCTTTGTACAATGTGTCTCTGATACTAATAGGACATCAATGTTATGGAGATCAATAAATGTTTCTACTTCATTCTTGTTTGGGGCTAGTCCGTTTATATTCCAGGTGGCTATGTTTATGTTGGTTATTATACCCATTTATGGCAGTTTGCTAAGCATTGTTGTAATGAGACCCATGAGGGTGCTCATTTGTTGTAGCAGTATGTCGAACTTTTCTGATTGCTTGATAATTAGTTTTTCTAGTTGTGTATATTGGTTGGGAGATTCTGGTTTTGTTTTATTATTTGCTTGGTTTGTTAGTTCTCTGACTACTGTTGCATACGTGGTTTCTTTGTCAGCTTGTATATATCCACTTTGTTTCATTGTTTTTTTGTCAGCGTTTTGTTCAGGTTTTTGGTCTTTATTACTTTCTGGTCGGCGGTAAGCATGTCGTGTTGTCTTTCTTGCCTTAATCTCTTTATATATTTCGCATCCCCTGTAATTAGCCGGATGAGGGCCTAGGCAAAGTGCGCATAGTGCTGGTGTGTTGCGGTCTGTTTTTGGGCATTCGGATGTCTTATGCGACTGTGCGCATTTGACGCAGCGAAATGGTCGCATACAGTAGTTTTTAGTGTGTCCGTATTGCTGACATCTTTGACATTGTACAATGTTTGACTTTTTCTTAGGATCTTCTATGGCTACTTTTTGGTGGTAGATAAACTTTATGTCTTTAACTGCTTTATTGTTTGGACCTTGCAGCATATTAATGAAGAAGGTAGATGTTGGCTTCTTTTCAGGTCCATAGCGGGCATTGATTATTTCTCCTACAATGGTATTTCCAGTCATTTCTATGGTTTTTTTTATTTCTTCATGAGGTGTTGTGTGATGTAGTTTCTTTATAACAACCCTGTAGAACCTTTCATCTTTTCTTTTGAATGTATGTCCAATTAATCCCTTTTCTCTGACTAGGGCAATGAGATTTTTGTATACGTCAACGTTGGTAGTGATAATTCTAAGTTGGTTTTTATTTACCATTTTGTATGTAAACTCAGATTTTTCAGCAGCTGTTTTAAGGAGTTCGGTAAGTTTATGTACATTTTCAATGCCATATAGTACTATTGGTGGTGGTCGACTAACTCTTTTTTCTATTATTTCAGCATCAGTGTTTTCTGTCAGATCTATAGGTAATTGGCTAAAGCTGTTTGAAATATTTATTCCTTCGGATGGTGGTGGAGTTGAAAGTTTCCTTTTTTTTTATTTTCTGGCTACAGGAACTTTCTGCCAGGTAGGAGGATTGGCCACAGAGCTAACCTGTGTTTTATCAAAATTTTCTTGAGCATTTTCTTCTGGTTGTCCGGCACTATTTTGTGTATCTTTTGGTTGAGTCTCAGTATTTGTACTATCTTGAGGTTTGTAGATTTCCGCTTGTTTTGGTTTAGTGTTAAAGAAGCTAGGATGGAATGCTTGCTGTACATATTTTTTGGTGCTTAGATGAGTTTCCGTTATCATATTTGTCGGGTTAAGGTTAGAGGTTAAGTTATTGTTTTCATTCATTGTTGTTCCCACGAGTAGGGTCGAATGGTTTTACTTGAAGGGTGACGCCCATTCCTTCAAGCAGGCGCTTATACAACGAACGGTTGCCAGTTCCGTCGAGGTTGGCGCTAGTGACTGACTTCCCGCAGCCATTCACCCCCTGGCGCGTACCCACCGTAGGGTTAGGGTAATTTTTTATAGAGGTTTTCTTCCTCGCGGCCCGGGCGGTGAAGCCAAGGCCTCCGGTCTTACGAGACATGACCGCAAGGTTACGGATTGTGGAGGTCATTTACTACCAACACAGGAGCCAAGCTGGTTAGGCTGGCAGGATCAGGTTAGTTAACCGCCGCCTGATACTCGGCGTTATTCTTGGCTTGTGAACGAAACCGGGACGCGACGGCACACCACAGAGGCGACACCACACATCACTACACAGTATTGTATAGGAGGACAGCGCAACTCCTATAGCGCGGCATCACAATCCCAGCCTCGCTCACAAGCCCCATGCTGTTACCCGTTTAGCACCACCCGGGGGACACGTGTAGGGTGGGCCTAGGAGAAGGTGGTAAGTCCTACGGACGCGGGTAACTCCATCCCCCACTTCTTTTCATTTGTGAAGTTAGTATAATTATATATTAGTTAATTATAGTTAATAATATAACCTGGCCCCTGGGTTGTAACCCTTAGTTATTTTATTACTAATTATAAAAGTGTAAATATAACTAAGTATTTTGTGAATATTTCAAGTGCGTATAAACTAGCAAAAAAGGCCAAAAAAATCACGTTTGTTGTATGGGAGCCCCCCTTAAATATTAATTTTATTTTGTTTTTAGTATTTGTTGTTATAGCGGCAGCAGAAATACACAATCTGTGAAAATTTCAGAAGTCTAGCTATAGCGGTTCTTAAGATACAGCTTGGAGTCAGACAGACAGACAGACGGACAAATGGACAGACATCGAAGTCTCAACAATAGGGTCCCGTTTTTACCCTTTGGGGTAGGGAACCCTAAAAATACAGAGATCAATACACATATTTGGTATCACTCTTTAAAGACTACAATAATAAAATATTTAAAATGAACTGACATTAATAAATAACTGGGTCATTATTATCAAGACGTGAGTGGAAGAATAAGGTAAGTAACATGAAAAAACTTCCCGTTTTTTTGCTTAAATGTTTAATTTTTTGCATTAGGGCTGGAAAAAAATATTTGAAATAGAAAAACTATGAAGTTTGTGTGTAGCCAGATATATTAGCTAGGATATGAAGTAGATAAGTTACAAGTTTTATTAAAATAATTAGGGAAAAAATGTGGTATTGTCCGTATGTTACGAAATGCTACTTGTTCGATTCTTCCACTCACGTCTTCATTATTTTATTCTTACAAGTAAGGAGGGGTGATAAGTCGGTTATACCGTATTTATTACTTTGGCTAACTTCGACCAGCTATTATGAATAACATCCGGATAAAGTGATTAATTAATCACATTGTCTAGACAATTTAGGTATTATATATTATAATGACCAGTCATTATGTATAATAGCTATTTAATCACTATGACCGTAACATATATACAAGTTAAAAGATAAACATTTAAATTACATTCATTGTTTTCTTCAGGAAGTTCTGAGAGAAAATCTGACAAGTATTTTTAATATATTTTTAAATGTCTTTGAACTCTGAGCGAAACTCGCAAGTTTCTTATTTTATCTCTCGATAGTCAATCTATTTTTTACTTGATTTTAGAGTACAGCCAAGGCAATTACCTGAATTATAATAAAATTAGCATTGTCTTAATGGTTTGGGTGCGGTACTGTCAATTATTGATACTGTTGTCAACTGGTTCAACAAGATTATAGAGCTGACGAAATAATGACCAAATTCCTTTAAGCGCCATGATGGATAACGCCACCATTACTGCACCAACTGTTTACTGAAACAGGAGTCAGGTCAGCAGCAACAGTAGCAGCAGTAGAATTTAAAAATACACTTCCAGAATTATCGCCTTTATTGTTCAGCTTCCACAAGCAGAGAGAGACCCCTTTTTCCGTTACAACCCTTTTTATACATTCCATGATTATTCATTATTAACAATGGCTTATGTTTTAACAATTACCTTCTTACATTTTTAAATATTAAATATTGTAAATATATTCTGATTATTATTATTATAAGTATGTCATTATTTTAAATTATATTTTATGATTCTAATTAAATGATTTTATAATTACTTATTAATTATTGTTATAGATTTGAACAAAACCGGAAGCTAGCTTAAATAGACAGGAACCAATCATTATTAGGAAAATAATATTATAGGTGTCATCACAGGAAGTCAGTTTTGTAACACTCGGCCATCCTGCACTTTGCTGTGTCCCACGGCAAATTAGTTGATTTTCATTGCGTTATTCTTTTGTACCTGAAAATAAATAAAAGAGGACAGTAACTGCACTAATAAAATATGTAGTGAACACAATTTTATAGTAATACAAAATAATATAATGTTATTGTCATCAATATATCATCCAAATTCCAATATCCATGTTACTTGAAGAATTAATTTTAAATCATAAGTCTCAAATCACACAGATTTAAGTGGATTGTTGCATGTAATGTTTTGTTTTATGGTTTCAGGTCACACAGATCTAAATAATTTGTTAGATATTATTTTAGTATCACACAGTTCTAATTGATTATTTATTAGATATTATTTTAGTAGTTTCACACAGATCTTATTTATTTATTAGATATTATTTTAGTAGTTTCACACAGATCTAATTTATTTATTAGATATTATTTTTGTAGTTTCACACAGATCTAATTTATTTATTAGATATTATTTTTGTAGTTTCACACAGATCTAATTTATTTATTAGATATTATTTTAGTAGTTTCACACAGATCTAATTTATTTATTAGATATTATTTTAGTAGTTCCACACAGATATAATTTATTTGTTAGATATTATTTTAGTATTTTCACACAGATCTAATTTATTTATTAGATATTATTTTGATATCACACAGATCTAATTGATTATTTATTTGTTACCTATTTGTTTCGGGACACACAGATCTAGTCTAGTACTAGATATTATATTTCAGTTTTATGTCACACAGATCTAGAATTTTCACTAGATATCATATAATCGACATCCCACAGATAATTATTATTTTAGAATCACATAGATAAGTCTAAATATCGTTATATTATTATGCTTTGAATTGGTGATAAGGATAGAATTTAGTTATAAGAAAAAAAAAATTACGGAAAGAATGTAAATTGGCATTTAAATACATATAATATTATTTTTAAGTTTACATAATAATTTTATTAATTACTATCTGCATAACAAACTTATTTACCAGATCACATTAGTATGTAAAATATTTTAAGTATAATAATAATAATTATTGTTTTATACAACTATCACATGATTTTTTTAACTTTCTAGCAAATCTATAAGGTCGTCCCTATCTACTTCTCTATAGGGTGCAGCTCGCCCTCAGTTTTTCCGTAGTTTCCTTTGGCATAAACACACTGTAAACAAGCCATAACGTACTTTTTTATAAATCGAGTCACTTCAGCCTCACTATTTACACTGATGCTATCTATACATATCGTGAATTTTACGTTACCTAGTGACGTAATATACAAACCGCCAAAACCTGTCATCAAGTTTGATTTAAAAATATTTAACTTCAATTGCTTAACTGTCTGTAACGTTAGAATATTAACTTTACTTCCTGTGTCGATATAACCTACTAATGCTACTCCGTTGACAATAATCTTTTTCTTATAAATATCTGATAGAATTTCGTATCTGTTATAATTTATCTTACATACCTGCACACTGCCGTGCTGGTCTTGTGATGCGTACCGGCGGAGCGCGTCGTCCGTCGCCCTGGCAGCATTTCCAGGAGTTCGGGCGCCGCCTGCAGCATACCAGCAGACACTGGAACTGTGACCCAAGCGTTGACAGATCCGGCAGCGAGTGATGCGGCAGTCCCTGGCTTCGTGGCCGGTTTTGCGACAGTTGAAGCAAGTTTTTGGCAAAACGGTCCCACGACGCCAGCTCGACGTTTGTTCCGCCATTTGTGTACCGACGGCTTTATAGTTTTCGAGCGATGATAGGAACCCGAAATATAGCTGTTCTGGTGTTTGGCAATTGTAGGCCTTCGCATTTGGTCGTAATTCAACGGGCAACCCACGAATAAGACACGAGGTAGCCGCGTCGCCCTTCAGCCCACACTTCTTGATCAAGGACATCTTTTCATGGAAGTACCTCGTCATGGTTTCGTCGTTGTTCTTAACCCTCGCTAGCATTTCCTCCAGCTGATCGACGTAGTCCGTGGAGCGTGGAAAGGCGCACGTGAGATTTTGCTTCCACTGCGACCACGTGGCCGTATAGTCCTCCAATTCGTCGTACCACTCCCTCGCAGCACCACGAAGGCGAATTTGCATCACGAAGATACGATCTTTCTCGTCCCAGAAATACATATCTCCGAGCTGGTCAATCTTATTTAGCCAGCCCTTTACATTCGTCGTTTTCTTACCTGGGTCGAGTTTTGGTATGACTTCCGCTTCCAGATGGTTAATTCTCCTCTTCTTGCTTGTAACCAGTGGACGTGGAGAGGGACAGGTCTCAGTACCTTCAATTGCCTCTTCATCCGATGATGTCTCGACGGTTTTCGGCCTCTTCTTTCCCAAACCACAGCGATATGGACCCATCGTGGTGTTGGTAAAGAAAAAAAAAATCTTGGTCCCACCTGATCCCACTTCTGAGATGAAACAGGAGTCAGGTCAGCAGCAACAGTAGCAGCAGTAGAATTTAAAAATACACTTCCAGAATTATCGCCTTTATTGTTCAGCTTCCACAAGCAGAGAGAGACCCCTTTTTCCGTTACAACCCTTTTTATACATTCCATGATTATTCATTATTAACAATGGCTTATGTTTTAACAATTACCTTCTTACATTTTTAAATATTAAATATTGTAAATATATTCTGATTATTATTATTATAAGTATGTCATTATTTTAAATTATATTTTATGATTCTAATTAAATGATTTTATAATTACTTATTAATTATTGTTATAGATTTGAACAAAACCGGAAGCTAGCTTAAATAGACAGGAACCAATCATTATTAGGAAAATAATATTATAGGTGTCATCACAGGAAGTCAGTTTTGTAACATTACAGCACATTGTAAAAACGACGGCAAACATGGACGATAATAGATTAATGTCTTCTTCGTATTTGCTTGTATTTTGTCAATCGCTTATACGTCTTTGTCCATCATGGACCAAACGGAGAGGCCGTAAAGTATAATACATAATAACTTTTAAAACTTTTTTAGACTTAAACGCAACCAGCAAATTTGGATTTTCTCTCGTTAGAAAACAACGTCTGGAAAAACATATAATATATTACCAGGTTTTTCAATTTCCCATAGTAATTACAAACTTGGGCAAACTTTTTGTTTTCAACACTTCATTTTACGCAGAGTGGGTAAAACGTTTCTAATTCCCATTTGCATGGGCTTACAAACTTTTATCAACATAATCTTATTTGGCTATGAAATAATTTTGTTTTTTGATAATTTTAATTAAAGTAAATGTAAGAATTACTACTGCAACTTTGTAATTAATGTAATTGCACTTTCTTATTGTCTAACCGCGGTAACCGCGAATTACGATGGTTATTGTAACGTGACAGCAAACAATTAAACAAAGACAGCCATTTCATAAGACAACTATAAAGAAAGAATAAAGAAAGGGTTAGCTTACAAATACATAATACATAGAAATAATTCCCAATAGGCCATAACCAGTTCAAAACAATAGGGCTGGAATTTTTGACAAATCAAATATTTAATTTTTCCAGAAAATAAAATTCAGTTTCGAATAATTGCTCAGGAATAACTCCCACACCGGTTTTGATGATGGTGGCCGGTTTCATTGAAACCCCGGGGGTATGTGGCACTCCCGGCGAGAAGCGCCGGGCTTACCCACTAAAACCACCTGCGGTTTGCCTTCAGCCGAGTACGGAGGCATGTCCTGGATCTGTCTAACACAGGACTCCCTCCACGACCGGCCGGTCTACCTCAAAAGAGACCAGACTTCCTCCAAAATAAGAGAACGTTTCGGTGGTTCGCGACTTCAAGTTCAAGAGTATTCTCTATTCCTTTACTCTCATAGCCCAGTGGGACGCACGACCGACACGACTGGCGAGAGATCATGCGCAGGACCGACTTTTTACATGCCCATCCGACGCATGGATCATCTTACTTGTCAGACAATCAGGTGATCAGCCTGCATTGTCCTAACCAAACTTGGAAATAATATAATATGTTTCTAACGCTGGAATCGAACCCACGACCTCCCAGTCAAGAGCGACGCTCTATACCACTGGGCCACAGAGGCTTTCTTTAATAGTAGGGGTGGGAAAGGTGCTAATTTTGTAGTCACTCGAGCGTCATGGAGACCTAGTAGGTTTTTTACATTAGGTACAACTGATAAAAAAATATTAAGAGCGTTTTTATTTTAGCGGTGGGTTCAGAAACTGCGGCAATTTTAAAGTTTAGAAAAAAAAAATATTCAGAAAATTGCTTATTTCGGTCAGTTATTATTATATTTTAGACAACAAGGACTAAATATCTGCGAAGTTTAGTTAGGAAAATATGAAGGTTTATTTTTTTTAATTTAAAATGTTCCTACAGGCTTACCTTATCTTTGAATCGTCAGTGCTTTTTATGGAAGCTTCTTTGGGGTATACTTAACATCCCCTCTCTTAATCTGACAGATCGGATAACATTTCAATACGGTATTCAAAAAAAATAATAATCCACCACATGAGAAATCTGATTTCTATACCGTGATAACTAGACACATGTCGGAAGCCTATACAAGCTTAATCTGACACGCTCGAGCTACTTTCAAAATCCCCTCTTCCCCTCCTCTACTTTAATTAATTGCTCATTGAAAATGCATCGTATCGCATTGCCTTGTCACATTGCAATATGATGTGCGTATGACACCTTGAGGAGGTGGACCAAATCCCAAAGACTGCATTAAGTTTTTTTCTAATTTTGTGCCAAAACTTATTGCTGTAATCAAAAATACCTTATATTATGAATTCCGTAGGCACGTCCGTCCGTAGGCGTAGTCATGAGTAAACATTGCAACAGAATAACTAGACCACAAAATGTAGCCAAATCTATAGGCTCAAACTGGTTTACACCATAGAACACGGGAATGTAGATATGGCAGAATAGACCGAATGATAATATTAACTATAGGGCGTGTATTGGCCCCTTATAATAGAGTTTACTGTGAAAATATCAGCGCTAAAAGAACAGCTTTTTTAAACTTTGGCGTAGGCAAATTCATGACGTGGGCATTTCTCTTAAAAACAATAATTGTGTGATATAACATGGTAGTCGAAATTACCTATCTGCTTCAGCGCTAGTTTTACAGTAAACTCTACAAGGTATAACACAACTAAATGATAATACCTTAGGGTATGTATGTGTTCCTTATATTGAGTTCACTGGGAAAGAAGCAGCGCTGAAAGAGCAATTATTTGTATTTTGTATGGGCATCATGAATTCTTCCATACAACAGTGAAAAAAAGTTACTCTTTAGCGATGCCTATATAAACATCCTAAAGTATTATTACTTACTTTTGTGTACACCCTGTAAATAAGGGACATATAATATTATATACACTCATAGATATTACCAGATATACAAACTAGCTTTTCTAGCTCTACCTATTTTGTTTAGACCGTATTTCATTTATCCTATATTATTTAGACCGTAATTATAATAATAACTTCTTTGAAAACATTATTCTTAACATAGTAATTAAATATAATAAGTTTTACGAAATTGCAAGATAGGAGTAAGGTTGTATTAAATCTAGTAAAATTTTAAAGCAAGTATTGATTTACCTATTTCGATAGAAAACGATACTTTTACTATTTATAGAGTACTCTCGACCCCCCCGTTGCGGATAATTTTGTTTATCGTGTGGGAACCGTACATTTTCCGGAAAAAATATCCTAGTTATATCCTTTTTTGTTATATTGCATTTAGTTTTAAGGCATCCCCCGAGCAAACGACCTTGACCATACATTTGACGCGTTGCCGAGATCGCAAAAAAATCCTATTTCAGTTCACGTTCCATAGAAGTGACGTTTTACAACGTGAATCTGAAACGTCAGTTCTATAGAACTTTAAGTATCGCGTCGTGTCATGTCGCTTTAGTGCGGTCTCGCCGTTAGGGCCGAGACACAAAACCACGACACGACGTCGCACGACGCCGCGCCGTAAGAATCCATGACGCGCGTCGTAAAAAACCACGACACGACATCGTACGACGTCGTACGTAGAAACTCACGTAGAAATTCAAAGATGAGTTTCTACGACGCGATGTCGTAAGACGCCGTACGACGCCGTGTCGTGGTTTTTTTTACGACGCGCGTCGTGGATTCCCACGACACAGCGTCGTGCGACGTCGTGCGACGTCGTACGACGTCGTGTCGTGTTTTGTGTCCCGCCCTTATTCATGAAGTTGCGTTTCAGTGTGAACTCACCATTACAGAGTTGTCTTTTGACGCATTATTATGTCTTTATGGTGTCACGACCTACTGTCAAAATTTGTCTATGTCAATTTGTAAACCTGATTATTATCAGTTGATCTGTTTGTCCGTCAGTCATGATCAATCACATTGAAATCGTGTGAAATACCAAATGTGGCTGAACTTCACCGATCTTTAAACAATCGTTAACGTTTGATTAACTAAGAATTAAATTACTTAAATGTGACACTTTGTTTTTACAATAATTTATTATTGTTTGGCTGTATTCATATTCATTATGTTGTTTTAAAATATGCCCCTCTATTGTTTGTATAAACTTATTATTATTATAATTAAAGTTATTATTTTTCCAAAAAGGAGATTCTACGTTTGGCTGTGGATATTTTTTATTATCATCATTATCATTGCAATGTTGCTTTTTTAACTTAAATTTTGATTTATTTATCACATGAATCTCAGTAAAAAAGGCAAGATTTCTTGTATATTATAATATTATTGTATACAATGTTGAACAAAATAAATGAATAAAATAAGTTATTTTCAAATAAATAAAAATTTAAACTTAAGTTTAATCATTGTTAGACAATTGTAGTACTCGGCTTGCGTATGAGTTTGAAAGTATATCGTGAGGGACCACCTTGTTAATTGGTCACGAACCATATGAAACCAGATATATTATCGCACAGGAAACTATAAAATAATTTAAAAAGTAAAGTGTAATGTAGCGTTTGTATATAAATAGAGTAGACCGTATTTTTCTTCCTTAAACAGAAGGCCAAAAGTGCTTATAACGCTTTTTAGAACACTCGAGGAAAACATAATATAAGAGGTGTGTTATAAGTTTGACGTTACTGTCTGTCTGTTTGTCTGCCTGTGCATGTGTCCGGGGCATCGTTACATCCAAACGGATGCCGAATGGGCCGATTTTGATCTAGTTTTTTTTAGTCTAGTTTGTTTAGGAAGTAATATTGTCCTCTGTTTAGCCGCATATTGAGAACCAGACCATGCCCGCAACTCTATTGCGCCAAAATTTTAACCGTACATTTTTGCGGAATAAAAGTATCCATCCAAGAAACATATCCTTTCCCGGGACTCATAATATCTCCATACCAAATTTCAACGAATTCGGTTCAGCGGCTTAAAGCACCCCGCAAACGATCAAATTGTTTGTCAAATTTTACGTGTTTGTCAAACAGTTAGTGAGTCATCTGTGCAAGGGTGTATTCATAGTGGAGTAAAAGTGCATTTTTTTTTAATATTTAATTATTATTTTTAATGGAACAAAAATGTGTTGAAATTACTTAAATCACTAATCAGTATCGCTAGATTCTTCAGTTACATTTATTATGAAAGAATTAAATATATTGAGTGAACTTTTCTTCATATTGCACATTTGTCGAGCTCATCTAATTTATCGACTGTGGATAGTCGAGCTCTTTTTTCACGCGTGATTTTTTTGTATTAGTATTGCCTTTTGTTCTTTAATAATTTTATAAACAGTATTTTTGGACACACCGCATGCACTTGCTGTTTTTATGACTATGCTCTCCATAGTTGCATTTAAATTAGGGTTGCTGAGGATGCCTCTTCCGCTTCCTCATAATGAGGAAGTTCCGCAATATTTTGGGTTCCTCAACCATTACCGCATCCTCATAAATAAAAATAAAAATATCCTCTTCCGCTATCGCTTCCTCAGAATTTAAGAGGAATTTATGAGGAATTTCACTGCGCATGCGCGTCGCATATCCAATCATGGCAACGCACACGCCAGAGCCAGATTATTATTATAGTGAGGGAGCCCTAGAAATATATATTTTTTGTGATTACTAACAAGCTATTTTTTTGTGAGTAGCTACATTTTGACACTCTTAAATAATACAATTATTAACAAACAAATATACAAAAAACCAGCTAGTTAAGGTTCCGTTTTAGGGTTCTGTAATCAACAAAACTTGGTTGACTACTGTACCCTAAAATGGAACTCTAACCAGTTGATTTTTTGTACATTTGCAGGTTAATCCATACTAATATTATAAATGCGAAAGTGTGTCTGTCTGTCTGTCTGTCAGTCTGTCTGTCTGTGTGTTGCCTCTTCACGCCCCAACCGCTGAACCGATTTTAATGAAGTTTGGTATATGGTAATACTTTTGAGTCCCAGGAAAGGACATAGGATACATTTTATCCCGGAAAAATGTACGGTTCCCGCGCGATAAACGGGTTTTGGTGCAACGGAGTTGCGGGCATCATCTAGTAGTTACATAATTTAAGACTAACCTTGTCCTACAAATAAAACAATCCATATTAATTTTAGGACCATCAAGTCAAAGTATGAAATTCTTTCTATCTCTGTTAGCTACCACTTTCGAGATTTTTCGAAAATAAAAATGTTGTATACATATTATGTCGTATCAAAATGTAGCTACTCACAAAAAATTTGCTTGTTAGTAATCACAAAAACATTTGTTCTAGGGCTTCCGTATTATTAGATCATTCACTCATCTTTTTTTTGAGTGCGTGTGTTGTGTATGTGGGAACGTAAAAGGGAAGGTAATGAGTGAAAGGGATGAGGATGTATGTGTGAGCGAGACGGAGGAGAGATGGAGGAGGTTGAAAAAAGTACAAAAGACGTGTGCGCGGATATCGATTAAGAAGTTTTCAATAAAAGTGGTTAAATTCAATATAATTTTAATTTTCGACATCCCACATTTTTGGGGGCTCGTCCGGGATTTGAAAAAACAAATTATAAGTGCGATTCCGCAAAGTTACGACGAACGCGTGTTCACAAGCACGTGGCGTGCTCAGTGAAAAATCGGAAGACGTAGATTTTTTACGGAGAAAACGACGAAAATGTCTTTAGAAGACGCTAAGACGGACACTACGACGATGGCGGCGTTATTATCGGACGGGATTACGAAATTTAGCGGCGATGATAAGACGGCCTCATCCGCTAAATGGGCGCAGGATTTGGAAGATAATGCCGAAATATTTAATTGGACACCACAACAAAAGCTGATTTTTGCGCGGCGATCCTTGGTGGGAACAGCAGAGTTGTGGTTAAGAAGCGAAAAAACATTTAAGACGTACGAAGAGTTGAAGGCAGCAGTAGTAAAAGAATTTCCTGATGCGGTAAATATAAAAGAAATGCACGAAATTATGTCTAGCCGGAAGAAACGCAAGGATGAATCGTATTACGAATACATGCTCATTATGAAAGAACTCGGCCGCAGGGCAAAGTTCCCCGACTATGTCTCGGTGCAGTATATAATTGACGGCATATCGGATCATGAGCCGAATAAGTCTATTTTGTATGGAGCTACAACCTATCCCGCTCTGAAGGAGAAGTTAATTATTTACGAGAAAATCAAAAGCAAAGTACACAAAGATGGAAACATGGAATTAAAGAACAGACATGAAAAGAAGCAGAACAATATCAGGTGTTACAACTGCGGCGATTATAATCATGTGGCTAATACGTGTCGCAGAGGAGTTAAGTGTTTTCGCTGCAATAAATACGGGCATATTGGTGTTCATTGCAAAGAATCAATCATGGCGGATAAAACAGTGTTCAATAAGTCGATAAAACAGCACACTGATGTTTCCCATAGATCGACAGATGGCGCTAACCAGTGGCAGTCGGTGAAGCAGTCAAATATGTCAAATGTCAATATGGCTACCTCTGATGACAGCTGTCATAGACAAATGTCAACGAAGTCTAAAGAAGTTATGCAGATTGAAAACAAAATCGGAAATGTTGCAACTAAGCCGATGATTACGGTAAAAATTAAGGATTTGGAAGTAAATGCTTTGGTGGATTCTGGCAGCGACGTGAACTTGATGTCTTATGATTGTTTTAAGGCGATTGAAATGAAAAAATACGAAGACAAATTGACACTAACGGGACTTGGACATTCGATAGTTAATTCATTAGGAAAAGTGTTTGTAAACATCTCTGTAGATGGAAAATGTTATAAAAATGTATTATTTCATATTGTAAGCGAAGATAAAATTCCATTTAAAATTATTTTAGGCCAAGAGTTGTTACAAAAAATAACCATGATAATGAATGGGTATAAGGTAATGTTTTTGTCTGATAATAATGAGTGGATTTCTAAATTATGTTGTTTTTCAGGTTCCACAGTAGATCTAAGCCATATTTTAGATCATTCAGTAAAAGAAAAAGTTTTGCAATGTGTTGAAACCTACAAACCGTTTCAAATTAAAGAAGCACCTATTAAATTGAAGATTATTCTTAAAGATGATATACCAGTTAGACAGAGACCGCGACGATTATCCTTAACTGAATAGGAAATTGTTGAAAGGCAAGTTCAAGAATGGTTAGATGAAGGCATTATACAAGTAAGTTACTCTGAGTATTCTAGTCCTTTGGTATTAGTGAGGAAAAAAGATGGTACAATAAGAATGTGTGTAGATTACAGGCTTTTGAACAAAAAGATTTATAGAGATGAATTTCCCTTGCCCATAATTGATGACATGATAGACAAGTTGTGCGAGGCCAGATTTTTTAGTGTGTTAGATTTAAAGAACGGATTTTTCAATTTAAAGGTGTCACCAGAATCAATCCCATATACATCGTTTGTTACGCATCATGGCCAATTTGAATTTTTGCGTGCTCCCTTTGGTCTTTCAATTTGTCCACAATACTTTATGCGTTTTGTAAGCATTATATTTAGAGATTTGATATCTCAAGGGGTTATGATGATATTCATTGACGATATTTTAGTTGTGTCCTTAAATGAAGCTCAAGCAGTTGAACGGCTTCAGCTTGTATTGAAAGTAGCTTCCGAATATGGATTGAAATTTAATTGGAAAAAGGCTAATTTAATCAAGAGAGAAATTGAATACTTAGGACATACTATCAAAGATGGGGAAGTAAAACCTAGTTTTGAAAAGACTGATGCAGTACGTAAGTATCCAGAACCACGAGATATTAAACAATTACACAGTTTTATTGGGTTGACATCCTATTTCAGAAAATTTATTGAGCAATATGCAGTTATAGCAAAGCCGCTTACTGATTTGTTGAAAAAAGATAAAGAATTTGTATTTGAAGATAGACATAGACATGCTTTTCAGATGTTAAAGGATAAATTATCCTCTGAACCTGTTTTAAAGATTTTTAATTCAAAACTTAAAACTGAGTTACACACAGATGCGTCATGTATTGCCTTTTCAGCTGTTCTTATGCAACATCACCCGAATACAGGACTTCATCCGGTTCACTATATGAGCCGTAAGACAAATGATGCCCAAAGCAAGTATTCAAGTTATGAATTGGAAGCAATGGCTGTCATTGAAGGAATAAAGAAGTTCCGCCAGTACTTGTATGGCATAAAATTTAAGATAGTAACTGATTGTAAAGCATTTGAGTTAACATTGAAGAAGAAAGATCTATGTGCTAAAGTAGCCCGATGGGTGCTGTTTCTCAGTGAGTATGATTATGAAGTTGAACATAGAGTTGGCTCGAGAATGAAGCATGTTGACGCTTTAAGCCGTTACCCATATGTTGGATTTACATCTTTACACGATCAAGTAAAACAAGCACAAGACCAGGACGAAGGGCTCAGAGCTATTAAGGAGATTTTAAAGGAAAAAACATATAAAGACTATTGGATGCAAAATGACATTATATAAAGGTGATAATAAGTTACTGGTTATACCTAAAACAATGGAAAAAGAAGTATTTAAAAGAATAAGTAGTAATGGACATTTTTCTAAAAGGAAGACAAAAGAAGTAATCGAAAAAGAATATTATATAAAGAATTTAGATAAAAAAATAGAAGATTTTATAGTTACATGCATCCCGTGTTTACTAGCTACAAATAAGGAAGGGAAACAGGAAGGATTTCTCCATCCTATAGAAAAGGAAGGAATTCCGATGGATACCATTCATCTAGATCATGTTGGTCCTTTAACTCAAACGAGTAAGCAATACAACTACATTCTTACAGTGGTAGAGGCTTTTACCAAGTTTGTTTGGTTATTTCCTACGAAGAGTGTATCTAGCCGAGAAACATTAAACAAATTACAGATTCATCAGCAGACCTTTGGTAATCCACGTAGAATAATCACTGACAAAGGCACTGCCTTTACAAGTCGTGAGTTTGCAGATTATTGTATAGAAGAGAATATTCAACATGTGACAATTACTACCGGTGTACCCCGAGGAAATGGACAGGTGGAGAGAATACATAAAATAATTATCCCTTTGCTTACAAAGCTGTGTCTAGAAAATTCAAGTCTTTGGTTTAAACATGTAAGCCAAGTACAAAGAGCTATTAATAGCACATTTCAAAGAAGCATAAACTGTACTCCATTTGAATTATTAACAGGTACTAAAATGAATGTAAAAGAAGACTTAAAATTACAACAATTATTACAAGAAGAGTATATACAATCATTTAATGAAAATAGAGAGCAGCTAAGAAGGAAGGCTAAAGAACAAATATTTAATATTCAAGAAGAAAATTCTAAAAACTTTAATAAAAAGAGAAAGGATTGTTTGCAGTATAAATTAGGAGATTATGTGGCAATTAAAAGGACTCAATTTGGTACAGGCCTCAAATTGAAAGCTAAATATTTTGGACCCTACAAAATTGTTAAAGTGAAGAGAAATGATCGCTATGACTTAGAAAAGGTTGATGCTAGTTCTGGGGGTCCTATTAGAACTTCTAGTTCGGTTGACTTTATGAAACCCTGGCCATCCGATGATGATAGCTATGAATGAAAGGTTAGTTTAATTTATTTTGTTCTATTCCTTATCATGGGTATTTACTGTATAGGAGAATAGATGATTATATTATGTAAGTACAACAGCTTGTGAATGTTAAATTTAAGATGCTGTTTTTCTTAAAATGTAAAATTAATTTGAAGTAAGGTTCATAAGATTATCTTAAAAATTTTGGTATTTGGTTTTTCTTTTAGTAACCTAGTTATATGGAGAAAAAGCTGTTTTGTGTGCATTGTTATGTTTAATTGAACTGTTAAGTGTAAACTAATGTAAACTTCAGTTGTATTGTATTAGAGTACTACTATATTTTATTATGATGTTGTAAGGGTATTTTGTTAGAGTTAAGATTTACAGTTTATAGCACTTACATTTGTTAAGTATGGACGAAGGAATGTTTTTGTGACGAATTGTACTGAATGTGGAAGTATGAATGTCTGAGGACAGACATTTTGCAGGAGGGCCGATTGTGGGAACGTAAAAGGGAACGTAATGAGTGAAAGGGATGAGGATGTATGTGTGAGCGAGACGGAGGAGAGATGGAGGAGGTTGAAAAAAGTACAAAAGACGTGTGCGCGGATATCGATTAAGAAGTTTTCAATAAAAGTGGTTAAATTCAATATAATTTTAATTTTCGACATCCCACATGTATGTTACTGAACTCCTTAACTGCTGGACTGATTTTGATGAGTCTTTATTGTGTGTTTTGAGAAAGGTTTAGATTCATAGTTTGGTCCACTGGAAAATGCCCTTTTAATTAATTTTTGTGTAATGATTAATGTATGTACTATGTACCTAGTAATGTACAGACAGGACAAAGACTGTTGGGTTGGGAACGCTAGTATTTATAATTTCCTATCATCCTCTTCCTCATCCGCTTCCTCTTCCGCTTCCTCATCCGCATCCTCTTCCTCAAAAAATATCCTCTTCCTCATCCGCATCCTCTAAATTTGCGCGTGACAATTCCTCTTCCTCATAATCACTTCCTCAACAATCCTAATTTAAATCACACAGTTTAAAGTACTTATAAACATTGTAAATTATGCGTCTCTCTCCGCTATGGATTATTGATCCACTTTTATTTTTTCGAATTGGTGAAATATTCATTTTCAAATTTTATTGTTGTTCGAGTCACGCAAAACAACCGTTTTGTTCGAAGGTCAGACTTGAACTGGTAACTGTGAACTCGACTTTCTAATTTCTAGCATTTTAATTGGCTGGGGGGCGTGGCCAGGCCGGCGGACAACGATGATTCACTATTTTCTTAACGCGAACGGACTTTAATTGTTTGACAAACTTGTTTGATGCACGTTTGATCGCCTGCGCTGCTGTTTGATGAAAACGTAAATTACATCAAATATGTTTGTCAAACAAATTTGATCGTTTGCGGGGTACTTCAGTGTTTATATTATAGTAGTATGGACAATAAGTACGGATGTATGCCTGCTCACTATGATGTCTTCTGCCAGCTCGCAGAAGCCATTCTTAGTGTCGCCGCACACGGGCCACACGCGATAGTCACAAACGCCACCACAACTCACAAGAAGCAAGACGATTAAAGGATTGTAGCATGTGCGGCGAGTCCATATAAAATGTATGAAAACTACAGGAAATATGCCGGTGGCAGTGTTTTGTGGTTGTGGCCGGTGGCTTGTGTGCGGGAGCCCTTACTATCTGACACTGCATAACTGCACAGGTATTGCATTAGAAATTTCAACCATACTTTGACCTAATACCCTGTGAGCTTTTCTTACGTAATGCCACGATTATGCTATGGGTTTTTGTTGTATAACTTTTACCTGCGGTTTTGCTTACGATAAAGCTATGTATAAGCTAAAGTGCATTTAAATGAAGACCTTATTACGACTGTGAATCTTTAGCTATTGTTAATAGGGAATATTATGCAAAGGTTGAAGCAGATGACTCTACTAGCTAATGATATTCTACTTATACAGATCTGTTACGTTTTAAATACTATTTTTCGGCTTAAATCTCTTCCGAACAATTTTCAAATTCAAAATTGGACACATTGAAAAATTTGACAGATAAGTGAAACAAAAGATACGAAATGCCATTTACATAAAAGAGACAGTTCTATTTTTAAACGTCGAACTGCAAAGTTTCTTGTGCGTAGAGAGTAACACAAGACGTAATAGACGACCCAATTGGGCCGTTTTTGAATCTTCACAACGCGCGCGGTAGTAACATATCTGCTTTGAGTTTTTCATATAATATCGTTGCTACTAGCACAGTGAATAATCCGACCAAAATATGACATGATGCAAACGTCATATCAGAATATTGACAGAAAAAGTCGATGAAAACTTTCAATTTACTAACTGTGCAGGTTCTGCCGTCTTGCGTGAAAATATTGCCGTAATATCCTGTTCGAAATAAATTTACCTGAAGGATAATAGCACGTCATGTGGATTACGAGTAGTTGTATGACCGGATAGCTGATATTGTGTTGAGTATGGCTTCACAGTTTTAGCTGTGTGTCTAAACACACTAGGCTGAAGTTGCGCGGCGTAAATTACGTCTGCAATGTCAAACGCATACAAAAATACGGACGGAATAGTGTGTCGTCGGTAATTTAAAATATATTGCGGGCGTAATGTGGCTAGTGTGCTTACTTGTTTAGACCATAATATAGTAGCTGTGAAATGGATGTTTAACGAGCTAACGTATCACCTGATGAAAAACGATTACTGATGCTCATTCTCCGTCATTCTCCTTCTTCTCGCAAGTGTTTAACTGTGAACATCGGATGAGTATGTAGTGAGTTGCTGGTCATTTTAATAGATTTCAAAAAGGAGAAATTTACTCAATTCGATCGTATGTGTTTTTTTTTTAATTTCGAATGTGAACCGATTTTGATGATTCTTATTTTGTCCGAAAGAGGATACTTTACTACTTCACGGATGGTCTTATAACGAGAAAATATTGTTAAAAGTCGGTTATTTTTGTTAATTTAAACGAACTATCAGTATGAATGGAGGCGTAGGCTTTGTTACGTTATTAACAAAATAAATGCATTTTAAAACGGTTCACAAAACAGCCGTTGATATTTGGCTTTCTACCGCTATTATGTTGGTGCTATTGTATTTCCTAATCTATTGTCAATGCTCACGTTGGCATTATAATGAAGTTAAGCAATGTACAGAGGTTGCGAGCGTGGATGGGTGGGCGGTAAGTCTGTGAAGTTGTTTCAGAAAGCTTATTAGCTTATTAGCCTTTTTGTGTTCGTCAAGGGCATGCGTTATAGCGCAGTCAACGGCGAACGTGAGGCATGCCCGCGACGCATGCCCTCTGACCGTATCCAAAAAACAAAAATGATAATGTTGGCGTTGCGTTCGTTGACGTATTCAATTATTGAATGCGCCAAAACGAAAGTCAAATAAAAGAAGGTGACGAAAATTGAAAACGAAAGCGCATAGTGTGGACATAGCTTTTGAGTAGGTAATTATGTAACTGGTCCATACTAATATTATAAATGCGTTATGCGACAGTGTATCTGTTCACGCCCGATCCGCTGAACCGATTTCACTGAAATTGGAAATGGATATATGTATTTTCCCGGGAATGAACATAAAATCCTTTTTATCTCGGAAAAATTTACGACTTTTGGCGCAGCGTCAACTAGTATTATTTAAATGCGGAAGTCTGTTGAACCATTTTTTGTCTATGGGCATGGACATGTTTTAAGTGATGGAAAAGGACATAGTATAGGTTTTATTGCAGATAAATGTAAGGTTCCTGCACTATAAATTGCAAGCACAGTCTAGTACTTTGTAAATACTGAATAGTATACACGGTGTAACTAAAACGGCCCATTCAATATCCTGCAATGCAGTTCTGTTGCAGTCCGCCGTGCAGGCCTGCAACACCTGCGTGCAGTCCGCCGGCTTATGCAGGATAGTGAATGGTGAATGGGCCCTTTTAATTAAGTGATAATATTTTAGGGTGGGTATGTGTCCCTTATATAATTATATAGAGTTCACTGTGAAAAAAGCAACGCTGAAAGAGCAATTTTTTTTATGAGCAAGCGTCCATGCGTCATGAATTTTTCCATACAAAGGTGAAAAAAAGTTACTCTTTTAGCGATGCTACTTCCACAGTGAACTCTATAATATAAGGGACACGTCATACACATCCTAAAGTATTATCACTTACTTTTATATTATTGTCTATATTATTAAAAGTAATAATATTATGGTAAGTACTACTAGTATAATATATTTATATATTTGAATATTTATCTTTTTAATTAAAATATTCGCTCTTGAACCTTATCAAAACTTCGTATTCACATTAATTAATAGCTTCCTTAATGCCCATCTAGCTATTTAAAAAGATTTTTATATTTTGATTAAAAAAACAAAAAACAAAATGGAATCTAAATAAATATTTTCGGCAAAAAAACCAAATATTTTTATAGTTAAATGCTTATTTTATAATGTCAAATGTTTTTAGACTGAAATGGAAATCCTAAGACGGGATTGTTTTAGAATTCTTAAATTATTTTACGAAATCGGTGAATTAATCTTATTAATAAGTGTCAAGTAAAATTTATTTTTCACATACGAAATGATGAATCCAGGTACAAAAATTTAATTCTCATGAAAGTGCTTAGTTTTAGATTTTGCCAAAAACATCACAAGACTAAAAAAAAAAACCAGGAATACTACTTTTCGGGTAACTTTATTTTGATTGAACAGTACTGACCCTGCCTGACTACTAAACATTAAAATTCATTAAGCAGACTTTGCATTACGAAATTAGAAATAAAATAATATTTATTATAAAGAATATTTATAATACGTGGGAGAGCAATGCTTCGGCACGAATGGGCCGGCTCGACCGGAGAAATACCACGTTCTCACAGAAAACCGGCGTGAAACAGCGCTTACGCTGTGTTTCGCTGATTGAATGAGTTTACCGGAGGCCCAGGTCAATCCCCTAGTCCCTTCTCTTCCCATCCCTACCCTCCCCTATTACTCTATTCCTTCTTAAAAGGCCGGCAACGCACTTGCAGCTCTTCTGATGCTGAGTGTCCATGGACGACGGAAGTTGCTTTCCATCAGTTGAGCCGTTTGATCGTTTGCCCCCTTATTTCATAAAAAAAAATGCATCATGTAACATTATGTGCCCCGTCTTAAAAAAGAGTTCAACGCGCGCGAACAGCATCTTACATCATGAGTATGAGTATAATAATTTATGTAATAATAATATAAGAATTAAGATATCGCCTTTATTTAAGTTTTACTGTAAAGACAAAAAGGGGCGAATTTTGATTTTAGAAGTTGTAGGGGCGAGCGCCCTACGACGTGTGTTTGAGGGGAAATTGGGATATAATGAAAAAAGACAAAAATGGGTACCTGTTGATGATATATGCTGGCGGCCGGGCTGAGACGAGACGAGCTGATAGTCACACTGTCAGCGTGGTCTATAATCACTATCACTGAGCTGAACTAAGCTCAGTGATAGTGATTCACGCACGCAGGAACAGAAGTATTATAAATTAAACTTACAAGAAAAAGAAATAAGTACTCTATAGCAATCAAAAACATCTTGGCTGAGGCATAGAATTATTAGTATTGACATCGTTGGGCTGAGGAATATCCGAGAATGGACAGGGATAAAGTCTGTTGAAGAACTTTTCAGGCTCACTTTGGAGCGGAGCTTTCGGAGCTTGACTGCAAACCTTCAGTGATTAGGCACTAGAAGAAGAAAAAGAAGAAGATAGCAGTCAAAAACATTTTAGGTGCTTTCTCATAGGAAGTAGAGAAAAATATCGTAACGAACGGTAACAGGTTTTTTCTAACAATAGTATCGCATAGAGTTCAGGGTCTACATTCAATGACCGGAATCGGTCAAGGGTCAGCCTTGGTCAGTTGCCCACTTTGACAACCTTGTGCTAATGTCACATCGGATCAGCTTTTTTGCTAAAAAAAGTTTTGAATATGGAAGTGAGTGATGAAAATCAACCAAGTGCGAGGTGGATTAAAGATTGCAGGGTTCCGCCAATGAGATTATGAGATTTATTTTAATCTGTCTTTAACTAACTACTTCAAAACCAACAACGTATCAAGGTTGCAGAGGCAACTACGGCACGCCAAAAAATCCGTACCAATATTATAAATGCGAAAGTGTGTCTGTTTGTCTTTCTGTCTGTCTGTCTGTTACCTCTTCACCTAAATCGCAGAACCGATTTTGCTGTTTGGCATGGAGGTACTTTGAGTCCCGAGAAAGGACATAGGATAGTTTTTATCCCGAAAAAATGTACGATTCCCGCGCGATAAACGAATTTTGGCGCAACGGAGTTGCGGGCGTCGTCTAGTACAAAATAAATCCATACTAATATTATAAAATATGCGAAAGTGTATTTGTCTGCTTTTCGGTCTGTCTGTTACCTCTTCGACTAAATCGCAGAACGATTTTGCTGTTTGGTATGGAGGTACTTCGAGTCCCGCGAAAGGAGGTAAGCTACCTTTAGCCCGAAAAAATTTACGGTTCCCGCGCGATAAACGGAGTTGCGGGCATCATCTAGTATTAAATATTTCACATATTATCTGAAACTTAAAATTCTGTTAACATAATGTTAAAACATGTTATTAAAATTCGGCTTTGATTCGTGCATAGTGTTGAAAGTATCTGCAACCTTTAACCAAAGGGACTTTAATAGAGTTAGTATGTAGGACGAAGGTATAGTGAAGTAAAAGGGCTTAACCTCTGAGCACGTCCTTAGAATAATAAAACGATCATTTGAGAAGACAAGTCATGATTGAACTAAATTCAGCGTCTTGCGCATTCTTGGTTAACATCATCATCATCATCAACAGCATCTGACAATGGTGATAATAATAATAACCACTATCCACGACCCAGAAACATTGAAAACTTTTTATTCTGTCGGCGATTCGAACCCGCGATCCCCGGCTTGAGCTGCCACACACTCTTAACAATTGAGCCACAGAGGTCGTCAAATGATTCATTGTTATCATCATTATCGTAATCTGTATCATCATAGTGATTTGATGATCATATTGATTTTATGCAGTCAGAACAGAATAACGAATTGACTGACACTGTATTCATTGCAGCAACACGCGACAATGTTAGCAGCTTGCAGCTTAGGTCGTTAGTACCTGTAAATAATAGCTTAGGTTTTATTCCCTTTTATTATACATTTTTACATTTGAATAATTTCCTATTAGAATAAGTTATATTGTTGTCTCATTTTTGTGTTATTGCTGTCCCTTTCGCACAGAAATGTAGTGTGTTTCACACAATTGATATTGTTGTCCCTTTCTAGCATAAGTATAGTGTGTCTCACTCTAATGTTGTTGTTGTCTCTTTCGTTTTATACATTTATTTACGTTTTTATTGTTCATTAGTCTTATAAGAATGCCTGTTTACTATTGTATTAGCTTATAAGAATATCCTGTGTATAAATCTGTATTTTTTCAATAAACGGACTGCGCATACCCGACAACAACTGATAGAACCTCATAGGCTCTAACAGTACAAAATTCACATAAAAACACGCACTTTCTCAGTGCAAAAACACTCGCAACTCGAACACCACAGAAGCAAGTCGAATCCCTGGTGGACCGATTCTCGACCATGGCTGCAGTATCAAATTTCACCTGGTGTTTCTCTTCTGCTTGTACCCTACTTCCTCAGGACTTCATCCTCAAAAAGTAACAGTCCACTCAGCTCTACTCCAAATTGACGACATAGGCCCTGCAGAGTTGTCGTATCGTCAATAGTACCTAATTTCTAACCTCTTAATAAATTTCTTACAGTCTAACTGGAATACAAGATAATATTATGCTTGTCTGACCCATTAAGAAGTCACAAGATGCACAAGGACAATGGACTTCGGCACGTAAATATCCATATCCATACTAATGTTATAAATGCGAAAGTGTGTGTCTGTCTGTCTGTTACCTCTTCGCGTTCAAACCGTTGAGCCAATTTTGCTGAAATTTGGCATGGAGATACTTTGAGTCCCGGGAAAGGACATAGGATACTTTTTATCCCGGAAAAATGTGCGGTTCCCGCGCGATAAACGAGTTTTGGCGCAACGGAGTTGCGGGCGTCATCTAGTTTTTTTTATAATTATCTCAAAAGGGGTAGACTAGTAATAAAAATTGGGCACCTTTATATTAAGTGCTTAAACTACATGCCCCAGACATTGAGCTGAGAGTTAAGACGAATGTAAATGTAGTGTTGCAAGGTCAAGTCGATTATGCACTCTGACCTCGTCAGTGTTGCCAACATCAAATCGCACAATAATTAATAATTCTTTGTGTTAATTAATACAGGCTTAAGAATGACTCTGACTCTCATAGTAACGTTTTATAGCTGTTTGTTACGTTTAAAAAGGTGACACGATTCCAGACATCAAAAACTTTAAAAAATCATAACCAAGTTTTAATTTCTAAAAAAATTAAAAATCAACAAACCTGTACTGATATTAATAACCTCTAAAGCTGGTTTCAGACTACGCTATAATATAATAGCATATAGTATATTATAGCTCAGAGCACAAGAATATCGCGCACCATACATTGTTATGGACACGTTCACACTGTACTGTATTATATTATAAATTATTGGCTTGTTACACGCTATGTATTGCGCTATGTGCGCGATATTCTTGTGCTCTGAGCTGTATACTATGTTCTATTATATTATACGCTATAATCAGTATAAGGGTTAATTCAGACCGCAACGCATTTCTAAAGTACTGAATTGACAGATTTTAATTGCGTAAGACGTATTGCAAATCTGTCAAATCCATACAAATTAAGAAAATGAATGTGCGCGTCGCGTCGCGGTCTGAATTGACCCTAATACTCAAATTGCTGAACTAAATTACAATTAATTCATACCCAGACTTACTTTAGAACCCGCTATGAACTACATGAATTGATCAAAAAATAAGCATAAGAAACGTTCATTTGCCACTATGTCTACTATTCGTCAAAGAAATCTCTCAGAAAGTGCATAGTCCATAGTTCACGAATGCACTAGATCTGAATAGGGTTCCCGTGGCTATCGTGTCGAAAACCTCACGAGAACTGCGCAACAGATTTTATCTTTAACAGTGCATTCCAACTCGCGTTATTTAAATTAATTGTAAAACTGGGCCATTTTTGTGAGCGTTACACAAATCTTAAAGCAATATCCAAATCGCAATACGTTTTCGTATATTTCATTGTATCTTCATTTACATACCTGGTCCAGTGGTTTAGATCATGGCTCTTGATTGGCTGTGGGTTCGATTACCGCGATTACAATATTTGCAGAAAATATTGTATCTGTCTATCTGCAAGTTTGGTATCTATTTAAGTTAAAGCCGTTGAACCATTTTTGCAGTAATTTGGTATACTTTAAGTCTAGGGCTTTTCCTTGAAAATAAAAGAGCCTTGTCTCAACTACCGTTCTTGCGCTATTAACGAATTACTTCTAATACTAAAGTTGCAAGCAACATATTAATTAATGAAGCTTAGTCGTTAGACACAAAATTTCAACAAAAAATGTAAAGCATATTCAAATAAGTTTAAGTGAGTCATATAGTTGAACTTATGGCCTAAAAACAGGTATTTGTGAAATGTAGAGTTTAAAAAATAGAAATGTCAAGGTTGGCTAGGCTATTAAGATTAAAATTAGCTCCAGGATAGAAGTATGTAATGTTATCGTGTGCGTGGACGGAACAAGATCGAAGAATCCATGCCATGGATCGGTGAGGTTCCTACAATAGATCAATTCTTATAAACTTCTCTAATTTTTCACATTTTCAATATCGTCCAAATCTTTACCTATCTTACAGGATAGGGATTCCCTTGGAACAGGCTGCATACTTCGCTACTGATACGAGCCTCCATATTTATGTAGGAACCCCCTATTAAATAAAAAGTAAATGTAAACGATAGCACCGAAAAATTAAAAAAATAATAATTAAAATTAGTAAATGACAGGGCGAAAATTAATTCCACCCATACACAGCTGTAATTTAAATAGACATACCGAATGAAACAAAAAGAAAATAATGGTAAAAGCATTTGTGACCTATATTTTAATAACAATTTCGAGTAACATCACAATTATCCAATGTAACTGACAGCACAACCGTTATTTCGGATTGTTAAGATGCGTTGACACAAATTATTATAATGTGTGACTGTTGTTTTACGCAGAGAGAATTTCTAGCTGTACATATAATTTCTGTTTTTTGACAGGTGCTTAAGATGGGTACGAAGCGTAAATCATAATTATATCTATCATATTATAGTTTGACTTACTGACGTTTGGGAATTTCTCCATAAAATTAATTTTGATGACAATATTAAATTACTTTACAACGTAATAGTTAATAAATAGGTATCAATTTTCAATAAAAAAAATATCGTTTTTATAAACAAAGAAAAGGAGAGGCCCTGCAACGCGTCCTTGAGATACTCCATTGTAACTTTGTTAAAACTAGATAGTGGATATCATATTTTTTTACATTTGAATGGCTTAGTAAAATATATTCTATACAGTTCCCATTAGGTGTTTTGTGTCTCTAAGCAACAGCGATAGTCTAGTAGCGATTATAAATAAACCATTAGGGTCGTTGTTCGAACCGCGCCCTCGAATGCGTCGGACAACTCGCATGGGAGTGAACGTGAAACTCGACCGGTTCTGATCATACGGAACCAAACTCACTTTCATTACAGTTTTTACCATCACACGTAACGCATTGACAGGTTGATGGGTTCCGTCTGACGTAATAATGATCTATGAAGGGGTGTTGACATTTCTACCAGTAACAAGAAGAGATGAATTGGGTGACGAAAGTTATATTGATTCGTTCTACATTCTACAATGCGTCAGTATTAGGTAGCTAATTCCTTGGCTCTCAGCTTATAGTATTCTGCTGAAAATAAGGTATGTTGGGTCAATGAAATTAGTCTGCTGATTTCAATGCGTAGGTGTTGATTAAAAAGTTTTACAATAAGGTAAGGTAACCTTAGGTTTTGAGTCTCCAAAACGTTTTATTAATCCTTAGATAGTGGAAAAACGAGACACAATAGCCTTTCAATTGTTATCGCGAGCACCAGTGCCCGCGCGGGGCTTGACGGGTATATATGGTTATAAATGTAAGGTATTTGGTGTTAGCGTAAGAGCTTGTCAGAAATAGCCTTAGGCTTGCTAAATAAAAGTATTGTATAAATCATAAACACCAATAAATAAAACGTAGTTTATACGTATTGTAAATACGTAATACAATTATTATTCATTTAGCTTTTCTTCATTTCCAATTATTAAGCTGAAAGAACTGATATTACACAAAAGGCCAAGAAGCGTTTTAACCAAATAAATACTTATCTTATAACGATCTTTGTTCAAAGTACTCAGAGCCAATTCACATTGACAGGAGGCAGAGTGACGGCTTACGACAAGAGAGAGAGAGTGAGTCCCTTCCATCAGACAACCCGCCTTAAATACTGCTATATCAAAAACAACCCCACCGCCATTAACACTCTACCCCACGTCTGACTACCAGGATTTGCATCTAATATCATAAATACAATGATTCATAGTTACAATCATCCTGAAAATCATTATAAATCAAGTACTTAATTATAACACTTTTATATTAATTTATTAACTGTACTATCTTTTGTAACAAAAGTATCATAACCGGAAACAACAATAATTATTGTCTGTTTAAAGATTAATTGACGTGTTCAAAAATAATGTTATAATATTATATTTACTATCCAAATATCATGAATTAATTATTAATAATAATTAGTTCAACTCACATGAATTATTGAAATATGTACTTCTCATAAGAATTTCAAGTTAAATAACAAAACAATAAGACAAAACCATTGTTACTATTATACATCATTTTATTTCTATGATTATTATTGAAATAATAGTCATTTATATTCATCTATATTTTGAGTAAAGCGGGTCGTACCTCACACGGCCATTCTGACAGACACTTCGTTCTCGAAGTGTTTTAATAACTTTTCTGAAAAGGAAAAATCTAAGTTCTGGAAAGTAAAAGTCAAAGTCCAATTAGTCATCGGGCTGTCATGATCAATCCCATTACCTACTGCCATGTAATGTCCAAATTGATTCATCAGTCCGATTAGGCAGTACCATTTTTGTCAAACTCATGTTTCATCATCATCACAGTAGGCTAACCAGCACAGTATTTACATCTCTCACAAACTGTCGTGTTTTGTCCCATTACATAGTGTCCAGACAACACACCAGCTTCACGGCATTAACATACCTCACACGGCCAGTCACACCTGTCATGATAGATCCATCGTTAGAATCTTACACCAGGTTGACACCTCACAAGGAAATTAAATTATTCCTCTAAGAAAATATTAATTTATGTAGCCAGAGCTCAGACCTAAAAGATTGGTCACCCAAAACAGACTATAGTCAAAATACCGAGGAATACCATAATTAGCAACTCATTTATCAAATTCTAAACAAATAATTTTAAGTTTATCACACAACTAAATGCAAATTTTAAAATAACTCATCAAAATATAACTTCTCTTGACTTTACAAAAACAGCTCGGTCATTCTGCCTCATTACCACAACTTATTTATTACTGTGTGATTATAATCAATTTGTTTTATCTATCAACACCATCTCTGTCTAGACTTTAATACCAATATAAAAGTAGTTAAACCTGGTAACCTTCGTATCACTTCCTATCAAAGATATTTTGTCAACTTACTCCTAGACTTCCACAAATACTTCAAGGCGTAAATTAGCCAAATCAGTTTAGTGCCTCTCGAGTTTCAACAGTCTTTCAGAATTGAAAATTCACTTTTAATTAAATAGGTTTTATAACTTCTGAAAATTCTCAAAATTGTGCCATAACAAATCAATGGATAATATCCCTTTACTAATTAATCTATAATTAAACAAAGTAAAACCCATGTAAAACCAGTCGATTGTACTCATCGACCTGTAAAAGGTTTTTAACTCAATGATTATTATAATAGCCAGCAAGCTATATCATACTCCTTTTCAGAACTTTAATTATTTTTAAATTCGAACAGTAAAATTTAAATTTAAAAATAATTGCGAGATTATTTGTATATCGCCAATTATTTATTATAGCTCCATTAATTGTACCTATTGAAAATTACAATCCTGAAATGAAATTTTTGTTTGTCGAAGGCTTCTTGCCGACCACATTATAATGTCAGGAAAACTTATTTTCAATCATTGAAGCCCTTATTAAAACTGATATTCAAATTATATATATATTTTTAAAATGTATGTTGTTCTTTTTAATTATGGCTCCTTATCTAACTTGCAAATTTGTAATACGATGAATAATAATATCGCTTTGCAAAACAACATCAATTTTAAATGTACCCATATTAATTACTTCACAACACTGTAGTAAGTACTACCTTCACAACAGTTTTCTCACCAAAGTATATTTTCTTTACAATGGATACACAAGTACAAACCCATGGTCTTATTTCCTAAAAACCTAGAAGTTGGAAACCACTCGAAACTTTTTTTTTTTTTTGGGATTCTACATTCGATGAAAATTTGGGTTCAACAATCCTCAATCTCATAAGCATTATGAAGAAAATCTGAAAATCAGGTTAGGTTAACCTGACCCAAACCTTACCTAACCTAAACCTAACCAAAACCTAACCCAAACCTTAAGTTAGATTTAACCCTATAACTATAATGAAGAGAAGACCAACCCCCGTATTGGGATACAGATGGCTACTGCGCCGCCCCACCGGGTGGACTACCCATTTACACCTTCCACGGTTCACACAGAGACGCCTAAACACCAACAACCCATTGGAAGAACATTATATGGACTAGAGTTGCTCTCACGGCCTTCCCAACCTCCAGCCCACAATATATAAAACAAGTGCTATAGCGTGGTTCTAGATGTCCCCCATAACCTTAGAGAAGCACAAATAATATTATGTTGGATATTCTATTGTTCAAAATTATTTTCTCTATTTTTGACAATACTGGTTTCCAAGTTTCCTTACTACACCTGATCTAACCAGAAAGAATGTTCATTATTAGCAATAAAATTGTATTATTACAGTTATTGAAGGAATTATCAATCTCTTTTTCTCTTTACATTTACTTTTGTGGGTAAACTGATTCAACTATACTTTAGAAGATGGATCTCTAAATACAATCCGCTATTGTCTGAACGTTGTCTAATACAATCCGCGATCATGGCACTAAATAACTATAAAATTGTTAACACTTTAAGGCCCATAAAATGTTAGGATTCGTCCTAAGATCTAGCTCCTTCACAACACATTACAGTACTAATATTCTGACATTGCTCCCTCGTGTAATATTTTAGCACTTATTCCAGTATAATATACTTCCATTGTGTGGCACCTATACAACACATATTATAGTTATAATCTCATTTATTCAAAAATATCTATCAAGTTTTAACACTCTAAACAAAAACCTCTAAGATGAACTGTTGAATGTTGGTGAATTATTGTGAAACACCACAATATACCTAACATGCCTTTAACTGTGTCTGTTCAAATTTATCTATGTCCCTTCGATCTATACGTTACATAATAAATTATGTGTACCTGTAAATTATGTGTATGGATAAAATAGCACAGAATTGTAATAAATTCTTTTTATCCTTGTCTATTATAATACTAATGTTTTCCACGAACAAATGCAGATAAAATAGATATCAGCCTGTTTACTCAATTATTGTAAAAGTAACTCTTTATCAGAACTGCTAAAATGAATAATTTCAGTGACAATTAAAATATTGGTTTATTCAGTAACAAGCAAAACAATAGTAAAGAAAAACTTTTTATTCACAAGTTTTTATCAGATTCTAATTAGTCATATCATAACGACAATTATTTTGACTTAATCCATGATTAATTACTCTTTCGTGTTTAAATATTCATTTTCCATAGCCTTCTAAACATTTTATTTTTTTTACGTCTTTTGTTAAACTAAACAAATTAAACAAAACGAATACCACTAAAGTGTTACATACAACAACGTAATAATATTAGATCGTACAACAAGATTGCCATATCTAGTAATACGACATCTATGGCATTCTATTTTTACGCAAATTTTTACAAACTACCCTCAGTACTTGTAATTTTTTTTTTTTCTTGTTGGAAACTAAGTTATTTGTATTTGTAATTACAAAGTAAATTACATATTATATTATTTGTGAAGTGATATTTTGCACCTTTATGATATTTTGTGCCAACTTAAATATTATCCATAATCTCGTACACACAATACGCTTACAGTTAGCGAATAAGTGTACAGTAATTGCGAGTTCTCTCATGTTATTGAATCATTGTGTCTCATTTGTGGAAGGAAAAAAAGTAAGTACATTTACATTAAACAAACACTTTTTAAATGGTCTATAACTATATATTCTTAGAAATCTCGTAAGTTGTAAAAATAATTTTTCGGGAAGAATATTCTCAATTGACGAAAATGTAAGCAGCTTATTAACACCAATGACAGATCTATTAAAAGTGCCAAACCATGATTTATATCGCATATTCCACACTACACAGTACACAAGTCAAAATAAACTTTAGCTTCCGTTAATGACATCCTTGTCCGTTACAAAACAATCGTTTCACGAACATATTCAGATTACGATTCAACGGAGTCAGAGTGGTACATTACAGCTTTAGTTCTCTCTCAATTTTTTAAAACGAAATTATATATTTTTAAGCAGAACAAAGATTTTCAGACACAATTTAAAAGTTATCTAGTCACCGTTTCCTATTTTCAAACCACATTAATCAAGAGCCCTTCAGGGCCTTACCTGCCTTTTCAAGTAATTAAAAATTGCATCAGATAAATTCAAAATCCACACCTCAATACTTTGCACTATACTTTAGCTCAGCCGTCTTGTTTCTTTCGTTGGTACTTGGCATCGTTATTTAGATTTGATATAACTGCCTCAATGTTGGGTTCGAAAATACATGTTCCCATCATTTGATCCATTTTGTATTCGCTTGTTGTTGGGTTCAGAATATTTTTAACCAGTTGGCATCCATTCTGTTTTCGCTAGAAGGAAAAAAAATGCATTAAAATTCAACGGCGTAAGGGCCATCCCACTTCTGATGTCAGAAATAGCCTTAGGCTTGCTAAATAAAAGTATTGTATAAATCATAAACACCAATAAATAAAACGTAGTTTATACGTATTGTAAATACGTAATACAATTATTATTCATTTAGCTTTTCTTCATTTCCAATTATTAAGCTGAAAGAACTGATATTACACAAAAGGCCAAGAAGCGTTTTAACCAAATAAATACTTATCTTATAACGATCTTTGTTCAAAGTACTCAGAGCCAATTCACATTGACAGGAGGCAGAGTGACGGCTTACGACAAGAGAGAGAGAGTGAGTCCCTTCCATCAGACAACCCGCCTTAAATACTGCTATATCAAAAACAACCCCACCGCCATTAACACTCTACCCCACGTCTGACTACCAGGATTTGCATCTAATATCATAAATACAATGATTCATAGTTACAATCATCCTGAAAATCATTATAAATCAAGTACTTAATTATAACACTTTTATATTAATTTATTAACTGTACTATCTTTTGTAACAAAAGTATCATAACCGGAAACAACAATAATTATTGTCTGTTTAAAGATTAATTGACGTGTTCAAAAATAATGTTATAATATTATATTTACTATCCAAATATCATGAATTAATTATTAATAATAATTAGTTCAACTCACATGAATTATTGAAATATGTACTTCTCATAAGAATTTCAAGTTAAATAACAAAACAATAAGACAAAACCATTGTTACTATTATACATCATTTTATTTCTATGATTATTATTGAAATAATAGTCATTTATATTCATCTATATTTTGAGTAAAGCGGGTCGTACCTCACAAGCTCATACTAACTAATGGCCCGTATTCACTTTCATTAGTAATAAGTGCAAGTGATTAGGGCAGGTGATTAGTTATTAGGAAAAAGTAAGTGTGGACAGCGACTGTTTAGTGCAAGTGATTAGCCGGCTGCGTAGTAACGTGATTAGTTCTGTATTCACTTTGATTAGTGATTAAGTGCAGGTGACTAGTACAGGTGATGAGTGATTAGTAGAAAGTAAGTGTGGACAGCGACTGATTAGTGCAAGTGACTAGTAGGCTGCGTAGTAACGTGATTAAAAGCGTGTTCTATTTTTTGCGAGTGCAAGTGCGTGACAGATGAAAACCAATTTTGGTTTCGTTTGACAGCTCGAGATTGTTACTATTTTTCCGATAGGTATATTAACTTTATGGGCCAGACTGACGTGGTGTGCCGTGTGAAGCGTCCATAGATATAGTATATCATTATTATATATACCTATTAAAAGTACAAAAGGACACCCTTTCAATTACTTCCATACTAATCCATACTTATTACTTACTAATATACTAATAATATTATAAATGCGAATGTGTGTCTGTCTGTCTGTTACCTCTTCACGCTTATACCTCAGAAGTCAGAACCGATTTTGCTGAAATTTGGCATGGAGATACTTTGAGTCCTGGGAAAGGACATATAAAAAAATACTTCATGGTCAAATAGTTTTTAATAAAACCAATATTAAAATGAAGGACATGTCAAAATGGCAGTTTTATTTTTGAAACTTGGACGCTCCTGTTGACAGCTACTACTGAATTTACTAAATTAAATTACTAAAGAGCCACTAAACAAGAATTGGACACTACTTGCACTACACACCTGCACTCCACTGCCTCAATTACTAGTCACTTGCACTTGCACTAATCAAAGTGAATATAGGCCTTAAATATGTAGTATGACTTCTTCACGTTGGCCAATGATGGACCAATATAAGCTTTTATGAACGAATGAGAACGAGCTTGGAGAAGACTTAACATCTTTTTTTCTTACGTCACAGTAAACACAATTTGGCTGTTATTACCTGTTGAACCATAAATATTTCGATTGATATTTCATAATAGTCTGTGGACAATAATATGTCGTTTATATTATTGAATGCAGTAGAAAACGCTCCTGACTTTCCAAGTTACGGAACAATTATTACAAGATCAGCTTCAAGATCTAATCCATAGATCGATTATGCGATAGATACGCCAATAGACCAAGGATTATTATTATACAAAAAAATGCATTTGTTTGTTTGTACCTCCCCACGTTTCATCTATGGAGCTGAAATTTTAAAAGTACTGTAAAGCCTGTAAAAGAACAAAGGATAGTTCTTATCGTGAAACAATGTTACTGTACTAGATAAAGGAATTTCTGCGTGAGCGTAGAATCTAGTGGTCTATTTTTTATGTAATGTCTAAATTAATTTAATAATGGTTATATGAAAGTCTGTTTATTGCTATGTTTCTGTGAATCTGTCTATCTAGCTGTTACCTTTACCTTTACCTCTTCACGCCCAAACCGCTGAACCGATTTTGCTTAAATTTGACATAGAGAAACCTTGAGTCCCGGTAAAGAATATAGGGTCCTCCTTATCCCGGAAAAATGTACGGTTACCGCGCGATAAACGATTTTTGGCGTGTAGCGGGCTCATCTAGTGAAATTTATTAATTATTTTTCCATTGTTGCCATATCTATATTTACGTGATCTACGTTTTCCCTGCTTCCGTTGGTACTCTAGAAAGCCACGTAGTCGTGACTTAGGTAACTTATTTTAGTACTTAGCGTGTGTTAATCTAAATCATCACAACTATTTCGTAACACTGACATAGTAAGTACTTAACATTATAATAAACTAGATGACGCCCGCAACTTCGATTATCGCCCGGAAACCGTTCATTTTCCGGCACAAAAAGTCCTTTGTGTGTCCTTTCCCGGGACTCAAAGTATCTCCATGCCAAATTTCAGCAAAATCGGTTCAGCCGTTTGGGCGTGAAGAGGTAACAGACAGACAGACAGATAGACAGACAGACAGACAGACAGACGGACAGACAGACATTAAAGTGTGGATTCTTATGTAATCTACACTGATCTACAGGGTGTAACAAAACTTTAAATACTTAAGGGTGCGTACGTGTTCCTCGTAGAGAGTTTACTATGAAAGTAGCAGCGCTGAAAGACCAAATTTTTTTCAATTTCGTATGGGGAAACTCGTGACGCTAGGGTCCTTGCCCATACAAAAGTGAAAAAAAAATCGTCAAAAAATTTGGTGCAACTGAGTCGCATCATCTAGTATAACAATTTTTGGATCTTAAAGACGCTTTAGCATCAATAAGTATCCTCATCTTCATTTCAGCTCAGCGATCTTAAGTTGTAATCTTAGAATGAACCGACTTCTTGGAAACGGACCTCTCAAATCTCAATAGATTTGAGGAATCAGTTTCCAATGTTTATTAGATATTTACCACTAATTAAATATGCAGAATATTTTATATTTTATCAATGATAAACTAATACTGGTATAACAGACATAACTAAACAGCTACTACGCGAAGCGAGTCACACAAGCCGCATTCATCCCAACCGCTGGGCAAAGATCGCCATTGACATTTTTTTAATGAAATAAGGGGGCAAACGAGAAAACGGGTCACCTGATGGAAAGCAACTTCCGTAACCTATAATGACACTCGCAGCATCAGAAGAGCTGCAGGGACGTTGCCGGCCTTTTAAGAGAGAATAGGGTAATAGGGTAGGGAAGGGAATAGAGGAGGGTAGGGAAGGGAATAGAGTAGGGGATAGGGCATCCGACATGGGCACCTGATGATGGACGCCGCCGTGGCCCACCTCGAAAAAGATGGCGTGATGAACTTAACATCAGTGTCAAAGCTTGATGAATGAAAAAACTTGGAGGAGGCCTTTGCCCAGCAGTGTGACAGCATAGCTGTAAAGCTAGGGGCAACAGCTAGTGATTTGTTCTGGTAGTATTTTAGTGAACAATGGGGTTCAAATGAAATATTCGATGTACTGAATTACTTTCACAACGAGTTAAGTTGGCGATGGACAGACGACTAACACTTGCAGGAGTTATAATGCCACGTAACATATTATATTATAGCTGACTTTACATTCTACAATTATTACTGAGAATTATAACACATACTACATACACCCCCTTCTAAAAAGAATGATTTACTTACATAATATAACTGACACAAAGAAATAATTGAATTTAGCAAACATTAACATTTGGGCGTTTATTTTTAGGACAAAACACTTATTTTAGGTCATATCGGGCTTTTTACTAAAGTATTTACATAAGTATTTTTTGTAGTACTTCAATTTTTTATATTTGCATAAGCCCTGTTCTGTAAACTATAGTTTTTGTTGGCGTTACGCAATAGTTACGGTATTTAGTGAGGCCACAGTGTCAGTGACCGTTACTAATTTGTCTCTTGCAGCTACTGATAGATGAATTTAAATAACAATTGTAGTATTTATTTAAGTGGAGTCATAATAATAATATGTTTTATTGGTTGAATGTACGAGAGTTAGACGGGCTGCAAGTTGCAGTCGAGACTGACTGCTCTAGAGCAGTCGCGTTGAAGTCGTACACGACTGCAATGGACCGCTCGAGCAGTTATTGAGCGGTCGGAGCAGTCGCACTGCGGTCGAGTTTCACCGTGCGGACGAAAAACAAAGGTTACGTATGGTTGACTGCGTGATGCGGTTGTGTTGCAGTCGTGTACGACTTCAACGTGACCACAACACAACCGCAACATGCGGTCGACCATTTATTGCGGATATAAATGACGCATTTATTGCGGACATGAATTAAGTATGGAAACTGCAGCTTGTCGTGCGGCAACCGCATCTTGCAGTCAACACCGACTTGCGGTCCTATAGCCGACCTTAGATTTAATCTTATTAACGTGTGTTAAAGTTAATGCTCGAATTGTTATCACGTTACCTTTCCCCTTTTTACTATGAATGAAAAGTATTAAGACATGAAATTTTAAACAGCTGTTAACACTAACAGACGTTGGTATAATTGGGCCTGACCGTTCCATAAACGTATGATGCTAAAGACCAACAAAGAGTGCGAGAGAGAAGAAAATCCTTTATGGAGTTATAACAACATGAAAAGAGAGCGGCAGTCTAATGTAAATTGTAACCACTTTTATTTGACAGGTCGTCAAAAGTCGTCAATCGTTTTTATTCCCTTTCGGTATTTGCAATTGTTTAAATCCTTCATTATTTTCATCAAGTACTATTACATATAAAAATAATAACTTGTTCTGTGAGTGATTGTAGTGTAAATCGTAAGAATAATCCTGAAAAATATACATTTCACAGGTAATTAATCATCATGTCGTAATTGCTACGATGTGTTTATTTTTGCTATATTCTGTCTTTAGTTCTCTATTTCAAATAAAATATTGTGAATCCTCCCTTTTACTTTCATATTTTGCGTAATTAAAGGTATTATTTTTCTTATATTACACAAATTTTAAAGAAAAATTTTTCATCAATTTTTTTTACATATACGCTAGTGCTTGAATCAAATTTATCGATATGCTTATCGATATTTTACAATAACATAAAACTAAAATAAAAATCATTTACCTTTATATATTTATCACCTTAAAAAGGACATATTATCTTATTTTAACCTAGTATAAAATCAAGGTTTCACAGATCAGTCACTTGTATCTGATACTCATTGGGTGTTTTCACACTGCGACGGTAATGACACGACACGATACCACAGAATAGATAAGGGCCACCGCACATATTATAATACAATTTCAAGTTGGCCGACTATCGTACAAACTAAATTGCGTAGTGTCACAATTTAATTGGACAACTTCATCGTGTACGCCGCCAGCCGCAGACTTTTAGATTTATTTGGTAACGGTGTTGCTAGCCTAGCGACGTGCGTGTTAAAATGCATAAAAAGCACGCTTTTATTATGGCACTAATAAAACGAAGGCGAAAAGAAAGGAGAATATTTTGGGTGCATTCAATACTAAGTGACAGAATATTAGAATTAGTACGATAGTCAGTTTGTACGATAGTCGGCCAACTTGAAATTGTATAATATGTGCGGTGGCCCTCTATTCTGTGGTATCGTGTCGTGTCGTTATCGTGCAGTGTACAAACACCCATTGAATGCAGCTTTCAATAATATAATAGACAGTTCTCTGACAGAATAGGTATAACTGCAACTTATATACTTATTATAGGACTGGTACCGACTTCAAAATTATGAAGATTGAGAACAGAAATACTGAGTACAGAATAAGGATTATTTAATACTTTTTAGTCCATTTAAGTATAATATTACTATTGTCTTTACCTTGGAAGTCGGTTTTAATTTTTTGTTTAAAAATAATAATTTTGCTCTTTTTAGCTGTCCTTAAGGTTTTCTAAACTTACAGTTGGTGTTTTAAAAAATCAAAATCAAAATTGCTTTATTTCTGAATAAATCTAAAACAAAATATATTTTCAGAATACATTGTGCCTACCACCGGTTCGGGAATTAACCCGTCGAGAAGAACCGGCGTAAGAAACTCGCACGGGGCCCACTTTTTACCAAAAAAAGTGAGAAAAAAATTAATCTTTTAAAATAAACTTTACAATGCTGTAACTAAAAATTATACAATGTAAGCATAGATAGGTACATAATAATTATTGTAAGTCATGTAGAAGTAGCCTTGTTAGGAAATCATTGATCTTATAATAGGCTTTGGCACAAAACGTTCTTTGACTACTTTTTAAAATTTATAAACGGAAGATTTTGAACGTTTTCTGGAATTCTATTGTAAAGGCGTATACATTGACCTTTAAAAGTTTTACTGACTTTACTAAGTCTGATCACCGGCAAGACTATGAGTAGTAAGTACCAATAATAGGATCATAATGTTATGATGTATGGTGTAGCGATGATGATGATGATTAATGTAATTAGCATAGTAGCTTATGCTTTTGGTTCTTTAAACAACGCTGAAACTCCTAAACATGTATGTATAAGGAATCCGAAGTTCTGTTCAGCACCTTCAGAAGCGTGGTATACCATGGGGAAAAACCTTACATTTTGGTAGCATATAATCAAAATACATCATATAAATCCAAAATAACCATATATTCCATTTGAATATCAAGGAGTTACCTCGATTTCTCATGGTTTCCATCACCAGACCACCACTTTTATGAACATGGTACCTACTCGGAACAATACAATGTACAACAAAAGAAAAATTTTGAAAATCGGTTCACAAACGGCGGAGTAACCGTTGAACATACATAAAAAATATATCCACAGCAGAACGTCTAACCTCCTCCTTTTTGGAAGTCGGTTAAAATAATTGTAATGAAAAGTATTATGATATTTTATGATATGTATTTAATCTATACTAATATTATAAAGCGGAAGAGTTTGTTAGTTTGTTTGTTTGAACGCGCTAATCTCAGGAACTACTGGTCCGATTTGAAAAATTCTTTCAGTGTTAGATAGTCCTTTTATCGAGGAAGGCTATAGGCTATATTTTATTACGCTAGAACTTATAAAAGCGAAGAAATAGAGGAAAATGTGGAAAAAACGGGGGAAATTATGTGAAAGGGCTTATTTGAACGCGCTAATCTCAGGAACTACTAGTCCGATTTGAAAATATATTTCAATGTTGGATAGCCTATTTATTGAGGAAGGCTATAAGTTATATTTTATCACGCCAAGACTAATAGAAGCGAAGAAATAGAGGAAAGTGTAGAAAAAACGGGGGAAATTATTTGAAAGGGCTTATTTGAACGCGCTAATCTCAGAAACTACTGGTCCGATTTGAAAACTTATTTTGGTGTTAGATAGCCCATGTATCGGGAAAGGCTATAATAGGCTGTATTTTATCACGCTAAGACTAATAGGGACGAAGAAATAGAGGAAAGTGTGGAAAAAATGGAGGAAATTATTTGAAAGGGCTTATTTGAACGCGCTAATCTCAGGAACTACTGGTCCGATTTGGAAAATTCTTTCAGTGTTACATAGCCCATTTATCTAGTAAGGCTATAGGTTACATTTTATAACGCTAAAACTTATAAGAGCAAAGAAATAGAGGAAAATGTGGAAAAAAATTGAGGAAATTATTTAAAATTGCTTATTAACTTAAGAAACTACTGGAGCAATTCTTATGTTATTTGGCACACATGAGGAGTAGACTACGTAAAAGGACATAGGTTTCTTTACGGGAACAACTATAAACTATAGTCCACGCGGACGAAGTCGCGGGCAACAGCTAGTTTAAGAATAATGTAAGGGCTGATTTACCAGATAGATTTTACCTGAGAAATAAATAAGTAACTTTATAACGTGTTATGTGTATATTATTTACCCCTATAAGAATCTCATGTCATAACATATCCGACGATTGAAAAATCATTCCAAACTAAAATGTGTATCTACTTTTCAGTCGTCACCTTTTTTGCCAATTAAAATTTATAATACCTAATTTGACATACAAAATCTGTCAAAGTTGCATAAGTATTATTTATTTCTTCTAGATACTCAGGTAAAATAACTCGAACGGACTATACTATCGATAGTAAAATACAATACTATCGATAGTAAAATTTACATCACTAGCACACGCACACATTGACAGATCAAAAATGGTCACGCATTTTCGGGTTGTCAGGTGGTCTATACGACAGTATATTATAAGTTTATGGACCGTTCTATACTCTGTTCTATTTTGATAATATTTCTCAAATCTATATTGAAAAAACTGTTCTCTTTGACTTAATATTATAGGACCCTCAGAAATGTCACAAATCTGGTAATGAGATATACATAATGTCTTCAATGAGAAGAACTAGAAACACGATTAATATTTTGCCTCGATACATTTAATTTTCGAAATGACCTCTTAAAAATGCGAAATTTGTAGATTATTTTTAAACGAAAATAGATGTATTGTAGGAAATTAGTCTAATTGATAGACACCTTTGCAACTCAAAATCGTATAGAAGCATTTTGCTTAAATGCTCCTAGTTATTTTTTAAACAATTATAATCACGTTTTTTCCCATGTTTTCCGAGCATGCCGATAGCTTCTGGCCGCAGCGTATTCACGACTTTATAATCATACAAATTAAGTATATTGCCCTTGCGGTATAATTTATTTTCGATATATCGCCTTAAAGTCCAAACGGTGACGTTACGACTGCTTTAATATTATAGTCTTGTATAAGTGAGGTATGAGTGCAGTGTAAGCGCGTTGAGCTCTTTTATAAGACGGGGCTCATTACAATATTTTGAATATTATGTAGTTTTTAAATATTATGAACTAGACAACGCCCGCGACTCCGTTGCGCATAAAGTCGTTTATCGTGTGGGATCCGTACATTTTTCCGGGAAAAAAGTATCCTATGTCGTTTCCCGGGACTCAAAGTATCTCCATACCAAATTTCAGCAAAATTGGTTCAGCGGTTTGGGCGTGAAGAGGTAACAGATAGACAGACAGACAGACACACTTTCGCATTTATAATATTAGTATGGAAGTATGGATTAACAAAATATGTTTAAAGTATTAAATTCTTTACTTCCTTATACTGATTCTAACATAGCATTACAATTAACGACCTAAATGGCTAAAACCTAGGATCATCATCTCTAAACTGCCTTATCGCGTGTTATATAGTAATTATGCAACAATTTCAAGATGGCAGGTTTCCTTATACAGTTGCGCCCGCGCCGGTCGATGACATAAAATTGCAGATGCACTTGGCTTAGGCTTAGTATACACTAAGGCTCATTTGCACCAGGCAAAGGCACATTCACACAGTGTGTAAAATTCTTTATTCTTATACATAGTTAAATTAAATTCGATAGTTTCGATACATTAGTTTGGATGAATTTGCAATTAAATTCAGTATAGAAAAACTTGCTTTTTATGTCGCATCGAAGCCTTAAAAATTAAAATAGGCAGCCCTATGCGTATCTGCTTGTGTAGAAAATTAACTGTCGCACTCAAAGATGCACATTAATTATTACTTAAATGTAATTACTTCAAAATTTTGACATAAGCCTCATACATTATCTGTCAAACTCTCCATTAAATTGAAGGTTAATCATAATTAAATGTCTCTGAGTGCAACAGTAAGTTCAGTTTTGAATGGATCATTTTTTCCTGGTTTCAAAATGCTTTGCATCGCTTCGTCTCGTTGCAACGTGAACGTAACCTTAGCGTAAACACAGATTCATTTAAAAAAACTGTTTACACTGTACGCAGCTAGCTCTCTTTCTTTTTATAAAAAATACAGTGCACACATAGCTTTTAAAAATATATCCCGTACTTGTCTCATTTCCGTACTAGGTTTCCGATCACTTCAGCTAACTCGCGTGATCGTAATGATACGTCATAATATAAATATAGCCTATGTGATTTCTTTCACTTAGTCTTATGTAAATGTAGATGTTCCTAGCTGGTTCTACTTTGTTCAGTTCACTGATAAACCGTACATTTTGCGGCAATAGAACCTATCGGGACTCTTATGTTTGAACCGATCTAAATCAGCTCTGGTGGAAACGCAGCCTAATAGACAGACAGACAAACAGGCATATTTACTACCAACTAGTTACTTTAGTTTAGGTTTAGCTCGACCATATATTTCTCTACTTAGTACCTACACTTTAGTACCTACATTTTATGAGTCGTAAACCAGTCACAAACTTTTCACCGCCTCTCTCCCAGCACTGAATTATCATCACGATTGTCAATTACATGTGAATTGATAACATTATGTTAAAGTGTTTACTCATTAAATTTCGTGAAAGTCCAAAAATGAATTGCTTTTATGTGTTGGTTTTTTCATTAGTGACAAGGTTGTAAAGAAGAGGTCTGTACGAGACATACTTAATACTTATATCTATACTAATATTATAAATGCAAAAGTGCGTCTGTCTCTTGTTATCTCTACGGTTAAACCGATGAATCGATTTTGCTGAAAGGTATGCAGATAATTTAAGTTTCCAAAAAGGACATAGGATACTTTTAATCCCAGAAAAGTGTACGGTTGCCGCGCCATGAACGAATTCAACTAGTTATAAATACTGTAAATAATAGCTTAGGTTTTATTCCCTTTTATTATACACTTTTACATTTGAATAATTTCCTATTAGAATAAGTTATATTGTTGTCTCATTTTTGTGTCATTGCTGTCCCTTTCGCACAGATATGTAGTGTGTCTCACACATTTGATATTGTTGTCCTTTTCTAGCCTAAGTATAGTGTGTCTCACTCTAATATTGTTGTTGTCTCTTTCGTTTTATACATTTATTTACGTTTTTACTGTTAATTAGTCTTATAAGAATGCCTGTTTACTGTTATATTAGCTTATAAGAATGTCATTTGTACTTTTTGAATAAACGGACTGCGTATACTCGACAACAACTGATAGAATCCTACAGATTCTAACAGAACAAATTTGTATATAAACACGCACTTTCCCAGTGCAAAAACACTCGCAACACGAACACCACAGAAGCAAGTCGAATCCCTGGTGGACCGACCCTCGACCGCGGCTGCAGTACCAAATTTCACGTGTTTCTCTTCTACCTTGTACCCTCTTCCTCAGGACTGAACCCTCAAAAGTTACAGTCCACTCAGCTCTACTCCAAATATGTGTCTGTCTGTCTGTCTGTAACCTCTTTACGCCTAAATCGCTGAACCGATTTTGTTGAGGTACCGAGATACTTTGAGTCCCGTGAAAGGACATACGTTATTTTTTATCCTGGAAAAATGCCCGTAGAACGGGATAAAAAGTTTATATCCTATGTCTTCCGAAGACAACGCTTCAACTCTGAATCGGCCACATGTGACCGCGAGAACAATACATTTCCAAGAATCCGCGATCGAAAGATTAAGAGTCTCTATACATCAAAATCGGTTCAGTGGTTTGGGCGTGTAACAGACATACATTTTCGCATTATAATATATAATATAAGAATTATTAGTATGGATTTTTCACACAGAAGCCCTTTGTTTGTTAGCGATGCAGAAATCCGGTTTTCCGTGGACACTCTTATTTTGATTTTGTTTATGATAATGAGGACCACTGACACCATTGTCAAGGCCGTTGTCATTTTAATCACCATCATCATCAGTAGTAACAGCAGCAGCATTTTCTTTATCATTCTCTTTTCTCTATCATCTAACTGTAATACCACTAACATTTTTTTAACCTGGCTGCAGTGCCAGTTTTAGCGCTACTTGCACCCTGAGCGAGATTCCTTCGTTGCCCAGGGTGCTGGTATTGTTTAAAAAAAGGCCGCCATAGACAGTAGACACCCCTCTTTGTTTGCCTTCGGCGCCCTTTTCCATGCGGCGCCCTGGGCGGTCGCCCATCGTCACCTCACCCCTAACGACGCTATTGCCTGGCATTTACGTTTGGTCGTGTTCTACGTAAACCCAGGTTATTTGCATTATAATATTATATACCTAGATGGCATGTTATGGCTTTGTATATTGATGATGATAAATGTGATGACAAAGGTTATTGATCCTTATAGATAACAACAAGTTTTTGACGTTTTTTTCGTATTTGAATCTCATAATATAATTATGCTACTTTTGTTATGCTTTTATTTTCATGCATTTTATTACGTACGTAATTTATCTATCGTGTAAATGCGTAAGATATCAAATAAAAATATTTTGTAAGATACGTATTTTTGTTTGTAATCTTAAAAATCCGAGTTTTTAAAAGTCAATAAATTTAAACTTTTTATATCCAATGACAAGTAACAAGTGTCAAACAAAATCATTCTACCCTCATGTTTTGCTATGGTCCAGTGTACTATTATTATTTTAAAAAATAAAAAGAATAGGTGTTAACGATAATAAATTATAGGATAATCAACTTACATCGTCTCCAAACAGCTGGTCGCAGTTTGCACAATAAGGGATGAGCACAATCAGAAGCACTCTCCTCCACAACATTATCACTATCTCATTATAAACACTAATTAAAACCTTAAATTAAAATGTTGAACTGAAAATAAATTCATGTTCCTGCACAACTGGAATTTTACAGGTTGTTTTTTTAATTTGACAGATTGTTTTTTTTATTGCAACTTTTTTCGGCAAGCGATTCCGGCTTAGGGCATTGCGGCGACAGTTCGCGCGGTTTCGCCGATGTCGACTGCGTGCAATGTTTAGAACGTTAGAGGTAGGGTTGGGATTTGACGCGATGTGGTATAAAATATAGACTTATTTCTCAAATAAAATTTGTTTCAGATTCAATGTAGGAAAGTAATGCTTCTGTAAAAATGAGAATCAATACCACGACCTCGAAAACTGGCGTGAAATTGTGGGATGTGACAATTTTAAGAACGAGGAATGATTATGGAGGACGGTTTATTCTGTGTTACTAGTCTTGCAAATGTTCATAAGCAGCAGCATTCGCTTGCCACCATGTAATCTGCCTGCTCGTTTATTGGTTCATTTACTAAATATGGGATGTTAACATTAATAACAAGTATTGTAAAATATAATAGAATGGATGGAAAGTAAAAAATGCTGCAAGAAAAACAATAAAAGTATCATTTTTCGGCATATATTCGTCGTGATCGTCATCATAGACGCCAAGGTGAAAGGCCAAAGTTTATTTAGATTTATCTATCATTTTACATCTATGTCGCTGCACTATTGCGAATGCGAAATGGGTTTATTCAACGATCTTTTGGGCGTAAATAATTTATGAATTGAATTGTAATTGATACTTTACAAATATCTAATCAAGGCAACTTTTTTGGGACTTACCGACTTCTCTTGGGTTAAAATTAATACCTGTGAGATACATAAACAAATAAATTAATAATGATTAATACCAGGTAGACGTATCTGTAAATAAAGGTCTTTAACTTAAGCCATAATACTGCCATAATACTGTAAGAAAACTATATATACTGCAAACTATACTTGCAAAAAAACATTAATGAATTGGCTAAAACAATTAACCTACGGGGAGACTGAACAACTATTACAATAACCGTGCAAATAGTAATTTTTATTACATGTTATATATGTATATTTTGTACCTAATAAATATATATAATATTAAGAATAAACATTGAAACAAAATAAATATACTTATACATTATATTTTATTATTACAACATCAGCAACACAAATAGAGCACGAAAATGCACACACACACACACACACACACACACACACACACACACACACACACACACACACACACACACACACACACACACACACACACACACACACACACACACACACACATACACATACACATACACATACATCACACACTTGAAACTAAATTAAGCATAGAAAATATTATAACATAATTTAAATACTAACACTTAATAGATAAATTAATAATTAATATTAAACAAGCATAAAATTTTGTAATGTTAGAATGTAATACATGTAAGACCGAAAGAGCGGGTCTCTCCTAATACAAGTTCTACTTAAAAGGAGAACCCCACCATCTTGCTAATGTGTAAATTTAATTAAAATAAAGATTTTGATTTTTTTTTTGATAATAGGTTTTGTAGGTAGGTATTATCTTACAAATTAAAATACCAAAAAAAGAGCCAAAAAACTCACTTTTCCATTTGCTCCAACTTAAACTGGCAGGGTGACTTGAAATATAAAACATCTTAACATCGTGATATTAAGCTAAACTGATTTGGATAAGGTATTAAATCACTTTAAGTACCTATCAGGAAAGGATATAGGATAGTTTTTGTCCCAGTCAATGTACGTTTCCTGCTTTATGTATCATCGAAGAAATTGATTCAAAGACTTAGTTACGGACCTACGTTATTTGGTTGGTTTAAGTCAATTCAATGTAAGTTGTCATGTGTCGGCTGGGTTTGATGTAAATTGTAATGCGACAAAATTACCTAGTAGTAGGTACACCATCTGGATATTGATATACTTCTCTGATAGTACAAACTTCGCAATAAAGTTTTAATTAGTATTAATTAAATGATACTAAACAATGATCTATTAATTTTCGCAACTTTCATGTTCCACTTTACATAACGAGCTGAAACACTGCGAGAACAGTGAAAATGCACCTCTGTTCCGCGTCGATTAATGTGCTCTAAGAACAAGGAAATACTTAGAGACTTCAAATGTTGTAAAAATATTTACAAAAGAAGAAGCGTACGGTCGAATCGAAAAGCCTTCTCCTTTTTGAAAGTGGGTTTACACAGACACAACAGAATATGGGTTAAGAGTTAAGGCTGCTGATAAAATGTTAAAAGAATAATAATTTTTCAGCCATACTAACAATTATATTATAAAATTAAAATATTTTTTCACTTACTAATTTCCTAGCTGATATTTCTCACCGTATCGTTTTTGTTTTTTATCTATTCCTTCTATATATTAGGTATATTATTAAAATGTTCGAAATGCAGACTGCATAATGTTTTTAACAGTATATTCTGGCAATGAATCAATAATTATTATGCCTCCTCTTTCGAATACGCAAAGACCGAGATTTATAAAAAAAGTTTAACCCAGACTCGACTGGTGCAAAAAATCCTTAGTAGACCTTTAAATAAGTAATTAATTAAGCATTCCATAATTTTCAATTAATCCACCTAAGCGCAAAGCAAGCAACCATCTTCGACTCAAAAAAAATTATTCGTCAACTCCACCCCAACTCTGTGCCATAAGATGTATTCGATATGTCACACTCACACGTGCTCCACTGAACGTATTGTCGCCCTTTCTCCGAGCCATTGTAATAGCTCGACCGGAACTGGAGTAGAAAGGTTAAGGGTATAGACTATAGACGTTCATTTGTTTGGACTAAAAAAATGTTGGAAGCATCTCAATGGTTGGAAATAATAATTTAAGATGTGGGTCAGAAGCATAATCTTGGTACTATCAGAGATGTTGATTCACAGGCAGACGGACCTACGTCATTTATGGTAGTCAAGTGTGTGGACAGTAAGCAACTGCTCTCTTTCTTCCTCTACTCTCGTAACCCAGTGGAACGGAAGACCGACACGACTGGCGAGAGATCAGGCGCAGGACCGACTTTTTACATGCCCATCCGACGCATGGATCATCTTACTTGTCAGACAATCAGGTGATCACCCTCGGTGATCAATTATTAACCAACTAGCGACCCGCCCCGGCGTCGCACGGGTATAAAAAATGATTAAAATCGATAGCCTATGATCCTTCACGTGGTCTACTTCTTATCTGTGCCAAATAATATAAAAATTGCTCCAGTAGTTCGTGAGATAAGCCCTTTCAAATAATTTCTCCCGCTTTTTCCACATTCTCCTATTAGTCTTAGCGTGATAAAATATAGCCTATAGACTTCCTTAATAAATAAGCTATTTAACACTGTAAGAATTTTTTAAATCGGACGAGTAGTTCCTGAGAATAACGCGTTCAAGTTAGCCCTTTCAAATAATTTTCCCCGTTTTTTCCACATCTTCCTCTATTTTTTCGCTCCTATTAATCTTAGCGTGATAAAATATAGCCTATAGCCTTCCTCGATAAATGGGCTATCTAACACTGAAAGAATCATCAGAGTTCGTTGCGGAGTTTTAAAGATTAAAGGGAACAAAGGGACATGAGGGAAAAAAGGCGACTTTGTTTTACAATAAGTATAAAATCGAACCCACGGACTCCTTTTTTTTTTCCAAAGTTGGGTAACGTTGCATCCTGATTTACGAAAGTCTGACTTTATTATTCAGAAGGCCATTCTGCTCCACATTTTACCCATTAAAGTACTTTCCCAGAAACTTTCAGCTTCATACGTTGAATACTAAGTGCATTGTGAAAACGCAGGCGCCGGACTTTCCAGATCGCCAACATCATCATAATGATATAATTGCAAAGGTTTTTTTTTTCTCATTTAATCTACGGACGTTTCACACCACATCAGTCTGGCTCCGTGCCTGCCCCGCGGGCTTGAGTGACGATTACCAGACAGCAATATATTTTATACATTTTAAACTATTCCTTATAGATACAAGTTTGGGGGCTTAGCCAGTTCTAAAAGTTCCAAATATTTTGTCAGAGAAATGAAGATTCAGCTATATCTGGTACCGACTTCAAAATGATGAAGATTGAGTACAGAAATAGTTGAGTTTTAGCCGAATTCGGAAAAATTATTTAATACTTTTTAGTTCATATTATAAGGATGTTATTATTGTTTTTACCTTGGAAGTCGGTTTTATAATATTGAACCCAGAAATATGGGTCGGCCGTTAAATAATATAATCCTGTCATAATATGCAAAATGATACTTGCAGTTTGGACGATTAAATAGAGGTTTTTATGAAAACATCCTTGTAACTTTGTTACACGAAAAATGGTGTTACGTAACTTCGTAACTGGTATATGGGGGCTTCGAACTGAGATTCAAATTTGAATTCCATCACTGTCCCGTCTCGGGCCAGTACATCACTAAAACAAAACACTTTCACTAGCTGATGTGCATAATAATACAGTTTTTGCACATTTCATTATGTGAAAGGCGACGTTGATGGTACTTGATTATGGCCATAATAATATAATAACTTCCACGCCGGTTTTGGTGACGGTGGCCGGTTTCATTGAAACCAAGCCAGTTACACAGGAGTAATTGTATAGTGCCTAAATGTGTGCGCAGTATACAAGAGCACTCTCTATTCCTTTTTATCTTATAACCTATTGGGACGGAAGACCGATGCGACCGGCGAGAGATCAGGCGCAGGACCGACTTTTTACATGCCCATCCGACGCATAGATCGTCTTACTTGTCAGACAATCAGGTGATCAGTCTGAATTGTCCTAGTCAAACTTGGAAATAACATCCAACGCGGGAATCGAACCCTCAAGCTCCGAGTCAATAATATAATAGCTGTTATAAATAAATTATTTACTTAATGTTACTTGGTCGTAATAATGATAATAATAGTTATACTAAAAAGTGTGGCACTCGGGGACTGCCGCGGTAAAGCTATTGCATAGCATTTTTTATCAACTTATGCAATTATAATTCGCATACGTCTAGTCGCACGCACACAAATAGCGTGCCGAACTGAAGTTAGACGATGCACGCCATTTTTCCGAATTCAAAATTATTCTGTTTTTCCCGGAACTCAAAGTCTCTTCATATCAAATTTCAATAAAATCAGTTCAGCAGTTTTGGCGCGAAGAGGTAACAGACAGACAGATAAACATACTTTCGTATTATTATAATACATATTTTTATCATGGATTAATATAGGTTCGTAATATTGAGATACTGCTGTAAGTAGTACATGAATATTCCAAAATAAATATTAATATTTTATTGCTTACTCAAGCAATAAAAAATAGTAATTTTACATTTACATCCTATCTAGAAGCTATAGCAAACTTTCTCGGCATTTCTATACCTAAAATAATAAATTTTCCTTTATATTTGAAAAGTATAAATGACCATAGCTGCTAGATAGTCGGATTACAATATAAAATTAATGGTCAGCTGTATATTCTGTTTCAATGTAATATTGCTAAATAAACTTTCAAGGCGTAAGTATACTTTAATTAGTAAAAGCGCCTGCAAAAATATCAATAGCAATGTATTAGTTAGTTATGTTATGTATATTATCTTAGACAGCTTAAGGCCGTGTCCACACCAAACCGACTGTGAGCCGCCGAATGTGAGCAGGCTCATTGTGAGTCCCAGTGTGAACGTGAAAATATACGGTATGGTATCGAATGTCCGCGCCTACGCCTAGCGTAATAATTAGCGTATTTTCGGTTAGGTGTGATCACTGTGAAGTGTGAACGAAAAAGTGAATATGTTAGGAAATACAATACAATAGGATAACATGGCACGCTCCTCCAAATGACTGTTTCAATGTGTGTAGTCACATCCTTATGAAAGAGTTTGTATGTAGTAAGTATTCAACCAATCACAGTACACGTAATATTTCTGTTAATGTCACTTATTACCAAGATTTCTTGGTCAACTAATCATAACTAGCCTACCGCGCAAGACAACGCACTTCAAACGTTTTGACAACGCACTTCAAACGTTTTGACAACGCACTTCAAACGTTTTTAATTTTGGAGCTGGCGCGCCATGTTATCGTAGCTGATCTCTAATGTTCGCTTACATTCGGCGGCTCACAGTTGGTTTGGTGTGAACACGCCCTTTTAGTCTTACCGCCGTACTTAGATACATTTAATTATGATTGAGCTTCAATTTAATGAAGAGTTTGACAGATAATGTATAGGGCTTATAACAAAATTTTGAATTAATTACATTTAAGTAAGTAATTAATATTCGTCCCGTTAATATATTCGACTTGTAGGTAGTATAATAGGGATGATGCAAAGATTAGCGAATTTTGTTAATAAAATAAAGAAATCACGGTAAAAAATAGGCGTTCCCAAAATTTCAACTCGATAGCATTAGTATTTTTTTTGTTATGCGTCTTCAAAGTTGGATAATCAAGTCGATTTTTTTTTCAATTAAATTTCTTAATATTTGTATACCATTCGATAACTTATGCAATTAAAAGCAACTTTTGTTATTTTACACTTTCATAAACGCAATATTTAATATACCTATCGAACAAAGTTCTCTCCCGATCCGTACAAACTACTCTCTATCCGTATAATTACTGACGTCAGTCTTTCGTAGCAATTTGTATGGAGCGTTACGGGCAGGTCTGTTTTATGAGATGTTTGAATTGTCATATCTTGGTGAATTTTTAAGCTATCAGAGTCATTCTTTCAGCGATGTTTCTATTTTTTAAGGGTCTTTCAATTACCAATAAGCGCATACGCATTAATAATAATAGTCATCAAGCCTATTATTATTAATGCGTATGCGCTTTTTAATTAGTGAGAATAACTCTACTAATTGAAAAAGAAAATGAAACAACAATATATTTTGATTTCATTCATTTAATGCACCAAGATTTTCTGCTCCTGAAAATAAACAGAAACTCCAATTAGTTTGCCTAAGCGTACAAACACTCAGACTAGTGACACCATGGAGGTGACACGTACATTGTTTTAGCTCAGGGCAGACCTGCATCCGCCTGGTCGTCACTCGTCAGTTTCAGAAATCTTAATATATTATCGTGTATTAAATATTACAACTACGTTGCGCTAAAATTAGTTTATTGCGCGGAAACAATACATTTTGCTGCCATGATGTCCTATGTCGTTTCCCGTCTCTCGAAAGTACAACTCCATACAAAATTTCCTCTAAATTGATTCAGCCGGCTTAGCATGGTAAGCAGATAGACACACTTTCAAATATAATATATTAGTCAGAAAGTAAGGATGGCATCGAAGTCTCGTTGCACCTGGGACGGTAGATGCTTTCCATCGGATGATCCGTTTGCTCTTTTGCCCCCTAATTTTATAAAAAAATAGTACGTACTGCAAATACTGCTGTATGTACCGCCTGCTGCATGTCGACCACGTTCTTGGCGGTCGGCTCTGGTCATACTTGGTCGCCATAATATGTTTCTGGTCAGTACATCGGTTCCGTACTCCATCGTGACTCACGCCTAGACTGAAATCATTATGAAGTTATAAGGAAACGAGCCGGTGTATCAACTGATGTTGCCAGGAAAGTCACAATACAAGAGTCATGGTGCTTTTCCACTGGAGCTGAGCTAAGCTGCACTGCGAGGAATGAACTGAACACAGTAAACGAAGTAATTCAATTAGATCTGATACAAGGGCGGATCCAGCTTTGGCGCCCCCCCATGACCCCCATGACCCCCTGGATCCGTCCTTGATCTTATAACGGAAACACGTGTTCCTATTTCCTGGTAACGAAAACGCATCTTCACTCTAGTATTGTGGTTAACTTGTGATTTCTGTACGTAGTCGCGTAAGTACACTTGTAATAGCTTATTCCAGAAAATTATGCACACAAAGAAGAATCTATCAATTGAACTGAGAAACACTTTTGAAGATTTTTTGAATCACTCTAGAGATTAATTAATCACCTGTGTGCTATTTCGTGTGCTAACAGAAAAGCGATTGTCTTTCTGTCCCACTCTAGTAGGGCACAGCTTTTGTTGATGCTGCACATGCCGGATTGGTAGCCACGACCTGAAAGAATAATAATGAAACATTTTCATTTTTTACACAATATAAATAAATAAAGTAGACTAGCTTCATATACCAAAGTCATGTCGAATGCAAACACACGTCATTATCGTAATTGCAGATAACTCGTGGTAAAACAGTATCATATTATATGGTAGCTTGATGGCTGCTCAAAACTGCTAGTTGGAACGAAATTCTTTATCGCGCGTTGCGACTTGGGTTGGACTGAAAAAGTTGTAACGACACTTTTTTATTAGTACCCGCTTGGTACTACTGCTTGCAGAGGGCGTTGATAGTGTTCATATGCATCAACTAGATGGCGTTGAATAAACAGCGACACGTTGTTAGTTTTCCTGGCGTCATAGTAGATGGCGTTTTTATCATTTTTTGAGTGTATATTAAGTAAGGTTTTTTGAACATAGGTAAGCAATAACTTCGTTCCATTCGGGTGTCCCTTGACACCTTTCAAGTTTTTTTTTTTTATATGGACATCGCTTACCTACCCTTCCAAATTTAATATTGCATTTTATCTGTAAAAATCTCACATCAAAATTTAAAGAAAAAGATCACCTGTACTTCTTCTATTCTTCTCTCCCGCTCTATTCAAATAATAAACATCTAGACCGGTCAAGAGGATAGAGTAGTACATTTGCTTCTTCCTCTTACTCTGCCAGTCACAGTAGCTCGCTAGATACTTAGTAGCATCCTCTGATATCATATTATTGTTCTTCCTCATAAACTTAATACCTAAAAAATTAATAAAACACAATCTTTAAACCTACTATTCCACTATAATATTGAGTAATTTACTAATTAGTAATTTCTAAGAGAGATTAATATAGAAGATAAATAGAGATTTCTAATAAGTACAAAATACACAAGCGGTTTTGATAATAATGTTCAATTAATAAGTTAATAAAAACAACCTTCGATTCCAAACTCTAATGGGTGTACAACTCAGAATGAAATCAGGGATCGAAAAATTGAACCCATCTGGAAGCTGCTATCTTAGTTTTATGAAGTAGCCTTAAATTTTCAGCACTGAGCGGGCCGATGATGATGTATTATTCCTAAGAAAACTTTCGATCATGATAGCTTTAGAAAATAACTGTATTAATATCAGTTCATCCGTTTGGATGCTTCGATGCCACGAAAAGACACACGCACACATAAACAAACAGACAGACATGCACGTCAAATTTATAAGGCATCCATTACAAGCTCATACAAGCGACAGTCAATTCCGTCAATCATGAATTATGTTTGACTGATGGTGACTGATGGACGGACCAATCACTCAATTCTCTTCAGTTTTATGCCAGTCGAAGCCAAAATTTTCAAAGGTATTTCTATTTTTTTTTCCAATTTTGTCAGATGTGACAAAACTCACTCAAAATTCGTGATTGATGGTTGCATGAAGCAAAAATCAAAATATCCAGATTTTCGTCAATCAGCTTCATGTAACAGTCAGTCACGCTCTTACACGGTATATCCATCAGTCACAGTCATGACTGTGGTAAAACTGACAACAAAACCGACCGTCTAATGGATGCCTAACACCCCTCTTCTTTGTCAACGTTTAAAATCATTACCATCAACATGAATTTCTACCAAGAACCGATAGTACAATCATAATAATATATAATACCTAAACACCATACCTAAAACTCGAAACCTAAAAGTCTGGTTTAGACTAGAATGAGATAGGAGCGATCGAGCATTTTCTAGAACGCCAGCTATCGCGCTTTTTATCTTCCTTCTTGATTGCGTTCTGTACTGCGCTACCATCTTCTTGGCTGCTGCTGTGTCGACATGGACTACCGTTCTTATTACGATCTCCTTCTCTTTCGTTCTGTATGCCATGCTTGGTGAGCTGCGTGACCAGGAATGGATCTAGAAGATAAGATTTTTCTATAGACAGGTACATGATCTAAGTAATTTGGTCGCGTTAAGAGCCCGGGTTACCCTCAAAATTCTCATACATACGTAATACCAAAATCATTTTGTCATACAAAAGTATTTAACATGTTTGAGTTATTTTTCAGCTTAAAATAGTAATTACCTAGGTTTCTGAACAAAAATTAACTTCAAAATATTTAAACACAAAAAAAAAAAATGTGTATAATTTTTTTTTACTAAATTTACTACTAAATATTTAAACACTAAAAAATAGAGTAAAACACTAAAAAAATATATAAATAAATAGTAAATTTACTACAAAATATTTAAATACTAAAAAATATTTTTTAGAGTTGAAATATTTTGTAGTAAATTTAATATTTATGTATATATTTTTTAGTGTTTAAATATTTTGAAATTAATTTTTGTACAGGAACCTAGGTAATTACTATTTTAAGCTGAAAAATAACTCAAACATGTTAAATATTTTCGTATGAGAAAATGATTTTGGTATTACGTATGTATGAGAATTTCGAGGGTAACCCGGGCTCTTAAGTCAAACTCATCCGACCGATCACAACTTACATTGAATTGACGCCGATCGGCGACCACATGACGTAGATCCGTGAACATAGGAATCATTTTTCTCTATGGTACTATCAGAAAAGTTGATTCCTAGGCAGGTGGCGGACCTAAGTAATTTGGTCGCGTTATTAGTGAGACTCATCTGACCGATCACAGCTGACATTGAATTGACATAAGCCGGCCAGACGACGTTGGTATATCAACTGCCTAGGAATCAATTGTTTCGGGTATACATTGTACAGGGTGTAAAGGAACTAAGTGATGATGGTATAAAGTGTCTATTTGTCCCTTATATATAGAGTTCACTGTAATAGTAGCAGCACTGAAAGGGTTACTTTTCTAAGAGTGTTAGAGCAAATCATGCTGTTGAGGCATTTCTCATACAAATATAGAAGTCAAAAGGTACTATTTCAGCGCTGCTACTTTCACAGTGAACTCCATACGAGGAAACAGACACACTCTAAAGTATTATCTTACTGTTTAGTTACATTATGTATATTGAGTGTCAAATTACTAAGCGTTTACGACTTGACTATTTCATGTTTTATATTATTAAAAATATCATTTAGATTTTTGATCTTATCTTGTACTTTAAATATTTTCCGCATTATGAACTAAAATCCAGATGTTTCCCAGAACACAATTTAAAAAGAAATTCAACAAATTATTTTCCGTGATAAAATGTACACAATATTCTTTACTATACTTTACTCGGCGAAACATGGTGGTAGCGGTCATTGATTCTCTGTCAAAAACTTGTCATTTTCTATATAAACCGCGATTGACAGTGAAGTGTCAGATGTTGTCAATCGCGGCTTTATATAGAAAATGACAAGTTTTTGACAGGGAGTCAATGACCGCTACCACCATGTTTCGCCGAGTACAGTATAGGGCTTTTACCGCCATACTCAGGGACAGTTAATTAAGATTAACCTTTAATTTAATGAAGAGTTTGACAATTACAGATAACGTATGGGGCTCAAGTCAAAATTTCGAATTACTTAATTACAATTATGTAATTGAAGGTCCACTCTGAGTGCGGCAGTTAGCTGATACTTGTTAGTTTGTAGTAGTTAGTTTGTAGTAGGCTACGTTGTTTTATATTTTAAATTTAGTCAGACGTAATAAAGATTATAGCTACACTGACGAATATAACAGACTAAGGGCCTGTTTCACCACTTCCTGATAAGTGCTGGATACGCTATCCTGGCTATCCAGCACCATAGTTTTGTTGTGTTTTTATAATAAAATTAATCTACTTACACTTAAAACAAAAAAAAAACTTACAAATCCATCACAGCTTAAAGCACAGCACAACAAAAGCACAAATCTATACCTCATCGTTCCACACCAAAAGCTTAGCTCAGACTAAGCACTAAATGTGTGGTGTCTATGAATAAGCTTATTAGGGTGTGTGTACACAAACAATTATAGCTATTACCACACTTTTTTTTCCTTATTCTTTTTGCACGGGAGTTTTTTTTTCTGTTTTATTTATGGGACTTTTTTTACAGTGTGAATATGTCAGTCCCATCGTAACCTATACAATATACATAATACATTTGATACTATCTATGTTGGCTATACAATGCAGATAACATACTTGCAGCAACTGATTTTGGCTCGGACAATAAACCGTGAAAAGCAGCCATATCTTGTAAATTCAAGCCAAATTTTGATACAAGTATGTTGTATGTTGTGTGATGTAAGTCTTCAACTTTGTTACATATTTCGCAATTCGAAGAATCTGTCTTACGCATTAGATACGCAAAGGAATTCAATGGAATGAACAGGAGCTTTACAGTTACTTATAGTAAGTTTAAAAATTTCGCTAAAATAATGTATGACAAAATTGCTTTTCTTTTTTAATTAAAAAAAAAAAAGGAACCGTGAACAGTGACGATACTGTGGTAAGATAGTGCAAACAGAGAGTTTGATTGGCTGAGAGCACAGTAACTCACCACTCTACTCGGTGGTGTAAACTCTTTCTGTTTTACACGCACAAAGCCGACGCCAAAACTTATTGAAATATATTAATGCAGTGTACACACGCCTTAAGAATCCAATGTAGTCACCAAAATTTTGTATCATAACAATTACTGATAGCGCCCAATTTAGACCTGTTACTGCAAATTGTATGTTACAACTTACAAAATATAAATGACACAAATAAATTTTTAATGCCGAAGGGTGTCAGTATGTTCCCTCTTCACGCTTAAGCCACTGAACTGATTTTTATGAAATTTGGTACAGATATACCTTGCGTCTCGGGAAAGGATTAAGAATACTTTTTATCTCGGAAAAATGTACAGTTCCCTGCGCGATAAAGGAATTTCTGCGCAACGGAATTGCGGGCGTCATCTAGCACATAATATAGACATAACATTTATGCCTGTATATTAATAAGTTTTAATACCATCTGAGACATTGGCACGAATTGGTTGGCCGCTATTTCATGAAAAATTTTGCTTTGTTAGAAACTGTGCATTGTGCATCAGCAAGGTAAAACACTTGTGACTCTTCTGTGTTTCAAATGTCAATCAAACAAAATTTTAACAACGTTCTTTTCTTTCAATCACGTTTAAAATTTAAATACATTTGAAAAATCTTATATATAAAAATGGATTTTCAAATGTGTTAGTCGCGCTAAAACTCAAAAACGGCTGAACTGATTGGGCTGATTTTAGTCTTAAAATATTCGTAGAAGTCCAGGGAAGGTTTCAAGGTGACACGAAGTTCATCGGGACAGCTAGTGTATTATATTTTTCATTACGGCCTTAAACATGCTAGGCATTTGCCAGAAATTTTGTGGTTTTGTTATCAAATTGCTGAGAAACTAGCACACGTAAACCCATCAAGCCCCGTAAGGCCCATATGGGCCGCGATAACAAAATATTTCCAGGAATTGGTGATCGACGGATTAAATTGTATTACTATTACATCTCAATGACTACTATGAGTGGAATTTACCTGAAAATATAAGCATCTATACTCCACTCGGACTAGCTTGTCGCTAGCGGTCATTGACTCCCTGCCAAAAACTTGTCATTTTCCATATAAACCGCGATTGACAATAAACAAACACAAAGTGTCAGATATTGTCAATCATGGTTTTATATGGAAAATGACAAGTTTTTGACAGGAAGTCAATGACAGCTAGCGACAAGCTAGCCCGAGTGGAGGATCATATAATATCTGGTACTTTGCGTTACACAGCATTGTGAAACATGTTCAAATTGACACTTGCACCCAATTCGCGTATATTCGCCCGTTTGTTTGAAGTCGAGGTACTCCTTAGTTCTTGTATCCTGATAATAGTATCAATCATAAAATACCCATTACGTTCAGTCACTAATCGTTAAAATGACTCAGAAATGTTCAAGTGTAGAATTATAAGGTACTATGAAATCACTAATGGTTACTGTTAAAAATTGACATCATCGGCTACTGAAGGTCCCAACTAAATAAATACTATAAGAATATTTAAAAAACTGTACTGTGCACTTACTACTTAAATGTCATAATATGTGTGTATTAAAACAATCTAATTGATTTACATTCTTACAAACATTATATTATATGCAAAAGTGTATATGTCTGTCTGACAGACATACAGACAGAGTCCCGGGAAAGGACATAAGGGCTCCCGCACACGGGCCACCGGCCACAACCACAAAACGCCGCCACCGGCCTATTTCCTGTAGTTTTCATACATTTTATACGGACTCTCCGCACACGGTTCACGCCCCACACGCTACAATCGTCCAATCGTCTAGTGCTTCTTGTGAGTTGTGGCGGCGTTTGTGGCTGTCGCGTGTGGCCCGTGTACGGCGACACTTAGATATTTTTTTATCCCGGAAAACTAAAAGATTCCCACGCGATTCACCATTTTTGGCATAACGGAGTTGCGGGCGTCTTAAATAACTTTTATATGCAGTCTCCTAGAATATTCTCTTCCAATATATTATTATTATCATAGTTCTACCCATAAATTTAATATAGAGCACACCCAATAATTCTACAAAAAACTGACCTAAATTATCCTGTTCCACCACAGTATTAACTGTTCTACCAGTATAACGAGATTTTTTGCACATACTCAATTTGCACAATAAATCTTCAAATCAGCCGCAAGTCAACGACCTCTTAGATCAATAATTGTGACATACTAATGCATAACTGTTTTGTGACAGGTCCAGCTATGCTAGTGAGCAAAGGATGCTTAGACAATACCACGACAATACAGTGCCATGACATGAGGAAGACTATACAGGTGTAACAAAACTAAGTGATAATACTTCAGGCTATACGTATTGTGGTCTGTGGATATATTATATCCAGTAACGTAACTTTTTTAAACTTTTGTATGGGCAAATTCATAACGTAAATATAATTTTCTCGGGATAGTTCGGGATACTTCCCGAACCAGTTAGTATCAACATTCTGAAAGTATTTGAAATATATTCAGAAATCAAACAATTTTTATTTTCATTTTATAATCCTGGAGCGCTTGCCCATACAAATTAAAAATAAAATAATTATTGCTCTTGTAGCACTTCCACTTTCGAAAAAAAAATCGGTTCAGTGGTTTGGGCGTAAAGAGGTAAAAGGTAAAAGACAGACAGAAATTCGCATTTATACTATTAGTATGGATTCGCAGAATTACGACACAATAAATAATGCTATCTACATTCCACTCCCACAAAGTCTGCGTTTTATCACTTCCGAAAAATACTAAAAAATATCAGTTTAACACATTATTCATTCTAGGACTGAATACAGTCTGTCTACAATGTGCAGCATGTATTATTATTTTGAACAAAAAATTGAAACAGACTTCCAAGTGGGAACAAACATTATATTTACTCTTAATATAACTAAAAAGTATTAAATGATTATTCTTAGAGCCTGTTTCACCGCTTCCTGATAAGGCTATCCACCATTTGACTTAAGGCCGTCCCCGGACCAAACGACCTCGGCCATACATTTGCCGCGTTGCGCGTTGCCGAGATGGCACGAAACCCTATTTTTTACTTACCTTAGTTCAAAATTGTCCTAAAAAAATTTAAAACGGGGAATATGTAGTTTATGATATTGTCGATCTATTGGCGTGTGTTTCAAATAAAAGTAACTTGTAAATCCTAAGGAGATGCTGAATGTATGCTTGAAATTTAATAAATTGATTTTACTTTGGAAGTTGATATCATGAGTATAATAAACAAAAATAGAAAATTTTAAACGGGGAAAGGAATGTTGATATACTAAAATTATTGCTGTATTTTTATTATAACTTTGTAGCTTTCAAATTATGAGTTTATAAGGCTTGAAATACGGTAAATTACGGACTCTCCGTAAGGAACGCCCTTAACAGATGGAGTATGGAGAATCTGTCAAATAAGCCTATCCGGCACCTTATCTGGGAACGGTGAAACAGGCCTTTACTCTTTAATTTCGCCTAAGCTTCAACTATTTCTGTAAACAATCTTCTTTATGTTGAAGTCGGTGCCAGCTAAGAATCGTAAGTTCTATGGCAAAATATTTTTAATTTATGGGACTGGTGCGGACTTTAAAATTATAAAGATTGTGTTTAGAAATAGCTGAGGTTTGGGCGAAGTCTCGAAATGGCCCCAAACAACATTGAAATGTCCCCATTTTGCACGCTTTTTGCCACTATGATGATCGATGATTTCTTTGATTTGATCATACTATATCCGTTATACACGTCTACGGTAATTGTTATAATTTAGGACATTTAACTAGTTCCTAGTCTATTATAGGATACCTAATTACCTAGGTCACTTCCACGTTTAGAACCTACATTCAATTACTGCCATGACCGATGATTCTAAAACAAAGCTCAAGCTATTTTGGTTATAACGGTATCCCCAATAAAACGCATTTAATGCTTTCGTCATAAGAGCTTCATGTAAATTGGCCAATGTAGAGAGAACCGTTTTTGCTAATAGTTCAAAATCTGATGTCATTTGACAGAAATGTTTTGAAAGGAAGGATAGGCTTACGCACTTATTTATACAGTCGCCAATAAAACTGCTCTACCTTTGAACTCCTTTCTTAATCAAGTAACACTACTGGCTAAATCAAAAGTTTTGTAATAGCTGCACGTTATATGACGTAATTTTTTAACTATAACGCAGGGCTGTCCCAAACTTATTTGTACTGTGACGCCCTTGGGACTTTGCCATTTCTTTACGACGCCCCTCAACTCAGCCCCCAAAGATACTTTCTAATTTTAGAACCAGCCTACTTAGGTTATCATATAAACACTATTTGGAAATTTATATTTTTATTAGGAAATAATGACCAAATCAAAACATAAGCATAAAAATTAAAAGAGATATTTAAAAAAGTTATTAAAGCCAGCAAGGCTGGCTAATGTGAAGGCTGCGCTATGCTCAGAAAACTGAGCATAGCTTCTGAAACCGGGGATTTAGACTACCCGGAAATCCCGGGACGTAATAGTATGATTGACATAATGCGCGCGGCGCTCACTCGATTTGGTTGTGTTGACATGCGACGCCCCGGGGCGTCGCGACGCACAGTTTGGGAAGCCCTGCTATAACGTATATTATACGATATTTAAAAAAAAAAACGTCACAAGAGACACCAGCCAATAAGTGAAAAAAGTCAACAGGCCCAGTCCTAACTATATGAATTATTGTGTCTTTGTTAAATTCTTTGAAACGCTAATCACTATACTACTTATTGGAGACTTCTTCGAAAATAGTCATTTATATCGAGCATAATATTACAAAGAAAAAAAAAAATAACCAGACTTGTGAGTTTGAACGCAAAAAAAAAGGATGATTTGTACTCCTAACCTGGCATAAGACCTGAGTCCTGACTGATCATAAATTGACCCTATTTATGCAAAATGAGTCCAATCCACACCATTGCTAAAATTGAGTTAATAATGCAGAAGTATTCCAAAATGGCCCTTTTATCGACCTTATGAAAATCGTACTAATCTAACAATTTTTTCAGAACAAAACATTTTTACAACAAAGTTACCAACTAACAAATTAATGAGTATTGTTTTTTTATATAGATCCAAACTACAAATTGGTCTCTCGATTTTTTTTTAAATTAGGCAAGTAGAATCATGCGACTTATTTGCATATTAAAAAAGGCTTAGTTCTTAATATTTTACAAAGACTCACGGGTCATTGTGACACAGGCCCGACACAAAATAGACATATCTCATTTTTTGATAGGGTAAAACGACTAGTGATTAGATAGTACCAGTTATTGGACAAAACACAAAAACGCAATATTATTTATATAGTTTGCTTTAAAAACTGCATTTTTAAAGTAATAAAACGCCTGATTTTAAAGATAAACAGGTAGCTATTAAAGCAACCTTAATAAATATTATAGTGTTTTTGTGCTGTGTCCAATGACTAGTACTGACTACTGTCCAATCACTAGTCATGTTCACCCTATGTAATATTTATATTCAAAATCAGTGGCTAAGACGTTATTTTATTGCTTTCTTTTTTTCTCTTTAGGCCCAGTAAGAAAAGTGCTAATACGAAGAATAAGAATCGTTATTTGCATGTTTTTTGCAATTATATTGAATATCAGTGGCTAACACTTAGAAATTATTATTTTCATACCGTGCCTAAAGAAAAACACAAAACCAAAAAAAAATATTTTGTTTACTTAGGTACATTTAAAAAGAAATCGGTCAAGTGTGAGTTGAACTCGCGCACGAAGGGTTCCGTACCATTATAGAGCAAAATTAATAAGTAGTAAAAAGTTTTATAGTGCCCAAGTGTGTGCCCGTGTAAAAAGTCGGTCGTGCACCTGATCTCTCACCAGTCATGTCTGTCTTTCGCTTCGTTGGGTTACGAGAGTAAAGAATAGTGCTCTTGTGTATTGCGCACACACTTGGGCACTATAAAATTACTCCTGCTTAACTGGCCTGGTTTTTTGAAACCAAAGTGCTCTTGTGTATTGCGCACACACTTGGGCACTATAAAATTACTCCTGCGTAACTGGCCTGGTTTCATTGAAACCAGAGTGGTCGTGTGTATTGCGCACACACGACCGTTACGACACGATCGTATAGAGGGAAAAAATCCAGGAAGAACAAGCCGAAGAACCCCATATCGAGGACAAACTGTTGCCGAGTTATAAGCACTCAAAGTTTGACATTGACAGCTCGGCAACTGTCAAACGTCGAACAAAAGCGGCCATAACCCCGCTCCCAATAGGCCTAGAGGAACGGGGTTTCTTCTAACATCAAAGGCAACATCTCGGCTACCCCCTCCCTGAATTTGAACTAAATCAGAGACATCAAATTTTGTCTCAATTCTGAGGCCAGGATCGAATAGAGGAGAAAAATCCAGGAAGAACAAGCCGAAGAACCCCATATCCAGGACAAATAGTTGCCGAGTTACAAGCATTCAAATTTTGACATTGACAGCTCGGCAACTGTCAAATGCCTTACAAAAGTAGCCATAACTCCGCTCCCAATAGGCCTAGAGGAACGGGGTTTCTTCCAACCTCAAAGGCAATACCTCGGCTACCCCCTCCCCGAATCTGGACTAAATCGGAGACATCAAAACTTCAAGGACGATTCTTCTACTATATACTTACAATACTTTTAAATGAGTAATGTAAATTTTGTCTATTACAGTAATGTAATGGACAAATTTTATATTACACATTCTTTGCATTTAATGGACAATAAAGGTCCGATAATGACTCATTATTTTGTAAGATGGCAATGTAAGATACTCCATTACTATTATTTTTTGTATTATTATTATTATTTTTTACATTAAGATTTTTGCAACGTTGCTTGAAACCATCACTACTAATGCGAAAGTGTGTCTGCCTGTCTGTCTGTCTGTCTGTCCGTCTGTCTGTCTATCTGTCTGTCTGTTTGATATCTCTTCACGCCCAAACCACTGAACCGATTTTGCTGAAATTTGGTATGCAGATACTTTGAGTACCGGGAAAGAACAATTCATCCCGGAAAAATGTACGGTTCCCGCACGATAAACGAGTTTTGGCGAAACGGAGTTGCAGGCATCATCTAGTTTTAAACATCCTTGTAAAAACCAGAAAAAAGTAGGCGCCCCACATTATATCAGGTAGGTACTTACTGCCGAAGCATACAACAAGATATATTTAGGATATGCTCATCTAGATACAAAAAAATATTAAGTTTTAAATCTAAATTATATTTTTTTTTCGTTTCAATCTTTTTTTTGGGAATATAAGCAACAATATAAACTAAAAAATAATGAATATATATTTAATTCTATTACTACATAACCGAAAGAAAAAAATGCCGGTTTTCTTCAAAATTTGAAAGTTCATGAGACCTCAGTTTATTTAAAAGCAAATTTTATAAGTTAAAATCGTTGTTTCTATTACTAATTAGATGTTAGACATCCAAATCGGGTGCACAGATCTCATGCACGAAAATCCTGTTGACTTGTGTAATAAATCTAAAAAGATGGTTCGCTTTGGATTATATGTATCCCACACTAATATAGTTTTCCTAAAAGGAACCCTCCTGTTTTTGTTTAATTTTTGTTGGAAATAGTAGTAATTTCTAACATATTTATGTTTGTACGCATAGAATAAATTACCAAATATACTATTGTAAATTAACTTTACTTAAAATAATAATCAGTTTTAAAGAATACACAATTTTAATAAAAACGGCTTTTTCTCAGAACTGTCATCGTGTGAGTTGAGTCTGGTATGCATAAATAGGTCCAATTATCAACAGAAAAATATGGCCTTATAAAATTTGGGGCTATTTTGAAATAACTTGAGTTTCTTCTTTTTATATTTAGAAACATAATATTATAATGTAGAGTTTTATGATACTAGGGGCCTGTTTTACCACTTCCTGATAAGTGCTGGATACTCTGTCAAGTTAAGTCTTGGATAATGGATAGCCTATCTGGCACTTATCAGGAACAGCCAACAGGAGTGGTGAAACAGCCAACAGGCCCCAAAAGTATTTTAAGAAAGCGCCTATAGATTACGATTAGCACGATAAAATTATTATTTTATTATGTGCCTTATGTTTTTAAATAGCAAAATTTCATTAAGTTGAAAGGGGTTTTCAATATCTAAGTGACAAATAAAAAAAGCGTTCTATACAAAAATACTTTCATTTACATATTTAAGAATTAATACTGGCCGAAATAAATGAACGTAATACAATACAAAGAATAATAAATATAACAAAAATATTATGACGAATTTGATAAAAAACATAATTTAGTTTCATCTTTTATCACAAAAATAAACGACATCAGACTTGGATCAAGCTGAAAATTCAAACATTCTTACAACATACAGGTACAAAAATAAAATTATATTAACCTAGTTATAGGACAGCCACTGCTTTAAGATCGTTTGGCAAAAATAGAAGGTAAATAGAAGGTAAATGGGCATTGGGCAGTGTTCAATTTTTAGGTCTCATTGGCGGGGTGAGGAATGAGTGGGGCGCGCGGGGACACGCTATTGGTAGATTAGTGATAAGTGGGGTCGTGCTTGGTAGATCGCGAGAAGACGGTGATATGTTATTTGCAGATATTTTACGTTTTACATTTATTCCCGTGGTGCTTTCCCTTTAGTTATTTGGCTTTCGGTCATTGCAACTTTGTGCCTTCTCCCGCTGTTTAAGGAGAGGGAAATACTTGAGGGGGGGGGGGGGTGTCAAGGGACACCCGGATGGAAAAAAGTTATAAAAAAATGTAGAGTACCGCCACCCCACCCAACTAAAAAAAATCAAATTTCCCGCCATAGAGGAATGGTAGAATTTTAAATTTCCCGCCAGTTGACGTCATCGCCACATCAACGCCCTCAGCCCCAGGCACTAAAAAAGCGTCGTTACAACTTTTTCCGTCTAGTCCCCTTTCGCAACGCTCGGTAAGGAACTTCGTTCCAAAACTTTATACTTCCTACTCACATCTTCTTCTGATTAATTTCGGTGCTGCTCCCAAGACAGCTTTAGCATGTCCCTCGGGCTCCCTGAGAGCATAATATCAAAGGGTTTTCGTGGCTGGATAACGCTGTCGATCCTGGCGACACAGGAGATACAGCGGTGGGAATGTGCGGTGGGACAAAGCTTGTTCTAAAAAATACTCTACGTTTGTTTTTCTCCAATTTTTGCGAACGCGATAATCTAAAAGCAGTGCGCGGCTTATATTTCCACTAACTTAATATCTATTTTAGTATCCAGCATCCGCGTCATAGCTGCTTTTCGAGCTGCCGTATTTCACTGAAACAAATAAAAAATATTAAAGCAAGCATAGTATTTATAGCCTTTGAAACAAGTCAACAAGTGATATAGTACGTTTACACGCCTGCGCATATTTGGCAGTCGTCAAACTGCAGATCTCTACAAACGCTAGAATACCATTTACACAATTGCAAGTGCGTCGTCAAACAAAAATCAAGACAATATACTACCGGGGTGGGCTACAATTCTACAAACTATCACAAACTTATGCTAGCCAAGCCAAACATCTACAATCGATTTATATCTATATATCTCTATATATCAGATATAGATATATCTATACATATTAACAGTCGCTTTTTTCCCTCATGTCCCTTTGTTCCCTTTTCTTGTTCTTTAAAACTACGCAACGGATTTTGATGATTCTTTCAGTGTTAGATAGCCCATTTATCGAGGAAAGCTATAGTATATATTTTATCACGCTTAAATTAATAGGAGCGAAGAAATATAGGAAAATGTGGAAAAACGGGAAAAATTATTTGAAAGGGCTAACTTGAACGCGCTAATCTCAGGAACTACTGGTCCGATTTGAAAAATTCTTTCAGTGTTAGATAGCCTATTTATTGAGGAAGGCTATAGGCTATATTTTATCACGCTAAGACTAATAGGAGAATGTGGAAAAAACAGAGGAAATTATTTGAAAGGGTTTATCTCGCGAGCTACTGGAGTAATTTTTATGATAAATGGCACAGATAAGAAGTAGACCACGTGAAGGATCATAGGCTGATTTTAATCATTTTTTCAGTGGTTATATATTTTGTTATACCCGTGCGACGCCGGGGCGGGTCGCTAGTATACCTCTATATCTGTCTTTTCATTTTCTTTTTATTGTAGTGTGCGGCACACCTCCCTGATATTAGCTATATAAGAATATAATGTAATTAGTTCATAGGTCAGTTATTAAACATCTTTCGCGGTTACAACTCATCTTTCATTTAGTCTCCCAAGCCTGCACATTGCATGGCGACCCTGCCAGTGCTGCCTTGCGGCAGCGCTGCGCAGAAGGTACAGGGAATGTGTTTAAATGAAATTGGACTTTAAATTGAAAAATAAAAAATGTGACTCTTTACAAAGTGAACTTTGATAATGTGGACAATAAAGGTGCTAAAAATGAACTTAGAAATAGAGACTTAAGGCCGTTAGTTAGTGATTTAAAATAGTATAGGTAAAAATGGGTGAAATATACTGTAGAAACTAAAATAAAAAGTAAATGCAAATCTGTTGCTAAAATTAAATATAATCGTTATGAAAAAAATGACTCAGTGATTCAGTGAAAAATTAAAAAAAAATTGAAATCGAAATTTAAACTCGAAATTAAATTATAAAAACTGAAAAGTTGCAAGAATAATATTAAATCGAAAAATAAATGTTGGAGTGGAAATGAAAAGCAGGCAGCCGGGAGATGATGGTGTCAGATGAGTGGAATATGCTGGCAGCCGGGAGATGTTGGAGTCGGATGAGAGGAATGTAGAGCAGGCGGCCGGGAGATGTTCGTGTCGGAAGTGGATGCAGCCGGGAGAACAGAGAGGAGGATAGAAAAATGCGATTGAAGTTGTTTGGTCTAAATTTAAATATAAAAATAAATTATAATATGTCTTATTTGTAACTGCAGCGGTATGTATAAAATTATGTCTAAATTTATGTCTAAATTTTAATTTTATTTTGATATGAAAATTACATAGAATGTTCCGTTTAGAAAAATAAAATATGATTTTAAGCAATTTGCCAAAATATATAAAAAAAATGTATAATCATTAAACGTAAAAGGTATAAAATGTATTTTCAATTAAATAAATAATATTTTGATTTTAAATATTTTGAATACAAGTAATTTAATTTCTAGAAATAAAGATTTCGGTAAAAAATAAGTAAAGTTATAAATTAACAGTTAATTAATTAATGGAAAGTCAGATTGCTATAAGAAATAAATAAGTTTTTGCGAAATTTATAATATTGGTAATATTTTCATATTATATTATGTTTTACAATATCTGACTAATTGGAATCTTCAAAATAGTTGCAGATGATATTTAATAGATTTTAGTATTTTTTTTTTTTTTGTTTGCATGTTATTTTTGTTTTCATTGATTTAATAGGTAGGTATTAGGTATCAAATTATTCTGCATTATTTTTGGAAAAGATTTATTTTTTGGAGATTACGTGTCTGGTCTAATGTTTTGAGAGTAAAAATAAATAAATAAATAATGGTATTATTCTGCAGCTTAGCAACTTGTAAAATATTTAGGTACTGGAAGATAAGTTAATTTAGAAGTTTAAAGAAAATAATGTCAAAAAAAAATAATTTATTGAAAATAATGATAATTGGAATAATATTCTAAAATAAAATGTGTTTTGGTGCTGTTATTGTGTAATAAAGCAAAAGTTAGAAATTTAAAAACTAGGGTGTTGACGATGAATTTTTGTATGGAGAAAGTTTCGGTATAAGCAGTACGAAAATATTTTGATTTAAAGTAAAGTGCAATATAAATATTGTGTGGTATGAGTTTTGACAAAATAATTTTGAAAGTAGATAACTGTGAAAGACATCTAACTGTCTAAGGTAATTTTATAGAGTTGAATAATTTTAAATTTTGATATTTAAATTTTGATAGCGGAATACATAGCAACTCATAACTAATCGAATATTATGCGCAGTTGGTTAAAGCAGGTAGGTTAAAACACCTTATGTAAGTTTCCACGGTATGCAACGCCTTTGTGGGAAAAGCGTCAAATGTCCGCGATGCCAACTCAGCATTCGCGCAACGAAATGTAAGTAGATATCTTTTCTAACCGACTTTACAAAAAGGATGATGTTCTTTGTTCAGCTAAATATATTTTATTCATAGGTTTGTACCAAGTATGACTTTAGTTTAAAGAACTTAAATCAATAATAAATTCCTTAAAAAGGTAATAAATTTCGTTGCGATATTGGAAAACTTTACGATTTTTTTTTTCCACAATACAACTGACTTTAAAGTGTCGTTGCACTTAATTAGCTAAATAATTATAATATTCTCTTCAAATTCAATAGTACTAATAGTTTCATTCTTTATTTTGTGTCACGTATTATCTATCTTTTTTTTCCGAATTCTTGGTAAAGGCAGTTAAAGTTTCAAATGGGTCACTAGATTAAAAACTAAAATGTTAAATTTATTTTGTTGTTATTTGTGAAAATGCAAAATATTTTTGTTTTGTGTCACAGTAGTCAAAAATTTAATTAATCCTTACGTACAGTCTACAATATGGGTGGTCCAAAAGAGATAATCATATTTTGGTTTCGCATAACAATATCAAAACACTTCGTGCATCATATTTGGTACAAAGAAACGTGATGCAATGAGTTTATGCATCCAAATATGTCATGTAAGCGCAGTCCATATTTACCAGTATGTTTGAATATGATTCCAGTAATTTGTTGCAAAACTAACAAACATAATTAGCATACATTCCAGGGCATGAATTTTATTTAATTTCTTAGAACGAATATTTTAATAACAGAATGTATGTTTTTAAATAACATTTAAAATTAGTTATAGATTAAAATTAACTTTCTGTAAGATACATTTAATTTTCTAAAATGATTTTTGTTTCTGGTCGTTGACAACGCGTCAACTTTAGTACCTATACCTACGTCAAAAAGTTGATAACATTTTTCTTTTCAAATTAGGTAGTTAAAATTTTATTTTTGAATTTTCAAAAAATATATTACTCATTTTAAATAGTTTGATTTTTCAAAATTAATTAGGAAGTATGAATTCCTTTTGAAATCTATTTTCAATAGTTATTAATAATAATTTTACATTGGTTTATTTTTAGTTGTCAATTTATGACTATTTCAAATTAAGTAACTGAAAATGCGCAATAACTTAATTACTTACATAAATAAAAAACATTTCGTGTTAAAAAAATGAAGTGTAATAAATATAATATTTTAAAATCTAAAGGATAGGATGCGTATTTAAAATATGTAATAGGTGCATTTTTTATCGTACTTACATAAAAAATAATTTTAAAAATAATTATTATGTTGCTATGCAGTATGTATATCAATTCAATTTAATTTGAACTTAGAAGTTATTAATGAATAATTTTGTAAGAAAAATAATAATAATAAAGAATAATAAACAATAACGACTTAAATATTTTATTTAAAGACAAAAGAGGCATTTTTTTAAAGAAATAGTACTAAAATAAATTAAGTGGGGATTAGGATGTTATGATTTTTATAGAATGTTATGTTGCTATGTATTCCAACCCAATTAATATCAATAAGAAGATAGAAAGTTAGAGGTATATTGATAATTTTGAGATTGTTTTGGTTCCATGGTTACTTTGTATATATCTATATCTTACAGCAAAATGTTTTAGAAAAAGAAGAGTGAGAAAAATAAAGAAAATAATATACTTAATAATTATTACGTAAGAAGCATATTGTTATAAAAGGAAGTTGAGTATATTTTAACATAAACAAATTAAAAATATGTTTTAAGTGAGTTAGAAATAGAGAAAAGGAGAAACAATTCTTGGCAATGTATTAAATTCTTTTCAACTACTTTAAGTAAGTTGATTAGCTACATTTACTGAGAAATTACACTGGATATGACTTACACGGATTTACTTAAAAAATTTATTACGTTCGTACGAGATATCACGTAATATTATTGTGAGAAAAGATTAGGAATGTGATATTTGGTTTGCAAAATAGCTGAAAGCTATTATTTAGGTATAGAAATGGTTATTTTGAAGTTAGGAATAAGGGTTTTAGTGTTTTAGTAGGTATTTGATTGAAAAAGGATTGTTTTTAGGTCGATAGGGTTGCATCAATGTTTAAAATGTCTAGTAGCTGTTGGCCTGATCATCCAATAGTTAAGGATATTTTAAATATTGATTGCATAAAATTATGGAATGGGTCTTTTGTTAGGCATAGGTATAGAATAGGTTTAAAAATGCTATAGAGCATTATAAAATACTAGCTTAAATGCTACGTATCGTTGAGTAATAAATAAAATGCCGAGAGCATTAAAAAAAAATACGCAAGGGAATCCTTCATTCGATCATGGTGTAAACGAGTTTTCTCTGTGAGAATAGTTGGAGGTCAAGTTGCCTTAAAAGAACCTTGGTATTAAATATGGTACAAAATGGTACAAAATAAATGGTACTTAGAGCATGCTCGGCGGGAACAATCCTTCATTTAAGTAAAATGGTTGGAGACATTTTTTTTTGTTGTTGGTTAGTCTTAAAAAAGGTCCCGTTTAATTTTGTATAAATAAAATGTATTGTACCAAATAAAAGTGCGCACAAAGTATATAAAATAATAAAAGTACCATAAAATAAATAAAACAGTCGACTATAAATAAAAATAAAATGTACCAATAATGTTATGAAAGTAATATAAATAAATGAAAGGCATACATGCATGAAAAATGACAAAAAGAGTTAAGAGCTAATGAATTAAGGTATACCTAATATGAAACGACAATTTAAAATGTAAGTGACTGGCCAGTCCACTAATCAAGGGGATTAGTAAAATATTGATAAGTTAATCAATGAGTAATAATGAGTATGAAACAGTAACTAGTAATAAGGTGAAAAAAAAAAAGATGAATTTATCAATAATAAAAGAAAATATTGTATTTTGTGTAATAATAATAATATCAATAGAGGTTTATAGAAGTTTATAAGACATTGAATAAAGGAGATACATTGAAGGGCGTAAAAAATCTAAAAGGCAAAGTAACCATATTGTGAAAAATTTAATTAAAATTCTGAGGATATGTTAATTTTTTATTATTTTTGTGTAGGTATTTAAAATTACATCGTCAACAACCCATCACTGATGTAAAAAATAATAATAATTTCAATTTAATACAGCAGCACAGATTTGTATTTATTGTAATAATTTAGATTAAAGAAAAGTTAGAGATAAAAAAAACTACATAGTTTAAGTTTTTGATAGAATTATTATGAAATGATTAGTATATAATAATAGAGTAAATAATAGTAATAACATATAATAGAGATAAAAGTATAATATAATAGTATTTAGTAAAAAAAAAAATGTTTTTTTTTTCAAAAAAAAAAAAAAAAAAACGGGGGAGGTGTAGTGTGCGGCACACCTCCCTGATATTAGCTATATAAGAATATAATGTAATTAGTTCATAGGTCAGTTATTAAACATCTTTCGCGGTTACAACTCATCTTTCATTTAGTCTCCCAAGCCTGCACATTGCATATAGTGCTATTTCTTTATATTATAAAGGATCCTAATGGTACATTTACACTGATGATCCAGCTTCTTTAGAAACATAGTAACAACTATTACTAATCAACAAATTCCTATCAATCTTCAAAGGGCCATAACCCAGCAAGTCACATAAGGGTCGAGGCACCGGATCGCCTTGAATTCTGATAAAGTTCACAGACGATAGATCAATAGGGTGAGGTCAGGACACAGGGAGAGGTTTAGCGTGAAATATCAAAATACTTCGAGGATTCTAGAAATTCAGACAGAAGAAGAATAAAATAGAAAAAGTCACACCATGATCGGTTTCAGTAACATCTAAAGCATAAATAGTAAAAAGGAAAATTAATCCATAAAAATCGGCCAAGTGCGAGTCGGACTCGTGCGCGAAGGGTTCCGTACCATTATGATAGAGCAAAATCAGGCCAAAAATTGTGTTTTTTGTATGGGAGCCGCCCTTATTTTTTTATTTTATTTTAATATTATTATTAAATATTAAAGACGACATATAACTAAGGACTTCGAGAAAAAATCAAGTACCTACCTGTTGCCATTATTGATATAGAGCAAAAAAAGCCAAAAAAATCACGTTTCTTGTATGGAAGCCCCCCTTAAATATTAATTTTCTTTTGTTTTTAGTATTTGTTGTTATAGCGGCAACATATATACATAATCTCTGAAAATTTCAACTTTCTAGCTATTACCGTTATTGAGTTACAGCCTGGAGACAGACGGACAGACAGACAGACAGACGGACAGACAACGAAGTCTTAGTAATAGAGTCCCGTTTTTACCCTTTGGGTACGGAACCCTAAAAATACTATAAATCCAAAAGTGTGTCTGTCTGTCTGTTACCCCCTCATGCCCAAACCGCTGAATGGATTTTGCTGAAATTTGGAGATACTTTGTGTCCCGGGAAAGGACATAGGATACTTTTACCCCGGAAAAGTGTACGTTTCCTGCGCGATAAACGTATATTGTCAGCTTTGTGGTAGTATATTATGTTTGCCTCTTGAACTTTTTATAAGGTTGTCCCGGAATTGGAGTCCAAAGTTGCTGAGTACAGGATCAATGGACACAGGGTTAAGTTTTATGCTTATTATATCAAAAGGAGTATACTAGAATTTTTACTAACATGCAAGAGTTTTTAGGGTATCGATTTCCTGAAGAATTAAGGCAAAAGCCAAATTTAGGTGTGCTAATGAATAAAATACACTTGTCGCCATTTAATTTTTTAAAACGCTGTTCTTTAACAGTTGAGCAATAGCATCATTGCGTAATGAACAACACCGATTTGTCCTTGGAGAATCAATTCCCCAGTTGAAGATTTTCTAACTTTTACTTTTATTATTATAATTTAAATGATTCTTGTGAATGACTTTTACTATGCATGTAATGAATAAAGGTTTTTTTTTTTAATTTTAAGGGCTTCCACACAAAACTGCGAATTTACGTTGCATCGCATCGTAATGTAATTTTATTATGAATTTTATCGCAGATATTTGCGCTGCGATGCGAATTTGCTGTTATGTGTGGGAGCCCTCAAACACCTGTGTTTATTGACGTCGTACCCTTACAGATTGAAAATCAAAGCCCTTTGAGACTCAAGTATTAAAATCAGGATCCCAGATACCTAAAGAACCTTCCCATCAAGCAATCTCACTTACCATTTCCAGCAGTAAGCTGTAGACTCCTCAATATATCCTGCGGTATGGGCGGTGGGGTCGGTAAGTGATTGCCAGTAGCCTGGTAGCCGTTCTCATCAGCGGTGTACGTGATGGAGTAGGTCTGGCCATCGTCACCCACGAAGGAGAAGGAGCCTGTGACGCGGAGGGATCCTTCCTCTGGCTTCGCGCCGGGAAGAACTTGACCTGAAGAATGGAGGAACTATTAGTATTTATACTATATCTAAAAGAAAAACCTTCTTGTAGTCTGTCAAAAAAAGAATGAATGTGATGAAACTTTAATTTTTAAATGCTTAATCTTTAATAGGAAATAAAGGTTATGGACTAGAGCGTGACATAAAAAAAACGTAACCTATCAACTTTTACGACTTTGGGTAAAGTGTTGAAACATCGGAAAAATAGACTTAAGGAATAGTCTCAAATCCCATTCTTCCTTTTTAGTGGACTAAGATTATGTGGGATTCTGAGCCCCTAAAACCACTGCGGTGGCCTTCTTCAACCTAAGAGACTCCTAATCCCTGCTGTCACAATTTTTAAAACGCAACTTGAAGACTACAATTTAATTTCATTACTTTTACCACAAAACGTTTCTGTAACCACACTTTCTTTGCCAATCAACATTTTGTCTAAACCTTGAATTTATGTCTTCCTGGGAAGTAAATAAAGTTCAATTTAAATCGCTACTGCAAATGCTGCGTCTCCTCTTAAAAACTTACCATCTTGTTCAGCCTTGGTTCCATCACTGGTCTCATAAGCATAATGGTATCCCTGGTCCGTAAGATCATTCTCAAACTTCAGGATCTGCGCCTGGTTCTGAGTTCTGGCACCGAAGGGTGCTTGGAGACCAGCGTTTGCCCCGCTGGATGTGCCCTGATTACGAGGCGGGCTGGTCTTGTCCAGTTTCGCAGCCATGGCAGTCGTGAAAAGGATTACTGCTAGCTGTAAAAAAATAGGTTACTTAGTTGCGTTGTGGTAGGTTCTGTCGTACCCGCAACTCTGCCTTGAGCGAGGAGTGGAACACCATGAGGTTTTAGCGGGTGGATGATACCAGAGGAGTTCCACATGCGCGCATAGTCGATATCCCCAATCTGCCGAGGATGCGTAAAGTATTCCCATGTATAAAAAGGACGTTACTTGGTTGCATTGGCAGGGTTCCTTAATAACTACCTTGAGCGTTATTACACTTTATGCAATTGAATACTTATCCGTTTGTCTTTATTTAATAACTTTGCTCTATAAGATTAGAGCAGGAAACGAGCTGGTTATCGCCTGATGGACAGCGATTGTGAACACTTAGAAAGTAACAGCAGAGAAGCAACAAATGCAAATCCTCTGCTACCCATTTTTAGTTGATCTTCTACTCTGCGTTTCCAGACCTTACTTACTCAGCGAAATAACGCAACTTTATTTTAAGTCAGTTTTCTCTGAGAGCGTGGTATTTAAATTCAGTCATGATAAATAATAATTAATATATCTTAGACAACCCTTTAAACCGATATCCTTGAATACACTTAAATATAAAAGTTTTGACAGAAATCACAAAATCCATAACTGACACTTCAACTTTTTACACATCGCACTTTACTAACATTTAAAAACATTAATAACATAATATATTTTACTAACATATCTCATGATGACTCCTGCAATGTTGCTAGTACAATGTCGCTAGCAGTACTTACTTAGCTATATATACTGTAGGGATGCCCCTTCACACATTCCAACATTTGTCCTAGAGTTTTATCAAAATCGGTTATCGAATATTGACAATCGTGAATTCCTTATTGCTACAATAGTATAAAGGATCTTCCTTATTATATTATAAGGTTTTGTAAACAGAATACAAAAAAAAAAATGGAGCAAAATGTGCATTTAAAATATTAGTTACGGATATTAATTATATTTAAATGTAGTGCGTAAATATAGAGTCAATAATTATTATCATTGAGGTGAATATTTGTTTGTATGTATGATTCTGAAACTGTTGGACCAATAACTATGATAAAACACCCTATCTATGTCTTATTATGATTCTTAGGGATTATACACTTTTTAGTTTTTTGTCGTTAACTAACTCAACATTAACAGCAGAATATATTTTAAGTATATTATCATAATAAAATACATGTACAGGTCATAAATATGCCACAAAGCAATAAAATTGAAACTTTTAAAATAAAGTAAGTTCTAAAAAAATTACAAGACACATAAGAGCCAATCCATGAGTCCACACGGCGCGTTGCGTTAGCGTTGCATCGACGCAGCGCTGACGTTGCGTTATTTCACATACAAAATATAACCAAGGTGTTCACACAGCGCACTGCGTCGTCGCAACGCACACATGATCCGTCATGAGTGCGCTGCGACGACGCAGTAGCTCCCGAGACGAAGCGGGAGGGGGTGTTGAAGACTGCTTCGCCTTTGTAATAACGCTGCGATGGCGCAGCGCCCGTGTAGCCGGCTATGCGTCAAACGGCAGCGCTGCGTCGACGCAATGCTGTCGTTGCGTAGTTTTACATACGAATAACCAAGATGTTCACACGGCGCGCTGCGTCGTCGCAACGCACACATGATGGACAGCAGCCCCCGAGATGAAGCGGGAGGGGGTTTAGACGTGACTGCTTCGCGTCGTAGTGACCGGCTATGCGTCAATTAACGGCAGCGTTGCGTCGACACAACGCTGACGCAACGCGCCGTGTGGATTGACTCTTAGAATTCACAAGTTGCCATGATAATTGATTTAAAAGGTTTTACAAAACGAGGAAAAGCCACATACAAATTATTAGATAGTTTAACTTAGTACTTTAAATATTTTATGAAACCAAAAAAGTATTACTTAAAAGTCAAATTTTAATTAATGGCAAATTCAGCTTTTGGTTTATAAAAACTTAGTTTTCACAATTTTCTTTTGCGAAAAATTTTATTCATTTTCTATGGACCGACGAATTCTGAGCGATTCGAACGCATAATTTTTTCGTTTACAGCATATTCATATCTATTGTTCTATTAAGTATTTATTATATTTTAGGTACAAAATTTTAATTTTTGAAAATATGCTAATAGAAATTTGTACTTAATAATTGAACGATAGAGATGAATTTGCTTTGGTGAAAAATATTATGACGCATCGCTTTGACTATGCCCCAGTGTGACTTGAACTTTTCGCGGGCCGCTAAACTCGGCGAAACATGGCGGTAGCGGTCATTGACTCCCTGTCAAAAACTTGTAATTTTGTATATAAACCACGATTGACAATGAAGTGTCAGATGTTGTCAATCGCGGATTTGTATAGAAATTGACAAGTTTTTGACACAGAGACAACGACCGCTACCGCCATGTTTCGGCGAGTACAGTATAGAGATCGCCCAATGCAATGGTCGAAGTTCGACCTCAAATAAAATATTAAATTACAAGTTTTCAACGCTTTTCTATTGATATTCTATTTTCAAAATATTGACTTCGTTCTTTTTAGGGTTTTTAAACATAATAATTAATTTAAATATAGGGTTCCGTAATGAATGTACATTTATAACGTGTTTTACACTATAAAATTAACAACATCATCTCAGTTACTTTCAAAGGAATATTTGAACGAAAAGTTCCTTTATACTTCGCCGAATACATTTTTTAAGTTGATCGGCTACTCGATTAATACGAATTACGATCAATTACTTATGAAGTCTTCCTAGCCGTGACAGTTTTTCTTTTTAAATTCGGCATATTTCCTACTCCCGTGATTTTTTTCACATTTCCAGAAGCAACCGTTTAGCTGGTAGAAGGACTCTAACGATTTTTTCCACTTTAAAACTTAATATTTCAGAAATGGATCCCTAAATCGGAAAACGATTTATGAATACTCATACTATTTTTAAAAAACCTATCCAACGACACCCCACACGATGGGGTGGACGCGAAAAAAAATCCCGCTTGATGTGTAGGGAAGGTAGCATAAAAAATATTTTTTTAAGATTTCATGTACTATTTTGTTGGCATCATTAATATGTACATTCATGCTAAATTACAGCTTTGCAGGTAGGTCTCTGAGCAAAACTGCGGACAGACAGACAGACGGACGGCCAGACCGAAATTATAAGGGTTCCTTGTTGGCTATGGAACCCTAAAAAAGTACAATTCGTGTGTATAGACTTGTCAATCAAAATCTCCTAGTATGTGTTGCAGTCTGTGTAATGTTTTATATTTTGTTAAAAAAATGTATGATAAACGCATAATTTCAAAATAATATTAGGTCAATGCACTCCTTTACCATATAAACCAAGTATGACTGTGCAAAATTTCAATCATCTACGTTTCCGTATTTTTCTTAATAATATTATAAATTAAAACAGTGTGTTTTTTTATGAAAGAAGGGAGCAAACGAGCAAACGGGTCACCTGATGGAAAGCAACTTCCGTCGCCCATGGACACTCGCACCATCAGGAGAGCTGCAGGTGCGTTGCCAGCCTTTTAAGACGGAATAGGGTAATAGGGGTGGGTAGGGATGGGAAGGGAATGGAATAGGGGATGGGTCAAGGGAATAGGGTAGGAGATTGGGCCTCCGGTAAACTCACTCACTCGGCGAAACACAGCGCAAGCGCTGTTTCACGCCGGTTTTCTGTGAGAACGTGGTATTTCTCCGGTCGAGCCGGCCCATTCGTGCCGAAGCATGACTCTCCCACGTATGTATTTCCGTCTGTCTATATGTCAGCTGTCTCTCTGTTTGTTTCCTCTTCACGTCTGAACCGCTGAACCGATTTTGCTGAAATTTGGTGTGGAGATACTTTGAGTCCCGGGAAAGGACATGGGATACTTTTTATCCCAGAAAAATGTACGGTTCCCGCACGATAAACGAATTTTGGCTCAACGGAGTTGCGGGCGTCATCTAGTATTATAATAATTTATAGTATCAACTGTCAGTGTAAAGAAATATTATAACTTGAACTGTTTTTCTGAGAGAGATATTTTGGGGGATATAATAGGAGAAACGGGCAATGATTATGAGTCATTTTCTCGTCTTTTCATGAAATAAGATAAAACGACTAGCCAGATTTTTAATAACAGTCCACAAAACTGGCCGATATTTTTATTTTGTGCAGTAAGAAATTATATAAAATACTTAATATTGAAATACTTACTTAATTTTTAAGGCCTTGTGCTTAGCAATCTGTTAAGTGAATAAGCAGTGTCAAAATAATTAACAATGATTATTATTATCGATTGAATAATTATAAAAATTATCATGGCATTGACATGAAATTATGAAAATTATTAAAACAACCTCTTACCCGACTTCGATACAATGGTTATGTTTTTGGAGTGTTTAGCCGTACAAATAAAATAAATTCGAAAGTAATATTACTTACTTATCTCTTTCTATGTCTCTTACTGCTATGTACCGATTTTAACCGATTTTTTATAATAAGTACGAAAGAATTAGAATGAACATAATATAATAATTAAAAAAAATAACTCTTTCAGTGCTGCTACTTTCACAGTAAACCCTATTATATAAGAGAGTAGAGACACTAACAAACTCAGAGTATTATCATTAACTTTTTTCGCAATAAGGGAAACCCTTCAGAGCTATCTCTTAGTTTTTTTACACCCTGTACATGACCTGCACTACGTATCCTGAAAGTTGGAACATGTAGTAGGAGCTTTACGTAATGATAGTCACCGGTTACACGGTCAAATTTTCATCCATCTGATCCATCAATCCTGTACGGATTGACGAAAATTTGATCGTGTACGCCACGGATCAATGATGGATTGATCGTATTTTTAATATGAAATTTTTATACCCGTCAATATTCCGTCAATCAAATCCCTAGCTTTGATAACATTAAAGATAAAGGGGGTGTGAAATAGCCGCGAACCGCTTCGAGAAAATTTATGGTACGGCCGTGCCTTTGCTAAAAAGTTTGGCTACCGTGTCCCCAGATTGATGGATCAGATTGATGAAAATTTGACCGTGTAACCTGTGACATAAACTTCAAAATGTGTCACGATGTGATGAAAAGCCACGCCAAATTCGTGATAATTCTGAATTGAAATACTTCAGTCGAAAATGTGCCTTATCTCTATCATATAAATTGCAAATTCCTATATACTAATGCATTGAAATGCCTTCTATTGATGCGTGAATTACTTAATTCATTGTAACAGAGCCTATTTTTGTTTGAATGAGATTTTAAGTTAGGATAAGGACTGTAAAGTATCTTTTATACTGGTTTAATATCTTTGTGCTTTTATAGGTTATCCCATAGATATCAGAAATATATCTGTGGTTTATCCTGAAGCAAGCGTCAAGCACCATTCTCGACTCTCGAGTTAACTATTTCCTGTAACTTATTGCAACAAAATGGTTTGTTTTAACTTGAGTATATTGAAAAAAAACCAGCAAGGCCTTTGCATCCGTTATGTATGATCTGTACAGTATTTTCAGATGGATATAACGACTCTTGAAGATCGCAAGATTTTAAATGTCCGTTTGGCCCAAGCACATACGGCATTCTCGCAACATAGTCGGCCTTTTTTTTTTTTTTTTCACGCCAAGAAATGCATTTACGCATTCCGCGGGGGATGGGGATCCTGACGCGGATATGTGGGACTCGCTCGAAAAGCCCTACCCACTAAAACTTGGCGGTGCGCCCTCTCTCCGACGGCGGAGCCACGGGTACGACACCGCGACCGCAGCTCCACTAGCGGTCGTCTGCCTAGTGGTCGGCAGACCCCTCTTCGGAGGGGCGATTACTCGCCCCCCAACATAGTCGGCCTAGTCCAGAGGAATGAGCATTGAGCAGGTTAATACGTCTGGGATCAATCATATTATATAGTTTCCTCACAATGTTTTCCTTTACTGTTAAACTTTAAGTTCAACGATTGTACAAAAGGTAATACTATGCTAATTTGATTTCCAACGTAGTTTCCAACACTTATTTCATATTTTCTGTCAACCTCTTGACTCTTCATTAAAATAAAGTTAAGTTAACATTCAATCTTTTATGCGGCTGTCTCTGCGCCACAAAATAATTTCAATGCAACAAACTTGCAGGCAACATCTAGTCTGCCGATAAATCAATTTTCTGATAGGACATATTTCGTCAAAACTGCGCGTACGCAGGTTAGCGGTCGTGAGTGTGTGTCAGTTTGTATTTAATTGTGATTGCGAAAGTTGTTACTTGTTAATAGCTCATAGCTTAGCTGAGAGTTTAATCCGTGTGTGGCCCACGTCACGAACACTTGCGAGCGCTATGACTATAGTGTATACTGTACTCGGCGAAACATGGCTGTAGTGGTCATTGGTCATCAAAGCCGCTAGATCTGTGACTATTTAGTAGCTTAGACCAGCTGTACCCCAATTGAAATTACACAAAATCAAAATGCTTAAAAAACTGCGACCTTATATTTATAAAAGTACATTTTTAATCTACGTTGCGATTGAGATAATCAATAATGTTACGTAGATTCAGAAAAATGTCAGGACTTTGCTGATGTTCGACTCACACAGTTATAATATTATAGAACTTCTAGAAAACATATTGATTTTTAGTCATTGTAAAGTACTTTAATCCTTCGATCGTGGATTCTTGGAAATCTATTGTTATTATATTGTTGTCGCGTTCACCGGTGAATGGTGATCTTATGGGGCTTGATAGATTAAAAAGCTTTTAAGTCGTGTATGTGTGATTCGTAGAAAAGTTACGAATTTTCTACAAACGCTCTACAATCTTTTAACCTACTATGACCAAGCATATTCTTAGCTATTCTTTATTGACAATTTTAACAGAATTTACTTTGCATGCATTGCAATACTGTAATAATATTATATTTATTATTTTTATTATAATACAAAGGCGTTTTCTTGTGACTTGGGCCACACGTCGATGATGAGAGGCACTATAACAAATCGAGCGAAATATTTTCGTTGTTTAGCAATGTTTGACCTTTTATATCTTGTTACAGGTACTTACCAACATTACTATATATTATGTGAAATGTGTCAAAGCATATAATAAGAATTAAGAGTAAGCAAATTTAAATTGAGACAGTAAAGGTGACTTTCCGATCTTTGCCGCAAGCGACTGCGGCCGACACAAATTCAAATAAAATGCCACTTTGTGATCTAGGCTACATGTTTCATTTTGCTCTACGAAACTACAAAGCAGCGGCAGTATTAGTCACTATCCCAATTACAGTCGAAAATGAAACGGAAAAATCGGCCAAGTGCGAGTCGGACTCGCACACGAAGGGTTCCGTTTTTAGTATTTTTTTATTTTATTTTTAGTATTTGTTGTTATACTTAGCTGCAACAGATATACACAATCTGTAAAAATTTCAACTCTCTAGCTCAAGGGTTCCGCCCGGCGCCCTACTTTACCAAGAAGATACATAATTAAACACCCCTTAAGGGCCTTCCCTACGGAGATTCCGTAATTTACCGTATTTAAAGCCTTATAAACTCATAATTTAAAAGCTACAAAGTTATAATAAAAATACAGAAATAATCTTCAGTATATCAACATTCCTTTCCCCATTTTAAATTTTATATTTTTGTTTATTATACTCATGTTATCAGCTTCCAAAGTAAAACCAATTTATTAAAATTCAAGCATACATTTAGCATCTCCTTAGTATTTACTAATTACTTTTATTTGAAACACACGCCAATAGATCGACAGTAAATTTATTGTCATAAACTACATATTCTCCGTTTTAATTTTTTAGGTCAATTTTGAACTAAGATAAGTAAAAAAACCGGTCAAGTGCGAGTTGGACTCGCCCATGAAGGGTTCCGCAGCAGCAATAAGAATTGTTTCTATGAAATTATAAGGTTTTTGATTTATTTTAATATTTAATTTTTGATATAATTAAAGTTAAATTAAGGTTTATCATTTATGACGTATAAAAAGAACTACTAGCTAGATCTCGTTCAAACCAATTTTCGTTGGTAGTTTTTATAGTAATGTACATCATATATTTTCTTTAGAATTATCATGCCCCTACTTTAGAAGTTAGAGGGGGGGACACACATTTTGCCACTTTGGAAGAGTCTCTCTCGCAAACTATTCAGGTTAGAAAAAAATGATATGGGAAACCTCAATATGATTTTTGACTACCTATCCATAGATACCCCACACGCATAGGCCAGATGAAAAAAAAATTTTTTGTTTCAGTTGTACCTATGGGGACCCCTAAAGTTTTTAATAATGTTTCCATTTTTGTATCAAAATCTTAATGCGGTTCACAGACTACATCTACTTACCAAGTTTCAATAGTATAGCTCTTATAGTTTCGGAGAAAAGTGGCTGTGACATACGGACGGACAGACAGACAGACAGACAGACTGACAGACAGACATGACGAATCTATAAGGGTTCCGTTTTTTGCCATTTTGGCTACGGAACCCTAAAAATAGGGTTGCAGTGCGACCTCGGCAACGCGGCAAATGTATGGTCAAGGTCGTTTGCTCGGGGGACGGCCTTAATGATTATAGTTAGGTTAAACAAATAAATAATAAAAAAGTAATATTTAATCATCTGCCTGCTCTTTATAAATTATAATTCAAGTTATAATTTTATTTTATAATATTTTGTGGTTTCGGATGACAATGGAGGATCGACTCGCGGCGCCCTTCTTGCCTTTCCACGGCGCACCAGGGCGCCGCGGCGCACAGTTTGGGAACCCCTGCTCTAGCTATTACCGTTCTTAAGTTACAGCCTGGAGACAGACAGACAGACAGACAACGAAGTCTTAGTAATAGGGTCCCGTTTTTACCCTTTGGGTACGGAACCCTAAAAATGTTTGTCGCTCGCGTTCGCTTGCCGCAAAGATCGGAAAGATACCTTTAGACTTTAAAGCAAAAGCATAGATGGATGTTTTACTACTTGTGAGCCTCAGATTTATTTCAAATGTGCAGGTGTGTCAGAATCACACAGTTTTCCTCGTAAACTAGGTTCGCAATGATTTAGGAGTTATGTATCATGACATAAACCAACATTGACCTTTATGTAACATTTTGTTACTTTTGATGCTTGCGCGCAATTGTATGTTGTCATCACGTTTTAGTATGTTTTATGTATGATCAAGGGCCCTTTAATAGCATGATAGTTCGGTGGTTTGAGCTCTTAATCTTTGGGGTAGTAAGATGTCTAACCTTTGATAAAGGAGTCCAAAGCCAAGCTTAAAAATCGAGGGTTACACCATAAGTGGGCCCGTAAAAGCTGGTATAGATGCAAGCTCCAGATTAATAAGGACGGATTTTTTAATAATTTGGAGTTGGAGGCAAGAAAGAAGATGCGTGGGTTGACAATAATAATTAATTATATTAATATTATTGTAGTGACTAGTGTACATAGCTAATTTCTTTTATAAAAACCTTTTTATACTATTTTGTACGACTCTAAAATTTATGATTTTTTGACTTGTTTACTTTTTGATAGATTTTGTCATGATATTAAAAAGAATTCAACTGGAATATCGAGTGTGCTATTTTATCATTTTCTCCGTCGCACCTTCAAAAACAAAAAAGTTGAGCAAGCGATTTACCTCGCAAAGACGCGAGGACCTTGCTCACTTCATTATTATTGTACGTATGAAAATCTACACGCCTGATAAGAAAAATTAGCAATTGCAAAGATAAATAATATTTATGAAAATGAGTAAAGGAAAAGATATCTTAGCACCTGCTAAAAATATTGAGATAATACGTCTTGTGACAGGCTCACAACTATAAAAAAAAAAACTATATAAAAGGAATATTATACCAATAATATTAACTCTTCCTATGATTTCCAATGAACTACATTGCAACTCCTGACTCTTTATAGATACACGTTTGGGAGTTTCGGCGTTGTTTTAAGAACAGAAAGCATATGCAATTCAAATTCATCATCATCATCATCATCATTACCACGTCGTGTTAAGGTCACCAATGTCTCATGGCACAAAATAGATACAACATAGGTAACACAAAATAGGTACAAGGCATAGGTATGGATACAATAATAATAATTATGTACATAACAACACCAATTATTATAGGCTGTTTAATATACACGGCGGTCGGCGCCGCAGAGGCAACGGCGTCGCCGCGCGCCGCGCGGCGCGTGCGTAAACATCGTATTCAAGTTCTAACCGGAATGTCAGGGCATGCGGCATGCCGCGCTGCGAGCATTTTGCAGCACGTGTTCACTTAGATTTTTTAAAATGTATGGTTTTTTATCTATCTACCTGATATTTGGGCCTTAGGGTATGCCGTATGACTCTTAACAGTCTTAACAAATTGTAATAAGATGCGTAGAATATACGCAGTACCACCGACGACCACTTATAAATTCGCGGACTATGACGGAGGTCAACTTAATAACAATTATACGAGATCAATTACCACTCAATATTATGATTTATGTTGTCAATTCAATGCTCACTGCTCACACCAAGCTCACTGTTGAGTTGTCAGTTGCTTACAAACTTTCAACAACACACCAGAAATCTGTTACAAGTTACAACTACCTATATAAAACTTCTACGTACAAGCGATAGCGCGACACAGGAGCGCCTCAGTGATATCTAGTGAAGACCTCTTTTTTATACAATTTGAATTGGCACTAACAGTTTACCTACTAGGTAACTGAAAAGAGTGAAATTATTATTTTTAACAAAAAATTAAAACCGACTTCCAAGGTAAAAACAATATTAATAGCATCCTTATAATATGAACTAAAAAGTATTAAATAATTTTTCCTATCTAATATGTAGTGCCTTTTCCCGAATTCGGCTAAACCTCAACTATTTCTGTACTCAATCTTCATAATTTTGAAGTCGGTGCCAGTTCCAAAAGTTTCAAATTTTCTGTCAAAGAAATAAAGATTCAGCTATATCTGGTACCGACTTCATAAAGTATTACCCGTATTGGGTAATACTTTATTTTGTTATACATTGTACAATCATAAATTATGTATTATTATGAGGAAATACTTTTCATTATAATACAAAATTCATTGAAGATTTCGTTATTAAGTTGTGAACATTCAACATGGCCTCTCTATGATCTGTATGTCGAGTTTACCACCTGATAACATTATTTCTGAAAATAATTTGGGTAAGTCAGTTATAGTGCAAAAATTATTCTATTCTCATTAAATTACATAAAACAGGCTCTTGTTTGAATAAAACATGTTATTTAGTTGTAGAAGATTATTTATTATAATTTTTTGGACATCAACAAAGGAATAAAAAAAATAAGTCATATTAAAATGATTCATAATGTGATTCTCTATAGCGACCATTTTAGCCCCGCTGAGATAGACTGAAAAAATATATACATCAAAAAATATAAATTGTACGAAAAAATGTGACATAGAAAAGTAAATATTTAAAAATAGTAAAAAAGGTATGAGCACTAAGGTCTGTCCAGCCAGTTGCCAACAAAAGCTCTTTCATTTGATACCCCACAGTCCACCCGACACCGTCAGGAAATAATTATTTTTTGTTCTTTATTTTAAGTCCTCTAGATGGCGCTAAGGTCAATATAACGTGACATCACGTAGCTTATAACCAGCGGATGATCAAGAGGATTCCAATGACACCTCATTTGTCCAAATACCATAAGTAGTTTTAAAGTTATTAGGGAACAGATGGACATCCATACCCACATAAATACATACTCGTAAATACAGGTCAAAAAAATCATAACCCTCCTTTGCTTCGCCGAAGTCGGGGAAAAAGAAATGCTTATTTGATCGAGTTCTAATATTAATTGTGACTTGTTATAGTAGTTCTAGAAATATGTATGATTACTTCGTTAGGAGGGCTGCGCGTTTTTAAATCGGTATTGTATAATAAGCTGTCTACGGCCTTCTCGCACACAAACGTCGCGGAGGCGTTGCATGTGAAGTCGTTCAGTTGACCATTTTGGTACATAGCGCCACAGGTTCGGATTCCAGGTGTCGGTTCTGGATGCCTAATTTTCCAATCGGCATAGTTGTCTTCCAACCTAGATCCTTGAAGACAAAAACATACCAGTATTATACAAACGCCACGGAAAATTAAGTAGTTACAGTGTATTTGTCTGTATTGTTAATTTGTGAATCCTTACCGTGTATAGTAAACCACGTTCCATTTTTTTTTATATCCGTAAACCCTAGTAAAAAGACGTCGGTATATGTGGTGTTGGCTAGATTCTTGAGGTTCTCTTTAAACATTTTACTCAAATGCATGGCCTCGTCCCTGTCGTTGGGGATGGCCAGGTATCCACCTTCGGCGGAGCACGCCATAAAAGCGCTGGACCAGTTTCGGGGTTGGGTGTGGAACTTGTAGCAATTGCCAGTCTTCGGGAATAATTTATATCCTGTAAAAAAAATTACGTCCGCCATTATAACGCCTACTTCAAGGGGTGGTTGGGTTTGTGAATAATTTCAGCTGACAATGTTAGAAATTAGATTTCTGGAGTCTAATAGATAATTTTTGGTAAAACGTTTATATTTTTTACCAAAAATTATGGGGCATAATATGTCAGCTGAACTTAGCCAAAACAGCTTAAAACTCATTGGAATTAATGTTTTAGTTTTGCCCAACATCTGAATTAGGTTGTTCGTTATATTTGTTGACTCATAAGATATATTATAGCTGGAAATACCGTTATCCGTCGTGCCGCACTCGTTGAGGGGAACGATACTGCCCGCTTTCTTGTAGCAGATGTAGGGCAGGGCCGCCGAGCAGTTGGCGTCGGCGATGGAACCGTTACCGACCATCACTATACACTCCTCTACTTTCTTGTAGTTGTCGGGCTCCGACGGCATCCACTTCACTGGCATTCGCAACAATGGCACTCCTGGATTTTGGAAAAAAAAATGTTAGACTGGCTAGGACACATGGCACAAGAACATAACACAAGGCATCCTGTGACGTGCTATCACGAGGGAATTAGTTTACTAAATAGCTGCAGAAGATATAATTTTCTTAGAAAAATAATTACAATCTTTCTAAAAGAGTGTTAATTAAAATTAAACCTTCTATGGAGTAGTAGTCTCCCTTCGAATACCGAGCGTTGGTGCCAGTGAACACACCGCTCTCCAGGTCCAGGCCTGCCTCCTTCATGAGCTCGGTCAGTACTGATGTCACATTCACGTTTATCGGTGAAGCGAGAACAGCTCCTGGAAATATTATTTATTCAAGCAAAGGACACCATATTTTAATTAACCCATTTGGACCCAAAAGCAAACTACAATAAAAATAGTTATTTTTTCTTTATTAATCTAATGATAGGGTTCTTACGAAGTGAAAACATAAAAAAAAAAAAAATTAAAAAACACTGTCCTTGTATAGGGACAATGGGCTCATGTTTGGTAGTTTTCGAAATAATTATTGTTTTCGATACATAATGTTTTTACGCATTTCTGCACTGTCGTCGTACTGTTTTACGACAAATGACACATCATAATTGGTTTGGCAGTAGGTATCTGCCGAAAGTATCCAACTCCATCTGCTGCAACTCCTGGAACAGCGTATGATGATTTTCGTCTTCCATCTTTGCGCCCATCAGATTTTATGTAAAATCGTGTAATTGTTCGATGGAATTGCAGCTGATCAAATTTTTCTTCATATGTCAAAAATACAGATGCCAGGCATTAGCAATGGACAAGTCAAGCATGTAGGTGCATAGCACCTACCACCATTTTTTGTCCCTAATCGTCGATCCACACTGCGATATACTGCGATAGATTGATCCGCCTGATCTACACCATATCTATCCATACACTTATTATAACTTTGAAAGAGATGTGGGATGTCCATGTCTACTTTTTCTTTTGTACAGTATTCTATCTTTTAAATTTTCCCAAGAGATGAGCCGTGTCGAAATTGGTGCACATAGTGCATACGCTGTTATCAAGCCAACTAACGAAGAAATGCTCATCATCGCGGCTGCTATCCCAATCCTCAGTAACCTGAGTAACGAAAACTTCTAATCTACCAGGGTATATCTCGCGGCAATATGTTATGTTGAATGTCATCTTCATCAAACTCCTCTTCGTCTGTTAGAACGCTTGGGTCTGAAGGAATAGCTACCAATTCATAGCTCGTGTTTAGGTCATTTTCTTCATTCGATATGTTTTCTAGTGCTTCTGCAAGTCTTCCGTAGTCAGAAATGGCATGAAATGTACTTTTAGCCATACTTATACTACTTTATATAGTATATCTTGAAACGAGCAATTCTTATTTATATAAGAATTGCTCGTTTCAAGATATACTATATAAAGTAGTATAAGTATGGCTAAAAGTACATTTCATGCCATTTCATTTCATATATATATATATATAATTGGAATCTCGGAATCTCGAAATTTTTTAGGGGGTTTCGGGGGCGATAAATCGATCTAGCTAGGAATCATTTTCATAAAATGTGATTTGTGTGTTTTTTGAATTTTTTGAATACCGAGCGGAGCTCGGTCATATAGCTAGTTATCACTAATGTGCCCATTGTCCCTATACAGGGACACTAGAACAAAATATGACTTGTCATACACAACACTAAAATATAAACTGTTATTATCACTTATTACTCTAATTGACAGTATACGACAATAATATTCCTAAAATAAAACTTAAAATTTCTCATAGCAAAATACAATAAAATACCTTGCTCTGCGACGATAATTTGCATTTTAACTTCAGTTGTTTTGTACTTTAATAATATCACTTTTTCATTAAAATTTCACCAACATTTAAAATAAGAAAAAATTAAAACCGACTTCCAAGGTAAAAACAATAATAACATTAATATGAACTAAAAAGTATTAAATAATTTTTACTATCTAATGGTGCCTTTTTCCGAATTCGGCTAAACCTCAACTATTTCTGTATTCAATCTTCATTATTTTGAAGTCGGTACCAGATAGCTGAATCTTCAGTCCTCTGACAGAATATTTGAAACTTTTGGAACTGGCACCGACTTCAAAATTATGAAGATTGAATACAGAAATAGTTGAGGTTTAGCCGAATTCGGAAAAAGGCACCATTAGATAGTAAAAATTATTTAATACTTTTTAGTTCATATTAATGTTATTATTGTTTTTACCTTGGAAGTCGGTTTTAATTTTTTGTTAAAAATAATAATAATTTCACTCTTTTTAGTTACACTAGTAGGTAAACCTTCGCGTATATTTTACGTATCTTATTACAATTTGTCAAGAGTCACAACTCACACTCACAAAATCATATATTATCAGTGAAGTGAACATATTGTGCTAAGTAATTTAACAATTTTAATGCTTCAAGCCCCAAGCGGTCACCGGCGATTGAGATAACAATAGAAAGGCTATTGTGTCTCGTTTTTCCACGATCGAAGGATCTATCAGATAAAAAATTGTATAAACTTGTATAGGATGTAGCGTAGCTACTCATAATATTTAATATTATCATAATTATTGACAGCTCTGTTCTTGTAAAGCGCTTATTCCACTTATCCTAGCTAGGAAGTCCTAGATAGGATCCTAGCTTTCTAAATGTTATTCCACTTGACTAAATTTTTTCCGATTTAGGATCCTAGCTAGGATCCTAGCTTCTAAATGTTATTCCACTTGACTAAATTTTTTAGGACCCTAGCTAGGACTTCCTAGCTAGGATAAGTGGAATAAGCGCTTAATCAAGAATTCAAATCGATACTTAGTGCGCCATCTATCGATTAATAAGTATAACTGATTAAAAAGACACTTAATGACTTTGTTTTGTGTAAATGCTCTTTTTGAAATAACTTTATTTTAATTCTATTTGTCTATTTAAATTTTATAAAGTAATTAGTAAAGTATTCGATCTGTTGTCTGCCGCCACGCGCCACGCGGCGCGGCGGCGCGGCGGCGCGGCGACGCCGTCGCCTCTGCGGCGCGCGCCGCCGCCTCTGCGGCGCCGACCGCCATGTATTAAACAAACAGGTGTTGTTATACAGTACATAATTATTATTATTAGTATATCCATACCTATGCCTTGTACTATTATTAATTCTGTGCCATGAGACATTGGTGACCTTAATGATGATGATGACGATGATGATGATGATGATGATTATGATGATGAATATGAATTGCATAGTAGCATATGCTTTCTGTTCTTAAAACAACGCCGAAACTCCCGAACGTATATCTATAAGGAGTCAGGAGTTCTCTCAGTATCTTCGAAACCATGGTATACTTTGACCCAATATTTGACTTTTTGGTAGCATATTCTTAGTACACTTCACATAAAACCAAAATCACCATATGTTTCCATATAAATTTCGAGGAGTTCCCTCGATTACTCATGGATCCCATCATCAGGTCACCACTTTTGTGAACATGGTACCAAATTGGAGTGAAACCTAATACAACAAAACAAAAATTTCGAAAATCGGTTCACAAACGGCGGAGTAATCGTTGAACATACAAAAATAAAAAAAAAAAATAAAAAAAAAATATCCACAGCCGAACATATAACCTCCTCGTTTTTTGGAAGTCGGTTAAAAAATACGACACACTTCTCAGCATATGAAATATGAATGCAATTAAAAAATGTCTGTAACACAACAAAAAATTTTGGTATTTGATAAACTCTCCCTGTACTGTCAATGTACTGTCATCCAAATGGGTTAATATTGGTAAAGGTATTAAGGCGCTTTATTGAAAAAACTGTCCTTTTGACGTAATACTATAGGACCCTCAGAAATGTTACAAATCTGGTAATGAGATATACATATCTTCATAGCCTTATCTAGGTTTGAGTAGAACCAGAAAAACGATTATGTATTTTGCCTCGATACATTTCTCGATCGAAATGACCTATTAAAAATACGAAATTTGAAGATTATTTTTAAACGAAAATAGATGTATTGTAGGAAATTAGTCTAATTGATAGACACCTTTGCAACTCAAAATCGTATAGAAGCATTTTGCTTAAATGCTCTTAGTTATTTTTTAAATAATTAAAATTACGTTTTTCGCATTTTTTCCGAGCGAACCGATAGCTTCTGGCCGCAGCGTATTCACGACTTTATAGTCATACAAATTAAGTATAAAATTGCCCTTGCGGTAAAATGACTTTCAATATAGCGCCTTAAAGCATTAACGTCGGAATAACAAAATGTATGCAAGTACTGAAACGGTAGTTACCTTCCAAATCACAGCGTACCCTGGCCTCGTCCCACGTGGCGGGTATCTTGTGGACTTTGAACCATCCCCCCGCTCTTTCTTGGTAGCTGTAGTCGTACCGGTACTGGCTACCATCTAGAAACCAACAGTTTAATGTAGGCGACAGCATTTTGACTTTACCAACTGTAAAATCCAATATTTTTGTAATAAAAATGTAAAGAAATTAGTATTCAATGAGCTCATTAATATTTACCTGCAGCGACGCACAAGGGCCCAAGAAGTAGGAACAGGATCATTGCTGCCCGAGCGTGGTGCCGAACGCGACTGTCCCTTGGACGCTTCAGACGGGTTTTTATTTCGCACAGTATCAGCACTGGGAACTACTAACTACCGCGTTGGGATATCCAGATATCTAGGGGCAGGGCAGTGCCCCAGCCAAGTCAAGGGCAAAGGGCCTTTGTTGCCGTGTTGTGAAACCGGCCAAATGCGAGTGGGACTGGCCCACATAGGGTTCCATACCGTAAATTTGTACAGGATGGACCCTTTAATAACAAGTTTATTAATTTTTATTGATTACAATTGAAGTCAAAATACAACTAGGTATTATTTTTTAAATTTCAAGGTCCGTACCTAAAAAAATTAAGTAAATTATTAATAACTAGATGTCCCGCGCGGCTTCGCCTGCGTAAATTAGGAATTTTACGAAAACCGTACATTTTCCTGCAAAAAAAAAAGCCTAAATGTCCCTTCACGTGGTCTTCTCTATATATTATGTGCCAAACAATATGAAAAATGCTTCAGTAGTTCGTCCGCGTAGAGAACCCTTTTTAAAAACTTTCCCGGTTTTTTCCACATTTTCCTCTGTTCTTCGGTCTTATTAGTCTTAGAATGATAAATTGATAATATATAAATAATTCTTCATAATAATATATAAATAAGCCTTCGTCGATAAATGAGCTATTTAACACTGATTTTTTTTTTAAATCGGACCAGTAGTTCCTGAGTTCGCTCGAACGTAGCGCGCGAACAAACAAACAAACAAACTCTTCAGGTTTATAATATTAGTATAGATTTTTTTAATCGCTTGACAGACTCGAGTCTCGATCTAAAATACTATGAAACGTACCAATAATAGGGTCATAATCATGGGACGATGCGTGGTATAACATGGTAGTGATGATGATAATGATGATAAATGTAATTTGCATAGAAGCATCTGCTTTTCGTTCTTAAAACAATACCGAAACTCCCAAACTCGTATCTATAAAGAGTCAGGAGTTCCCTCAGCACCTTCTGAACCAAGATATACTTCGGTGCAAAATCTTATTTCTTGGTAGTATATGCGATTCGAATACTTCTCACGAAACTGAAGTCACCACATGTTTCCATATAAATTTTGAGGAGTTCCCTCGATTACTAATGGATCATTTCATCAGGTCACCACTTTTGTGAACATGGTACTAAATTGGGATAATATATATCAAAAGAAATACATACCTATACATCAAAAGAAAAATTTTGATAATCGGTTCTCAAACGGCGGAGTAATCGTTAAACATAAATAAGCGAACATAACATCTCCTCCATTTTGAAAGTCGGTTAAAACTGTAGCCTATGTGTTATTCTGATGTATAAGCTATATTATTGTAAAGTTGCATTAAAATCCGTTCAGTAGTTTTTGCGTGAAAGAGTAACAAACATCCATACATACATCCTCACAGACTTTCGCCTTTATAATATTAGTAGTACTAGTAGGATGGGGGAGGCTTATACAACGAACACGATTTTTTGCCCTTTTTTGCTTTATATTCATAATGGTAACAGTAATACCCATGAAATTTTCGGAAAATACTTTTTTTTTATCAATTTATTTAAGGGGTTTTGTCGGTGACCGATAATGCCACCCCCATAAAGCTTATAAACAAATCAACCACAACATAATATTATACACTATCTATATCTAAATATTACTCACAACGAAATGTAAATATATGTCTAGTAGGATAAGGGCTTCCCTTGAATTAGGTGAGGCTAGAAAACTATTACAGACTCCTTTAATTCCTAAAAGATCATCACCGAGGCTACCACGTCGGGATTCGCCCCGACTACACTCCATCAATACATGTTGTACATGTTCTGGTGTTCCGCATAATGCACAATTTGGAGAGTCAACCTTACCCATCATAAATTTGAAAACGTTTCATGGAATGTGGCCGGAGCGCAATCTTAACATTGCCACTATATCTTTTCTAGGCATAGATAATCTATCAAACCACGGATAACGAGGAGGCTCCCATTGTATTGTTTTGATTGTATTTTAATTTTAACGATCCTGGATAATGGATACTTTTATTATAAATGCGAAAGTGTGTATGTCTGTCTGTTACCTCTTCATGTCCAAACAGCTCAACCAATTTTGCTGAAATTTGGTATGGATATACTTTGAGTCCCGGGAGAGGACATAAGATACTTTTTATTCTGGAAAATGTACGGTTCCCGTGCGATAAACGAATTTTGGCGCAACGGAATTGCGGGCGTCATCTAGTCTATCTATACTTATTATAAAACAAAGTCGCTTTTTTTTTCCCTCATGTCCCTTTGTTCCCTTTAATCTTTAAAACTACGTAACGGATTTTGATGATTCTTTCAGTTTTAGATAGCCCAGTTATCGAGGAAGGTTATAGGCAATATTTTATCACGCTAAGACTAATAGGAGAATGTGAAAAAAAAACGAGGAAATTATTTTAGGCCTGGAGATACTGACACAAAATTCTTGGTCATTTGTGTCAGTATGGCGGTTTTACAGGGGTATAATTGCGTAAAGGTAAAAAGGAAAATGATGGTCATAGCGCTCGCACTGGCAGCCCAAACGCGTGGGCGTTAATCGAACGTGTCGGATAAATAACGAGTGTCGAACGATTTGTTCCACAAAAATGCTTGTATTTTCAGATAGTCGAAAAAAATAAGTAGGCGAAAGCGTAATGCCATACTTGTCGGGTGCGGCTTACAGCCCGCCATACCGACGCGAATACGTTAATTTTAATAAAAAAATTGAACCATTTGTACCAGGCTAATTTTTGCATAGCTAATCATCGTCGAGTAGCTATTTGTTTTATATTGCTTTTATAAATAAAAACTACCAATAAAAATTGGTTTAAACCAGATCTATCAAGTAGTTTTTTTATACGTCATAAATGGTAAACCTTAATTTAACTTTCATTAAATCAACTAAAATATAAAAATAAATCAAAAACCTTTTCATTTTATAGAAATAAACCTTATTGCTGCTGCGGAACCCTTCAGTTGCGAGTCCAACCGCACTTGGCCGGTTTTTATGTTATATTTTAGCACAGATAAGAATAGACCACGTGATGGATCATAGGCTATCCATTTTAATTATTTTTTCAGTGGCTATATATTTTATACCCGTGCGACGCCGGAACGGGTCGCTAGTAAATTATAAAAAGTAAATTAACTAAAATATTTAAGGTTGGCTCCCACACTTCACGGTACGAAACACTATGTATGACACTTTCCAATTTCATAACTTTCCTTTCATTGTGGCTAAAGACCTGTCTTGCTGCCTAATTTTAAGGTTCTAAGTCTGTTAGAAGTACCTTAGAATTTTGATGATCTGTCGGTCAGTGAGTGACAAAATGTAGTAACTTTGATCATCCATAACTAGTAAACTATATCCTACTAAAAACATTCTGTAAAAAACCTAGCGAAGTCTCAATGGAGCTGCTTGTTTATCTCTAAAAAGTAATGAAATCTAGACAAAGTCGCGTCAAGCCTAAGGTCCCTTACTGCGATTTCTTTATTATTATAGTTATTGCTGTGTGACTTGGCCGTTGAACATTCTTTATATGTTATTTGGTACAAGCCAATACTGTTTATTTCACGCTCGCCTAACATAAGTATTATTCAATAGGTTTAAATCAAATAAAAGCCTGAAAATGCGGCGAAATATGGCAAAAAGGATGGTACGTCAATAGTACGCTCGACTTATTGGGGGTACTATCGTGCCCCCAGATTTTATCGAGAACTTCTTATTAATTTATGTACTTTAAATACTTCTTACTCTTTATTATGGCCTTTTTCAGAGTTTGCCTAAAGCTCAACTATATCTGTGAGTACTCAAACTATAAAGTTGGTACCTGCAGCATCAACAATTATTAAAGAATATCTGTATATTCTTTCATAGAACTCTACTACAAACTAAGTTGGTACTAGTTCTTTTAAATCATTGCAACACATTTTCATTGCCTCATTAAAACAAAATTTTCTGCAAATGAAACCCATATCGATTTCTCGTTCCCGAAACCCTTTACATATATACCTGGATCCCAGAAGGATAAGACATAACTTACTTCCTGACGGATGAAACCATAGGTTCTTAATAGTGCCTCGTGTACTTAGAACACCTGCGAATTTGTGTAGCTCTACGTGTGACACCTGGTCAGGTACCAGGTACCAAAGTGGACTAAAAATTTGTCTTACTTTAGTTATTTTGTCATGGCTTATATTTAAATATAATTTGTAGAATATTATTCTGAACTAGTATCATGTAGTGCAAGACACTTTTCAGTGACCAAAGTGATCTTTATTATACTATGCTGACGCGGACGAAGTCTCGGGCAACGGCTAGTAGAAAATAAATTCTTGCAATATTATTGTCTAAGATGTTTTATTAATAACGAGCTTTTGCCCGCGGCTTTGCTCGCGTTAAGAAGTATTATTATATACAAACTTTCATCCCCTATTTTAACCCTTTGGGGTTTTCAATTTATCAAAATCCTTTCTTAGCGGATGCCTACGTTATAACATCTACCTGCATGCCAAATTTCAGCCCGATCGGTTCAGTGATTTGGGCTGTGCGTTGATAGATCATTATGTCAGTCAGTCACCTTTGAGTTTTATATATTATTTAGATTTATCCCACCAAAACATGAAATGTAAAAGGAGCCAAGCAAAATATTGCATAGCTATTCAATACTTCTGTCGTAAAAAGTTTTCAGATCACATTCAAGCCAAGCCTTCAACTTATTTTGTAATTTAAATCAGTAAATGTATCAATAGATTTCTTTATTTTATAATCATCATAGTGGCTTAGCAATGAGCACTAGAGAAATAATCAGCTACTTACTACATAATTGGATTTATTGGGTACCATCGGCCACATGCGTTGTTACATATTAAAATACTTTACGCTTGTCGTCTGTGTAAGTAACTCCTCCCAATATGCAGTTTTATATTTGTTTCTATTGTGCTCATTGCCAAGCCACTATAATAATTATAAAATAAAGAAATCTATTGATACATTTACTGAATGTTGATTTAAATTACAAAATAAGTTGAAGGCTGTTGGCTTGAATGTGATCAGAAAACTTTTTACGACAGAAGTATTGAATAGCTATGCAATATTTTGCTTGACTCCTATTACATTTCATGTTTTGGTAGGATTTCATTTCTTTTTTGAAGATTTTTTTTCTTTTATTTTCAGGTTACGTTATAACTTTTCTGTACTAAGCTTAACACCCATTCCCTAATCCCTATATCTCCTTTATATTTTTTCGTAAATACTTCTGAGTTCTGAGTCGATTATTATATTCATAATTATATACTTAATTGACTCATAAGCTATTACTTGAAGGTGGTCATTTTTAGCATTACCGTTGAATACATAGAGCAGTACTGATGTAAGCGTCGCGTTTCGACGCTCCTCGCAGGAAAGGAGCACACCTTATTTCATGTGATAACTCAAAACTCCTATGATATTATATCGAGCAAGTAAGGAGTGAATATCGTAGTACTGATTATATTTATATTTAAATCAAATTTAATTATTGTTTCATTATTAACGCTGTTAATATTATTTTTTATTTAATTAATACCATTTCATTAAATACCTACATAACTAACTAAGCCTTTTGTACGTCAAACAAATATGCAGTCGAAACTCATACTGTTCTTGCAAAGTTACAAACATAAAAATCTCTTATTTTAAGTATTAATTATTAGTTAAGTATTATATTATTTTTCGATTTCAGTTTTTAGGTTTCCCTGCCCAAAGGATGAAAACGGGGCCCTATTATTAATAAGTCTTCGCTGTCTGTCCGTCTAACATCCGTATGTCACCACTCACCAGGCTGGATCTCAAGAATCGCAATAGCCAGATAGTTGCGATTTTCACAAATTATGTATTTCTGGTGGTATAAAAGATAATAGTCCAATCAAAATAAAATAAATTATTAATTGGAGGCCTCATGCAACAAACACGATTTTTTCCTTTTTTTTGCTCTATATCCATAATGGTAACACTAAGGTTTTTTAAAAAATTCAGAAAACGCTCAATTTTATGTTAACTTTAATAATTATTAATAAAAATTAAATAAACTTATTATTTAAGGGGGGATCCCATACAAATTTACATTACGGAACCCTATGTACGCCGGTCCGACTCGCACTTGGTCGGTTTCATAATTTTTCCTTTCATTGTGAATAAAGACCTATCCGGGTACCAAATTTCAAGGCTCTAAGTCTGCTAGAAGTACCTTAGAATTTTGATGATCTGTCAGTCAGTGACAAAATGTAGTAACTTTGACCATCCGTAAAATTTCATGTTATTTGGAGGTTAAGCTAGTTTTACTACTTGCTCCGAATGACTAAAATTTTAAATCCCTAGCTTTGATAACATTGAAGATAAAGGGGGTGTGAAATAGCCAGGAATCGCTTCGAGAAAAGTATGGTACGGCCGTGCCTTTGCTAAAAAGCTTGGCTGGGGCACTGCCGTGCCTTCAGATAAAATAAAAATGACGCCTTAAAAAAAATAGCAACAAAGTTATTTTTAAAGCGGCTGATAAAAGTTTTGGTCACCGAAAAGTTTCTTGCACTACATGATACTAGTTCAGATTAAAATTCTACAAATTACATATTATAAATATTAGCCATGACAAAATAAATAAAGTAAGACTAATTTTTAGTCCACTTTGGTACCTGGTACCTGACCAGGTGTCACACGTAGAGCTACACAAATTCGCAGGTATTCTAGGTACACGAGGCACTACTAAGAACCTATGGTTTCATCTATCAGAAAGTAAGTTATGTTTTATCCTTCTAGGATCCAGGTCCAATATAAAAAAAATCATCAAAATCGTTACATCCGTTCCCTAAAACGCTTGTATAAAGAAATAAATAAATAAATAATTATTTTTGCAAGGATTGCATATTTAAAAGTACTTATTTATTATCGTTAACCAATCATTGGTTAAAATATTATCATGTCACCTTTTTGAGGTCGACAGTCGACACTGTCATGATACAACAACTCATTACTCAGTTAAAGCATATTGATAAAGAACAAATAATTGTTATCTCAATTGACCCTATTTATGCAAAATGAGTCCAATCCACACCATTGCCAAAATTGAGTTAATAATGCAGAAGTATTCCAAAATGGCCCTTTTATCGACCCTATGAAGATCATAATAATCTAACAATTTTTTCAGAACAAAACATTTTCACAACAAAGTTACCAACTAACAAATTAATGAGTATTGTTTTTTTTACATAGATCCAAAGTAGGTACATGGTCTCTCGATTTTTTTTTAATTAGGCAAGTAGAATCATGCGACTTTGTTGCTGTTTGCATATTAAAAAAGGCTTAGTTCTTAATATTTCACAAAGACTCACGGGTCATTGTGACACAGGCCCGACACAAAATAGACATATCCCATTTTTTGATAGGGTAAAACGACTAGTGATTAGATAGTACCAGTTATTGGACAAAACACAAAAACGCAATATTATTTATAAAGTTTGCTTTCAAAACTGCATTTTAAAAGTAATAAAAAGCCTGATTTTAAAGATAAACAGGTAGCTATTAAAGCAACCTTAATAAATATTATAATGTTTTTGTGCTGTGTCCAATGACTAGTACTGACTACTGTCCTAATCACTAGTCATGTTCACCCTATGTAATATTTATATTCAAAATCAGTGGCTAAGACGTTATTTTATTGATTTCTTTTTTTCTCTTTAGGCCCAGTAAGAAAAGTGCTAATACGAAGAATAAGAATCGTTATTTGCATGTTTTTTGCAATTATATTCAATATCAGTGGCTAACACTTAGAAATTATTATTTTCATACCGTGCCTAAAGAAAAACACAAAACCAAAAAATATATTTTGTTTACTTAGGTACATTTAAAAAGAAATCAGTCAAGTGTGAGTTGAACTCGCGCACGAAGGGTTCCGTACCATTATAGAGCAAAATTAATAAGTAGTAAAAAGTTTTATAGTGCCCAAGTGTGTGCCCGTGTAAAAAGTCGGTCGTGCACCTGATCTCTCACCAGTCATGTCGGTCTTCCACTTCGTTGGGTTACGAGAGTAAAGAATAGTGCTCTTGTGTATTGCGCACACACTTGGGCACTATAAAATTACTCCTGCTTAACTGGCCTGGTTTTTTGAAACCAAAGTGCTCTTGTGTATTGCGCACACACTTGGGCACTATAAAATTACTCCTGCGTAACTGGCCTGGTTTCATTGAAACCAGAGTGGTCGTTTGTATTGCGCACACACGACCGTTAAGACACGATTGTATAGAGGGGAAAAATCCAGGAAGAACAAGCCGAAGAACCCCATATCGAGGACAAACAGTTGCCGAGTTATAAGCACTCAAAGTTTGACATTGACAGCTCGGCAACTGTCAAACGTCGAACAAAAGCGGCCATAACTCCGCTCTCAATAGGCCTAGAGGAACGGGGTTTCTTCTAACATCAAAGGCAACATCTCAGCTACCCCCTCCCTGAATTTTAACTAAATCTGAGACATCAAATTTTGTCTCAATTCTGAGGCCAGGATCGAATAGAGGAGAAAAATCCAGGAAGAACAAGCCGAAGAACCCCATATCCAGGACAAATAGTTGCCGAGTTACAAGCATTCAAACTTTGACATTGACAGCTCGGCAACTGTCAAATGTCTTACAAAAGTAGCCATAACTCCGCTCCCAATAGGCCTAGAGGAACGGGGTTTCTTCCAACCTCAAAGGCAATACCTCGGCTACCCCCTCCCCGAATCTGGACTAAATCGGAGACATCAAAACTTCAAGGACGATTCTTCTACTATATACTTACAATACTTTTAAATGAGTAATGTAAAATTTGTCTATTACAGTAATGTAATGGACAAATTTTACATTACACATTCTTTGCATTTAATGGACAATAAAGGTCCGATAATGGCTCATTATTTTGTAAAATGGCAATGTAAGATACTCCATTACTATTATTTTTTGTATTATTATTATTATTTTTTACATTAAGATTTTTGCAACGTTGCTTGAAACCATCACTACTAATGCGAAAGTGTGTCTATCTGTCTGTCTGTCTGTCTGTCTGTCTGTCTGTCCGTCTGTCCGTCTGTCTATCTGTCTGTCTGTTTGATATCTCTTCACGCCCAAACCACTGAACCGATTTTGCTGAAATTTGGTATGCAGATACTTTGAGTACCGGGAAAGGACAATTCATCTCGGAAAAATGTACGGTTCCCGCACGATAAACGAGTTTTGGCGAAACGGAGTTGCAGGCATCATCTAGTTTTAAACATCCTTGTAAAAACTAGAAAAAAGTAGGAGCCCCACATTATATCAGGTAGGTACTTACTGCCGAAGCATACAACAAGATATATTTAGGATATGCTCACCTAGATACAAAAAAATATTAAGTTTTAAATCTAAATTATATATTTTTTTCATTTCAATCTTTTTTTTTGGGAATATAAGCAACAATATAAACTAAAAAATAATGAATATATATTTAATTCTATTACTACATAACCGAAAGAAAAAAATGCCGGTTTTCTTCAAAATTTGAAAGTTCATGAGGCCTCAGTTTATTTAAAAGCAAATTTTATAAGTTAAAATCGTTGTTTCTATTACTAATTAGATCTTAGACATCCAAATCGGGTGCACAGATCTCATGCACGAAAATCCTGTTGACTTGTGTAATAAATCTAAAAAGATGGTTCACTTTGGATTATATGTATCCCACACTAATATAGTTTTCCTACAAGGAACCCTCCTGTTTTTGTTTAATTTTTGTTGGAAATAGTAGTAATTTTTAACATATTTATGTTTGTACGCATAGAATAAATTACCAAATATACTATTGTAAATTAACTTTACTTAAAATAACAATCAGTTTTAAAGAATACACAATTTTAATAAAAACGGCTTTTTCTCAGAACTGTCATCATGTGAGTTGAGTCCGGTATGCATAAATAGGTCCAATTTGTTGCAAATATACTGAGTGTAAGCAGATCATTTAAGTACAATCTAAATCGGGGTTCAGCACAGATATGTTAAACCATTTGTTTCTGATATCTATGGGGTTCAGTCACTTAAACTAAAAGAGGACAGACAGACAAACAGAAACACTTTCGCATTTATTAATTTAGTAAGTATTAAGCACAATTTAATTTAATAATTAAAGAAGATAATAATTTATTATTTTAAACAAAAAAATTAAACCGACTTCCAAGGTACAAACAATAATAACATGAACTAAAAATAGTGCCTTTTTCAGAATTCAACGCCCCGTGGTCCAGTGGTTTAGAGCGTGTACTCGGAGGTCGTGGGTTCGATTCCCGCGTTGGAAACATGTTATTTCCAAGTTTGGTTAGGACAATGCAGGCTGATCATCTGACTGTCTGACAAGTAAGATGATCCATGCGTCGGATAGGCATGTAAAAAGTCGGTCCTGCGCCTGATCTCTCGCCAGTCGTGTCGGTCTACGGTCCCACTGGGTTATAAGGGATTGAGAGTGCTCTTGTGTACCGCGCACACACTTGGGCACTATAAAATTACTCCTGCGTAACTGGTGTTAAAACAACACTTTTTAACACGAAAAAAATTATTTTAAAAAACAGCAAGAGAAAAATTCAAGAGAACAAAATTCTAATTAATCGTGTTTAAGGTCAAATCTGATATTTTTTATTTATCCTCAGTTGACACTAAAGTAAAAAGAGGTTGAAATGCAAAAGTTTTTATAGGGATGAATGTTACCAGATCTTTACGTTAAACATACCGCGGCCCAAGGACTATATGGGTCCTTTATCTGTGGAAGATACAAACATCTACACATTAACTTGAAATAGAGTGAGAAAAACAAAACAAGACTATGAACTATACTTAACTAAGGCTCTGAAGCAGCTAGAGGCAGAGGGCACAGTTTAGTAACTGGTCTCTTAAACACACGATCCTTAAATTGCAAGGACACTACACGCGTTACACCGTCTGCTCCCGGATGCTTCGCCACAATTCGTCCTAAAAGCCATTTACCTGGAGGTAAACGATCATCTTTCACTAAGACAACCGTACCATTACAATACCAACTACCAACCAAATACCAACATTTATGTCAGGGTGATTCTGGGACCATTTATATCGATGTTGTAACATAGTAAGATACTCAGATTGCCAACGTCTCCGCAGACTTTGTACCATACGTTGCACCTTTTGCCATCGGTTTAAATAATCGGGTCGAGTATCCACGAAGCTTTCTTCAGGGATAGTAATCGGGGCTTCGCCGATCAAAAAATGACCAGGAGTTAACGGGGGTTCATCAACAGTAGAACTAATCAACGTAAGAGGCCGAGAATTGACACAAGCCTCGACTTGTGTGATCAGAGTGCCAAACTCTTCGATGTTAAGCAGGATTCGCCTACGACGCGTTTCATGTGTCCTTTTACGGATTTAACTCCTGCCTCCCACAATCCTTCAAAGTGAGGGGCACCAGGGGGAATGAAATGTCATGTTGTGCTGTCGTTAGCTAACAGTTGGCCGATTTCGTCAACGACAGTTGATTTGCTGTTTTTGAACGCGAGGTCTAATTCTTTGGACGCGCCTATAAAATTTGTCCCACAATCACTCCAGAGGACTTTACAATGCCCACATCGGGAAGTAAAACGTTTAAAAGCTACTAAAAACGCAGCATTGGATAGCGAACTAACTAGTTCAAGGTGAATAGCCTTTGTAACCATACATAAAACACACTTATGTAAGCTTTACATATTTTGGTGCATCTACCAGAGTACAGTTTCAGCGTAAATGGACCACAAAAGTCTACGCCGCTGGTCTAAAACGGGCGTGACGGATTAACTCTGCACTGTGGTAAATACCCATTAACGGAGTCATAGTTCGTGCAGTTTGGGTAAAACAAGGTTTACATAATCTTATAATCTTTTTAACCAAGTTTTTAGCTCCGATAATCCAATATTTTTTGTGGACAACATTTAATGTGAGCGCATTTCTACCATGTAGTGTTCTCAAATGAGCATCAATTACAATTAACTTTGCTAAGTTACATTTATGATGTAAAATTATAGGAGACTTCATATCAGGTGATATTTGAGCATTTACAAGACGTCCACCGACTCTAATAATTTTCTTATTGTCTAGAATCGGATTCAAAAATACAAGTTTACTATTTTTTGGAACAGATTTGCCCTGTGATAATAATTCTATTTCACTTTCAAAGTAAACTGACTGTGACATTCGGATACAAGTTTTTAATTAATTTTTAATTTTATCAGTAGTGAGATATGTCAGTTTTATGTTATCATTCTTTTTGAGAACCCCATCTTTACATAGACGCAAAAATCGAAAGCAATAAGCAGTCACACGTATAAGTTTGAGTAAATTAGAATATCTATTGAGATACATAGCACATTCATTAGGTTCCGAAGTACATATTAAGTAACTATCCTTTGCTCTCGGCTTTGCTTCAAGTGTAGTTTCAGGTATAGTGAAATCAGGGTAACAAATCTCAACGGACTCGCGAAGAAAGGCTGGACCTTCCTACCATAGTTCTGACTGCTTCAGCATGGCAGGGCTGATACCGCGTGAGGCGCAGTCCGAGGGATTATCCGCAGACTTAATGTGATGCCATTGACTACTATTCGTAACATTTAGGATTTCGGTAGTGCGATTACCAACGAATGGCTTCCAAGTATTTGGAGTTTTACGCAACCAAGCCAAAACTATTGTGGAATCTGTCCAGGCAAATACAGAATTATCATCAATATTTAGACTAGATTTTACAGATGGTATCAATTTAGACAATAGGACTGCCCCACAAAGTTCAAGACGAGGCAATGAGATTTGTTTTACGGGAGCGACTTTTGTTTTAGCTGCGACAAGACTTACCTTTATCTCATTGTCCGTGATAACTCTGATGTAAATAACCGCAGCGTAGGCGGCGCAAGAGGCGTCACAAAAGCCGTGCAATTCAATTTTTACATTACTAGCAATCCCTAACCAACGTGGAAGCTGAATGGCCTGCATGTGCTCAAAATTAGTCAGGTAATTCTGCCATTCAGTTTTCAGGTCTTCAGGAAGTTCACAATCCCAGTCCAGGCCGACTAGCCACAACTTCTGCATAAACATTTTAAACACAACCACGCAAGGTGCTAGCCAACCAAGAGGGTCAAAGGTTTTTGCTATCGCAGATAGCACACTGCGTTTCGTAACAACATCGTTGTCATGAGGTAAGTTAACTATCAGTTTGAATACATCACTTTGTGGTTTCCAGGCTATGCCCAGAGCTTTCACTGAATCATCCATTTTAATATTGACTGAACCTTTTAAGCCTTTTTGCGAAACAGGAATCTCATTTAAAACCGTATCACTAATAGAGGACCACTTATGTAGAAGAAAACCGCCACGCTTAAACAGTTCAGTTAAGCGACGTTGAAGTCGTTGAGTGTCTTCTTCTGTAGATGAGCCCGTCATCAAATCGTCCATATAGAGATCAGTTTTTAGAAGTTCAGATTCAGGAAACTCTCCACGTTCATCGTCTGCAAGTTGATGAATTGTCCTTATGGCAAGATATGGAGCACATGAACTGCCATATGTGACGGTAAGTAACTGATATTCTCTAATCGGGTCTTCCGAAGACTCACGCCACAAGATTCTTGCTTCGAGATAAGTATCTGTCGACACATTTGTTGTATATCGGCTACTAGGCAATACTTATGTTGTCTCCACCGTGTTACCAAATCTCGTATATCTTGTTGCAGCGGTGGGCCGATGAGTAGTTCATCATTAAGTGAATTTCCGTTGACAGGTTTAGCGCTTCCGTCAAAAACTACGCGCAACTTTGTAGTGAGGCTCGATTCACGAAGAACAGCATGATGTGGAAGGTAATAAGCTCTATTCGGCTTCTCTGTTTCAGGGACGACCTCCATGTGACCGAGTGACTCATATTGCCTCATGAACTTGCAGTATTCTTCGTGAAACTCGGGTCTTCGCTTAAAATTATTCTCCATCTGATGTAAGCGATTCAAGGCAAGTTGTCTATAGTTGTCTAAGTTCGGAGCGCCTTCGTCTTTGAAGGGTAAGCGAAACTCATATCGACCATCAGTGTTTCGAGTGTGAGTTTTCTTAAAATGCTCTTCACACTGTATTTCAGGTTTTGATGATTTTGATGTTTTTGATGACTGATCGACTTCAACTTGTGTGTGCATAACAACTACTTTGTGTGACTTATGACCAGACTGCGTAACTTCGCCGCTTACAAGCCAGCCCAGTCTTGAGTTTAAAGCGATCAGAGACTCATTACGTTTTATTATTCCGTCAAGAATAATATGTGAATATACGACTGCACCTAATAGCACGTCGATAGATCCTGGCTTGTGGAAGCGTGGATCCGCAAGATCCGAAATCTCAGAAGAAGGCCAGGTATCTGATGGGAGCTCTTGTGATGGTAGTCTCGAATTTATTCGTCTAAGGACGTACGCCTTAACTGTGATCAGGTGTGATGTAAAAATGGTACGCAATAGCTTTATTGCAGAAGTCCCCGAGTGCCACACGTCGTACTGATTTACAATTTTTCCTTCACAAGAAATTTAAAGTTTTTTAAGTCTGTCTGTCTTTTACCTTCACGCCTCAACCACTGAAGGAATGCGAAAAAAATATATGCCTTGAATGTTTTTATATTACTCATTCATAATAAACGAGTTAAGTAACAAGAGTAAAAAAATAAGTATTTTATTTTTATCGATATACCACTTCGCCATCATTAGTTCTAATCATAATTAAGCTTCACTTACGTGCGTTATGAGGTTTTCCAATGTCACAAATATTTTCTTCATTTTCTCAGCTATCTGTTATCAGATCCCTGGGCGAACTTAAATTTAGATTAAGTCACTCTTTAGAATTATGATAGTATATAAATTTTAACCGATAAAGTATATTTGGCTTTAGTATTAGCCTCTAAAGGTGAACATATACCATGAGGTTAACAAACCTCACATCGCGCCACTGAAAATATACATACATTTTTATGCCCCATTTAAACGCACATTTCGTTAGGTATACCATATTTACTGACGCAGCGAACGTGTTAACCTCGTGGCGAGACTGCAGACACTCGGCCCTCAGGCGCAGTGTCGTCTTCACTACATTGACATAAGAATAGGTATAGGTCTTTGAAATCACTATTATGGGTCTTTGGGTCCCGGAAAATAACATTGGATTAATTCCGCAAATAAGTTTCCAAGCGAAACAATTTGTTGACATTATCTACTTAGTTATATAAAACATAGTATCAATAAAATTTTATGATTAACAGTACTTTTTTTAATTTACAGCTGAACATAGAACCTCCTTCTTTGGATGTCGGTTAAAAACAACAGTTTTCCCATGAGCTACCGGAACTGGCAATGTTTGTGTCCGTATTTGGTGCTAGTTATTGTTATGCTTAACCTTGCTCTAGCCAAACGTTTGGGAAGCTTTGTAAAGGCCGTAGAACACTATACACAAATTATTGCGCTTTTTACTTTTTTTTAATTAGTTAGTTTGATTTCGAGATAGAGTTATTGATTTAGCGTAAAATAGCTTTATTATAAATTTTACCCTCAGGCAATTGAAAGTAGTACCTTTATTTTCTGAGACGTTTTCAAATATGTACCTTTTAAGTTTTTGTCATAATAATTATGTACTTGGTAGCAAATAAAATGTTTGAAGTTTGTTATTCAATTCAATTCACGTGTTCCTATGGAAATGTGTGCGAATGAGAGCGGATTATGCATCACAATATCAGACGTTAATTACCTTCCACAAAAAAATTATTAATATTATTTTTATAAAAAATACTGTGCTGAAACAACTGTAAAACTGTGTTAGCTTTACTTGTTTTTATGTGCCATATTCTGTGAAAATTGTTTTTAAAAAAGAAAACTTTCCAGTTTTTTCTAGTTTTCTATAGTGTGCGATGACATTTTTATGTAAAGTATTCTTTACATCAGCATACGAAAATGTCGGATGTTATGAAATAATTGACACACAAATCTTCATTGTTTTATAAAAAATCATTGTCTTATCTTTAGCTAACGGTTAAAAATTAATTGACCTTTTGTTTGCTTCCGTTGTCTTTTATTGTTTATGGTTTTTATCTACGTTTAATAGCAATAAAGCCTTATATGTAAAGAAGATATTTTGAACTCTTCATGTGACCTTACACAATCCATACTTCCATACTAATATTATAAATGCGAAAGTGTGTCTGTCTGTCTGTTATCTCTTCACGCCCAAACCGCTAAACCGATTTTGCTGAAATTTGTCATGGAGATACTTTGAGTTTCGAGAAAGGACATAGAATACCTACTTTTTATCCCGGAAAATGTACGGTTCCCGCGCGATAAACAATTTTGGGCGCAGCAGAGTTGCGGGCGTCATCTAGTCTAATATAATATTCTGGCTTACTAACTTTCAACATCAAAAATACTTTTATGGTTTTGTGATAGCACTTAGATCAAAACATAAAAAATCTTTTAACTCAAAATTATTAAGTCCACTAGATAACGCCAGCAACTATGTTATGCCAAGATTTGTTTATCGCGCGGGAACCGTACTAGTACGGGAGCCCTAGAACATTTTTTTTGTGATTACTAACAAGCAAATTTTTGTGAGTAGCTACATTTTGATAAGACGAACAACTTTTTTATTATCGAAAAATCTCGAAAGTGGTAGCTAACAGAGATAGAAAGGATTTCATACTTTGACTTGATGGTCCTAAAATATGGATTGTTTTATATTTTGTAGGACAAGGTTACTCTTAAATTATATAACAGCTACAAATATACAAAAAATATGCTGGTTAGGGTTCCGTTTTAGGGTAGTAGTCAACCAAGTTTTGTTGATTACAGAACCCTAAAACGAATCCCTAACCAGCTGATTTTTTGTATATTTGTAGGTTAATAGTTATATAATTTAAGAGTCACCTTGTCCCACAAATAAAACGATCCATATTTTAGGACCATCAAGTCAAAGTATGAAATCCTTTTTATCTCTGTTAGCTACCACTTTCGAGTTTTTTTGAAAATAAAATGTTGTTTGTCTTATCAAAATGTAGCTACTCACAAAAAATTTGCTTGTTAGTAATCACAAAAAAAAATTGTTCTAGGGCCCCACTATACATTTTCCGGATTAAAACAACGATAGGTTCTATGGGTTAAAAGTATCCTATGTCCTTGCTTGGGATTGAAATTATCTCCATACTAAATTTTAATCAAATCGGTTCAGCGGGCTGGTTGCAAAGCGGTCACAGATAGACAGACAGACACACTTTCGCATTAATTATAATATTAGTATGGATATGGATGTTTTGAACTCTTGTGATTTGACCTTTAATTTTTGTACAATTTATGGTCTAGTTTCCTAACTTTCAAAACAAAAAAATACTTTTATGGTTTTATAATGGCACTTAGATCCAAACATAAAAAATGTTTTAACTCAAAATTATTACGTCCATGTTACTCAATTTCAAATGTTATGACGAGGTATAATAAAATCCGATTAGTACCTTGTTTAGGCGCTAAGATCATACAATATACATATTGCATTCTTAAGGCGCTATATCGAAAGTAATTTTACGACAAGGGCAATTTTATACTTAATATGTATGACTATAAAGTCGTGAATACGCTGCGGCCAGAAGCTATTGGCTCGCTCGGAAAACATGCGAAAAAACGTAATTATAATCATTTAAAAAATAACTAGGAGCATTTAAGCAAAATGCTTCTATACGATTTTGTGTTGCAAAGGTGTCTATAAATAAGACTAATTTCCTACAATACATCTATTTTCTTTTAAAAATAATCTTCAAATTTCGTATTTTTAAGAGGTCATTTCGAAAATTAAAAGTATCGAGGCAAAATACATTTATCGTGTTTCTGGTTCTTCTCAAACCTAGATAAGGCTATGAAGATATGTATATCTCATTACCAGATTTGTAACATTTCTGAGGGTCCTATAGTATTACGTCAAAAAGGACAGTTTTTTCAATATAGCGCCTTAAAGCTTGGTGTTTCTAAATTCACAAAACTTCACTCCTTTTTAACCGACTTGAAAAAGGTATTATGTTCATCTGTGGATATTTTTTTTATTTCCCTCTGTCTTCACACTGCTAAGTGATAACACTTGCCAGTTGCCTCTATATTTCACGCCGATTTTTTGAGAAGCCTTGGTATTTCTAAATTGAACCTAAGGAAACCTTGCTCTATTATAATCGCTTCATAAACTTTGGCGAATCTTCTAGTAATTACTAGCTCTAATCTGTTTTAGGACCAGTTTGTTACAACTAATTGATGGATTATATGCATGAGAGAAACAAATGTGGAAGATGAACACGGATTTTATTTAGTTTTAAGATAAGCACTACAAATCGCAATGGTGGCGGAAATCAGAAGGAAGAGATGTCAAACTCGAATGACATTAGTGACGTTCTCAACTGACATTGACATTTGACAGAATGTGTTGCGTTTATACTTTACAGATTCAACACTGGCCCTTAAACCAAAACATTCTAAATAAAAACAAATTGTTATTGTTTACAAAATAACAAACATAAGTTTATAGCATACAATGTCAGTTATACAATGTTACTATCCACCACTATTATTATTCCTATGAATATAACAGCTATTACAAATAAAAGAAACTTTCATTTTTACTCTTATAAACATGTGTTAAACATAACATCACAAACATACTGTATGTATTTAGAGTAAATTTATACTAAACATAACTGATTTGTGAACTTATAATGACTATCTTTAGACAAAGGTTTAGTCAGTACATCTGCTAACATGTCTTTTGTATTCAAATAATTAACAATAATTGTACCACTAGAAACATGTTCGCGTATAAAATGGTGCCTTATGTCTATATGCTTGGTTCTAGCATGAAATGCAGAATTCTTACACAATTTTAATGCAGAATGATTATCATTAAAAATAACAACATTAAAATTATCGTTAAACAGTTCATTCAAAAATTTACGAAGGAACAAAGCTTCTTTACATGTATCAGAGAGGGACATATATTCGGCTTCGGCGCTAGACAAGGCAACAGTACGCTGTTTCCTACTTTCCCAAGAGACCACAGATTTTCCTACCTTGAAAACAAAACCAGTATAGGAACGCCTATCACCTTCGTTCCTGCCCCAATCAGCATCAGCATAAGCAGTGATTGATAGACCACCTTTGACAAAAGTTAAATGTAAATCTTTCGTACCTTTAAGATAACGGAGGACCCGTTTTGCAGACTTCCAGTGAACCTCGGTGTAACAGTCATTGAACTGGCTCAGATAACTCACTGCATGTGAAATATCAGGTCGTGATCCTACTGCTACATACATAAGAGATCCTATTAAGCCTCGGTAGTCATATTTAACATCACATTTTTGTCCCTTTTCCAGCTTTATGCCTGTTTCCATAGGAGTAGATGCTGGCTTGCAATCTTCCATTCCGAACTTCTTAAGAATGTTCTCTATGTAATTTGTTTGATCAAGAGTAATTTTGCCCTCTGACATCGAGATTCTCATTCCCAAGATGTGACTTGCTGGCCCTAAATCTGTTATCTCAAATTCCTTTTTGAGACTCTCTTTTATTCTCTCCTTTTCTTGTGAATTAGGGGTTGAAAAGAATATTATGTCATCAACATACAAAGCTATTATTAATAGCTCATCTTTGCTTCGTTTATAAAATACACAGGGCTCTGAAGAAGATTTCATAAAGTTCAATTTTTCGCACAAAACTCCATTTATTTTCTCATACCAAGCTTTTGACGCTTGTTTCAAACCATATATGGCTTTATTAAGTTTATATACTTTATCTTCTTTCCCTTTTACTACATAACATTCTGGTTGTTCCATATAAATTGTTTCATGAAGGTCACCGTTCAAAAATGCTGTTTTCACATCAAGGTGCTCTATGTCCATAGAGTATTCCGCTGCTACAGCGAGCAGTGTTCGAAGTGTAGAGTATCTTACAACGGGTGAAAACGTCTCTTCATAGTCAATACCTCTTTTCTGTGTATATCCTTTTGCGACTAATCGTGCTTTGTATTTCAAAAGTTCACCGTTAACTCCACGCTTCTTCCTGAATACCCATTTACATTTTACAGGCCGTTGACTCTCATTTCTCTCAGTAAGAGTCCAGCATTTGTTTATAATGAATGAATTATATTCATTTTTCATGGCTTCCTTCCATTTCTCAGCTTCAGGTCCAGACAGAGCTTCTTTGACAGACAAACATTCATCAACATTCTCATTTTTCACATTAGTGTGGAACGATGATAAAAGCGAATCAGGCTCGTCGTCCTCTGTCATTAAACTTGTACTTTCCTCCTCATCTGGATCTGGAACGTAAGTATCATCCGCAGCAGTATTTGAAATAAAACTCTCGTCACTCTCAGAATCATGTACCGTGATCGTGCTCATCCTGTGTTCACCTTCATTTATTGTTGTGTCATCAGAATGAGTGTCAGCGTATGATTCTGAATGTAACGATTCATCGTTAACATTATTGTCCAATTCATTTGAAAGTGGCATTACTGAATGGACAGAATCAATACTAGTAATATCATCATTTGACACATTGGAATTGATAAAAATATTTTCAAAAAATGCTACATCACGGGCTTTAATACATTTTCCAGGATTATCAGCTTTGATCAATCTATAGCCCTTTGTCTCCTCACAATAGCCCACAAATATAAATTTCTCAGCCTTCGGATCCAACTTTGTACGAATATGCTTATGAGCATAGGCTATGCAACCAAATATACGCAAATGTGACAAGCATACCTTTTTATTAGTCCACTTCTCCTCAGGTGTACACCCTTTCACTGCAATAGTGGGCGAGCGATTTTTGAGATAGACCGCTGTATTGACAGCTTCAGCCCAGAATTGTTTTCCAAGGCCAGCTTCTTGTAGCAAACAACGCGCCTTCTCCATAATGCTCCTATTGGCCCGTTCAGCAACACCATTTTGCTGCGGTGAGTAGGGTGTTGTGGTCTGATGCCGTATGCCATTCGCTTTCATGAAGTTCTGAAAATTACAATTAAGATATTCACCTCCATTGTCACTTCTTATTGCTTTTAATTTTTTATTTGTTTGGTTCTCAACCAAAGCCTTCCACTCTTTAAATTTCTCAAACACTTCATACTTTCCTTTTAAAAAATATAAAAATGTTTTCCGAGAAAAATCATCGATGAATGTCAGAAAGTATCGAGATCCGCTAAAAGATTTACTAGGCATAGGTCCACATAAATCAGTATGAACCAACTCTAATATTTCAGTGGCTCTATTGAAAGATTTCTTAGGAAAAGACTTCTTCGTTTGTTTTCCTTTCACACAAACTTCACATTGCTGAAACAAATTATTATTATTATCAAAAGAAATACCTGTAGCCATACCTTTGTTCAAAAGCTCCATGCTTTTATGGTTGAGATGACCCAAGCGACGATGCCATACCTTCTGTGAAGTCGTATCGCTGCCCTTCACAGCTGCCACCATTGCCGTATTAGAATTAGCAATGTCGTCATGGCCAGCCGTCTGATATGCTGCATCGCCTAAACCTGTAGAGTTTTCTACCAAACTGCATCTCTTGGGAATGGATTCAACAGTATCAAGCCGATATACGCCCTCTTTGTGAGATGCTGAGGCAACCACAGCCTCCCCATCATATATATGACAGCCCTGACTACTGAAAACCACTTTGAATCCTTTTCCTACCATTGCACTAACCGATAACAAGTTTACTGTCAAATTTGGTACATAATGCACTTTACTAATTGTTTTTACATTACCATTTTTCATTCTAACTTTAATAGAACCTTGTCCAGCCGTGTACAACTTATCACCATTGGCTACTTTCACCTCTAATTTACCATCGTTTACAAAGTTACTCATCACAGTCTTGTCGCAACACATATGTCCAGAAGCACCACTATCGATGTACCACGATTCACTATTAATGTTCGCTGATAGTGCAGTAAGCAATGCCTTCGAATTGTCCGTATTGCACTTCGGAGTCTTCTTAGCAACATTCTTGGGACAGTCCCTCATAAAGTGTCCAGTCTTCTTACACTTGAAACACCGTGCTTGCTTCCGTCCGACCACAGCCAGCGCGCTCTCAGTCTTGTCATCCCTGCGAAGATTTTCTTGTAACAATTTTCCTTTTACAAGATCACTTGACAGCTTGAGATTGGAGTTTTCCATCGCCATGATCAAGGGGTCATAGTCCACAGAAAGGCCGCTCAACATGATGACAGCCACGAACTCATCATCCAGGGGTGATTCAATTTCACTAAGCTGCTGTGAAACTTCTGTGATTCTGTTCAGATATGCTTCCATGTTTTCATGTTCACTTAGTTTGATCGAAAACAATGTCCTCAGAAGCCCGAGTCTTCGACATAGACCTCGGTCCTCATACGCCTTCTGCAGATTTGTCCATGCCTCATGTGCAGTCTTCGCCTTCCGGATATGTGGTATTGCCATCGACTGTACATTCAAGGCAATTTTAGCCAGTGCTTTTGCTACCTTTTTGGTATCACTATTCTCGTCATGTTTCTCCACATACTCCCAAAGTTCTTCATGCACGAGAATCATGCGCATCATAAACTTCCACGACGAGTAATTCTCAATTCCCCGGAGCTTCTCAATACACACCGAACTTGGAGCCGATGACATCGTGGTGGTCGTGCCGCTTTGAGGTTAGCAATACACCGGTCGAGAATTCTTACGCAGTTACGCGAAAATATGTCGATATTTATTATCTAATATCTTTCTGGGCCCATAACCTGATGGATTATATGCATGAGAGAAACAAATGTGGAAGATGAACACGGATTTTATTTAGTTTTAAGATAAGCACTACAAATCGCAATGGTGGCGGAAATCAGAAGGAAGAGATGTCAAACTCGAATGACATTAGTGACGTTCTCAACTGACATTGACATTTGACAGAATGTGTTGCGTTTATACTTTACAGATTCAACACTAATAAATTTCTTTTATGATTCGCAAAGTTTAATATGAAATTACGTCATGTTATGGGTGGCACCCGTTTTGAGGTACAGTCAGATAAATATAATAATTAAATACCACATAACACAAAACATAAAATTAACATGTTTTATGTGTAATGCTACTAATAAAGAAAGACTTGCACTTTTATAAATCCCAAAAGTGAGTGTCGGTTTCGTGATTCGTCTAAAATGATCATTTGCATCGTATAATATACGAGCTTATACCCGCGGCTTCACTCGCGTTAATAAGTATTATTATATACAAACTTTCATCCCCTATTTTAACCCCTTGAGGTTGGAATTTATCAAAATCCTTTCTTAGCGGATGCCTACATCATAACATCTACCGGCACGCCAAATTTTCGCCCGATCCGTCCAGTGGTTTGGGCTGTGCGTTGATAGATCACCATGTCAGTCAGTCACCTTTGAGTTTTATATACTTATATATTGATAAAGATAAAGATTCGTCTTCGCTATTATTTTAGACCACCAAATGGATTGCGGAGATGTTCGATACTTATGTTAATATAACGAAATCTTTAGTTAAATATGAGTACTAACACAACTAGATATAAGCCTATGCTAACATTTTATTTTTAATTTTTAATGGATCTATAAGTTGTCCGAAAATAAACATTTTTATTTTATTTATTATTTTTTTATTTATAGAAAACAAACTTTTAAACAGAACAACTTTTCTTTTTCTTAAACTTTTTATGATCATTTTTAAGCCATTGCATAGTTTTTATAGCAGGCTTTGAGCGCGGCGACTGAATCAAGAAATTCCGTAACGAAAAATCCTAACACACCCCACTCCAGCCGGCACAGTTTCGTTTGGTGCGGCGCTGCCAGACTTTGGCACGGAGTATGTGTGCGTGCGACTAAATATATGCGAAAGAAAAGAGCCGAAGATTGTTTGACCGGCCTCGGCTTAAATTTTCTTTTGCAAGCAATTGTACCTACAAATAGATTAAACGTACATAAATTATAATATTGAATCTTGCTCGCGTTTTGTAATTTCCTAAACCAGTCTACACCCGTAGCTTCACATGAGGCAATACAATATGGATCTATTGCTTGCCCAAATTGGATCAAACTTTTAACCCAGATTACTAGCTATAATAATGTCGGATATTGTAATTTGATTGTGAAACATATTCACATTTATAAAACTGTATTAACATATTAGGATTATAGTGTTACGTCAGGATGATGCTTATCGGGTACTCATCAAAGACTTTTAAAAGTAAAAAATCTGAATTATGTGCCCATTATTATAGGGTGTAACAAAACTAAGAGATAATAGTGTCCCTTATATAGAGTTCGCTGTGAAAGTAGCAGCGCTGAAAGAGTAACTTTTTGTTTTACTTTTTGAAATTTTGCTTTATCAGCGCTGCCGCTTTCACAATGAACTTATTACCTCAAGCCCCAAGCGGTCGCGACAACAATAGAATTCCAAGAATCTGCGACCGAGGTATTAAAAGGGACACATTCAGTATATACACACAATAAAGTAATTTTATATTGTCACTTCGTTTTGTTACTCTTTGTATTATATTATGTTAATATGTGCTTATTTAATACCAATAACGAGGTAACAGTAAACAGTGGACTATTTTAGTTTCAGAAAAAAAACGTAGGTTAATAAGATAATAAGATATGTTTGATTTGCTGCAATGTTTTCACATTGGAGGCACCAGTTTTTTTTTTAAAGAAGGCAGGTTGCTATAGCCTTGACGTCACTGCGACCCATGAGGATCTATTGTGACTCTTTCGCACTAGAGAATCATCCCCAACCCAATACTGCTCATAAATTGAACGATATGGTTGGGGTTGGTGCCACGAATTTCCTCTGTGGATGAGTATTCGTGGCAACCAAGGTGCCTGTTCCTGCTCTGTAGTAGAGCAGGACATTCGAGGAGAAGGTATACACAATCTGCAAGTCGTTATGCTACAAATACCCATTCTGTTTAGGTGTTTGTTGAGCTTGCAGTGCCCAGTTAGGCTTCTGGTAAGGATTCTTAATTGGTTCCTACCCAAGATTAGCAATAATTCTGATAATTTCTTGTTGAAGCCAGGAATTAGTGCCTTGGAGTATTCAAGGCCCTGGCCTTGATGAATGGGCTGAGACCCCTGGGTCCCCATTGCTTCCTGCATAGTCTGTGACCCCATTCCTTGAGCACTTGCTTTGTGGTACTGGGAGTTATACCACAGACTGGTTCTGGGCCATATATGAGACTCTCGGCCCCAAGCCTAGTCAGGTCGTCAGCGGTTTCATTGCCGGGGACGTTACTGTGGCCCAGGACCCATACTAGGCGGATTTTGTTGTTCCTTCCCAGCATGTTTAGGCACCAGCATAGACGATAAACAAAAAGTTTTGTTCGGGCAAATAAATATTCTTGAAATAAGATAAAATAGGCTTACTGTAGTCTGTACGTAATACTGTGGTGAGTAACACCGGAAGGAATGAAAAATTATTTCATTGTTTACTTTGATAGGTTCGTGGATTTCCACGCAATAGTCGTGAGGAACGATTTGTCTCATAATAATTGTACAGCCAACTTAGTGGGCTATTCTTATCAAAAATAATTATAGTATTAATATATTATCACAAATATATGTATTATAGGCCAGCAGTGCACCTGCAGCTCTTCTAGTCTTGCGAGTGTCCATGGGCGACGGTAGTTGATTTCCATCAGGTGACCCGTTTGCTTGTTTGCCCCCTTAATATTTTATAAAAAAATAGGCTAACTTGAAATGTAGTAATTTTAGATGTTAATATAATATAATATTATGATATCAATGGTAATGTAAGTAAGTACTATTTTGGAAATAGTTGCGTAATTTTTGGCTGAACTTAATCCTTCGACCGCGGATTCTTGGATGCTATTGTATTCTATTGTTGTCGCGATCGCGGGGCTCTTATGAGGCTTGAAGGATTAATTAAATATTACAAATTATGGTGCATTATGTTACTAAATTGCAATGCGCTTTCCGCTTCCGCGGTAGTTTTTCCTATTAGTTATGTTTTTTAGGGTTTCGTAGTCAAAATGGCAAAAAACGGAACCCTTATAGATTCGTCATGTCTGTCTGTCTGTCTGTCTGCCCGTCCGTATGTCACAGCCACTTTTCTCCGAAACTATAAGAGCTATACTATTGAAACTTGGTAAGTAGATTTAGTCCATTAAGACCGCATTAAGATTTTGATACAAAAATGGAAAAAAATATTAAAAATTTTAGGGGTCCCTATAGGTACAACTGAAACAAAAAAAAAATTTTTCGTCTAATCTATGCGTATAGGGTATTTATGGATAGGTCTTCAAAAATCATATTGAGGTTTCTAATATCATTTTTTTCTAATCTGAATAGTATGCGAGAGAGACTCCTCCAAAGTGATAAAATGTGTGTCCCCCCCCTCTAACTTCTAAAGTAGGGGCATGATAATTCTAAAACAATATATGATTTACATTATTATAAAAACTACCAACGAAAATTGGTTTGAACGAGATCTAACAAGTAGTTTTTTTATACGTCATAAATGGTAAGCCTTAATTTAACTTTCATTAAATCAACTAAAATATAAAAATAAATCAAAAACCTTTTAAATTTATAGAAATAAACCTTATTGCTGCTGCGGAACCCTTCATGGCCGGTTCGCACTTGGCCGGTTTTTTTATAAAAATGGTTGGTACAAAAGATAGTTGCTGGTAGTTTTATTTCACCAACCGTCAGAGAGGTTTAATGTTTACTTATCTTAAATTTAATGAAATTTTTGCATATTAAGCTCCATTTTTCTGTTAACTCTTCATTTAATTAAAGGAGTCATATCTCTCTGAGTTCAGCAGTACCGTCCATGTACCTTCAAACAAATTCATTCAAAAGAAGATGGTGGGCATACGTGATTTGGTCGGGTTATGTCGAGTCAATGGTCGTTATCTGATAGTATGTACGTTACATCAATATGTTTGTTGTGTGTTAAAATATATGATTTAAAGAATGAGGTTACGCTTTTTAATATTAGAACGTAATCTTTCTCTATCTGGCAGGGCCGGATCTACCATATGGTTATTTGGGCTTAAGCCCCAGGGCCCCATGAGTTCAAGGGCCTCCCAGCTATGTCATGTGAAAATTGACGATAATGCGAAAGAATTCATAATTTTATTAATTTTTTGTTGGTATCCCTGAGAATCCTACAATCAAGGTTTAATAAACAACAATTTAGGTGTTGGTCAACGAACTGACATTTAAAATGTTTCAGTTCAGTTTCAGACCAGGGCCCCCTAAGCTCACGGTCCGGCCCTGCTACCTGGATCAACTAGTTTATACCGAAACAAGGCTATTTCGATCTCCTATTTCATGACCTTTTATAAGAAACGATGCTACATATGACCCTTGTTAACCTATTTATAAGCTAATTACATTATTTACAACATTAATAATCATCATCTCTGATTGACATAGCGCAATTTATGTTGACGTCTATTGATCAAGTTATTAGCCTAGTCTAGGGCAAGTAATTACCCATATGCCTAGTTTATGTGGTAAGGCCGATATGTACTATCAGAGAAGTTGGTTCATAGGAAAATGATGGACCCACTTAATTTGGTCGCATTTTGTCAAACTCAGCCTGCCAGCTAACACAATATTGTGTCTAAACACACTAGGCTGAATTACGCCGACGTAAATTCCGCCGCGTATCAAACGCATACAAAATACGGACGGAACGCGACAGACGACACACTATGCCGAAATTCCGTCGCGAGCCAAATTTCCGTCGAGCCGAGTCAGCGTAAAGTTCGGCAGCGATTCGGCGGTAATGTTTTGTATAGCAACACACTATACGCGACGGAATTATCAAAATCGAACATAGCAAATCCAACCTTAACCACAGAATATATATTAGTTGTACCAACAAAATTACCACTGGCGAAACCCCTTTAAAGAATTATTAACGACTCATGCCACGATATTATAAAGTTCAAAATCCGACCGCGCAGTGCTACGTGCCTACAATTATATTTACCTACATCTCCGCTCTCTTTCTATCGCATAACTCGTACCTTTTCTGAAGAAATCAGGGTTGTCTGTTTTTAAAAATAATATTATAATCTTTATATTTAATTAACTACATTTTATTTAACTCGAAATAATCTAAGATATTATGTCTTAGTACTATGTAGTATGTAGACTTAATTATCATAAATTCGCGTGTAACTAGTTACGCGTACTTAGATTCGATGGGTCCTGTATCTTAATTATTGAAACTGGTCTATATTACCTACTGAAAGTGCTTGTATAACTAAGTTATTTTTGTAAACAAATGAGGTTTCGAATAGTACAAATCACGAAGCGACACCAACCTACGATGCTTACTATTAGTAATAATTAACACCTAACCTTATTAATTAATGTGTTTTTTTTTCAATGAAATACCTTTATCAATTATACGTCTACGAAGGTAACCCAACTAATACATTCTACTTCAACTAGTATTTAAAACTATTTAAATCATAAGTAATCGTAATTTGACTCTATAATAAATTGTTCAAAATTTAAATCTATAATAAATAATAATAAAACAATTTAAAAAATTTCTTAACTCTCATCGTCCTTCGGGAGCTTAAAGAACCTTAACCACAGAATATATATTAGTTGTACCAACCTTAACTCCAAAGCATTAACGCGCACATTATCTGAGAATTTTAAATACTCACGCGCGCGTTCCGCAACGGAAATTATGCCTCGAAATTTCGGCTCTTCGCGTAATTTATAGTGTCTCGCATCAGACGTAAGCGGCTGGACGTAATTTCGGTCACGTAAATTACGCCGGTGTAATTCAGCCTAGTGTGTTTAGACCCATTGACGCGAAACGACCAAAAGTGTCTAAACACACTAGGCTGAATTACGCCGGCGTAATTTCCGCCGCAAATGTCAAACGTATACAAAACGCGACGTAATAGTGTGTCACCTCTAGTATTCGGCCCGTATTTTGTATGTAATTTAAACGCGGCGTAAACGCGGCGGAATTTACGCCGGCGTAATTCAGCCTAGTGTGTTTAGACCCAAAGACGTGGATCCGCCGTGGTGCACGTGATAAAATGTCTTACTTTTAGCTTGTACGTTACATGTTACGTCACGTACATAGTATACTTTCTGTAAATATATATTATGAATAGGTTCTATGTATAGGTCGAAGAAACTTTAATTTGCTAGTTAATAAAAGATAGTAAGTCATAAGTGAATCTGTAAAGAGCTGGAGATGAAATCGAACCTACAAGAATCAAAACTAAAAGTGGCTAGCTTGATTTTATAAAAAATTTCGGAAAACCAGTTTTTTCGAATGTAAAGCTTACGGTCTTATTTTGAAAATAAACATATACAGGTTTCAATTCTCTCACGAACTAATTATAGCCTTAACCAAACAAAACATTCCCAAGAAATGTTAATAACATAAAATAAGTAAGTAGGTTAAAATAAAGATCAAATTCGTGATAGTTTTTAGGCTACGGTTACAAAACATTGGTGAGATCCAAATAATCGTGGAAAAGATGATAATAGTTTCAGAGCATTTCCAATAACCGTTACAACAATAAATGGAGATGACATCAAAACCGGTTTAAAAGCTTGAAATGACACAAATTCAGTATCAACAAGTCATCCATATGAATATTATTAATGCAAAAGTGTGTCCGTCTGTCTGTCTGTTACCTTTTTATTCCCAAACCGCTGAACCAATTTTCCTGATATTCGGTATTTTGGCGGGTGAAAACACGCATGACAGGAAAATCGCCTTAAAGTAGCGACGTTAAAAAGAAATGATATTTACTTGGAGTACACTTAGAAGCTACTAGGACAATTTTGATGAAAGTTAAAAGCCAAAAGTCTCTTAGTGCTATTTTTTGGTTCTGTACGTACACTGCTCTGGCGCCTATTTTGTAGTGTCCATTCATTGGTGTGTCCTGTCAGAAGTAAAGTAACTCAGAAGTGCATGCAACCGAGAAACATCGTCGCCTACAAAAAACACCATAAGCGTGTACAAAAACTCTTGGTATTCCAGCCCAATGAATAATTCATACATCCATTTGTCTGCTTGACTTGAGCAATTATACCCACGCCTATTGTAGCTGTAATCGAAGTCACGATAAATCTTCTTCAACCAGGAAGGCATTACAGACAGGTGGAATTTGAGGCGCTTGATCATTTTACAATACCAGCAAAGGGTTCGTTGTGTTGAAAATTAAGGGATAAGAAGAGAAATAATATGATTTTTCAGAATTTAAACTTAACTTTAGATTTAAACCTGAACTTCTTAATTTAATTTCTACTCCTGTATTCTCTCCTTCATCTTTCTCTATATTCCTTCTTACTTATTTGGTTAAGCATGCTTAGCATATTCCATGGGCTCCTGAGACCGAATCCTTGCTACAAACAGCGACTCTTATGCTGGAAAAAAAACCTAGATTCTGTTGAAACGCCTATCTGCAACTCGAACCCTTAAAGAATTAATCGGCAGCAAAAAGTGTTCATTAAAAGTATATTTTACCATATGGATCGAAAGATCCAGAAACTCTGTAAGGTGAATTACAAAATTAGACAAAATATCCAGATAATTCCAGAAAAATTCGGATGAAACTAGTTTCATGAAGCACTATCCGATTCGATCCAGTTAATTCTGCTATTGAAGAGCACACGAGGAGTAGAAATGTTATAACCGTGAAAGAATTTGGTTTTTAAAGGTCTAGAATTACGGTCAAGGCAGATTTGAACCCACTTCCACCATGAATCATAATCCTTGGCGTGGCGTGGGATGCACAATTGATCCAAGATGCGTAACTGTTTGAGATTGTCAAAACATATCATATTATGTTTATAAGGACTACACTGATGTTTTTTATATAAAAAAGGAGCAAACGGATCACTTGATGGAAAGCAACTACACGGGTTGCCCATGGATAGTCGCAACATTAGAAGAGCTGCAGGTGTGTTGCTGGCCTTTTAAGGTGACGCCGCGTTAAAGTAAGAAACCGTGTTGGATATGTTTTAGATAGAAAACAAGCAATGGAACAGCAAAAAATGGAAAGGGCGTAAGTGACAACAAGGTTTTTATCGCGTAATTTAAAAACCATAAATACATTTCATATAAGCTATGCACATATTAAAGTGTATGCTTCAACCAATTTATGTACAAATTTTGGAACCTTAAATCACTCTCCTCTATTGGAAAAATAGGAATCCCTTTTTTTACAGAGGTCTTTTCGATTGATAATTCTGTGTTATAAAAGTTGTCCAATCGTGTTATGCTATGGGTAATTCAAAGACAAAGATATGATGAATACTGATAATGAACTTTAGTTTCTTAGCTTTAGTCATTGCTGAGAAAAATTGGCATTGCTACAGCCAAATTATCAAGGCGTCGTCTTAAGAGAGAATATGCTGTCTTCTCGAAGAGAATATCTTCTTGAATATAATCATATTGTATATTATGAGCTTGAAAAGTACAAAATGGTGGCTATATTTAAGGTTGTCAGAGAGGGTGCCTGAAGAACTTGATTGAGGGTAGTATTTTGAGGGAAGAGAAGTAAGATAACTGTCATACTCATAGTTATATATTGTGTTCACAAAAATATCATCGTCTTATTCGTCAAGGATGTTAGAGCTGTGCAACACCATAATGTATATGGGAGTTTCACCCTAAATTGGGGCAGTGTACTAGGATGTAGGTAGGTACTAAGACGCCCAAAATTTTCCTGCAAAGGGTATGTGTCAGTTCATTTTTATTCATAACGACTCAAAACTAAATTACATCTTTTTGCATAAGAAATACATTACTTACGCAAGAGGATGCACATTGAACTGAATTAAAATTAACAAAAGTAGCTAAGATGGGCTTGAAATCTCACTTTTAGTATGGCACTAAAAAACTAAAATGTAATAAATATAAGAACTGTGTATTTGTTTTAACTTCTACCATGTTCCATTGCGCAAAGCTACCGTCGGGTTTTATAATGAAGTAACAACATACTCATAATAACAGTCCGGGTTATAAGACTCCTTGGTGTAATCCTTGGCCTATAAAAATATTCCTCGAAAAGCCACTAAAGGGGTTCAACAGGCTAAGAAACACTTTGTAAGCACATCACGTGCACATCCGCAAAAAATGAAGCCTAAGTGTAATAACATGGTGCGAAACAGGAAAACGTGCCGAAGCGTGATTTACATGAGTGTAGATTTCATTTTGGGACTGATCTCATTCATCATCATCATCGTTATTGTCACCGACAACTCGTAAGAGTGAAGACGATACTGGCCATTTATGTACCCAGTAGGGAACGTGCAGTAACTAAAGGTCAGGTCAAACTTGCAGCAGATATCATGTAAATAATACAGCAGAAGATGTTGCCTATAAAAATGTAGAGCAATTTAATAAATTTAAGTATACATTAAAAGGTTTTATGCTTTGGATCTATAAGTCCTTCGTTTGGGGACTTTAATCGTAACATACATCAAACTAATTTGGAATAAGATCTATAAACATAATATGTCCAGTGTTACTCTTACAGCTAAGATCTAATAATTATATAATAATATTATCTCTTCAGCTTAAATACGATAAGCCATTTAAGCTTTAGACTTTTGACTGTTAACAAAATTACAAGTATAGGAAAAAATCCCTCTTAAGAAATTAAATACTTACTTAAGTATCTCTACTTAATACAGATGAAGATTTAGTATTGTCCGAAATGTTATTAAACACAACAATATGGACTCTTGAAAACCTATACTTTAAAAGTTTTTTTCTATAACAGAGGTATAGCAAAATATTTTTGTACACACCGCCTATATCATTATCACATTACCAATAAAAAAACTCCTAATCCTCAAATAACAGCAATTGAAAAACAATTATCCTACATAGATCTTCCTAGTAATCATTGGAAAACAATTAAAGATCTATGCCTTTTAAACGTAGATCCTTAGGCCTTGGCAGTGAGACTATTGTATATAAGGTGTTTTGGACGCCGACAGCAGTATTCCGACGCTAGCTGTACTGTGAAGAGGCACCATGAAATCGGTACGTTAAAGTGGGTCTATCGGTTGGAATAATATTGTTTAAAATTCGGTACGTTAGTAGTTCGGGTAAAGTTGAGTCGGTTGGATTGATTTATCGGTGACTCAAATCGAAAAAAGTGTTGATAAGTTCGGTATTTTGAAAATAGTGAAAATTTTTAAGTAATGGCTATATGTAGTACAAAATATAGATTTAAAATGTGAGAAGTTCAAGAAATTATTTGTAACAAATTTTATATATTATGTATGGTAATCTTTTAATTTATGACTCTATGTAGAGAAATATTTTTTAAACGAGTTTATAACATACGGAGGAAGAGACTCGCTAAAACTCGAGAATGGCTGAACCGATTTGGCTAATTTTAATCTTGAAGTATTCGTGGAAGTCCAGGGAATGTTTATTCATATTGTGAGGGAAGAAATATAATATGGTGTTCATCGGGATATCTAGTAAATTAAAAATTTGAGGACAAAGTAACCATAATTACTACTAGAATCCCCTTGAATTAGTAATCGTTGGTTATAAAAATCGGCCAAGTGCGAGTCGGACTCGCGCACGAAGGGTTCCGTACCGTTATAGAGCAAAAGTAGGGATAAAATTGTGTTTGTTGTATGGGAGTCCCCCTTAAATATTATAAAATTTATTTTGTTTTTAGTATTTGTTGCTGTAGCGGCACCAAAAATACACAATCTATGAAAAATTCAAAAGTCTAGCTGTAGTGGTACTTGAGATACACAGACAGACAGACGGACAGACATTGAAGTCTCAGTAATAGGGTCCCGTTTTTACTTACTTGTCTAGCATTAAAATATATTTAAAGCTAGACAAGTAACATCTTTTATATAAAATTCTCGTGTCACAATGTTAGTTACCGTACTCCGCCAAAATGGCTTTACTGATTTTAACCAAATTTTATATACATATTCAGTAGGTCCGAGAATCCTCTACTGGTTACTTTTTATATTGATAAGTGCATTTGTTGAATAAATAATAGTAAATTATTACAACTCGAGATTGACGGCGACCATTGTTTGTGCGACGGGATAGCGGGGACAGCTAGTATATATCTAAAAAACCGGCCAAGTGCGTGTCAGGCCACGCGCAATATAGGGTTCCGTAGTACCGCTAGTTTTTTTAAATTTTTCTATGGTCAATGAAAGTACATTTATAACGTGTTTTATACTACTAACAACTGTTCCTTGTTGACTACGGAACCCTAAAAAGGCCTTTTATTCTAAACATTCTCAAAATCTCTGGATACTACACATTTTAATTAACCGCCAAATACATAACTACGGGTCTTTCTAAACATGCTCAACATCTATGCATACTACACATCTTATATCTTTAAACGAGCAATTCTTGTATATATATATGTTACCGTTAGAATGCAGAATACGTTAACGTAGGTACGCATTGCCTAGGTAATCTGCAGATTCCTTGATACCATCCGTTAATGTGTGAAATTTAAATTAAAAAGGCTTATATTTGTACTTTACCTAGTCAGTTTTCATTCTCTTTCTTGGTAAAAGCCCTAAAAACTTTGACTTAAGTTTGTCATCCTAACGGTGCGTCCACATTTGTATCATTTGCGCGATCAGATCTCCGATCAGATCACCGTCGTGATCATCGCGCCGTATCAAGTATGCATATCATAGTGTGGACGCCTATTAGATCTTTCTGCCGATCGTGCGTGTATTTGATACGACACGTATCAGATACGCGGTTAATAGCGATCGGGGCGTATCATGATACGCGTATCATTTTGACACGCTTCGATGATACGCGACGGAGATCTGATCGGAGATTTGATCGCGCAAATGATACAAATGTGGACGCACCCTAAGACTGTTTTGTTTTGGTTGGTTTTTTTCTAAGTAATTAACATTTTACTTTAAATTTAATAATTAATTCCTTTGATTATGTCCAAAAAATGATATGAAATCATTCTCTACAACTAAATAACATGTTTTATTCAAGCAAGAACCTGTTTTATGTAATTTAATGAGAATAGAATAAACTTTTTGCACTTTGACTAACTCACCCAGATAATCTGCAGAATACCTTGTTAATCTGCAGTCTAACTGGTTTACGCACATTAGCGGTAACATATATAAATATATAATTGGAATCTCGGAGTCGGCTCCAACGATTTTCATAAAATTTAGTATATAGGGGGTTTCGGGGGCGATAAATCGATCTAGCTAGGAATAATTTTTAGAAAATGTAATTTTATTCGTGTTTTATCGAATACCGAGCAAAGCTCGGTTAAATAGCTAGTTTTAATTAGCCGCCAAATACACTTTCTATTCTTCCACAGATAATCTTCCTCGCGCTTATCGGTGTGTGCGCCTGCGCATTACCCGGAGTGCCCTACAACCCTTACAACCCCACCTACAGGCCCTACTACCAGGACAGGCCGAGAGCGTCCCTGGAACGAAACGCAGCCGTCCTCCGCTCAGTATCAGATGTGAACGAAGGAGGATATTACTACGCTTATGATACTGAAAATGGTAAGTTTATGATAATCCAATAATAATAATTGGCATTGTACCATCAAGGAAATTGATTCCTAATCAGTTGACAGACCAACGTCATTTGGTCGAATCATATCAATTCAGTGAATTGTAATCTGCCGGGTGGGTTTGACGTAACGCGGCCAAACTACGTAGGTACCCCATCTGCCCAGGAATCAACTTCTCTGATAGTACATGTACTTAAGCTAAGCATAGTTCAGTATGAGAATCTCATACTGAACTTAATCTCTTATCATCTGATGATAAGAGATATGAATTTCAAAGCGAGAAGCGACACTCTAAAGGCTACTTATGTTTTTGACTACCCCTACTGTGTACTTATATAGTAGCACTAATTTGCCAGTTATAGTGCTACTGTAGCACTACTTACTTTTAATACTGATAAACAATACAATAAGCTGCATTTATTTGCAATAAACGAAGAGTCTGTTAAAAAAAAAAAAAACATCTTTGAGAAACACGTAGATAAAACTTTCAAGAATATTATAACTCGCAAGTCGCGATAGTGAGTGTAAAACATCTTACGATGACTCTTTTAACCGGCCTAGTTTACTTACCTAAAGGACAATAGACATACCTGGTTTGTATCTTTTTGAGACGTGGAAAGATAGCTTTTTGTTGCATCGCATAACGACGTGAAAATTTGAACTGTGCTATGAGCTGTGAGTTGGGACCAATGTTTTAATACCATGGTCCATGTGTAAATTGCCGAAATATTGCAAATCAGAATCAACTTAAAAATTTGCTTTGTTATTACGATTTCTCTGTAAATTGTATCTTCTTGTGCGGTAATTAAAGTTCCGTTGGATGGCATCATGGAGGGATTGTATCGCATCGCCGCGTCAAATTGTTAATTGACCCTAAGGGTTGATTCAGACCGCAACGCGACGCGTAGATGCATTTATAAATGTATATATGTCTCACCCAATTGAAATCTGTGAAATCCATACTTTATACCGCACCGCGCCTCGCCTCGCCTCGTCGCGTTGCGATCTGAATTGACCCTAAGTTCGCGACACTCCTATGTCTTTTTAATCCTGTAACACTTCCTTTACCAACACTACCACATTTCTACAGGAATCTCAGCTGAAGAAACTGGCCGCGAAGCCAACGGCATTCAGGCTGCTGGCGGCTACTCGTACACCGGTGATGATGGCCAGGTGTACAGCATCAGATATACGGCTGATGCCAACGGATTCCAGCCGGTGGGAGCCCACATCCCCACACCACCCCCCATCCCTGAGGCCATCGCTCGAGCCCTCGCGGAGAACGCGAGAGATGAAGCGAGCGGGATCTTTGATGATGGTGAGTTTTATGTTTTTATCCAACTACGAAGAAAAAGAAAGAATAATTTTGGTAGTCTACTATCAGAGAAATTTATTCATAGGCAGATCAGATCTTCGTAATTAGGTCGCGTTACGTCAAACCCAGCTGTCACATCACGATTCACGACTAATATTGAATTGACATAACCCGACTAAATAATAGGTCGATGGTATAATATACTAATATTCATAAATTATTTGTATGTCTGCCTTCGTATTGGCTAATCTAATAAGTAGTTATATCAATAAAATAAGTAATGATGCTGTAGGTCACTTGGGTGACATAGGCTCTGTTGTTAAGCATCTGACGTGATCATATTAATATTTTCTCCTAACCATTAATACCACTATTCACGCTGATGAAATAAACAAACCTGCACACAAAACATACAAATATATTATTATAGTGCCAAAATTCTGCGGAAGCCAAGTCTTTAAAAAATAATTAATATTTACCTTTCCCACGCAATCATAAACTTAACTTCATCTAATTTTGCATTTTGTTTACTACTTAAATGTGTTTAAACAATAGATAATTACCACTCAAAATGAGTATTACTAAAGCTAAAATTACTTCAATTACACTAAAAGTCCTAATAAAGGTTTGAGTGACAGGACACGCAGACAAAGACCTTATTAAGGACATAAGTGCGATCTAATCAAACTGTCACTCTTAGGAGCTAATGTTCATAATAGAGCCTATGTGAATAGTACATTTCATAATATTACTAGGAGTCGTCCGTAATTTTTAAAATTACACATTTATTACCCCTTTTTTGTTGCAGTAATATAAACAGTTTTTACCGGTAATTAAATAATCCGTTTACCTACATTCCAAACATAAAAATCTGTACAGTTGTAGCGTGAAGTCGAGGCATAGCCTATCAAGGCCCGTAAGGCCGATTTATGGGCCGCGATAACAAAAGATTTCCAGGAATTGGCGATCGACGGAACTTCAACTTTAGGCAAAATGGAGGAAAAGCTTTACTTTACTTCAGCTTTCTGTAAAGCCATCATTGTCTAAAGTTTCAAAAGCCTTAGAAATAAAATTAGCAAAATCACTTTAAGATAAATTGTCGAAACGAAGACTTTGAGATAAATTGTCTAGTGGCGAAATGTAAACACGATAGGAAGAACAATAAATAATATTATTATTATTATTTGAGTTTTCAAAATATTCTAAAAGAGTTTATTTCAAAAAATTTAATTAAATAATTATACACTTTCCTTTCAATTATTCCACTTTATTTGGAAAGTGTATAATTATTTATTTGAACACGAATTTCCACCAAGAATTGTAATTTCTTTTTGGAGTTTACTCCTTAAGAATCGATTTTCATATATAAGGCGCCCGGTATAAGAAAAATCCGAGGGTTAAAACCTACTAACAAGTAACGAAAATGTGTCACGTTTTTTCTAATTTGTTTTAACAAGATTTGAATGCACAATCCTTTAAAGTTTAAAGAGTGGGTATTCCCGGGTGAATATTAGGTATACATATAGAATGTACACATTATTCAGATAAAAAAGTAGTAGAGTAGTAGATTAGTTCAAATTCGGGGAGGGGGTAGCCGAGGTGTTGCCTTTGATGTTAGAAGAAACCCCATTCCTCTAGGCCTATTGGGAGCGGAGTTATGGCCACATTAGTAAGACGTTTGACAGTTGCCGAGCTGTCAATGTCAAAGTTTGAATGCTTGTAACTCGTTAACTATTTATCCTGGATATGGGTTTCTTCAGCTTGATCTTCCTGGATTTTTCTCCTCTATTCGATTCTGGCCTTAGAATTGAGAAAAAAAATTTGATGTAAACTCCAGTCGTGCGTCGGAGCTGACACACTTTTATTTTCTTTAATTATTCTACATTCAATATCATAACCAAAAAATTACTCATGTTAAATAGAATATTAGAGGAATAATAATTGTACCTAATCATTTTGTGCAAATAAATTGTAAAATATTTTAATAATTACTATATTGTAGTATTTGCTACGTTGCTATTTATTATGATCAAGGCGTTCTCTTTATATCTTGCTATCTTTTGCCTGCAGCTCCGTTCAGGAATCAGTACTTTTGGGCTAAAATTACTTTTCACATATGTTTATAAAGAGCCGAAACTACTAAAAACTCTTTATTTTTTGTAATTGGTTAAAAAATTAGATTTTTTGTGTAATAACTAAAATTTCTCAACGGGGTCCCAAATTATAAATAAGTCCCATTAGTAATAAAATAGTCATACAGTGAATAAATATATAATATAATGTTATAAATATTATGTCTGTCTTTATCTTGTACATTGGAAACGACGTATTATGACATACAAAGACAACGGACCTTCAATTAGTTACACAGTGTACTACTAGATGACGTCCGCAACTCCGTTGTGCCAAAATTCATTAATTGCGCGGGAACTGTACATTTTATAGTATAAAAAGTAGTTTCGGTACTCAAGGTATCTCGATACCAAATTTCAGCAAAATCTGATCCGCGCATAGGACGTGAAGAGGTAACAGACTGCAGACAGACAGATAAACAGACAGACATACTTTAGCATTTATAATATTAGTACGGATATTAAAATTTTAATAACAATCTATGTTACCCTATAATCCAGTGAAAATTAATTATAATTGAAATCAGTTTTCGATGTCGAAATACTAAACACTGGGTTTGTAGCTGTCATGTCTTCCAACATGACATCTCATTATTCAATTTACTAAATACCATCGTGCAGTGATTGTTTCACACTATTATTATTATTGTAATATAGCCTCCGTAGTGTAGTAGTTAGCATGGCTCTTGACTTATGTCGTGGGTTCGATCTCTACGTTAAAAGAACTAAAATGTTGTTTCCTTTGGTTAGGAAAATACAGGAATACTATATTGTTTGATAAAATGATCCATGCGGCGGATGAACATGTAAAAAATCGGTCCTGTGCTTGATTCTCGCTAGTCGTACTTGTCATCAATTCCACCGGGTTCAGAGAGAAAAAGAAGAGTGCTCTTGTATGCTACGCACATATTTACTGTACCACTGTTGATCCTGGTGTCACAGGAGTTGCATTGGTGGGAATGTGGGGTGGGCCATTTGCCTTCTTAAAAAAATACCCACATATTTAAACACTTTACTTACTTTTGCGATCTGGCCTGATAATGAATCCAGCCGACCATATGCTGAATACTTTAAATCACTTCTGCGAGTAAAAGGCTTTAATGAAACCGGCCACCATCGCCGAAACCAGTGTAGGAGACATTCTATTATTCTACTTCTAATTCTTCTCTTTCCAATTTCAGGAAGCTACCACTCAGGTAAATACGACTCTGGGATCTTCACTGCGCGCGCGCAGAAGCCCTATGTGCCCGTACCCGTGCCCGCCTACCGACCTTACCGACGATTCTAAATAGTGCCATATAGTTACAGTATTGTATATAATATTTAAGCAGTGTAAGCAATAAATCACGTGATATTTATTGTTTTTTCATTTATTTGCCTTTAGTTTTTTTTAAGGTTTTAGTTTGTACTACATCATAGTTATAATATATGGGAAACCTGTTAATGGCTTTACTGTTTGTTAAACGCTCTTTGTAAATTTTATAATTAGTATGTAAACTGTTGGTTTTCATAATAAATAAATAAATAATAATAATAATAATAAAATATTTGGAGACCTTCAAAAGTGAGGCTGCACTAGGCTACGCTGGAGAGGAGCGATGCGACACGTTTCGGCCTTTCTTTTTTGAAATCGTATGAGGTAAGCTGCACTACGCGACATCAAAGCGATGCATCAGAAAACGTCAGTACCTACTATAATATAACGTGAAGCGTCGTGTTGCTCTGCTGCAGCGTAAGGGTGCGTTTCCACTGAAGCGGAGCGGAGCTTAGCGGTGCCCGAATTGACCAATCGTGCTATTCCATCGTGATTAGTCAATTCGGCACCGCTAAGCTCTACTCCGCTTCAGTGGAAACGCGGCCTAATGTCGGTTAGTAATGTCTCGCCTTTAGAAACATGGGAAAAATTGTAAAAAGGCAAATAATGGTGGTGCCTTTGTTTTCATACCTTCTTTGAATTTTACTTCTTTAAAATACTTGAAAAAAGAACTGATAAGTGAGGACCATAGGGAAAAAAGAAAAGTGATGCAAGCCTCTGATTTGCGTTCAATAGCAAACAGAACATTTTTTGAGAACATGTTCAATAAATATTGGAGGCGGTAACCTGACATGTTAATTAAAGATTAATTAATAGATATACAGTGAAACATGTTGGGATTATCCTTATGTTGCAGAATAGTAAATGTTATCCTTAAATGTCGAAATTAGTTATGAGGGTTTAGAGATTGCTATAAAAGTAAATTAAGTTACAACACTTTTCTTCTCTTCTATTAAAGTATGTTTTCAAGTGTCAATACAGCCCCTTTAGCACTCAATAATAATTATAAGTACAAGATGTGGCTCACAATTAAATGCGCTAAAGTCATTCCATCATTTTTCCGGGATAAATTTTAATTTCTTACAATCCGATCGATAAATTTTAAACGTGGGAGAGCTATGTTTCGGCAGGAATGGGCCGGCTCGACCGGAGAAATACCACGTTCTCACAGAAAAGCGACGTGAAACAGCGCTTGCGCTGTGTTTCGCCGAGTGAGTGAGTTTACCGGAGGTCCAATCCCCTACCCTATTCCCTTCCCTACCCTCCCCCATTACCCTATTCCCTCTTAAAAGGCCGGCAACGCACCTGCAGCTCTTCTGATGCTGCGAGTGTCCATGGGCGACGGAAGTTGCTTTCCATCAGGTGACCCGTTTGCTCGTTTGCCCCCTTATTTCATTTAAAAAAATCCTTCACGGATTTATCCATTCCAAATTTTGACAAAATCACTTGAGGAGAGTGGAGATAGACGGAAGTACACTTTTGCATTTTAAATATGAAGTACATACTACATAATCATAATACATACTATTATTGAAGTTAGAAAATTCAATAGATTTTATTATAAAAGTCGGACCAAAAACAAATTTACTCGCTGAAAATATAACCAAAATTTCTAAAATTTGGTTAAAAACAAGGACAATATAATCTAAAGACATCCTTGACGAATAAACCTACGATTACAAAACTTACAATTTATGTTGTTGTGCCGAGGAGTTGTATATAAATCACAATAACTTTAACCACACAAAGAGCCATAACTCGAGTTTTTTCAAAATTTATTAACTTATTTATGGCATGAAGCTTTAATGATTTAAATTTGTAAATATTTCCAATTTAAATGCATCAACGTATATGGGTTTGACCTCAGAACAGCCTTCAACCTTAAAGGCTTATGGGTGGATCAAATGACTAGCATTTGACGCCTCCGAGTTTTGGTTAATAGGTTAATATGTGGTATCTGATATTGAGATCAAAACTCCAATTCTGGTAATTAATTTTATTAAATTAAATAATAACCGTCTTGACATTATCTTGATATCATTTACTGATGATTCTGGACATTCAGACGATTATGAAACATCATAATAATATTGTCATCTATTCATACTTGTGTATAATATAAATGCCAAAATGTGTCTGTCTGTCTGTCATCTCTTCACGTTTAAACCTTTGACCTTTGGATATAAGAGAATTGTTTTTTCGGACAAAATTGCGCATTCCGTGCTTTAAACGCGAACAATGTTCTAAAATATAACACTGTATATGAAATCTATGAATATGTAATGTAATATCGGTCGTTTCTCACGCCTCTTTGTCTTTGAACTGTATCCTCTAATTCTTTGGCAAATTGCTCCTCGACCCATTGTCCAAAGATTAAGGCATTGTTTGAATTTTACAAGACAATCTCTGAATATTTAAAGGCTGTAAAAATGGTGTGTTTTTATCGCGGCAAAATCTCTATTTTTTAGGTTACGTCCTTTCGTCACCAACACAGCTATTCGCATTTTAATCAATTTTAAAAATATTTAAGTTATTAAATTGTTGATTGGAATTAAAAGTAGAAACCTAAAAATTCATTTTATATAGTACCGAAAATAGTTTTAAAACCATACAATATTATTATTGTTTTGTCATACATAATATTAAGGTTACCAAAAATATTTTAATGATTTATAATAATATAATGATGACTCTTGTAACATTTTCAACAATAATGATATAATTTAATTCGGCTTTATTTGAAAATAACAAAGCTGTAAACTTTTAACAGACTTATCAATGTATAGATAGTGCAATATAATTATTTATTTATTTTTATTTATTTATTCTCTTTATGTACAAAATTAAGACATAATATTTATAAAAGTGACAATATGACATTGGCGTACCTACTTATCTCTTTAAGAGATATCTCTTCCAGCAAACCATAAACAGAAGTGGATATAAAATGATGTAAAAACAGGGCACTGTACACTAAAGACACAATATTTAAACTAGTACAATAAAGTAAAATACAATAATTATTATAGTATCAGACTACAAGTAAGTTCTAATAAAAAGATTGTAGAATTCTGTAGTTACTTAAAATAATAATATTTGATCCTAGATTCTAGAATCTAGACTATACCTTGTCCTAGCCTAAACCAACAGATTTGGAATGCTTTGCATGTTTTTGACTATATAATATATTTCCAGGCTTCAAAACCTGTTAGGAGAACCATAATACCTACTGTAATCGGCGAAACATGGCGGTAGTGGTCTTGACTCCCTGTCAAAAACTTGTCATTTTCTATATAAACTGCGATTGACAATGAAGTGTCAGATGAAGTCAATCGCGGCTTTGTATAAAAATGACAAGTTTTTGACAGGGAGTCAATGACCGCTACCGCCATGTTTCGCCAAATACAGTATAGTTACAAGATTTTCATAGTTTAGCTACAATTTTTCAAGACTTATTTTGTTAATAACTTAGTTAGGCAGTAACTCTAAAAGTATATTATTGACCGACTTCCAAAAAGGAGGAGGTAATACGTTCGGCTGTTTTTTATCTGGTGTTTCTCAAAAGTTCGTAGCTCTGTCCAAAAAGTGTACCACATGTGCAGTGGTATGGCACATCTTGTTACCTAAGATTACCGCATGGGCCAGACTCACTATAAAATTAGCGACTACATAAACTGTGGACAGGGCAAAAATTTGTAAAATTAAATAAATATTATGATTAATAATATTTATTTAATTTATCAAAATACGTTTCATAAAATTCGATATCGCAGTCCTCGTATATATATAATCCAATAATAATAATTATTATTGTCTATATAGTTTATTTCTTTGGATCAAGTCTCATGTTATTTTTTTTCCAGTTTTTGCAGAATAAATCTATATAATATACTAGATGTCCCGCGCGGCTTCGCCTGCGTAAATTAGGAATTTTACGAAAACCGTACATTTTCCTGCAAAAAAAAAAATGAAAAGTTCAGTAGTTCGTGAGACCCTTTCTAACAATTTTCCCGGTTTTTTCCACATTTTCCTCTGTTTCTTCGGTCTTATTAGTCTTAGTGTGATAATATATAGCCTTCCTCGATAAATGAGCTATCTAACACTGATTTTTTTTTTAATCGGACCAGTAGTTCCTGAGGTTAGCGCGTTCAAGCAAACAAACAAACTATTCAGGTTTATAATATTAGTATAGATTTTTTAAATCGCTTGACAAACTCGAGTCTCGATCTAAAAGACTATGAAATGTACCAATAATAGGGTCATAATCATGGGACGATGCGTGGTATAATATGGTAGTGATGATGATAATGATGATAAATGTAATTTGCATAGTAGCATCTGCTTTTCGTTCTTAAAACAATACCGAAACTCCCAAACTCGTATCTATAAAGAGTCAGGAGTTCCCTCAGCACCTTCTGAACCATGATATACTTCGGTGCAAAATCTTATACATGTTTCCATATAAATTTTGAGGAGTTCCCTCGATTACTAATGGATTCTTTCATCAGGTTACCACTTTTGTGAACGTGGTACTAAATTGGGATAATACCCTATACCCAAAAGAAAAATTTTGAAAATCGGTTCTCAAACGGCGGAGTAATCGTTAAACATAAATAAACGAACATAACATGATGGATGAGACTCCATTTTGAAAGTCGGTTAAAATTGTAGTCTATGTGTTATTCTGATGTATAAGCTATATTAATGTAAAGTTCCATTAAAATCCGTTCAGTAGTTTTTGCGTGAAAGAGTAACAAACATCCATACATACATCCTCACAAACTTTCGCCTTTATAATATTAGTAGGATAAAACTTAAAGGTGACTATCATAACTTAAAACTGACATGGTGATCTATCAACGCACAGCCCAAACCACTGGACATTTTGGCATGCAGGTTTTATGACGTAGGCATCCGTTAAGAATGTATTTTGATCAATTCCACCTCCAAGGGGTTAAAATAGGGGATGAAAGTTTGTTTATAAATAATACTTCTTAGCACGAGCGAAGCCGCGGGCAAAAGCTCGTCTAGAAATAAATACAATAAATTAAACTTATAATAATGTAGGCAATCTTACCTCCTTGAAAAAAAAGCATTGAGTCTTCTTGATCTACAGAACAGCATATTTTCAAAAAACTGGTTCTAATAAAGTTTACACATCAAATTTTAATATTACCCTTCATATCCTTAGAACATTAAAATATTTACTGGGTTTAAGAAATTCACGAGTTTTTTTCAGAAGTTTTCAAGTCCATTGTTTATGTAGTTCTTACTCTACTTGAAAGAAATAAGAGCAGTAATAAAGTTTTGTTGTTGTCGACGTATAAAAGCGGAAGTGGTGATATTCGGGTACATTTCTTACTATACCAACATGAGACTGGTAGGTTAATTTGTTGTTAAGTGCTTTGAAACTGTGTGAATGAATAGAAATTTGTTTTTAGTGTTTATTGACTTAATTTTTAGTACTAGTGTATTTTTAATTGCTTATAACTGAATGAATTAACTTTCATTAAACATTATTAACATGGAATTTGTCACCTTGAGATAACATTTTGAAATATGCACAATACAAAGTTTATAGTAAGCACTATATAGTTAGCACTTTCGGATTTCCAGACCACACAAATAATGAAATTGATAAATCTTCGAGTAATTTTAAACAATTTCAACAAGTTGGAGAACGATCAAATCCATCCATGATTACGCCATGGTCTCTGGAATCAGAGTCAAAAAAGTTGTCGGGAGAAATTATTGGCTTAACGTTTACTGTTTTATCTAAGATCAGTTCTATAAAGATTATATAATTTGTCATTTCCTTTTGCAGATAATATCAATACTTGTAGTAGCATCTTTTGCAGCTTCAGAAGATTACTATGGACCACCACCCAGTCCATCACATTCACAGATTTATTCCAATCAAGCACAATATAGCCCAATAAATTACCAACAGGAAGTAGAAAAACCTATCTACGAAAATCACCAATATGCCGATGAGCAAAGTAGTCAAAGGCCTAAGCAAAATCTACAGCAGAAATATATTGTGATGACTTATAAGCATGAACCACAAATTCAAGATGTATATAGCTTTGGCAACCAAAATTTGAATGACAATATGTATACACATGTAGCAGAATATATACAAAACAATAAAAATATAGTAGTTAATAATAGTGAATGGACCGATAGTAAAGAATATGCTATACAACAAAACACAATAGCACCTGCCAATCATATTGAATATGCTAAACCACAGGTTGAGTATAAAGCTAAAACCCCAAAGATACTTGAACATCAATTTCATACAAATGGTCATGCATATGAATATAGTTATCATACAGAAAATGGTAAGTGTGAAAATAGTTATTCTTACAAACAAGTAACTTGGTAAAAATAACTGAATATTATATTAATTAAATGAAGCACATAATATTGAAGTTATGTGTTGATAGAATAATACTAAAAACAAAATAAAATTAATATTAAAGGGGGGCTCCCATACAACAAACGTGATTTTTTGGCCTTTTTTGCTCTATATCAATAATGGCAACAGGTAGGTACGTGACTTTTTCAAAAAATCCTTAGTTATATGTGTCCTTTAATATTTAATAATAATATTAAAATAAAATAAAAAATTAAGGAGGGCTCTCATACAAGGAACACAATTTTTGGCCTAATTTTGCTCTATAATGGTACGGAACCCTTCGTGCGCGAGTCCGACTCGCACTTGGCCGATTATTAACATACATAATATAAGGTGATTGTACATTTATCAGCACGCACGCGCCGAACGCGCCGCATTTTAGAATTTGTTGTATGAAAATATTATAATGTGAAACCTCGCACATTCGCCCGCACCGCACGAGCCGCATTTCCTGAACTATGCAGTGCGTTCGTCACGAACGCTGCTGACAAATGTGCGATCAGCTTAAATTAAACATTACATACAAATACTAGACAGGGTCAGTAAAACTAACATTGAAATAATACTGATTTAATAATAATTAACAATACTGAAATAAGTTTAACGATAACAATTACTAACAATTAAAAAACAACTATAATGGTAGCTAGCGGATAGATAGATATAGAAGATCTAAGCCACATTTCATAATGTCTAGGGTTGAAAAAACTGGTATATTTTCTTGCCTCAAATTTTACCAACATATTATGTTTCCAGGTATCCAAGCACATGAAGTTGGTGAGACAGGTAAAGCCTCCGCCGTCAAAGGAGCTTACAGCTACGTGGGTGACGATGGGAAGTCCTACACAGTGACGTACATAGCTGATGAACATGGGTTCAGGCCGCAGGGTGATCATCTACCAACCGCACCACCGATACCAGCTGAAATAGCACAGGCTTTGGAGAAGAATGCCAGAGATGAAGCTAATGGGATTGTTGATGATGGTAAATTATTATAATTATTCATATAGGAAGGTAATTTTCAAAGTTGTTGCACGCGTAGACAGACTTTTTTTTGTAGTTTTTTGTGTTTTTGCGGCGTATTTGCTCTTGTAGGCAAAGTTGCTCCACTGGTTGTTCCAATTTCTTGGCATTGTCGTTACTATTTTAAGTTATTTAACCATGATTGTCATTAGACTTTAAAAAAAATCAAAATCCTGCAAAATTAGGACTTTTCTTTTTTTTACATATTTTACATATCAGGTGTATCTTAAAGTCATCTTCTTACAGCCTTCAGGCTTCTTTTCTTTTTTAAAGAAGGCAGGTCGCTGTAGCCCTGACGTCACTGCGACCCATGAGGGTCTATTGTAACTAAAGCCTTCAGACTTTGTTGTAACTTATTTTAATTCAAGTTTTTCTTCCAGGTCAATACCACGAGTACCACCAACCACAAATAGATCAAGGCAACCAGAAAATCCAGCATCAAGAAGAATACACCATCGTAGATCAACATGGTTACTACCACTAGTATTATAGTTGTTTTTAATTGTTAGTAATTGTTATTGTTAAACTTATTTTAGTATTGTTAATTATTATTATTATAAAATCAGTATTATTTTAATGTTATTTTTATTGACCCTATCCAATATTTGTATGCGTTTAATTTAAGCTGATCGCACATTTGTCAGCACCGTACGCGACGAACGCACCGCATAGTTCAGGAAATGCGGCTCGTGCGGTGCGGGCGAATGTGCGAGGTTTCACAATATTATATTTTCATACAACAAATTCTAAAATGCGGCGCGTTCGGCGCGTGCGTGCTGATGAATGTACGATCACCTTATATCATGTTACATGTTAAAAATTGAAAACGTCTTTACTACCCGAATAATAAGTTTTAATTATAATGGAAAGCGAATGTTTAAAATGTTGTCTTTACCACGATGAATCAATTAATGATATTTCTCAAGTGAAAATACAAATACTTTAAGCTCTAGCGTGCCGAAAAATACTTTTATATTTAAAAACTAAAGACAACTCCATTGCGCTAAAATTCGTTTATAGCGCGAAAATTGTACTTTTTTCCGAGATAAAATGCGTCCTATGTCCGGGAAACATCCGTGACTTTTCTCCCATACCAAATTTCATTAAAATTGGTTCTGCGGTTTGGGCGTGAAGAGATAACAGACAGTCACACATTCGTATTTATATTATTAGTATGGATTTCGCAAAACATAGCCATTTTACTAGTAAAATACAGTGTGTAGAGTATGGTTTTTGCTTACGAATAATAGAGATGATAAGTAATAATTATTATTTAGTTTAGAAAGCGTAACGTAATTACTCATAGAAGATAAAGTCATTAAATAAGTTAAAGTTAGAGTTGTCTAATAATTAAAATGATGTTGTATTTAATAATAACTTTAATAACTCATTATGTAATATTACTTTACGTTACGTGAAACTCCAATAAGATTTTGTAGAGTTTATGAAAAATACTACTAGATGACGCTAGCAACTCCATCGCGCCAAACTTCGTTTATTGCACGGGAACCGTACATTTTGTTGACGATAAAAAGTATCTTATGTCCTTTTTATTTCCGTACTGAATTCCAGCAAAATCGGTTCAGCGGCTTAGGCATGGTAATAGGTAATAGTCAGACAGACACACTTTCGCATTTATAATAATATTAGTTTGGATTAGATACTGCGTAATGTGCTCAAATCTAAAAATTCATCTACCTATTACATATTTAGTTGGGTTAGATATATCAAGGCAGTGTTTTTAGTGATCGTTAAGGTTTCATCCCGATCAAAATACGTGGGTCCACAATCTATAGATATGAATTAGTTTTTCTGATAGTAAATAACTTGAAAACGTAAAAACTAAAAACACAATAATCACAAGGATAGTAAATATAGCATGAACTGGCCTTTGAATAAGGCTTTATTGAAACAAAAAATAACAAGTTTAAAAGCTACTATATACTACTATAAAGTAATTAGGGGAAATACATAATGCTAGACACTGAACAAACAGAATTACTCTAATTATTTCTCAACACTGTAAATTTTATAAGCTTCTTATGCTATCTGTTGATGTGAAAAAATATATTAGGGACGCCTTCGGGAACAAAATTTTAAAATGGGATCAGTTTTCGTAAATGATGTGACTGCGTCGTCAATTTCTTAGCAAATAGGTTAAGGAAGGCGAAATTTTGCACGTAAGTTTTGAATATATTTATAAGATTTTTTGTAATTTCTTTTGATTTGATTGGATTAATGATCATGTTGTTTACACTGATTAATGTTTATTTATGATCTTTTATCCATTTTCCCTAACAATATAAAGGGTGTCTACTATTAGTTCTTGAAAATGTAAAAAACCTAATAGATGACATGGATCTCATCTTTTAGTTTTGCAATACATACTAAAGTTATTTTGTAGTTTATTCTACTGCAAATATCTTCACTACTCTCTAAAAATATAATTCTATTAACAAACTAAGAACTTAGAACTACTGTACCTAAAAATGGACATGGTGTCTAATATTAGACCTTGTACTGATCTAAAAATCGATTGCTTTAGTTTTGTAGCAGTAAAAAGAAGAAAAAGGAGAGCTGAGAACAGAAAGAAGAAAAAAGAAGAGGCAAAAGAAGCATGAAGACAAAAGACTGAAAATAAATTTGCTAGGAAAAAAATATAAAAAATAAAATAAAAGGAAATATAGTTTCAGCATGGAAGAAGAATGAATAGAATCTAGAGAAAACGTGGATAATATTTCTGATTCATGTAGTTACTTACTGTATATTCTAAGTTTGTATATGTTTGTATATTTTATTTATAGAGTATTTTAAGGTTTTTTATTATTCGTAGATTTATCCCTACTATATGTAATAATATAAAGCTATAATGTTACATCATAGATTCCTTCAAATGCTGAAGCAAATCTCCGTTACTATGATGAAGTAAATAAAATCTTTTGAAAAACGAAAAATAAAGACCTAATAATATGAAAAATGTAAAATGTAATTTAATGTTCTACTCAACTATTAGTTCATATTGGTGTCTGCTATTAGTGATGTTCGCTTATTGTGATGTCATCTATTAGCTCTTATGACTAAGTTTACAAAAAGACCAATAATATATTTTTTTATTGATTTGTCAGAGAATAATTATAATAGTTTTATTTTGTAAGAGTTACTGAAAACATGGAAGAAGTTATCAATCCTTTTTTTTCATAAATTATATATTTTATAACATTCAAATGTTTCATGTTTCCTTAAAGTGTCTGCCATTAGGTCTTTTCCCTTAAATGGTTGAAAGAAAATATTTTGTTTCTGAATGAATTTGAAACAAATAAATATTTTCAGAACGTCCTACGTGTTTCCTACCACCGCGGGTTCGGGAACTAGCCCGACGAGAAGAAATGGCGCAATGTTTTTGAAAATAAAAATAAAGATTTTGTTACAAGAGAAACTCAACCCAAACATAGGAAAAACTTTAACCCTGCGTAAGACTCTAGTAACAGGAATAAGCGTGATGATGATAGCTTCTGGATTATTCACGGAGTCATCTGCCGTAGCCCACGTCTCTCGCCACAATGGCATCCAACGCAACCAACTATTAAATAATAACACTCATAGGTGTGTTCCACTTGGTATACACAGTTTAGGATAATGTCGATACTGTACGATACGTAAAGTGGGTAAGAATTTAGTATACACTGTGTGGGTGATCATTCATTGATCATTAATTATTTCATTATGTTTTTTTATATTGACTTATTGTAAAGAGCAAAAATTTTATTGGAACGACAAAATAAACCCAAAACAATTGGTCAACTATTCGGTAATAGGCTTCAACACTAGTGGCTTTGTCCACATCCGATTATTTGCGCGATCGCGACGCTTCGATGCTACGCGACGGAGATCTGATCGCGCAAATGATCAGATGTGGACAAAGCCATCATTTTAATAAGGCACAGATAAAGAATATATCTCGGGAAAGGATATTGTGAGATACTTTTTATTGCAGGTACTTTGTTTACGCGGACGGAGCTTTGTTAACTCGTAATGAGAAATACTGGGAATACCAAGTGGAACACACCACATTCCCCACACCGTCAAGGCCGCAGGCTGTATTTGGAAACATCGCTTACAGTTATAGTCTATGAGGTAGACGTAGTTTTATGCTTAAAAGTGAAAACAATATATTTAAATTTTCAGTATTTTCTCCTGAATTATAGGTACAAGTAAATTACTAAGCAAAAATTGCTTATAATATTACTTAACATGGTCTATCCATTAAAAATGAGATTCCAAAGTAAATTACACCTGACCAATACTTTTGGAGCCCCTTTGGTCCCTAAACAATCAAACAATATTTTTTTCTATTTGTTACTATAATATATGGAAAAAAGTTATTATTATTATTATTATTATTATTATTATTATTATTATTATTATTATTATTATTATTATTATTACTATTACTATTATTTTTACTGTTTACAGGTAGCATGATGACTCTACCTACCTACTATTTTAATCAGATGATCCACATAAGAAGTTATTATTTTTTGTACCTTACTTGAATTCTGCAAGGTTTTTAATAGATAAGATTCCATTATTACGTGTAGCAGAGGTCATACTTACCTATAACTAAAAGAAATAAAATAAAGGTAAACACAAAACAAAACCAATGACAGTTGGCTATGTTAAAAAGTGTGCGCAACAAAATAATAAATCAAGAACAGATAATAGCAAAACTTTAACGTCCGCCTCCTAGACTATAACATGTCACCCAACACCTTCAGTTTTAGTCATGTCAGATAATTACAAGTCTATTGATTTACTGACATCCTGTGTTACCCGCTATTTACTCTCTCGATCATCATTATTAAGATTTGTAATCAATTTGATGAATCGATTAAGTAATATAAAGTTTTTATAGAATTAGTTAGCTAACAATAATTAGAACGTAGGAAAGGCCATGTAAAACCTTTAGATCCTTTGACAAAATGAAAACTTTGGAACGAACTATCGCCAGCATTATTTCCGAACCAATACGATCTGCAAACCTTCGAAAAGAGACCGTATTACCTCTTAAAACGCGGGCAACGCACCTGCAGCTCTTCTAATGTTGTGAGTGTCCATGGGCGACGGTAGTTGCTTTCCATCAGATGACCCGTTTGCTCGTTTGCCCCCTTGTCCTATAAAAAAGGAGCAAGCGGCACTTAATGATAACCATACCTACTAATATAAATGCGAAAGTGTACCTGTCTCTCTTTCCGTCTGTCAATCTCTCTGTCTACCTCTTCACCGCAGAAGGCGCTATATCGAAAGTAATTTTACCGCAAGGGCAATTTTATACTTAATTTGTATGACTATAAAGTCGTGAATACGCTGCGGCCAGAAACTATCGGCTCGCTCGGAAAACATGCGAAGAAACGTAATTATAATCATTTAAAAAATAACTAGGAGCATTTAAGCAAAATGCTTTTATACGATTTTGAGTTGCAAAGGTGTCTATCAATTAGACTAATTTCCTACAATACATCTATTTTCGTTTAAAAATAATCTTCAAATTTCGTATTTTTAAGAGGTCATTTCGAAAATTAAATGTATCGAGGAAAAATACATTAATCGTGTTTCTAGTTGTTCTCAAACCTAGATAAGGCTATGAAGATATGTATATCTCATTACCAGATTTGTAACATTTCTGAGGGTCCTATAGTATTACGTCAAAAAGGACAGTTTTTTCAATATAGCGCCTTAAAGACAGCTGCCAATTATACATCTTTGTGCAGTTTTCTAGACGTATGTATTTCATTGATTGGCACAAAAAAAATATATGTGATTTTTGATTATTTTTGGAAAAGCTTGTCGAATTTAAATAATAAAATAATGTTCTCCTACTGGATGAAAAAAAATACCAAAGTCACATCTTTCTGGAACTTTAAACAGTTCTAACTAAAGTAATAATACATCTATGCTTTAAAAATGTGTTTATTTGATACCTTTTACAAAAATCGAAAGATTGCCGGATTTAATTTTCGGTTCTGACATTCTGATTTCCCATAATATTTATTTTTTCCTCTAACAAACGAAAAATGTATCCACGCTACCGAGTGAACACTTTACATCTCTGTCTCTCTGGCATGGAAATCGACACAGGTGCGAGAGTGATGCGAGATCAAGGTCATTGGCAGTTGTCAGCGTCGTTTATGTTTTTGTCTATGGCGAAGCGACGCCTCGAAGTTCAATTGTCTTTGTTCAGTTGTTTTAAAATAAGAAAGGAATGTCGGCGGATTAAAATTTAGATTTACTTTGTAAAAAGTGTATTTTGAGTTTTCCGTGAATATAATATGGACTTTCTCGTGCATCAAGAATTTTATTCTGAAAATTCCTCCGCCCATAGCCTACAACAACCGTTGGACGGTTAATTTTAAAGGTATTAATTTTAAAGGTCATTGTTATCGACGCTATTGTACAACTTTTAACACTGTACTATCAGACTAAAATTTGTCTTTCTTTAAGCGTTTGATGTTATCTTATTGATGGATCATAAGATTTGTACTTGAACTATTAGCAATAAAAAAAAAAAGACTTTATAAAATGATGCATCAACAAGTTTATTGTGTAATATCTGCTAGACCAGTTTCGATACTTTGCATTTTATTTGGAGATTTATAAGAATAACATAATGAATGAAACTGCGACCGAAACTTCATAGTTGCTATACTGTACTCGGCGAAACACGGCGGCAGCGGTCATTGACTCCCTGTCAAAAACTGGTCTTTTTATATAAACCGCAATAGACAATGAAGTGTCATGTTGTCAATCGCGGCGTTGTATAGAAAATGACAAGTTTTTGACAGGGAGTCAATGACCACTACCGCCATGTTTCACCGAGTACCTACAGTATAGTTGATCTTTCCTCTATACAAGAAAATTATAAGATGACGAAAGTCAGGCTGTAACTGGCTCTCGATACAGTACATCACTAAATACTTAAGAGCCCGGGTTACCCTCGAAAAAATTACCCGAGTTACCCTTGTAAAACATTAAAAAATATATAAATAAATAGTAAATTTACTACAAAATATTTAAATACTAAAAAATATTTTTTTGAGTTGAAATATTTTGTAGTAAATTTAATATTTATGTATATATTTTTTAGTGTTTTACTCTATTTTTTAGTGTTTAAATATTTTGAAATTAATTTTTGTTCAGGAACCTAGGTAATTACTATTTTAAGCTGAAAAATAACTCAAGCATGTTAAATATTTTCGTATGACAAAATGATTTTGGTATTACGTATGTATGAGAATTTCGAGGGTAACCCGGGCTCTTAAGTCTCCAGTATCTCAATTCCATATACGCATGAAATGAATAAATCAAATTGTCACATTGTATGGAAAAGCAATTAACTCGAAGATTACGTAGATTATGAAAGCTGTATTATCTTAATAAATGCACCTTGCTTAGTAAGCTTACTTACTAAACTTTGTGCATCAAACGGACGCTAATAATATGCGATATAAAAATGCTATATTATGTTCAAACTTGTGATCTCTATATCCTCATTATCCAAGAAATAAATCATTAAAATCGGTATACTTTCGAGGTCAATAATCCAAATCAAATGAAAATATTATATGGTTTTATGTATATACGTAATATAGTAAAGACCACAGCATCTAGTTTTAAATCAAAGAAGAGCTTGTTTTAGTATGTTAGACCTATTTTGATGGTGTTGCAACACATGTCCAAATAGTAGAACGACACGCAGACAGACGATGAATTTATTAGGTATAAGCTGCGCCGGTTTTGGTCATGCTTATTAAAACGATGCGCAATCCAGACAGATGCTTATAAGGTCATTTATGTAGCCATAATTATTATCATCATCATCATCAGCATCATCATCGTCATCATCGCCATCATTATTAGCATCATCATCGACATTCGCTTTTTGGATGGTCTATCAAAGCGCACGGCCGTGCGCCGCCAAGTTCCAGCAGGCCGCGCGCATGCCGTGCACTATTTACACGAACGGTTTCGACGCACTTTTGACCCCCCAGTAGCTCAGTAACTATTGCAAGTACAAAGATAAAATTATACTTACGTAATCATGTACTAGCACTTACGCAATATACTAAATTTCATAGATATAGCGTTGGTACATCCTGAAATATGTCCTTGTAAAAATAGCTAATTTTGGCACTCACTCACTCACTGACCGGTAATCAAAACCTCTAGGCCACTTCCAATTGTCCTAGCGTTATAAAATTTGGCACACAGGTTATGTTTTATATGTAGATTAACAGAAAATTGAGAAATTTAAGAAATCGGTCAAGCATGAGTCGGCTCATCTACGAATTTTAGGAAAAATTTCTTATATAACAGTGAATACGCGTGGGAGGAGGAGAGAAGGGCTTAAAAATATTGTCATGTATAATGCATACTGTATAGCTTATAAATAAATACTGCTACCTTAAAAATTTCGCTTTTATTGATAGGTTAACAAATACCACTAGCGCCATCTATCGAAAATATTGTTTATAAAATACTTTAAATAGATGGCGCTAGCAAAGTTACTTTGAAACGCAGAATGACTTAGATTAATAATCCATGCGGGTGTGGCACTATAAAAATAGACCGTACGATTTCTCGAAAAAAAGTATTTGAAATCCCACCAAAAACATACCTGTTAAAAATGGGGCCAAGTTCCTATTAGTTAATTATTCGCCTTAAAAAAGAGTTGAAATCCAATCCAATGCCAAGTTTAGATGCACTTCAAAATCGATCATAATCATCATCATTAACAGCCTGATCCTTAATACTTCTAAATAGGAACTTGGCCGGTTTTTATGATATACGTAGCATTTGATTAATTGCATAATTAAATTTAATATTGGTATTTAACAAAACAATTCGCCAAAACAAAAACAAGACAATCAAGAAATTCCAAAAGTAGGTTAGGTTAGGTTAGAACTTAGACCACAACACGGAGGTAGCCGAGCGAGCGCAGCGAGCGTGCTGCGGGAGCAGCCAGCGATCGTTATAAAAGAAAGGGGGGGCTCGGGGGGCGCCAAAACAAAAACAAACACAATCCAGAAAGTCCAAAAGTTAGTTGGGTTAGAACTGTGACTGTGCTGCGGCAGCAGCCAGCGACCGTCATAAAACACGCTTTGCAAATTGCCGAGAATAAAATATGATGTAGCCTCAGAATCCCTAAAATTTCAAAGGTGAGTAGCTCCAATACAGGGGGGGTTTCTCAGTGTGGATTTGGTACGGGGGGTGTTTCCCCTCCTCTCCCCTCCCCCCTCACCTCCGCTCCCCATCAATTTTGGGGTATGTTTTCGAACCTTTACCGTTTTTTTAGTTATTATTTGTTTTATTGTATATATTATCTATCTATAGGTATCTATCTATCTATATCTATACATATATGATATAACATAATATTATAATAAAATTGCAGAGGTAAAATTTTTGTACATCTATAATGTAAGTACATCTTCTATCTATTCATATTATAAAACAAAGTCGCTTTTTTCCCTCATGTCCCTTTGTTCCCTTTAATCTTTAAAACTACGCAACGGATTTTTATGATTTTTTCAGTGTTAGATAGCCCATTTATTGAGGAAGGCTTATCTTATCACGCTAAGACTAATAGGAGAATGTGGAAAACACGAGGGAAATTATTTGAAAGGGCTTATTTCGCGAACTACTGGAGCAATTTTTATGTTATTTGGCACAAAATATAAGAAGTATACCACGTGAAGGATCATAGGCTGTCGATTTTAATCATTTATTCTGTGGCTATATATTTTATACCCGTACGACGCCGGGGCGGGTCGCTAGTAATATACAAAATGTCAACTAAAGCGGTTAAGCCGTTTAAGAGTAAAATAAGAGGTTATACATAAAGAAGAGAGCCGCTGCAGCCTGACAACCAAACTAAAGCCGCAGGTTGCTGACCTCTGACCTAGATCACCCGAAGGTGCACGTGCCAACCTGTGCAGTTCTATCGTAACATGTGTAGCAGAGCTAATCTGGAATCCCACTGCTAGGAGTGTATGCAAATTAAAATTCTTACGTCAAAAATGATAGATCTTTGTTTAATATCAACAATAAATTATATTCAATGTCACATTTAAATGTATATTATTATGTTTTATTTAATTCTGTTATGTAATGAGGGCAAAAAACGCTACTAGTTTTACATATTTAGTAGATATTGGTTATGATAATCCTGTCTTTTGAATAATATTATGCATGTAATTATAACTTTATTGACTTTTACTACTTAACCTAGTACCTAAAAGGGTCCATTCACTATCCTGCATTGCATCTCGCGAGATTGGGGCTCAAGCGAGATCACGCGAGTTTATGAATACAATACCGCGAGATCTCGTCAATTTCGAGATCTCGCGAGATTAGCAGTTTGGTGGTTTTTTTGCAAATAATCACAGTATTTGAATAAATCACGAAAAAAAAGTAATAAATATTAAGTATAAGTATTATAACATTAACAGTTTCACGAATTTTTGCAATAGAATTTTATGCATCAAACATTGTTTGACTGTAGTCTATAATATTTAAGTAGCAAACTTTGACATCTATAAAATAACAAACTAAAGAAACAACCAGTGCTCCAGTCTTCTCTTCTAATGTGCGCTTTTATAATTTTGGACGTGGCGGTAATATCGTGGACGTCCGCGGTAAAAAGATAACATAGGGAAGTAAAATGTATGGAAATATATGAAGATGCTTTTAGATTTTTGTCGACGATAACTTTTTAATGTGCACGTTAGAGGACATCACGATTCACGACGTCTACACTTCTGAACCGCACAAAACGTCCGCGGTGCGTAAAATCAAGAGGGCATTTAACGTACCCAAAGTTTTATCGTGGAAGCCGGCGTCCACGATAACGTGACGTTCAGAGTTATAAAAGCGCACATCAAACAAAAATCTTTTAGTAATAAAAAAGTCCTTTCATAAGTTTATAACTAACAAAACAACGAGAAGTCAAAATTCAGGACCTAGTTGAAAATCACAGTGCACTCTTTGTTTTTACTCCGTGATCGCAACTCCGTCCATGTCAGTTCGCGCTTTGAATAAGACATTTTTATGCTCTCAAGTGCAATCTCGTCAAACTCGCGAGATCTCGCCTTTTTTTCGTCCGAGATCAATCTCGCTAAAAAAGGCCGAGATCTCGCGAGAACGAGATCTCGCCAGAACGAGATTGCATTCTCTAATTGCAGTCCACCGTGCAGGCCTGCAACACCATTCACTATCCTGCGTGCAGTCCGCCGGCTTATGCAGGATAGTGAATGGTGTTGCAGGCGTGCACGGCGGACTGCAGCAGAACTGCAATGAATGGGCCGTTTAAGCACATTTTTTTTTTAAAGTTAACTAAATGTTTCCCAGGGCCATGAGTATGGTAAGCTGTACTTTTTCCACACAACAATAATTATTGTACCATGTCCTTTCCTGGAACTAGCAGTATCACCGGAATTTAATTAAATACGTGGGAGAGCCGTGCTTCGGCACGTATAGGCCGGCTCGACTGGAGATATACCACGTTCTCACAGAAAACCGGCGTGAAACAGCGCTTGCGCTGTGTTTCGCCGAGTGAGTGAGTTTACCGGAGGTCCAATCCCCTACCCTATTCCCTTCCCTTCCCATCCCTACCTTCCCCTATTACCCTATTCCCTCTTAAAAGGCCGGCAACGCACCTGCTGCTCTTCTGATGCTGCGAGTGTCCATGGGCGACGGAAATTGCTTTCCATCAGGTGACCCGTTTGCTCGTTTGCCCCCTTATTTCATTAAAAAAATCACTTCTTCGGTATAAGTGTGAATTCAAATCAATAGATAGATAGACAAAGAAAATATGGAGTCATCTATATCATTATATAAAAGGCTTTGTCCTGAATGACATGAAAATGGAATCACGCCACGGCCTAAACCAGTGATTGTAAATACTTGAAATTTGGAGGGAGTGTTCTTCGTATAACGTAGGCGTACGATAAGAAGGGATTTTTAGAAATTCTTCTCTTCGCATCATTATTATTTGATGTATTCTATGGAAGATGTAATTCATAGTTTGTTGAAATAAATAAAAGAAAGAAAAAAGAAATAAAAGTCGTTAAAAAGCATGAACAGTTTACAGCGCTTTACAGCGTTTACCAGCGGCTTGTAGCGACGCAGGGAGTTAGAGACGTCAATCACTGCTTTTTGCCACAATAGACATAATCTGTGTACTCTATTTTTGCCATGTAAAATATGGCTGGTTTACACGTATTAAGTAGATAAGTAGTCAACTAAATTTTAACTTATCCATACTTATTTTCCTCATGTCCCTTTGTTCCCTTTAATCTTTAAAACTACGCAACGGATTTTGATGATTTTTTTCAGTGTTAGATAGCCCATTTATTGGGAAAGGCTATAGGCTATATTTTATCACGCTAAGACTAATAGGAAAATGTGGAAAAAACGGGGGTCATTATTTGAAAGGGCTTATCTAGCGAACTACTGGAGCAATTTTTATGTTATTTGGCACAGAATATAAGAAGTAGACCACGTGAAGGATCATAGGCTGTTGATTTTAATCATTTATTCAGTGGCTATATATTTTATACCCGTGCGACGCCGGGGCGGGTCGCTAGTCGGCGTATAAAACGTATTATCTTTACAAGGAGTGAGCAAAATATTTTGTATCGAAGTGTACGCGAACAAATTACACCACAATAAAAGGTCAAATATAATCGCGGGTCTGTTGTTGAATTGAATACTCTAAGGTCAGTCGTCTATAATCTATAACATATTAGAGATCATAGAGTATCTATCTAAACAGAGGGGTAAGCTCATACTACTAGTGTATCTTTACGACTTTACAATGGCTTTATTTGATATGTTGACAAATTGTGGTTTCTAAAATGAAGAGCTAGGCCACAAGCGGACTTTTAATAATAGCTTAACTTTGAAGGAGCTGAAATTAAATATTAATTAAGTTATAGTTAAGTAACTATTAAACCTCTCTGAGTGCAGCCGGAAGGTTCGTTACGTTCCGTCTCCCGAGCATTTAGCATATCAGTATCAGTATACCAGAGGTTATCTTAAAATCTATATTTATGGATAGTGGATACTTATTAAGCCACATTAAGGGCCGAATACTGGAACGTCACTCAAATGCATCAATCAGTTGAAGGGCATTTAAATGTGAGCGTTTCCCATATTGAAGTGATATACACAAACGCCACTCAGACAATTTCTTACGGTACTCACGTAAGTGGCCCTGTAAGTAGCCGTCAAATATTTACATCATGGCAACATTTACAGTGTTACATTTTACGCTAGATCTAACTTGATTGTACAAATAAAAAGTTCACTAAAAATCATTTAATGCCGTTTACTATTTCTTTTCATTTAATATATTAAAATTAATTAAAGACATGACCATTTTTAACGTTATTTTCTAATTAATTACAATAGAAAATCCGAAATCGACTTTAAAGTTTACAACAATGCAACCATACGTAGAATGGAACGGTCTTTTTGACATGTTTGAAGACCGACCGATTGACATTATCAAAAAGAAGAAGAAGACCGACCGTAGTGAATAAATTCTCTTTATGGAAAACATTTTGTCCAAGAAAATACATTTCTGCAATAATAATTATAATATATTATGGAGATAAAAAAGAAACGTGGTTGTAATTATATTACCTCGGAAAAGGATAGGTATGCTCTTAGAATTAGTTTAAAAGTTAGTTACAAATTTGATTATTTCGACGGTGACTCACGGTCGGCCTTTCATGGCCAGAAAGACTAGATAGCGACGATAAAGACATTATTTCAATAAACACACACTTTTTACCGTAATTATAGATTTAAGAGACCTCTTGACCATTCTTAAACGCAAGCGACGCATAAATCAGTTTGACAGATCATTTGACAGCTAAAAAAAGTTGAGTAACCATCGAGTATATGAATTTTTTTGCTAAGTGGTGTTCATGTGGAGACTGAGTACAACTTATTTGGAGGTCCACTTAAAACTAACTGGAAGGTAAAATTTGCGTTGGAGAATACGAAATTTTCGTATAAGCTGTACTCAAAAAATTAAGCAGCATTTAAATATTTGAGAGACGTTCCAGTATTCGGGCGATAGAGCTATAAAATAAGGAATACAACTATTATAGGAGGCTGCAAACGTTACCCTTTTTCTATTCTTTTGCAATAAAAAAACGAAAAAAAAAAATGCTAAGCGTTAAATTATTTTTAGCATGTGTGAAGTGTCACCTCTACATCGCTATCTACTCACCAGGTGTATGAAAACAGGTGAAGACGTTCACATTAGCGACGTCGCCCACCGCGGGCCTGGAGGTCCGCTACTATTGAAACACCATCTAGTACACTGTACACGTCTTGTCACTGTAGCGGTCATTATGTGTGCAAAATGCAAATAGAGAATATTTTTTTATTAAATAAGGGGGCAAACAAGTAAACGGGTCACCTGATGGTAAGCAACTACCGTTGCCCATGGAGACTCGCAACATCAGAAGAGCTGCAGGTGCGTTGGCGGCCTTTTAAGAGGGAATACGCTCTTTTCTTGAAGGTTTGCAGGTCGTATAGGTCCGGAAATACTGCTGGTGACAGTTCGTTGAAGAGTTTTACAGTGCGCGGCAGAAAGTTACGCGAAAAACGCACTGTGGAAGACTGCCACTCATCAAGGTGATGAGGATGGTATGTTTTTCGCATGGGACGATGGCGAAAAGTTGCAGGTGGTATGATTCCGAACAATTCCTCAGAGCACTCCCCGTTATACAACCGATAGAGGATGCAGAGTGAAGCTACATCTCGGCGTAATTCCAAGGAGTCCAAGCTGTTTGAAACACTATGGCAGTCAACAATTCGAGCGGCCCTTCGTTGGATACGATCCAGAGGGAGCAGTTGGTATTTTGGCGCCCCTGCCCAGAGATGAGAACAATATTCCATATGAGGCCGAACCTGCGCCTTGTAGAGTTGTAGGCGTTGGTCCGGACTGAAGTACTGTAACTTGTGCATATTAGGATCTATGTTAATAAAATAGAGTAAACCTGTTTGTGGCTTTACGCTATTTGGATGAAGATACTATGAGGCTTATTAGTAAATGAGTAGTAAAAATACTAAAGAGTAAAAGACGTAGGATAGTTTTTATCCCGAAAACAAGTATATCCTACGTCCCTTAAGTACCCCGCAAACGATCAAATTTGTTTGACAAACATGTTTGATGTAATTTACGTTTTCATCAAACAGCAGCGCAGACAATCAAACGTGCATCAAACAAGTCTGTCAAATAATTAGCTAGAATCGGTTTGAGATCATGAGATCTTGTTTGACAAATATAGCGGAACACGTTTGTCAAACGCTACGCAAATCCAAATTTTCTTCAAACAGTTCAAACACGTAGTTTGTTTGACAAACGCTTGAAACAAAGCTGTACACTATCAAACTGTTTGACAAACACGTAAAATTTGACAAACAATTTGATCGTTTGCGGGGTACTTTACTAAAACCCAGAAAATATATAAACAAGAAGGATTTATTTGCTTCTACCGAGTAAGCCTTAAGAGCCTCAGCGCTTGGCTGATTTCTAAACAAGCTAGGTAGGAAATATGCTGTTTAGAGAAAAACGTACGATTCCAGCTGGATTCAGGACTCAATAATTTGCAGTATCTAGTCAGAAATAAGATTTACTTTGTCTTTAGAAAAACATTTACCGATGAATAAAAAAAAAAGTTAAATAATAATAATGCTAATTTGTATTAGCAATATTTAAAATAATGTTAAGTATTTAAATTCATGTGTACAAATTAAATGTACATAATATACATTGTCATGATTATTATATAATAACGTGAAAATGATATAATTTTAATGTAGATACGAATTATTCAAATGTACCTTTAATTCTGAAAATTAAACTAAACCAAATAAAGTCACTTAGGGTGGGTTGCAACTTGCACCATAGGCGTGGTTAAAGTTAAAGTTAAGGTCAAAGTAATGGCTAAATATGGCGTCCTTTAGCTTTAACTTTGACCGGAGAAATTCACAAATGTCTTTTGCGTTTATTTTTTTATTGAAGCTACAAGTAACGGGATTGAGGGTATAAAAAATTGTATTATCCATAAAAATCGACAGGAAAAATATTATAACACTATAAAACATAGTCAATTATCACGAAAAATTTAGATATACGTATGAGCGGTTATGGTTAATATTTTAGGTTATATTTAACTTTAACCAAAGATTTGACATTTTGCACTGTAGTTATAGTTAAAGTTATAGTTACAGTTATAGTAAAAGTCAGGATGGTTAAAACAAGTTGGTGCTACCCAACCTTAGAATATTTCTAGTTTATTAAAATAATATTAAGTCAAATACATTATTTTGATTGATTCGAAACACAACAAAGAACAGTCCTCCGGGTTGGTGGTGTGCCGGGGGTATGTGGGACTCTTACCCACTATAGTTTGTTCGTTCTAAGATGATATGGGTGACAGTTCTCATATTCCTTGCTACGGATTTTTTTTACAAGAAAACAAAAAAAATCAGAATGTAATAAATTATATTCCATCCACAAAAATAAATGTTTCCTGTAATTGTAAATGAATAAAAATGAAAAGTTGCTAAATGCTAACTTATTGATATAAAATTATAAATATTAACTTTGAAATAGGAGTATAAAATTATTGTTACGAAAATATTTGAAAAATGTCAGATGCATGAAACGGAACTTATGTCAATAGAGATTGACACAGTTGAATCGAAATCAAATCGATAAAAAAAGGCGGCCATCTTAAATCGCCGGCGTCACTCTGAAACATCAGTACGAAATCGATAATTTCGATTGCAATTCCTTTACGAGGTGATTCGATATTTTTAAATTATTCGATTAATTTTTTTAGGTAACTTCCCTACTATTGTCAATTATAATGTGTCACGCATATCATCATAAAACGAACAAACTATAAAACCCACTAAAACCACCTGCGGTTTGCCTTCAGCCGTATACTGCCGATGTCCTGGTCCCTGGATGGCACTTAATTTAGGCTTTATTAGCTAACACCTCTATCACCTGCGCTGCTCTGTGGTCAGGTCAGGCCATTTAGCCGAAACTTTTTCGTTTTCGCTTCGTTATTGAATCGCCGATCAAAATGTATGGAATTGACATAAGACGAGTCGAACGTCAACGTCATATTAACGAACGCTTATGTCAATTCCATACATTTTCATCGGCGATTCTATAACGAAGCGAAAACGAAAACATTTTGGCACACCCCCTGATCCCTTTCACGAAATTGTGTTCCGTAGCAACTAGCTTGTCAAAATGCTTGTTACCCATAATGATAATTTCGTTTAAGTCAAAAGGACATTTTGACAGTCTGTGCTAGTTAGCGCTCAAATTAGTGAATCGATTACATAATCGATTACATAAATAGTGTTATGAATAGATAGATAAACATCATAAATAATATTTCGTTTGGAAAAATTTCAAGGAAAGGAATTTTAACAGCCTTTATAAGTTTGATCCACCGCCTAAATTCTAAACCCATTGTGTACTGTATCAATAAATTTGTAACGGTGGTTCGGATGACATTTAAATCTAATATCTATATATGTAAAACTCAAAGGTGACTGACTGACATGGTGATCTATCAACGCAGAGCCCAAACCACTGGACGAATCAGGCTGAAATTTGGCATGCAGGTAGATGTTGTGACGAAAGCATCCGCTAAGAAAGGATTTTGATTAATTTCAACCCCAAGGGGTTAAAATAGGGGATGAAAGTTTATATACAATAATACTTCTTAACGCGAGCGAAGCCGCGGGCAAAAGCTCGTTGATATAATAAAGCTCTTCCAGCCTTCGAATCTACTGTGATGAAGTTTAGTATGCAGATGCTTTTGCGGGCAAACAAGTAGGTAAGCATATAAAATTCTCGTGTCCAGCTTGACGCTGTCCAGCTTGACGCTGTCCAGCTTGACGCCCAGCACTTTATACTATAATATAACTTCAGAAATGAAAACTTCTCGCGTTGTCGGATAATCTTTCTTTCAGGTCAAGCACATTTCCACAAAACAAAAGGCGAAACAACATATGCCGGATCTGCTACTGTTATTATTTCTGTCCAATGACCCCTGATTCGTTCAGTTATACCACAATCGATAAAAATAATACACCAACCTTCCGAATGTTGCCAAACGAATATTTATGTAGATTTTATTGTAATTAATGCAGCTTTGGTAACTTCTGACATTACGAGATGAATATGGTGTAAAATGATATCGCGATCGAAAATCTCCTTGTGTTTAGTCTTATAGGATAGTAAAAAACAGGCCCGGCGACATCAAATAGTTGAAACTACAGTCTTAAAGAAAAATTTCGTTTCTAGAGTTAATCAATCTTTCTAGAGTAAAACCATAGTAAGACCACTTTAGCTAGTTTAGCGAACGTGTATGATGCGATGAATTTGCAAGATGCTTCTAGCGTGTGCATGCTGGTGTACTAACATTATTAAAAAATATAATATTATTCATTTCTAAGACTGAAAATGTATGTCATTACTTAGATTAATTTTACCCAACAGTGGCCTCGCGTAAGACCAGCGTAAAGTAACCCTTATACCTTCTTTCACTAAATAAGTGAAAAAGCTTTAAGCTTATGGAAGAAGGAAGATGAGGAATACAAGTTGCAGCACTAAAAGAGCTACATGCCATCGCTTATCATTAGTTGATCCGTCTGCTCGTTTTCTGATCTATTTATATACTATACATTGTGCAGCACAATATTATAAAAGCTCACAGATGAGCTTACTGACCTATGTCAAAGGGCCCCAAGGTCGGACCATCCATCCGGGATGGTAGCCAGCAACCTTGGTTAAATGCCACCGTTTACATTAACTGTAACATTTTTATTGCGAACACGACGCTAGATTGCGTTTGTAATGGATGAACAAATGATTCATCATCATCATCATCATCATGATCACTTGCTATAATGTATGTTCTTCACTACACATACTTTACAGCGGTTTCGGTGACAATGACCGATTTTATTGCAACCAGGCCAGTTAAAAAGAATCAATTTTAAAGGCATGTATTTAAATCGATATCTGTATATTCCCTTTTCTTGATCAAAATATTTCAAAGTTTCACCAAAAATTAGACTTGCACACTAATTATGCACACTAAATAATGCGAATTAAATAAATTATTTAAAGGTATTTGCAAAACTGTTTTACTGAACGAATAACTATTAATAAAATAGTATATCTAATGATTCCTTAGTTCAACAAACATATTACAACTTTTTAAAGGAAAACTATCACCTAATTTACTTTTAAGAATATCATTTATTCTAAATATAACCCAATTTAATCTGTCATGTTCATATAATTAGGTACTCATAAAAATCATTAAGTGCTAACTTAACATGAACTAAACTTTGGCACACTGAATGGTAACTCAGTTTAGAGCGAGAAGCTTCGTGACGATAGACGCATGTACGGCCGCGGCATACCCAAAAATATTAACACTTGACTTTACTCTCGGCAATTTGCATAGTGTTTTTTAACGCCTTCAACCTAACCTACAGTGTTTTGTGACGGTCGTCGGCTGCTGCCGCAGCACAGTCACAGTTCTAACCTAACCAACTTTTGGACTTTCTGGATTGTGTTTGTTTTTGTTTTAGCGGGGGGCTGCGCCCCCGAGCCCCCTTCTCGAGGGGGCTGCGCCCCCCCCCCCCCCCCCCATCCCTCCGCTTCGGTATCCATGTTTAAGTAGGCATTCTGTTAAGTCTTTTCATTAATAATGAAATGAAATAAAAATGATGCGCTTGATACAGCGCCGGCAGCCAACTCCCTAGTACACACAACACTTAACCCATTAATTCCGAAGCGGCCGGATCCGGCCGCCACAGATTATACTGCAGCTATTCTGTCTACACCCAAGCGGCCGTATGTGGCCGCGCTCTTTCATTCGATCGAGTTACGTATTTCGTCGACTTAGAGACTACTTTTGTATGAAGAAGATTGGTTAGTTATAATCTATGGTACATTTGCCACATTCTGAATGCAAAATATTATACAATCTGTGGTCGACGAATATTTTTCAGTCATTAGAAAATCGTGAATTGTTTCGTGTGTGTTCTGTCATTTTGTGTGATTTGTGTGAAATAATAATTGGATTTATCGAATGTAAGTAGTAAAATAGTTTACTTTAATAGTATTTAGTAGTTTTAGATAATCATTTGCAAGAAATACATCGTAATAACTTGTGAAAGTTGAGAAAAAAGTTGTGTGTGTTATAAGTGTTTTGGACGGAATTTGCTTCATATAATTGTAAATTAATTACGTAAAAGGCTTATAGAAATTATTACACAACGTCTACATGACTATTTTATATCGATAGTATTTCTTATATTTCCAAAACAAAGAGTTAAAAGTCTACAGTTAACGGTCATATTCTGCCGGCCGCAGCCATTTTGAACTTTATTTGTAAAGCCATAATGACGAAGTTTGCTTGTGGTAATACGAAACGCATTTTTTTCGAGTGATATTTATAACCTGTTTTTGTAAACATCTCAAGCTGTGACGATAAATTATATAAACAAGGGTCTATTCTTGGATTCTGTCGTGTAGAATATAACAAAATATTAATTTATTTCATGTGAAATAGTCAGAAAAATATATTTCAAAATATATACTTCTAAAAAGAATGTTAAATCAGACTAAATACTATATTATGATGGCTTGATTGATAGAAAATTTATTAGATATTATAAAATTCTTTACAAAAACATAAAATATGGTTTGGATGTAAAAATATTATATTATTTGTAAAAAGGGGGTAAGGCCGGGCGCCATTTTTTTTGCACATTCCATACACTACTCTTTTGCAAATATTTTCAGGGGTGGAGGTTTTTCTCACCCAAAACATCCTTCCTCAACCCATGTGAGCACCAAAAAATTGGGGTAGGTTTGTGAACCTTAGCCGTAAATTCTGATAATTTTTCTTAGTTTTTATCAAGAAGCCTTGAATCATATATATTTGAAATGATAAAATCTTTCACCATAATATCTGTGAAAATTACCAAAAATCTTCGTCGCGTTAGATGCTAATGACTTGAGAGAGCGCAAAGGAGTGAGCGCGGCGTTAGAGGAGCAGGCCCCGACATCTTTTTCAGTAAAACAGAGAAACAAAAAAAAAATAAAGTTAGGTTAAAAATATTTTAGTTGCACGATTAGTCAATTTGTAGGCTTTTTTTGATAATAGAAATTTATTTTATTGTGGTGCACCTTTAGATATCGTTTTTAGAAATTCTGTTGTGAGATTGACCAATTTAGAGTGCAAGTAAGTATTTTTGATAAACAATTTGAATTTTCGTTTTACAAATCATATATCTGATGTACGAACCATATTTTTGGTGTGAAAGGTCGTCTCGTTTTGTATGATGTTTAAGTTTTTTTTGTAGGGCATGTTCAGTTAATCAATTGTTTTTTTTGATCAGCGTTAGTTTTTCTGGTATGCATTCAGTTAATTAGTGGAGTTACCTAGTGTGCTGAAAAATTATTCTGATGTGCATTTAATAATATCCCAATTTTAAAGTGTCTAAGTGTGTGCATAGTACACAAGAGCTATTCTTTTACTCTCATGATCTAGTGGATTGGGCGACCGACACGAATGGCGAAAAATTAAGCGCAAGACCAACTTTTAACATGCCCACCGGACACATGGATCAACTTAATTGTCAGACAATCAGGTAATCAGCCTGCATTGTTTTAATCAAACTTGGATATAACACGTCAAGAGCCACGCTCTAAGTCAGTGTTTCCCAAACTTTTTCCGCCACGTATCCCTGAAAATCAGGCACAGGATGGGAAACTTTTCTCAGTTATGGACTGGAGTATATAATATTTTAGATGCGTGGTTGGATAAAAGGGTGGTATTACCTCCTTTTTTGTTTTGCCTCTGTCTTACAATTTTTTGATCAGGTCACTCACGTGTTTGTGACATTTTACTAACCTCAAAAAGTTCAGAACGCCGCTAAAGAACTTTTCACTTCAATAACATGTTATATCTCGAAATTCAAAACAGTAATTACTTTATCGTGCTAATGAATCTCAGCTATTGCTAACTCAGTGTATCTAACTATTAGACGTCTTTATAATTAATTTACAATTATCAATTAGTCTCAGTTACAAAATATTTTGAAGTTCAGCCATCGTCAAGCTTTGTAAGAAAATTATATTCGTCTTCTGTATAGTATAACTATGTTGCTAATGACTTTCGGTGTTCCTTGCTTTTTTAGAAAAATAATACAATGAGATTAATTAGGTTTTATAAAATACTTTGTATAAAGTAATAACCGTTTTATTTCGTACACCTTAAATGAAATCGTGTAAAAAAGTAGCCTACGTCTTTTCCTGTATGTATTCTATGCTTGTGTTAAACTTTCTCAAAATCGATCCAGAACCATTAACAACCTATTGCAATAGACAATCAACATCCCTTTACTTTATCACTAGATTGCCTCATACAAAAAGTTTGCAAAAACTGCAAGAACTTTCTTCTATGTTGAAACTTAGAATCGAACTGACTAACGTTTGCAAAACGCGTGGACTTAACAATGATAGTTAACTAGATTTCTCCATCTGACCCGTGGTCAGTTAAACGCTAAATGTCATAGACTATCATTACACTGTCGGATCATATTTTGATGAGGGATTGGGCCGTAGGGGGAAAAACAGATGTTGTGTCGTACGCAATACCAGGCAGTATATAGGTATTGTGAAGAACTAGATAATATAAAAATAAGAGGAGCAAAATAGAATAGAGTGGAATTATTAAGTGTTTTGGTTCCTAAAAAAACTAAAAATTCCAAAAAAGAGCATTTTATTTTATTTAATGCATTTAAATGCACCCTACACACTAAGAACATAATAATTATTATGTTGGAGATTTCCTACACAAAATTGCATTTATTTGAATGTTTATTGAAATTTGTTTAAATGTCATATAGATTTTTATACAGTCACTACACTTCTTAAGATCTAAAGTGTCCATGATACAAACTGATGCTGTGCAGGAAAACGCCCATCGTCTAGCTATTGAACTTTAGTACAATAGCTATGTAGCCGGCCTCGACATAGCGATGAAAATGATGAGTAACAGGGAGAGTGCTAAAGGTCGCATGCCGCATGCCGCAGGATGCCGCCCAACTTGAGTTTCATTGATGAAACACAGGTTGGCGAATCCTGCTTTATCCGTTGTGTACAAGTTTAAAATTCATGAGGTAACTAAACTTAAAAAAATAATGCAATACGACATTTTCATATTACTATATGACGCTTAGGCCACCCAGTTGCGCCAAAATTCATTTATCGCGCTGGAATCGTAATTTTTTCCGGGATAAAAAGTATCCTTATGGTGCTCCCACACCGCAGTTAGAAAATGTTTATTAACGTCAGTAAACATTAATTGTTAGCAAACATTTAATCACAAATGTTAAAAAATGTTAAAATTGTTTTCATGTTAGAAAATGTTAAATAAACGTAAGTTAACAAATTAAAGCAAAACAAATTATAACAATATAAAAAATATTATGTTACCTTTTGTTTGTAAAGCTTTTGTAAAGGACGTCGGGGTATGCGGTGAGCCAATACTAAATTTTAAGTGTTATAAAATGTTACTAAGCATTAGTACATTTTCGAAGTGTAGGAGCACTTATAATATGTAGCAGTTCCTAATAAAATGTAACAACTCAACAAATGTTTTTATGTTAGAAAATGTTTACAAGCATTTTCTAACGGCGGTGTGGGTGTACTGGTGCTCTCATACCGCAGTTAATTACGCACGGACCCCTAAAGGAGAATGCTGATGCAGCCACACGTGCCCGGTCAACGCCATCGCCTTCGAGGAAACGCATCAGCAGTTTTCTGCATTACCGCGTTTTCATAATAATTAATATTCTAATAAAATTGTCATTCTATTTCCGATCTCGAATCGATCGCAGACATTTTTGTAAAATAGTTTTTAGGTAGTTAAATAAATTTTAAGATAATTTTTTGGTTTTTTTTTTTTTGGAAGCCCGGGCTGCAGAATTAGTAATTAGTTAGATAATGTTTAGTAATGTTAGTAAACATTTGTTAACAAACATTTAGTCACAAATATAAAAAATGTTAAAAATGTTTTAATGTTAAAAATGTTTAGTAAACTTAAGTTAACAAATTATAGCAAAACAAATTATAACAAAATAAAACATTGTGTTACGTTTCGTGCGTAAACCTTTTATAAAGGACGACGGGGTATGTGGTGAGCCAATACGAGATTTAAATGTTATAAAATGTTAGTAAACATTAGTAAACATTTTGTCACTTATAACATGTAACAGTTCCTGACAAAATATAACAATTGACAATATTTGTTAGTAAATGTTTTTATGTTAGAAAATGTTTACAAACATTTTCTAACTGCGGTGTGGGAGTACCATACCAATAGTCTTTTCCCAGGACTCAAAGTGCCTATATGCCAAATTACAGCAAAATTGGTTCAGAGGTTTGGGCGTGAAGAGGTAACCAATTAGATATGAGCGCCGCGCCGGCGCGCCGCCGCCGCCGCCTATATCCGCGCCGCCGCCGCCAATTTCTTCGCGCCCCGCCGCGAAAAAGGAGCGGCGCGCCGAGCGAGAGGATTTTTTTAAAAATCATATACATTCAAAAGCTTATAAATAAGGCATATTTAAGATAATTTCAATACGAAATAAGTAAATCGTTCAAAACTAAGTCAGAAAGTCATTCAATACTAAAAGACTGTGGCACAGCTCCCAGCGTCTTCCACTGAATACAATGTTCATATATAATAAGATTCAATGAATCAGTATTCAGTACGGACGAACTCGCTGTTATATATTATGTGTATGGTAAGAGCGCCTCTATACGATGGCCCGTCATAGTGGACCATCACGAAGCTCCAGCGTGTGGAGGACTTAGTGGTGTCGGAGGCCGATGGCGCGAGCAATGTTCGTGGAATGTCGTCGATGTCAGTTTTTCGGCCGCACATCAAAGGGAATGGCCTAGCGATGACGGTACGCATCTACACGTGTGACGTGGCCCATACCACAGTCTGCAGTGCCCGAACGCGGACGAGTGAGGACATCGCAGAATTTTTTCGAATTTCGTTTAAAATTACGAGTACGTGGTCTCAACTCTCATAATGAATGAAGTTTAAATATTTTAATATTATAACGGCGAAAGTTTGTATGTTTGTATGAATATTTGTTACTCTTTTACTCAAAAACTACTGAACGGATTTTAATAAAACTTTACAATGATATAGCTTATATACATCAGAATACACATAGGCTAAAATTTTAACCGACTTTCAAAATGAAGGACGTTTTATGACTGTTATGTTCGTTTTTAGGGTTCCGTACCCAAAGGTAAAAACTGGTAAAAACAGGACCTACTGATACTTCGATGTCTGTCCGTCTGTTTTGTGTTCAATGATTACTCCGCCGTTTGTGAATCAATTTTCAACATTTTTCTTTTGGTTTATAGGATATTATCATCTTAATTTGGTACCATGTTCACAAAAATCGTGACCTCATGAAGAAATCCATAAGTAATCGAGGGGACTCCTCAAAATTTATATGGAAACATGTGGTGACGTCGATTTCGTGGGAAGTATTCTAAGCATAATAATATGCTAACAACAAGTAAGATTTTGCACTGAGGTGTACCTGTCTGGTATACCAATGTTCGGAAGGTATTGAGAGAACTTCTGACACTTTGAAAACAAGTTTGGCAGTTTCAGCGTTGTCTTAAGAACGGAAAGCATATAATGCTATTATTACATTCATAATTATTATCATCATTAACCATAAATCATTATTCTAATTTTAGTCAAGAAATAATTATTTGTAGAAGTTCAGGGAAGGTTCATATTAAGAGGGAAAGTGTTACGAATTTTTTTAGGTTATCTGGTGAAGTTAAGAAATTTTTTAAATGTGCGTTTTGCATTGCCGCAATGGCTAATGCTTACATGTCCATCTTGAAAGACGTTTAGATCACAACTGAACGCGGCCATCGTGTAGATGCATTGCAACCATAGTATAGCCATCGCATGCGCCATATTTTGATGGCGATGGTCCATTGTGTAGAGGAGCAATATACGCTTGCATCAAAATGGCGTCTTTTTCATCGTCATTAAAAGAACAAAATGTTCGCTGTGTCACGCACGAAGGATTCCGTACCAATAAGAGCAAAAATATGCTGAAAATTGGGTTTTTGTATAGGAGCCACGCTTAATTGTTTAATTTAGATATCGAAGTCTAAGTAATAGATCCCGTCTTTACCCTTGGGGTACGGAACCCTAAAAACATATTAAAGTCGCATTTGAGGCACGCCGCCGACGGCGCCGCCGCCGCCGACCACAAAAAGTCGACGCGCCGCAGCCGGCCGTTTGCCCATCGGCGCTCATATCTATGACCAATAGACATACACACTTTCGCATTTATATTATTAGTATGTAAGTATTGATTATACAACTGTCAGGTTTTACAAAATGTAGTTTAGACTTTTTAGCTTATCCATAACCATGGGAAAGGACAAATATAAATACTTTTTACTACCTACGTCCGTACGTTTGACGTTATAGGTTCCTGTGGGATTTTTTGTGTGCACAAGGTTCTCAAATCTTATTTTTTAAATCTTACTACTTAACTTAAGAGTCTGTAAAGAAGAAGAGAGTTAAAACTTTGACCAACACGCTAAACTACTGAACAGATAGATAATGAAGTTTGTACTGTAGTAGTTTAAGATTTGGTTAGTGTAAAAATAAACTACGATAACATAGAGCGCCCCTCGAAATTACTGTTTCAATGTGTGTAGTCACATACTTATGAAAGAGTTTGTATGTAGTAAGTATTCAACCAATCAACCAGTACTCGTAATTGTCACTTATTACCAAGATTTGTTGGTCAACTAATCATAAATAGTCTACCGCGCAAGACAACGCACTTCAAACGTTTTGAATTTTGGAGGGGCGCGCCACGTTATCGTAGTTTATCTCTAAAAATATTGTTGTTCCTTTCATAATATAAGTATGATTAAGTATGAATTATACGAGGAAAATATTGGTCAAAATGCAACATATTTTGTTTGAAATTAATTTGATATTAATTTTTGACGTATGTAAATTAAAAATATTAAATGTTTAAAATCAAGATTAATTAAATTTTATTGTTATTTAAATGACTAATAAAAATTAATTAATATTAACTAACTTGCTAAATTAAAACATGAAGTAAAAAAGATCTTTGTTATGTTTTGATGTAATTAGTTACAGCAATACTAAAACATTAATTTTATTGTTGAAATACAATACAAATGTTAACCGTAGAATATCTTCACACTATGTCGCACTCTGAACCAGTGCATGCACACTTATGAAGCATGGTTTCAGATAGCTTTAGAGTTTAGAGAACAGAACTATGGTGCATCACATCGCGTAATTTCAAGGACACGGTTATGACAAGCCTTTCAAGATACCTTACTCTGTTTCAGGACAATGTAAATGGACTAAATGGTGAAGGAAGGCTTCGTAAATTATCGTGCAAGGTGGGTAAATACTGGGTTTCTCGGGATTTCTAAGATTACCTAAATTACACTCATGTGTGGGTGCATAATATTATGCCTATAGTATAGTCTACTGTATACCAATCTTACTCTACTACACCTGCGTATTAAAATATAATTTCGTTGAGAAAAAAGGTCAAGTATAAGACATCAACGCAGCGTTGCTCTTGTTGATAAAATTAGTTTAGTGCGTTGAAGTCTTTTACTCTATAATATAATATTTTGCTTTTACTTGAGTCTGTTAAATTCCAAGTCTATAGCGAAAACAGAACACAATTTTATGTATAAATTGTCGAAATCTGTATTAAATCTTGTGTGTCGTTATTTAGATTATAATAATATAGTAAATTATTCAAACATTAAAATAGGATTTCTTTGTAATTCTACAACAAGTCAAAATATCATAATAATTATGAATTATAATAATAATAAAAAGACGAAACACATTTTTTTTAGATATTGTGTTATATTTAATTATGCCAAAATTAATTTATCGCGCGGGAACCGTACATTTTTGCGGGATAAGTCCTTTCCCGGGACTCAAGGTATCTCCATACCAAATTTCAGCAAAATCGGTTCAGCGGTTTGGGCGTGAAGAGGTAACAGACACACAGACAGACAGACACATTTTCGCATTTATAATATTAGTATGGAAGTATGGATTACTATATAATTTAGTTTAATGGATAGTACCCTATCAATAATAATAACATTAGGCATCTCTGTTATATGTATAATTAAGTTATAAATATATTATTATATGATAATTATTTGAAACATTCCAAATTTAAAAATGATTAACATTTAAGACGTATCTGATGATGAAAAGTATGGTATTTGTAATATTGACCACATACCTAAGAAACTGAGAGAAGGCACGTTAATATAAGACACAATATTGGTAGTAAATGAATTATTGTGTGAATGTTATACTTATAAAATAACATATTTTTAGGTAGCCCCATGACTCAATATTATTTAGTGTTTATGTGCACACATAATAAATATCACCTTATTAGTTTTAAATTTACCATTAAAATATAGTGAACATCATAATGCAAGTAGTAACACTTGTAAATTGTAACACATTATTATATTATCATTACTGAGTAACATAAAATATTTTTTTTATTTTGTTACATGTACAATATTTATAAATTAACTAAAGGAACCGTTTTGATTGGAAAAATATACAGTGAATTTGTTGGCATTACAGTTTCTGACAATATAATAATAATAATAATAATAAGCCTCTTTATTATCCTTAACTTTACAAAAAAAATATAATATTTGATAAACATTACTTATTTTATTTAAGAGAAAAAGTAATTAAAGTTAAGGCCCCTGTCGGGTATAGGCCTCCTCCAAAATTTTCCAAGTTTTCCTTGATGCAGCTTTCTTTGTCCAGTTGTTCCCAGCGTATTTTTTAATTTCGTCTACCCAACGTTCTTTCGGGCGGCCTCTAGGTCTTTTGCTTTTCTGGCAATATACATAGCGTAAATATTTTTAATAGGTCAAATAAAGGAATGTTTACAACGTGACATTTTAATGTTTTTCCGCAGCAGAAAGATTTACCTATAGTACTACTATCGAATCATGGAAGTTTTTTTTTTAATGAAAAATATTTTGTATGACGTACTATGGCAACCTTTATGCCAATAGCTGCGAGCGGCTATGACCCGGCCAAATTTTATTTATGACTTTGAATAAAAAAAAACTTTATAAATCTATTGTACTACTAAGATAGAATCATTTTACTGCGGGAAAACAACTAATAAAATTTTACACAGTATTTTATAATCAGACACATGTGTTCGTATAAATGCCACACCCTACCATTTCTAAGCTCTTCGTGATACTGTAACAGCGGATGACCGCCGGTGCGGCGGTGTGAAGGTCGCAGTTTATGTAACATACAGCTTAGAACATGTGCAACGAGTGAACGCGTTACGCGTCGCCACTTTATACAGGACTAGATGCCGATGACTTATCGCCCGGGAACTGTAAAAATTCCGGGATCAAAAGTATCCTATGTCCTTTCCCGGACTCAAAGTATCTCCATACCAAAGAGCAAAATCTGTTCAGCGGTTTGGGCGTGAAGAGGTAACAGACAGACAAACAGTAAGATGGACAGATAGGCAGACAGACACTTTTACATTTATAATATTAGTACGGATAATGGATACGGATATAAAAAAACAAAGTCGTAATTCTTCAGGGTGTGTATAAGTCACTTTAATAGTTCACTTTGAAAACAGCAGCGCTGAAAGAGAAGCTTTATAAAAAAATAGATAAATTCAAGAAGCTAATAAAGTGCTTGCTCATAAATCATAATTATTATGTATCACAAAAAATACCCTCTCAACGCTGTTACTTTAACAGTACGGTATACTCTTTATGAGGAACTCATACACATCCTCAAGAATTATGGCTTGTTTTGTTAATAATAATAATAACTCCCACACCGGTTTTGACGATGGCCGGTTTCATTGAAACCAGGCCAGTTACGCAGGAGAAATGTTATAGTGCCCAAGTGTGTGCGCAGTACACAAGAGCACTCTCTATTCCTTTAAATAACGTGACGTGATTCCTTTACTCTCATAGCCCAGTGGGACGGATGACCGACACGACTGGCGAGAGATCAGGCGCAGGACCGACTTTTTACATGCCCATCCGACGCATGGATCGTCTTACTTGTCAGACAATCAGGTGATCAGCCTGCATTGTCCTAACCAAATTTGGAAATAATATGTTTCCAACGCGGGAATCAAACCCACGACCTCCGCGTCAAGAGCCGCGCTCTATACCACTGAACCACGGAGGCGTTCGCTTTGTGCGTTTGTTTTGTTACACTCTGTATAGGTCAGATGCGACATGTTCCTATGGGACTTTACAGGACTACCAAAGCACCCATGGGAGAACTAATTCAGGATAAAAAGTAGACTATGACATTCGTAATTTTATTATAGTCTTAAATCTTAAGTAATAATTATAGTTGACCCAGTAAGTACAGTGTTGTTAAATAGTGTAGATCAAATGAAGTCGTACATAGAAACAGCTTTTCTTAACAATTTATTGCTATTTTAAGATTCAGCTGTATTAGTTTTACAAATGCAAAAAAGCTTTTAATGATATAAAGCGTTAGCTATAAACACCTTTTTTATTCGTCAATTATTGATAAAAATTCAAAATACTACGTTGTAAAGTTTATATTCAACTTAAAAGTAATAAAATACTTACTGCTTCGTAAATATAAAAAAACGATACTTGTAAACAGTATAAAGTGAGGCAAAAATTATTTGTACTTGAGGAGTTAATACACTTTAAGGTCATAATAATATGTATATGAGTATTGACATACAATAATTTCGTATTTTCAAACTAGAACCTAAGGTGCCAATAATACATGCCAATGATGGAGTAGTTCCCCTACTACCTTCTAAGCTAAACTACCTTATCGTTGGCATGCCATAACTAAAGACGTGAGTGGCACAACCAGGTAACAGCAAAAGTTACATGAAGGCTTTAGGGTCGGTAAATGATTTGAAATAAAAAAAAGTGGATGTGATGTATAGCTGGCACTGCTGGCAGATACATTAGCCAGATTATGAAGAAGATAAGTTACAATGTTTGTTCAAATTATAAGAGAAAAAAAATTTGTTACTGTCCTTTTGTTATTAAATGTTAGTTAAATAAATGTGGTTCTTTTACGCACGTTTTTAATTGGCAACTTCGATTTATATTATTTTTAAATAGTTTGGATGCCAATAATATAATTTTCTGTAGTATAAACTAAAGTGCTAATAATTGGACGATTGACTATAATAATTCTACTTAAAAGCTTATATTCTCAAAGCGTTTAGTAATAAAATAATTATTACATCGTAAATATACGTTAAATAGACAAGCCGTGACCTTCGTGATAATTTCCCGCCAAATTCGTGTTCCAAGTTCAAATTCAACTATCGATTATTTCGTAACATGCTTAACGATGAAAATGTTATTTCCTTTTATGGGAGTCCAATGTTTTTTTTTTTTTGTGTATCTTGATTGTATACTATGCATACTTACTAATATTATAAGCGCGACAGTGTGTCTGTTTGTCTGTCATCTCTTTACTCCCAAGCCGCTGTATCAATTTTATTGAGCTTTGGTATGGAAATGCTTAAAGTTCCTGAGAGAAAAAGACTGGAGATGATTGATAAAAACGAATTTTTCGTAACGATATATCTATGTAATATCAAGTGTAACGTTTAACATTTAGTTCCCGAACCGATGGTAGGCACCGTATAGACTTTCTGAAAACATTTGCTTCAAATTTATTCGGAAATAAAACATTTTTTTTTATGTGTAATAAACTTAAAAGACGATGCTTGAAAAATACTCGTAAATACTTGTGAAAAGCGTCAAAGTTTGCGTAATATATCTCATATTATCTTAGGTCCCTTTTCACCACTTCCTGATAAGTGCCGGATAGGCTATTCACAACTTATCTGATAGATGAAGTATGGAGTATCTGTCAGATAAGTTGTGGATAGAAAAACAGCCCCTTAGGGCCTGTTTCACCGCTTCCTGATAAGGTGCCGGATGGGCTTATTTGACAGATTCTCCATACTCTATCTGCATACTCTATATATAGGTGGATAGCCTTATCAGAAAGCGGTTAAACAGGCCCTTAATATTGTAAATTGCGCTTGAACTCCAAGGTTCAAGCATTTTAGTTACCACATCTAACTATAACAAATTATCTTAGCAAGAAAAGATCCCACAAGAATCACATATTCTGCGCTGTAAGTGTTGTATTATTTTCATTATTATTTATATATTATTTTCACGGATATAATATTATACTTTTACGGATCTATAACTTCGAAAGAAATTCAGTACAAACTACAAACCATCAAATTATACGAGCGTAAAGTCGCACTTAGATACATTGAACAATAACTTAACTTTAATTTAATGAAAGGTTTTCTGTAGGATATGTTGCTTACATTAAAATCTTTTAAAATTAAAGTTAAGTAATCGTTAATTTTTTTATGAAATAAGAGGGCAAACGTGAAAACGGGTCACCTGATGGAAAGCAACTTCCATCGCTAATGGACACTCGCAGCATCAGAAGAGCTGCAGATGCGTTGCCGGCCTTTTAAGAGGGAATAGGGTAATAGGGGAGGGTAGGTCAGGGAATAGGGTAGGGGATTAGGCCTCCGGTAAACTCACTCACTCGGCGAAACACAGCGCAAGCGCTGTTTCACGCCGGTTTTCTGTCAGAACGTGGTATTTCTCCGGTCGAGCCGGCCCATTCGTGCCGAAGCATGGCTCTCCCACGTATAATGTCTATGAATTCAGCCGTCATCAACGGAACTATCGGCATTCCTCCACTTCCGTTTCTGACTAAACTATGTCGTGACGGCCTTAACCATTCAGTGAGAGTGTTTTACTTCGCAGTCTCTGTGCAGTTTTCACCTTTAAAATAGCCTCTATATGGGTGGAACAAAGGTCAGGTCATAGGTAAAATAACTCTAAACTAACAGTGAGAGTGACTTTAATGTCAAGGCCATGTCATCACATTCCCAACAGCCGTATTAGATGAATGTCAAAATATTGGATTAAAGGTTTTTGTATGGGTGTTTATGAGATAATAAGTATGTAGTATATTATGTTTAATGTATAACAATAATATGTTAATGTCAATATAATATAGTCTTAATCTCTTAGATTACAATTAATATTAAAACAGAAAATAAGCTTTGTAGAAAAATGTAAAATAAATAATCTTCGTTACGAGTTTTCAAAATTACGAAATATTTTGTTTTTTTTGTGTAATTCCTTTTTTTCATTTTGATCATAAATAAAATATATCTAATTGCTGAACAAATAAATTAAATATTAAAATATTTTATTTAATTCATTCAAAATAACTTAAAAAATTCACGAAAGTGTCTACGAATGATCTTTCTTATGTATGCAATCATACATAAGAAAGATCATTCGTTCAATTCATTTCATTCAACTCTTCTATTCTACATTCTAATATCTCCCAATCTTTCCTCAGATATTGATCAGTTCCTGATCCTTTTCACAATCAATATCAGAATTGCGCAAAAAAGTTCATTTATTTATTAGGAAAAGCATATGAATTAATTTTGTAAGAGCATTGCACGTGTGTATAAATGCGCCGCAGATCGGTAGAGACATCACTCGTCCTCTCAACTTCGACTCAAACACATCAACATGCAGCTGGTGAGTACACCTCGAAAACTCGAAAAAATAAAACTCGATACTTTTTTGAAAACTCGATAAAATAAAACTCGAGACTTTTTCGAAAACTCGAGACTGAAAATTTGAAATTCAAATTATGGAATTGTAATCACTAATCTTGATACAAAAATTTTATCCCCTTTAAAGTGAAGTGTTGATGTTCTTTGTTTATCGGGATCTAAAGTTTTAGCGTGAGTTTTAACTTTAATTAAATTAATTGCTAATATTATCAATATAACATGACTCTCTTAACTATATTTTAACACGAAAGATAGCTTTTAAGAGTGAATCTTCAAATCGTTTAATACAAATAATAATAAATAATCGTGTGCCTAAAACTTAATTTTTTGTTATTAAATATTTAAATTGCAACTTTTAAAGATACCAGTGCAATTCAAAGTTATAGGTCTGCCAGAATCTGATGGCAAATTTTGACAGCAGATTTTCAGAAAATATCCTTGATCATTGGATTTTATACATTCGCAAGTATTCACACACATAATCAGCCGATATAAGGAAAAAAAAGGATCAAAATGTTTTATCCTAATTACCCCGGTATTGCTAGAGTCAATTTACTTTCTCACGTTTTGCCATCAGATTCTAGTAGACCTATACTTTATAACATTTAGGGCCTGTTTCACAGCTTCCTGATAAGGTGCCCGATAGGCTTATTTGACAGATACTCCATACTCCATCTGTCAATTTAGGTGGTGGATAGCCTTATCAGGAAGCGGTGAAACAGGCCCTTAAAGTAGTACTTTAGTGTACTAAAATGTTATTTGCAAGAACATCAAACTCATATTTCACATAACAAACTGACATAGTACAATTATTGTGTCATCTGTATAGATCCTAAGGCGTTTTCAAAACACTCATTATGACTTGTGAAACAGCCTCAAATTTTGTAAATTGACGGCCTATTTTAGATTCGATTATCGTTTGATATAAAGCTTATGGTCAGCGCAATGAAGGTAGTCAATTAATATAATCTTTGCCATTTAATAATATAAGTAAGTATTGGAACAAAGCAATTAAAATCTAAAAGAAATGCCATGATTTTATAAATATAAGGAAAATATATTATATTTATTTGGATAGCATTTTCTCACTATTTATTAAAATAACTACCTAATAATTCTGTTAAATATTTCAGCGCTGCTACTTTTACAGTGAACTCTATATTACGTCTTAAATAAGAGATTCATACACACCCTAAAGTATTCTCACTTTGTTTAGTTACACCCCGTACATGAATTACAGTTTAAAAATACTATGTTGTAATTTTTACGATCTAAAACGAAAGGATCACAGAAAATTCTTGAACAAACCAAAAAGGTTGGTCACAATGCGTTACCGTGGGAACACAATTGTTACCTGTGAATACATTATCTCACAAGAAAAAATCTAAACAAGGTCTAGATAGTCTTAGGGTCCACATGCAACGTGACGATGCATTTTGCCCGACTTCCAAAAGAAGGAGGTCTCTTTTTCCGAAACATGTGTACATTCATAACTCAACACGTAATATTTTGTGAGATGATACACAAATGCTTAACAGCATACAAATATAATGTTTTTTTTTTAATGAGTTATTAAAACAGATACTCTTTAAATTGACAATGACTTGTGCATTTAAAAATTCCTAACATCATCTCGTTACGTTGCAATTTGCGTCTTTAAAACTGCAGCTAGATTTAATACTCTAACTGTAGTTTTAAAGACGTTAAGTTAAAAAATATATATTTGTTTACTGAATAATTAATTTAAATTTTGATTGGAACAAAATCTATATAAGGGAAAAGCACTAATAGTAGACACTATAAGGAAAAATAAAACATTTGAATGTAATAAAATGTATATTTATGAAAATAAAAGATTGATAACTTATTTTATGTCTTCTGTAACTTTAACAAATTAAAACTATTATAGTTATTCTCTGATAAATCAATAAAAAATATATTATTGGTCTTTTTGTAAGCTTAGTCATAAGCCCTAATGGATGACATCACAAAAAACGAACATCACTAATAGTAGACACCAATATGAACAAATAGTTGACATAGAACATTACATTACATTTTACATTTTTCCTATTATTTAGGTCTTTATTTGCCGTTTTTCAAAAGATTTCATTTACTTCATCATAGTAACTACATGCATCAGAAATATTATCCACGTTGTCTCCAGATTCTATCCATTCTCCTTCCATGCTGAAACTATCTTTCCTCTTATTTTTATTTTACATATTTTTTTCCTAGCAAATTTATTTTCAGTATTTAGTCTCAATGATTCTCTTGCCTCTTCTTTTTTCTTCTTTTTTTTTAAAAGATGAGATCCATGTCATCTATTAGGTTTTTTTTTACATTTTCAAGAATTACTAATAGTAGATACCCTTTATATTGTTAGGGAAAATGGATAAAAAATCATAAATAAACATTAATTAGTGTTTACAACATGACGATTAATCCAATGAAATCAATAGAAATTACAAAAAATCAAATGAATGTATTCAAAACTTACGTGCAAAATTTCGCCTTCCTTATCCTATTTGCTAAGAAATTGCCGAGCACGTGTCGACGCGGTCACATTGTTTACGAAAACTGATCCCATTTTAAAATTTTGTTCCCGAAGGCGTCCCTAATATATTTTGTCACATCAACAGATAGCTTGAGAAGCTTATAACATTTACAGTGTTGAGAAATAAGTAGAGTAATTCTTATTTTTATGGTATTTTTTTCGTAAGTGTCATCTATTAGTTTCGTGTCTAGCATTAAGTCTTTTCCCTTATCTACATCTTCATCAAAACACTCTAATGTGGCTAATGGCCACAGACATAGATCAATATAGATACCGCATGTGTATATACTTCGCGTGCCATATCACGTTCCCAAACGCCGAGCAATGCTCGTCTTTCAAAGTCTGTTCCTTAGTCTGCTATCGGAATCGGATGTCAATCGGAATTTTAAAAATGCCTAAATGCCTAAAAGTGCTGTATCGGACTGTAGAAATTCAAATAGAAACGTTGGCCTTGATAATAGACACGTTTCTTATCATCGGTACGTCACAGTTGTAGGAAAAAAGTGACACGCCCGTTTTCATACAAATGGAGCGACATGCGGTATCTATCTTGATCTATGTCTGTGTTAAAACATTTTAAGAAATAACAGCTTCATCATACATTATTTATTGCCTATGCTAATTTTGATGTTAATCGTAATTTCACTATCGTTTTGTATATTAAATTAGTTCGATGCAACTGTTGCTTCTGGGATTTGCATAAACATGGCGTAATATTGAACTTGTATTTTTGTGACATGACAACAAAAACACTGAAATTGAGTTTTAAAATCTTGGTCATAAATATTTAAAAAGCTACCAGTAAAAGATAAAAACAGTTACCAAAAAAAGGGGTCCATATTACATTGCTTCCTTTCCTACGCCGCACTGGCGGTTTGCTCTTCACCTTACGAATTTTCGATAACACCACGTGTTCTGACGCGACTGTTATATTTTCAACATCTCAAAAAAGTGTAGGTATAGTTATATTTGGTCTCTCTAATTACAAGAAAAGTGTATAATTAATGCTGTGAATCATGAATTTCCGCCAAGGCGTTAAGTACCCTGTAAACGATCAAATTGTTTGTGAAACTTTACGTATTTGTCAAACAATTTGATAGTGTACCTACATCTTTGTTTGAAACGTTTGTCAAACAATCTACGTGTTTGAGCTGTTTGAAGAAAATTTGGATTCGCGTAGCATTTGACAAACGTGTTTGTCCGTGTTCCGCTGTATTTGCCAAACAAGATCTCATAATCTCAAACCGATTTTAGCTAATTGTTTGATAAACTTGTATGATGCACGTTTGTTCGTCTGCACTGCTGTTTGATGAAAACTTAAATTTCATCAAACAAGTTTGTCAAACAAATTTGATCGTTTACAGGGTACTTTACAGTAAATTCAATATGATAATATCTCAAAAAGTGCACAACGCTAATTTTCGCACTTCAAAAATCATACTTTTGGATTATCTGACACCAGTAGCAACCTTCATCATAACATTTTTCTCACATTAACATTACAACGGGTCAGAACGATTATTTCGTCCGCTAATTAGTACACGACAGTATGATTTCAAATGCCAGATTTTATCGTATTTTTACATGGTTGTAATATTCAATGTTGCCTCCATTGTTTGAAAAAAATAAAAGAATTAGGTATATGAATCGATAAGATTAACAAACAGGCTAAAACATGGCATTTAAATAATGTTAATAGTACGAGAATGGCAAACAATTACTCCAATTTGAACTGTCCTAAATTATAAAATCATTATTTGTATAATACCTTTTTCAGTAACTAAGAACCCACTTTGCACAAAGTCCTAACTATCACCATCTATCACCAAAAGCCCATTTTGCACCAACTCCGAATTTTCATCACAAATCCAATTTTACACCAACTCCCATTACACACCAAAATTACCACTTCACGCCAAAACTTTTGCCCACTCCTAACATTCACCAAAAAATCAAATTATGCCCACTCCCAACCAAAAAGTCCAGTTTTTCACCAACTCCCAAATCCCAATTTACACCAACCTCCGTCCACAGTCTAAATATTCACCAACTCCCAATTTACACCAATTTCTTCCACAGCTAATCATCGCCTCCGTGCTCGGCCTCGCCGCCGCCGCCCTTGGCCCCGCCTACAATGAGCGGCCACAAGCACAATACGAGAGGAACGCCAGGATCCTGGCACAGGACTCTGACGTAAAGGAGGACTCGTACAGATACAGCTACGAGACTGAGAACGGCATCAGGGCTCAGGAACAGGGACGCGAGGTATGTAAATACATCGGCCATATTTTTTATGTGCAGCACAGTTGGGTAGAGTTATATCGCCTATCTTATTATTTCTGTGGCAGACAGTGTTTAGATTGCGGTTCTTGAGATACGGCCAGGTGACAGACAGACGGACAGCGAAGTCTAGTAATGAAGTCCCGTTTTTACCCTATGGGTACGGAACTAAAAAAAAAATTGCTCAGTGCCCGGAGCCTACCATTAACGTCTAACAGCAAAATAGTTATTCAATCCATTATAATTGATAATGACCACTCAAACAAGATTTTGGTATTGAAGCCATAAAAGTTATTATGTCTTCATTTTCAAGTAATAAAAAAGACAAGTAACGATTTTTAACTTCTTAAACATAACTGCAAGTTGCAACCAGCAATATTAGTAACAAAATAAGGGTCTTCTATTTCATTGCAGACTGGAATAGCATTTGCAACTAAATATATAGCACCATTAACATTTACAACCAATATGCAACCATTAATATGATTTAGCAGATACAGGGTGTGTTCATGTCAAAGGTTACTGTCCGTCCGTAAAGGTCGATCAGATTATGCAACCTTCACATTTTTAGATTTATCGTTAGTACTCGTGTAGTTGCGTGCATAATTGCTTTGTGATGGTTAATTTGTTAGAGGTTACGAGGATGCCTTATTCCTAGCAACTTCAAAAAAAAATTGGAAATATTTTTTTGTTCATAAAAATGTTTACAAATTGAAAAACGACTATTCCTAAAAATATAAATATAGGTTGTAAGGTTACTAAAAATATGCCATAGTAAACTGTGTTCGGTAAATTATATTTCTTATTGGGGAATTTTTCCAATCAGGGCTATAAAAAACGCATATATGTAGGGTTTTTTTTAATATTTAAACGACAAAAAAAGTCTTAATCCCTTAGAAAATAAATTATATTCACGGCACTCAAAATTCGAATAAAATAGCTTTTGAGTAATTTTCGTCGTCTGCAAAGTCTAACGCACAAGACTGTACTTGCAACGCTGGTATTTATATACCAATCTTATTTTATTGCTAATAAATCGAGTGTATCCTGTGTATCGATTACAATAATTAACTCATATTGCTCATCGTAAACGATTGATCACAAAGATGATAACATTGTTATAGAAGGAAAAAAACTATAGAATCACCGTTATGGATCGCGCAGAGATAAGAAACATTCTGTATTTTAATTGACCCCAAAATTGACCCAAATATAGGGATGATAATTATCTTCCTGTATCAGAATTAACCTCGAGATCGTAAAACAATTTAACCCCCAACAAAAACAGAGGATTGTAAAAAAAATTATTTGTAGGCAGCATAGTGCGTTCCAAACTGGTGATTTGATTCTGAGCAAATTTTTATAACCCACTTCAAAATTAAGTACCCACTATTTTTTTGTATTCACTATAGTCAAAACTGGAGACTACAAAAATAAGTTCCAAAGCGTAAAATACAACTTAACTTACGTAGTAACTATTTAGTAATCTGTGACTAAGCTGCCTAGTATATTATATCAATATGACCAATATTTTCATCATCATCAGGCCGAGGGTATCGAAGCGGAAGGCGCCTTCTCGTACACCGGCGACGACGGCAACATCTACACCATCACCTACTCAGCCGGCCAGGCGGGATTCAATCCCCAGGGCGCCCACATCCCCACCCCACCCCCCATCCCCCAGGAGATCCTAGTGGCTCTGGAGCAGAACGCCCGTGATGAAGCCGCTGGCATCTTCGATGATGGTGAGTGGAATGATAATGATCTTAGTGTACGGACACATCTGCCGAACTTACGGCGCCGAAAGTTCAGCGGCTGAAGTGTGATTCGTAATATTCAGTTGTTATGACAAACCAACCGTCAGTCGCTTGCTATGCAAAATACATCAAATGCGTTAGCTGAAAAAATCGCCCGACTTATGCACTACACCGAACGCGGCGTAATTTACGCTGATGTATCATAGAGAACTGGAAATACATTGTAAACGTATTGAGCAGAACGTTCGGCGCCATACGTTAACAGATGTGTCACGACACTAATTAGACTAGAGTGACATGGTCAGTCTGGCATCCGTTCAGTCCATCAGTCTCAGACTGATGCCAGTATGATGACCGGAAAGAACATAATAAAACTGATGAGTCCCTCAAACACACGGTTAGGCTTTGTCCACATCTGTATCATTTTCGCGATCAGATCTCCGATCAGATCTCCGTCGCGTAGCATCGAAGCGTATCATGATCGCTAGTGTGGACGCAAAACGCGATCATTTTGCGTCCACACTAGCGATCATGATACGCTTCGATGCTACGCGACGGAGATCTGATCGCGAAAATGATACAGATGTGGACAAAGCCTTACACGATCATTCTTTCGTCAGTCTGGACTCTGGATCAGACTGATGGACTTAACTGATGGCAGGCTGACCGTGTAACCCTAAAGTTTTACGCACTGACAGATATTTTGAATTGCTTAATTTGAGTGAAGAAATTGACAGAATGGAGTTTATGTCTTCATGAAATTTAAGTTAGGTCATTTAATTTCTCTGAGTGCGGCCTTTAGAATCATATAATATTTCATGGTCATAATATAGTACATTGGTATCCATAATACATAACTCTACTCTGAAAGGGTACTCAGCTTAATACTCTTTCTCGGATTGTTTTTTTCGATGCATCACATAAAAAGTGGTTTCCATTAGAAACCTACAAAATCCAGTTTATTTGCTTGCCAAAGCTCGTCTCGCTTCGCTCATATTTCAGCTGGGGTATTACAAAAAACTTCGATAGCGCGATTTAGAATCAGCCTATTTAGATACATTAAAAGACAAAGTACTCGGCAACAAACTAGATATACTAGATATAAGCCCTAAGGTCTCAAGTGACCTGAGTACGGCCTGAGAATCTGACATTTCATCCACGCCTCATTTTATGAGTCATTTACTCAATTTATTTCCAATTTAACAGAATTTAATTTGCTAGCGCAACCGCAGACGGGGAACAAAGTTCAATTACCCGACTCCAAAGAGGAGTGTTAAGTGTTAGTAAGCTGTTAAACTATTCGCATTTGTACTTAAGGCATCATCCTCATTCTAAGTCTAAAAAAGATTATGATGGCTATTTATTTTCAAATATTTTTAGATCTATTTGTATGTGAGGCTCGCTCCTTGTTGTAAAAAAGGAAAGAATGCCTACAAATTCAACGAGCATTTGAATTTTATGTTTTTGGCTAGCTCTAAAGCCTAAAATAATCGCAATTGCAATGAAATCTATATAAGTAAAAATGGATTTCCAATTGTGTTAGTAACGCTATAAGTTATAACTCAATAACGGTTGAACCGATTCTGCTTATTTTAGTCTTAAAATAATCCTGTCCTAAGTCCAAGGATGGTTTTTAAGTGACACGAAGTTCACCGGGACATCTTCAACATTGAGTCTTACCAAATTAATTATTTATTGGTTTTATTACTTAAACAGCAAAAAGCAATTTTTCTTTGTTTGCTACTGTAATATGACATTCGTCACAGTAAACGAAACAGTAGGTTAATTTGCCGTGTTGAATTTTACATCAGTTCATAAGGTCAAAGTTTGGAAACAGCTCCACATTATATGTAAAGGAAACTTTTGAAATAAATTAAAAAATAAATAATTCCATCATTAGGTAATTCAGTTTGCAATCATGACGACACAGTATTATAAATGATAATAAATTATAATTTATTCGCGCTCACGCATAATGGCGCCCATTTTCTTTGTCGGCGAGTCATAGGCAATAGGCCATTTAAGTTGAGCAATTTATAATTTATTTATAGCATCTTGAGGCTTTTTGTAAGACATAAATCCATATTTCCATACTAATATTAGGTCTGTCTGTCTGTCTGTCTGTCTGTCTGTCTGTTACCTCTTCACGCCCAAACCGCTGAACCGATTTTGCTCAAATTTGGCATGGAGACCTTGGATGGATGTATACCTTGAGTCCCGGGAAAGGACATATGATAGTGTTTATCCCGGAAAAATGTACGGTTCCCGCGCGATAAACAAATTTTGGCGCAACGGAGTTGCGGGCATCATCTACTGTTAAATAAACTATTTTTCTCTAGTCCCGAAATCTGGAAATGTCTTACAGAATCGAAGCTTTACTTTTTGAAAACTTTTTTTTCTCATTTCATATTTTTTATCACAGCAACTATTGCAACTTAAAAAAATATTTTTAACAGGTTGCATATTTATTAATTTTTACTAAATTATATTATGCAATCATAGTATAACTTATTTTTCTTTTTTTTAATTACAGGTCTATACCGCGCCGGCAAATACGACACTGCTGCTCCCAGACAGCCCAGCCGCCCAATCCAGAACCAGCCCTTCCGTCAACCCTACAAGTTCTAGAATAATACATACTTATCTTCTCTTCTAATACTCATCGGCTAGTAGAGGCTAAGTTGAGCAAAAAGGTATAAAGCAAAAAGTTAGACTACCGCAATTAAACTGTGACGCGTTTTTTAAATCTGTAATCAAAGTTTTGGTTACAGGTTTACAAAACCAAGAGTTGTCTTTTCAGGTGCCATCTTTTGCCTTTCTTGATTGATTTTAGCGTGTAAATAATTCTATTCTTCTAGTGTAACCCTTCAATACAAAATGTGATATTCTTTACTGTATAAGATTTTATGTCCACTCGTTGGAAAATTATTATTTATTCTATGAATAAAAACTTTATCATAAATTTGAAAGTTTACTTCTTGAACCTAATCCTAAACCCAAACACATTATAGTAGTAAGTGCACATAATACACTTAAAAAAAACTTTTTATTTCGAAAATAAATCATAAAGTAGGTACTTATAAAAATAATGAACTGTAAACAATAATATTTAATATTTTTTGCCTTGTGGAAATATAGCGACATTTCTGTTTTATATGGGATTTCATTATTTTTGTGAGACGCAGACAGTTTAATGTCAGACAAATTATTAAATTAGAACAATTCCGATAAAAAATTAAAGGAAGTCTATACAAACTATCCCTGAGTTAAGGGGGCAAATTCACATCCGTCAGTTTTTCAGATAGTTTGTGTGCTTATTTAGCTTTAACTACAACTTTTACACACACTTTAGTCAGTAACAACACTATGGATTTGTATGTATTAAGCCGTGAGAAGGTGCACTATTGGCATTTTGATCACGAAAAAAAATCTTTTCTTCTCTTTATATCGGTTCAAGCATTCAAGGGGCCGGGTAGATACTATATTATATTTCCGAGGATCCGACCTAGCGAAAACACGATATCTTAAAATTATCTCGATAGAAAAAAATCACAAAAATACATTTACATTCCACGAATTTTTTATATTGCCGTTTATTAACCGTGCATAAAACCAAGTTAATATTTTAACACATTGTGTAAAATTCTATCATTGAGAAACTGACCTAGCGGATTTTTAAAATGTTGTATATTTATCGAGTTATGAAGAAATAACTAATTTGGCGATGAAACCGCGTCGTCCTTTTTCACGTGGCATATAAAAGACGGGCGTGAGTGTGAAGAGAGAAGGACAATGTTTGATTTTTTGCGTTAGTCGCCCTCTTAAGTAGCTTCAACTTTTCTATTAATTTCTCCTAGAACAGTATTTCCCAAAGTGTGGGTCGCGGGTAGATTTTGGGTGGGCCCTGAAACTATAGGACGATTGTTGTACTCGTTCGATTGTCATTTTACTCGTTCGTTCGTCGTCGTGGGTGCGTGCGGGATGGGGGCAGGGCATTCGAACGCAAACGTAATTGTAATTTGTAAGTAAGTAAGGCTGACGATAATATTATGGTAGTGAACTACGATAAGAATTAACGGGTAAATGCTGTGGCAGCAGCATACCGCTGCTTTTTTGTTTTCATGACACAAGGTGGGCCGCGAGCTTAAAACTTTCTTGTCGATGGGTCGCGGTCCCGACAAGTTTGGGAAACACTGTCCTAGAAGATACATTTCGTATTGATCATTTAAATGACTGCTCAGTAAAGCTTTTGCCATGACCGATGTCATATTAGCAAATTGATTTATAGGCAAATAGCGGAATAATGATATTAAGCAAGCTCAGCTGAAAAAACGTTACGTTTATCGTAGATTCAAAATAACACGTAACTCTTTAACTTATAAAATGAAATTGATCCACAATCTAATAAATCGATGTCCCTGACTCTCTGATAATACAATCTTGAGGGCTTCTCTTATGAACGATTATTAAACAAAAGAGGTATTTGGAGTTTATAAATTATTATTCATCTTATATTTTCATCTAATTTATTTATACTTATAACCAGAATCCGAATTGCTGTGTTCGTCTGACTCCTCTGGACGGTATTGGCCTGAAAGGATAAACAAAATATTATAATAAAATATACTATGCCTTTAAATAATTTTAAAAAGGAACTTTGGTCGCTCGGAAAACTGCAGTTGTGATTAAAAGCCCGCAGTCTTAATCGTCACCAGTCACCATGTATTACCAAGTTATAGAAGAGCTGGATTAAAAATTCTTAAAAGATTACCTGATTAATGGACGACCACAGCACGTTATCTATAAATTTTTATGTAGATGTAGGTGCCATCTAGTCGATGTTTATGAAACTAAAATGATCACAGCATGCAGATGTCGCTAGGAAGTTTGAAGAGCCGTCGCCAAAGAATATATACACTACGCGAACCGTCGCCTCAATGCGCCCACGCATGACGCGCGTTCATCATAATTTACTACGTCTGTGACTATTTTAGTTACAGCATGAACTGTAGATGGCGCCTTTCTACTGGAATAAATATTTTTGTGAAAAGTATAGATCAATAATAAATATAATAAAATTTCACTTGTCTTGTGTGCTTAAATAATAAAGAAGTTTGTTTCCATCGAACAAGCCTAAAGCTACTAGACCAATTTTGATGAAATATCCCACAAACGGACAAGGACGAAAACCCTTACCATCATCAAAAATCCCAGCTGCCTCATCCTGCTCATTCTTCTTCAGCGCCACCAGGATCTCATCAGGCGTGGGTGGGGGGATCGGGAGGTGTTCCCCATGGGGTCTGAAGCCATCTTCTCCAGCTGTGAAGGTCACGGAGTAGATCCTCCCATCATCACCTCTGTACGCAAACGCGCCTCGCGTCTGGAAGGTGTCACCGGATTCCTCTGCTTGTATATCGTTGGACGTTTCATAGGCGTAGTGGTAACCTGAAATGAAAATTTTGTCCTACACTTCTGTGGGATTCAAACTCATATTATAAATGCGAAAGTGTGTCTGCCTGTCGGTCTGTCTGTCTATAATATTATGTCAGTATGTCTGTTACTGCTTCAGGGCCACACCTCTAAACCGATTTTGCTATTCGTTATGAAGATACTTTGAGTTCCAAGAAAGGACATAGGATGCTTTTCATCCAAAAGCTTTTTTTTTCAGTAGCTCAGCATTAAGTTAGCATTTACAAAAAAAATACAATATTGATAATTCTTTTTACCATCATCTCTTACTTCTGTCTCTAGCCGCAGTATAGCAGCATTTTTATCATTGTTCTGTTGTTGTTTTCTGCTCCCTGTATCACTATCCTCTGTATTTCTGTTCTGTGGTAGATAAGTTTCTGGTAGCGTTCCTGCTAACGTTGTTCCAAGTAAAGTTATTGATAACTGAAAAACAATTAAATAAATCATGAATTTAAGAATCATCTTTATTTTAAACCGTTTCAATTTGATCAAAGTATGAAAAAAAATTAGGCTGGTACAAACATGCCATTGATTTAATTTATTGCGCAATTGTATAGTTCAACAATATTTAAAATAGTACTATAGCCACCCATGATGGTCAAATTAGAGGTACATTACATAAGGATGGCAGTGTAACATTTTTACTCTCTTACTAATATTTCAAGCTATTCTAAGTGTCAAACAAGGGCACTTTCGTATATTATGAATATTTTTTATTACAACTGAAGATTGGTAATCAAAATTCACTTACATAATATTGTAAATACATAATTATTGTGATTATTGTCCTCTTGCTCTGATATTTTAGCAGGGGCTTACAGTTTATATAGATCGGGGGTTTTCAATGAACCTTGAGGAACACTCACTTTCAATTCTGACCCTTCGCTCATCCTTTGTTGAGCATTTCATTTTAAATGTTATTTAATTATGAAGATTCAACCTACATTACATTATATATATTTGATAATTCCGTATAGCTAATGGTATGTTACACTATAGATACACTATGACTGATAAAATATATGGTATTTTTGTTCTCCAAAAAAACTTTTCCTTTTTCAAATAAAGCGTGTTGTCAAGCAGACTGAACAATAAGTTAAGTGATAATATAATATGGGTTCTACATTAACATACATATAATACATATGGATTCTGGATGGATCTAAATATATAATTATGACAAATACACATTCCTATAAAATAAACGTAATATTTTGCATCATGCATTGCCCTCAATATTACTCCAGTCGCCTCTTGGCTCTCCGTCACGACTAAAGACATTGTTGTCACTTACAAAATTGTCATCATTATTTCATTTATTCACACTGTTCACTTTTATCCGAAAAATCTTACACTGTTATTTAGAGAGGTTTAATGATTACTTTCGTTTAAATTAATGTAGATTAAGATGGAAAAGGTATGGAGTCTGTGTTAAAATCTCCAATTTCAATAAAAACAAATTAATCACTAAGTTTCTCTGAGTGCTGCTGTTAATGTCACATAATAACATAAAGTAAAAATACTGTTTCCAATTGAATTGAATAATTTCTGAAACTACTAAAGCATTTTGTTTTAAATAGAATTCACACCGTTTTATGTAACTGTAGCTACTTTCATTGAAACTATGTCAGGAGAACCAAGCGTGTGTGAGATATTATCCGACACTGTATATTATATAATTGACGTATAATAAATGAATAATATTGGAATCTAATTATTAAAAATAATTATTATATCATGATATTTGGACAGCAAAATATATAATATTATTATAACATTGTCTTTAAACGAGTCAAGTTATCTTCAAACGGACAAATGTGCCTAAGCTATTTCTGACACGTAAAGTACGTGTCAGAAAGTCCAAAAAATCCTTTACTAAAATATAATAAATACAGCAACATATAATAGAGAGCAAAACCAAGAGGGACATAGGCTATATATTATAACCTAGTACTAGATAATGCAGGACCTAGATGACCTTCATCAGAACAAAGGACGAACATGACTGTGATCATTGTCAACGAAAACGTAACGTATTAAGATCAAAATCTTATGGGTCACTAAGCCAAGGTCACAGGAACGGCATACGTAGTTATAACCATGATGATACTTCCTATTGTCAATAATAATTAGGATGGACATAAAATATAATAAACGTATAAAATTAACTATTATAATCAAAAACAAGATTTTTGAAATAGAAAAGACGACTAGGACTAAATGTGGATCTAAAATAGCTAATAATAAATAAAAATTGATTGGTAAGATGTTTTTTACACAATACATAATATTTACAAGATAAAAAAATATATAGACTAGTATAATAAAGAGGAGGCTAATGAAAATAAAAGTAATAAATTATTATCCAATAATTTTATTCGATAATAAAATTGAACACAGTGGTTAACTTAGCATAATAAATCAATAAGCTTAGTGATAATCATAATACTGGTTGGGATTTATTTCTTACCGGTAATATAGATAAAAGATATAGAAAAATATAACACTAATAAAGTAAAAGAATAACTGAAAACATAATAATTCCATTTAAAAATTATAAGCATAAAGAAGCTTATTTATATAAAAACAACAGAAGGATTTAGAACAAAAAAAAGAAAATAGAAGTCTCAGATAAGGTCCAACAAAGTACTGGGTTATTTCTTGTAATGGTATCCGGTCTCTTCATCAAAAGGCTGCAGAGTGGAACTGAAGGGGCTGGATGATTGAGATGACTGTGGGACCTGGTACTGGTTGCTTGGTGATCCAGACTGAAACTGGTATTGGGCACTCTGAGATCCCTGGCCATTGCTTGAAGCTGGAATAACATAAACGGTAACAAGGATTATAAGTACGAATGGATTTTTTTCAGGTTTAGTATAAACATAAGAAATGATTCGTATTTATTGGTAAATCTGCTAATTTTATTCTTACTAGTCTGTCAGTGTTTCTATTTTTGCTATTTGATGCAGTAAAAATAAATTTAATTTGATGAATATTGATGTGTGTAAACAATACATATCAATATTCAACAAATTAATATATTATTCAAATAAGCTTTAAGTGTTTCTTGTGTATTGTCATCGGTCTATTAAATCTGCGAGAACCTTACTTTCTTCAATTGTGAAGGCTAATGATTATTGTGGTATTTGGAAAAATCTAACATTTTAATACCAAAATGGCATCGCTATTATAACTAATCGAGTATTTATTATTGCAAAATATCTTTCGATGGGACATTAAATTGTCCAAATTCAAAGAAATTATTCACTCACGTCTGAAGGATTGGCCGGCATTGGAGCCTCCGCTTGAACCATGATTGGGAGGAAGGTACTGGTTGGAAGTGGCAGAACTCTGCTGGCTTCCAAATTCACCACCACTGGAGCTACTTGACCCGTAGGATCCACTGGTGGATCCAGAGTAGTTTTGCCCACCAGAACTTTGGGAAGACGAGCTCTGGGATTCTGGGGGAAGGTAGCCTTTTTCCAGGTGGTCCAAGCGAGCTGCTGCCGCTGCTGCTACGAGGGTGGCGATCACGAACTGTGGAAAAAGAATATGAATTAAATAAAGTTTTAAAGTTGTATCTGTAAGAAAATGATGAATATGGTTCTTTTTTAGTTACTTATTGGAAATAATTATGTATCTTAGTGATGCGATATTTTAATTGCTATAATAACTAAGTTATTTTCCTGAAAAAATTGCTGTTTAGCAATAATCGTCTTTGTCTGCTCTCATCATTTTATGTGTTTTTATAATTATTTTTATGTGTGTGTTATTGTAGTTGCGATTGTGCACAATAAAGTACATTATTTCATTAATTAATTAAGTTACGTACCTACTGATAATGACTCCTAAAAATATAAGCTTTGATGCATTTTTTGAGCAAAAATAAAAAATCCTGAATTTGATTGTCATAAATGAATATTATATAAAAATTACCAGTTTCATATTTGCTGACTTCGGTGGTTTCCACTGAACTGTGGTTCGGAGTACCCACACACCCAATATATACCCAAATCTCATCCTGAATCTCACGTACCTTGACGTCACTGAGATATACTTGAAGACAAAAATAATTAGCAAAGACATTTTGTCAAGACCTTCGTATTTGACTCAAGGGTGTTTTAGTTGATGTAGGCCTGGTGACTAGGGCGCTAATCACTTTGCCAATATCACCGTTAGTTAAGCAAGTTTTAGATGCATTTAATTAATTACTATAATATGACGCCCGCAATCCCGTTGAGTCAAAATTCATTTGTCTTACAGGAACCGGCATAAGGGTGGTTTTATCGTTAAGGCGCTATATAGAAAAAACTGTTCTTTTTGACGTAATACTATAGGACCCTCAGAAATGATACAAATCTGGTAATGAGATATACATATCTTCATAGCCTTATCTAGGTTTGAGAAGAACTAGAAACACGATTAATGTATTTTGCCTCGATACGTTTAATTTTCGAAATGACCTCTTAAAAATACGAAATTTGAAGATTATTTTTAAACGAAAATAGATGTATTGTAGGAAATTAGTCTAATTGATAGACACCTTTGCAACTCAAAATCGTATAGAAGTATTTTGCTTAAATGCTCCTAGTTATTTTTTAAATGATTATAATTACGTTTTTTTCGCATGTTTTCCGAGCGAACCGATAGCTTCTCACCACAGTTTACTTTTTTTCGATTCCGCAAATTACTTTCGATATAGCGCCTTAAGGTGGCTTTCGGATCTTTGCCGCGAGCAACCGCAACCGATAAAAATTCAAATAAAATGCTGCTTTATGACATACACTATAGATATCAATTTCTACTGACATTTATATGACGACCCACGCTGCTGCCGGTGGTGGCGTAAAAGCTAGTGGAGTAGTAAAATGAAATTTAAGTATAGCCTATGTCATAAAGTGGCATTTTGTTTGAATTTTCTAAGTCGTGGTTGCTCTCGGCAAATATCCGAAAGCCACCTTAAGAGTTGATTCAGACTGCAATTCGACGCGTAGATGCATTTCTAAATTTATATGGATTTGACAGATTCGCAAGTCGTCTCACGCAATTGAAATCTGTCAAATCCATACAAATTTATGCTGCGCCGCGCCTCGCCTCGCCTCGTTACGTTGCGGTCTGAATTGACCCTAAGTCTTTTCCCAGGACTCAAAGTATCTCCATATCAAATTTCAGCAAACCGCTGAACTGTCAGCAGTTAGGGCGTAAAGAGGTTAAACAGACAGACACACTTTTGGATCCATACTAATATTATAAATGCGAAAGTGTGTCTGTCTGTCTGTCTGTTACCTCTTCACGCCCAAACCGCTGAACCGATTTTGCTGAAATTTGGTATGGAGATACTTTGAGTCCCGACTCCCTGGAAAGGACATATGGATACTTTTTATCCCAGGAAAAATTTACGGTCCCCGTACGATAAACGAGTTTTGGCGCAACGGAGTTGCGGGCATCATCTAGTTTATAATAATTTTAGTATGGATGGATTAATTGGAATTTATCAGTTTTGGTGTATGCCTAACCTAGCCTTCCCCAGCATTAGGCTTACCTTATAAAGAATAAACTCTCGGTTCATTATGATAGATAGGGATACCTAACTGAGCGGAGAGTGAAGTCTTCATTGTTTTTGAGTTCCAATAACTCCATTCCTATAGGAATCTTACACATAACATTTTGAAGACTGGCATTTAAATCCCTGAGTGTCAGGGAATCTCTACAAGCCTGGACTTCCCTCTGAATAACCAACCTACTGATACTTTTCAAAAGCAAGCTCTTTCACTATGTGACAGTTTTTGTGCTAGTATAACGAGTAAGAGCTACCGCACACCTGAGACACGACTGTCTTAAGACAGACTATCGCCTAATAAAATGCACTAGATGCGCACATTTGAGACAGGACGTCTCATAGACAAAGTTGTCGAATGCGCCCCGCGACAAGTCTGACTAACGACTGTCGGCTTCCCTTTGAAGTGTATGCGAGCGCGCACATCTACGACAAAACTGTCTAACCACAATAGCCATAACTACTAGTAGTTCGACTCAAGGCTCGGAAACCTGGTTTATCTTCGCGATCCTGTTCGTTAGAAACGCCATACATTTCCAAAAGAGCGTTTTCAAGAGTGTTTGTCATATTGGCTATTAGATGGTGCACTAGAAAGGGATAGAAGATATCACTCCACTTGTTACTTTCCGCGAGAAATTAACCAGGTAATTTCAGAAGCAATACCGCTCGCATCTCTATTTCGCTCCGAACGAACACTTATCCAAAAACCTGGTTATAGAGCGTTTTAACCTGGTTAAAATAATACCGGTTCCGAGAGTTACTTTCCGCGAGAATTTAACCAGTTACCAGGTTAATTTCAGCAGCAATACCGCTCGCATCTCTATTTCGCTCCGAAAAAACACTTATCCAAAAACCTGGTTATAGAGTGTTTTAACCTGTTTAAAAAAATACCGGTTCCGAGAGTTACTTTCCGTAAGAAATTAACCAGGTTAATTTCAGAAGCAATACCGCTCGCATCTCTATTTTGCTCCGAACGAGCACTTATCCAAAAACCTGGTTATAGAGCGTTTTAACCTGGTTAAAAAAGTACCTACCGGTTCCGATCTCTGGAGTTTGACTGCATAGAGACGGAGAGGTTTCAATATATTATGTCAAATTCGTCGGATTTCACTAAGATTATGAATGGAATGTGCCTCGCGCTGGCCGATATAATTTATTTTTACATACTTATAGACTTCAAAATTAGATTCTGACAATTTAAATTACAATAATATGCGCCAAAACATAAACAATAATACGACCAAAAAGAGAAACACGTCCAGCGATCCAAGTACTATCTTTCCCGTCGAGTCTTTCTCGTTTATTTTTGAAGTTATGTTTATCCGAATGAGAACTTTTCTATCTACATCTATAAAATCTTTCAAAACTGCTCGCAATAGACGCAAAATGCACTCGGTTTTAATTTGATTAATATACAACTTGTTATTTGAAATACCTAAGTTGTAAATATAAATTATTTCAAATTGACGTGTTTCACATACCGTTTTTAACGTGTTTAACATGTTTAGAGCTAATTTAACTAACCTCTGTTTGTTAAATCCTAACAAGGCATTACTTAACGGACCTTAGAAAATTAAACAGCCTGTTAAAATACTTATGTCCCACAGTAAAAATTTAACACAGGATTAGTAAATGCAATGTTAAGTGAACAACGAGTGAACAACTATTATATAAGGCGACGAAATTGCAATGTACAAGTTTAATACGACATGTTTGCTGCAATGTGTCACTTTCTTCCTTATTCGTTTAATTATCTATGCGACCAAATAAAAATATCACTGATCGCATACATTTGTTACGCTATAATAGTTCTTCTTAATTTACCAGGATAATAATTATTATCTGTCAAAGCTGAAAACATGAATCATATTACAAACTTTTATTTACACATTTCGGTTTGGTAATTTTGATACAAGTTAGTATATTTGCAATGTCAAGGAAAATCCGAGGGCTGAATTTTTGACAAAGTGAAAATAAGTAATTATTCATAACTATGAAAAATAAATAATAATAAGGACGTAGCGCCGGAAACATAGCGGAAACTCTCAAAAGTTAAAAGAGATTCTTTTATTTATATTGCATATTATTGTCTTTGAAAGTTGTTGTATTGACCTCCACAGTAGGAATTAAATTTAACACCATGTTAGGTGATTTAACGTGACATTAGGGCATGGTGGAACGCTCGAAAGCTCTAACAGGCCATTAACTGATTTAACAAGGCATTATTTATTTAACATTGCTTGATGAAACTAGGTCTTAAGTTCGTAGTGACAAGTTAACAATCCTAGCGATTTCCGTCATATACGTCAAATTTAAGAATTTCTAACTTCTAAGTCTACATACTCTATAATTGTGTGTACTCTGTCCGGGCGTTGTCTACTGTTTAATATTATACAATTGTATGCGTTGCGTCATCGTAGTCAAGGCAGTTTTGACTTGGTGTGCGCCACGTGACAGACACAACTGTTATAATTGTGTCGTAAGACTGACTTGTCTATGTGAAACAAGACTGTCTAACTACAGTCGTGTCTCCAATGTGCGGTCGCACTCAAGAGCCCGTCCTCTCTTTTCTACTGCTTTCTTCACACTCACGCCCGTCTTTCATATGCCAGGTGAAAAAGGACGATCGCCAAGTTAGCGGGCAGATAGAGGTTTTCTGTTGTTAAAGGGTTTTTTTTATATTGAAGTGGTAAAAAGTAATTCCAACACTTTATAGACGACTTTCTCAACAGTGCATTGTATTTTTTTCATACCGTTAAGACGTCAATACAATCCATAAAAAGGTGATATTCTAAACCTTTTACAGCAAAAATCACAAAACTGTCGCGGGTTTGAGTTGGATTATTTAAAGATACTTAAAAAAAATAAAAAAATCTAGCTCCAACACTATATTATAATTGAAATGATCTTACATGTTGTGCATTAAAACTTATAGAAATACTGTATTTTAACTGTTAAATCACGTCTGTTAAATGAGAAAAATCGGCAAAATTTCGTATACGGAATATATATAAAGCATTGTAAAGAAAGTAAAAGTAAACATATACGTAGAATAAAATACTCAGTAATTATGTGAATTTAAAAAAAATATTGCTTTACCGCTCGCTCGTTAGCTTTTTTTTAGGCCGGTAATACACCTGCAGCTCTTCTGATGTTGCGATTGTCCGTGGGCGACGGTAGTTGCTATCCATCAGGTGACCCGTTTGCTCGTTTGCCCCCTTATTATAAAAAAACCCTATTAAAAGTTTTAAGGTATGGTTTACGGAAGTGCTCCTTTTGACCTCAAGATGCTAAGGCCCTTGCCCTTTACTTCCTGCTTTAAAAAATCGTAAAAGGGATTAGATGGACGTGATGCTATGTTGGAACTACTACTTTTTAGGGTTCCGTGGCTAATCATCAGATTTTTTTAATATTATGAAAGAAGGAGAGCCACGCTTCGGCACGGATGGGCCGGCTCGACCGGAAAAATACCACGTTCTCACAGAAAACCGGCGTGAAACAGCGCTTGCTCTGTGTTTCGCCGAGTGAGTGAGTTTACCGTAGGCCCAATCCCCTCCCATATTCCCTTCCCTACCCTCCCTTACCTTATTACCCTATTACCCTATTCCGTCTTAAAAGGCTGGCAACGCTCCTGCAGCTCTTCTGATGTTGCGAGTGTCCATGGGCGACGGAAGTTGCTTTCCATCAAGTGACCCGTTTGCTCGTTTGCCCCATCATTTTATTTAAAAAATGTAGAAGTGAATTCTGTGCCTGAGCTCTTACCGATCGTATCTGTTGGATGGGTTTTAAGAAAATGCTGCTGTATTGCGCTCACACTTGCTCAATATAAAATGACTTGATAACTGGCTTAGTTTCAGTGAAACCACGTCAAAGTTTCAAGGTTAACACACGTAAGTCGAAATGACAATATACATCTCAGGTTACACAAAAACTTACATCAGAATAATGTTATATATAAAATTCTCGTGTCACAATGTTAGTCCACGAACTCCTCCGAAATGGCTTTATAGATTTTTACCAAATTTTATATGCATATTCAGTAGGTCTGAGAATCGGCTACTCGGTACTTTATATATTGATAAGTGCATTTGTTGAATAAATAATAGTAAATTACTATAACCTGAGACTGACGGCGACCATTGTTTGTGCGACGGGATAGCGATCGACGTTGCCATGGCGACATACTTATTTAGTCAGTTCAATAAAATAATATGGCAAATATATTATGGCAAAGCAACGTTTGCCGAGACAGCTAGTATAATAGCTGTCTATACATAATACTATATGCAAGAAGTAATAGTATATGCAAGATATAGTAATCTTGATTGACATGTAATGGATATTGTATTTCCAAAATAATATATTGTTTCTAATCTGTTGTTAGGTACGTTTACTTCTATTGACTTATATTCTGATAAAGTTGTGTTGTCATAAACTTGAATTGACATTGCCTAAAACTTGTGTTGGCTTAGAAGCTTTTATTCTGAACCATTTTTTTCTTGACAAAAATTTTATTAAAATTGGTTCATCGGTTTAAAAAAGTGGTGAAAGACAGACGTTTAACATTATTTTATACTTTCAGTTATTTTAAAGTTCTGTAAATTTTTCATATAAATATGTTTAAAATAGGGCACTTTTTACACATTTTCATAATAATCATATAATATCTATTAACGATTTTCATGAAATTTAGTGTATAGGGCGTTTAGGGGGCGATAAATCGATCTAGCTAGGAATCATTTTTAAGAAAATGTCATTTTATTCGTATTTTATCGAATACCGTGCAAAGCTCGGTCAAATAGCTATTAATAATAATGCGGACAAGTTTAAGCCATTAAGCCCCGTACGAGCACCGCGGGTGATCGCGACAGCCATAGAATACAATAGCATTTCCGAGAATCTCCGATCGAAAGATTAAGGCATATTCACTTAGCATCATTCAAGAAACGTTTTCGGTTTTTGCTTTTAAAATCTCTACGTACAATAATTATGTACCACCAGATAAATTGATTCAAATCAGATACGTAATTTAGTCGGGCTATGTCATAATGACAGTACAACTACGTATTTTATCGTTGACATGACGTAAGCCGACCAAAATCTAGGATCGCCATCAGCCTGTGAAACAGATCCTCTGATGGTACATTATGAATATTATGCCTAGAGCTATTTGACATAATATTATATCAGAAATTGCTTATCAAGCTTTTAGGTACTTTCATTATTTAAATACTAAACGTTTCCCATAATTCCATTGCGCGCTGATTCGTTTATTATATTTTACCGCAATAAAAACTATTCTTTAAATAGTATATTTGGTACAGTAACTTTATATGAAAAAAACTTTGTATTTACAAGCTACCAAATAGCAGAAATTTTGATCTACATTTAACTATAGTTCAGTTTGTTACACATTTATTGGAAATGAATGAGTCCCAATCTATTACCATGGAAATCGTATTTTTCCATAAGTATATAGTTAGAAACCTGAAATGATTTGAAATAAACTAGAATTAATAATAATAATAATTATTATTATTATTTGAAATAGTTTTTGTGTAGCAATGTGCGCGTTTATGTCTTTTGTAGGCGCATCTCATTACTTATAGCTTGTAAAAGCGTTAGATTTATATTTGAACTTTAAAGACAATTGCATTTGAAGGAAAAATAATATATTTTTAAATAATTTATTGCTTTCAATTGAATAATGTACGTAATAAGTAAATACGAGTAATCATTTGATAAGGAAGAAGCAGAAAAAAACATATTCAAGAAAACAAAACATGTAAGTCAACTTTTATTTATAAAATTTACATGAACACATAAAAATTGACTTGAAGTTTGAAAAGCTCTAGCTGTAAAAAGCTAGAGATCTAGTACTGATATCCGGTCTCCTCGTCGAAAGCTTGCTGTGGGGCGCTTTGGAAGCTCGACGAAGCTTTAGGTGCTGGATACTGACGGCTGGCGGCACCAAACTGGGGTTGAGACTGGTACTGGTTGTTCTGGGAACCGAATGAGGAACCAAAATTGGAACCAGCTGAAAATGTAAAAAAAAAATATTATATTTAAATCAGCATGAGTCTGTATTTACACGAAAACTATTTTCTGAAAAATACTATGAATATTTCGTCAATTTAATTCAGTAGAAATTTGCTCCTGCTTTATTTTTTTCTTAAACAGTACAAGTCCAGCTTTTCGCTTCGTTAAATAGAATCACCGATGAAAATTGACATTAGCGTTCGTTAATATGACGTTGACGTTCGACTTATCTTATGTCAATTCCATACATTTTGATCGGCGATTCTATAACGAAGCGAAAATAAAAAAGTTTCGGCTAAATGGCCTGGCGTTATATTTTCAAAGTTTAAAAAACTTTGAACCGCTATTATAGAAATATACATTTAAAAAAGAAAACAAATAATTTAGATTTAATTATTTTAGGCAGGATTGCTTGCATTTTTAGATAAGGTAACACTTAATTACAATGAAGGTGTTCTGATAGTAAAGTGAGTTCTAACATAATATGCGATTGAAAAACACAATTAACAAAAATTTATAACTAACGTCTGAACGAAGATCCTCCGAAGTTTCCGTTGGAAGAGGATCCCTGGTTGGGAGGCAGGTAGCGGTCAGAGGTGGCAGCACCGAAGTTAGAGTTGGACTGACGGCCGAATCCGTTGGACTGACCACTGAATCCGTTAGACAGACTGCTAAATCCGTTGGAATGGCCGCTGAATCCATTGGACTTGCCGCTGAATCCGTTGGACTGACCACTGAATCCGTTGGACTGACCGCTGAATCCGTTGGACTGACCGCTGAGTCCGTTGGAATGGCCGCTGAATCCATTGGACTGACCACTGAATCCATTGGGCTGACCGCTGAATCCGTTTGAGTGACCACCGAAGCCGTTGGACTGACCGAAATTGGATGAAGCTTGAAATAATAAAAAAAAAACAATATCGTAAAAATGTGCGTAAACGTGATAATTGCATAAGATTTTACAATATATAGTAAACCTTTTTTTAAAGTAATAAAAAATGGCTAATTTCAAAATAATAATAAATATAAAACTTTATATTTTTAAATAAATTATAAAGATTGAGCTTACAAAAGAATGAGTTTATTTTGATCAGCATTATTATACAGCATACTAATCTTGATTAAATCTTAAAAAAATATTTTACTCTAATTTACATTAACCATAAAGTTTAAGCTAATGAAGTAGACGTACCTCCTGCAGAAGATCTGGCGAGACCATTGAATCCATCGGAGGAAGAAGAACCTGAGGGTCCGTGATCAGGAGGCAGATAACGGTTGGAGGTGGCGGTATCGAAAGAACCCTGGTTGGAACCGAAAGAACCCTGTCTGGAACCGAAAGATCCCTGACCGGAACCGAATCCTTGGTTGGAACCGAATGATCCCTGGCTGGAACCAATGGAGTTCCGTCCAAAGCTTCCTGAGCCATGTGAGCCGAAGCCGCTAGAGCTTCTTCCGAAGCTGTTCGAGGCAGAGCCGAAAGAGCCAGTGTTGTCTGGTGGAAGGTAGGACCTCTCCAGATGCTCCAAGCGGCCGGCGGCTGCCACAGCAATGAGAGCGGCTACTACGAACTGGAAAGGGCAAGTTTTAGTTATAAAAAAATATAGTCTACAATTAAAATATAAACAATTAGTTCTTCATCATGTTTTCATCAGCCGAATTGTCAGGGAAAAGGAAAGTACCCTGCGACAAAATCTAAAATTAAACTCGCGTAGGTATAAATAAGAATTTTTTAAATCATTTAAAGTTATTAAATTAAATTTAGGAAGTTAATTACAAAGAAACCTGTGTATTTGAAAAAAAAATCATCAGTTCCATAATATCTATTGGTACACATATTATTTTATGTAAATGCTTTTGAAGCAAATATTTTCTTTTCATGAAAAATGAAGCGCATATATTATGGAATTATGATTTAAATTATTTTAATTAAAAATTTTAGAGGAGATATTAGACAAAACACCAGAAGAATTTATACTTATAGAAGTTGTCAATAAGAACTTTACCAATTTCATTTTCGGCTAGTTCCTTTGTGGTGTCCGCTTCAACTGTACTCCACATACCCAGAGTCCGAATATATACTAGTAACATAATCCTGGTGACGTCACATCATTACCAAATGCTTTTTGTGTGCCAGCCTTGATTGTCAAAAGTGTATTACACTCAAGGGTGTTATTAATTGATTTCAGTGAAGGATCCGATTAATTGAAACGTCGTGAGTAGATCGTAGATTCTAATGTTTTGGGTATAATCGCACGACACAAGATCTGGTTAGCAGTCTAGTTTTATAGGTTTAGATTAAGTTTGAGCTAACCCGTTTAGATCATTTTATCTAAGTGCGAACGAAATTGAAATCCGACTTTATATTATACTAGTTGATGCCCGCAACTCACTTGCGGAGATGTTCGTTTATTGCAGGAACATTAAATTCTGTCGCATTATAAGCTATCTTATGTACTTTCCCGGGCCTTAAGTTATGTCCTTAGCAAATTTAATCAAAATCGGGTCAGCGGTTTAAGCGTGAAGAGGTAACAGACGAGACATTCGCATTTATAATATTAATATGGATGTCGTGAACTATCGTGACAATCACATTTATAGTTTTATAGTCGCTGGTACTGATTTAGCCTATATTAAGATGAAGATGTAATAAAACTTAGTGTAGGTATTAATACTAACTTACAAGACCTAGAAGCATGAATTTGGGTCTTAATCTTAATACAGTGATTGCTCGTTAAAGTGTAACTATAAAGAAGATAAAACATCTATCCTATGATTTATCCCTGGATTCAAAGTATGTCCATACCTATCAAACTCGGTTCAGCGGCTAAAGTGCTGATAAGTTACAGATAGTATGTACTATCATAGAAGTTACTTCCTAGGCGGACCTAAGTAATTTGGTCGCGTTAAGTCAAACCCATATTCAGACCGATCGATTACAGGCCACAGCTAACATTGAATTGACATAAGCCGACCAACTGACGTAGGTCCGTCAACTGCCTAGGAATCAATTTCCTCGATGGTGCATTTTATACATATTGAAACTAATCAAAATCGATCCGCAGGTTAAGGCATAAAGAGGCGATAGACAGACAGATCTATACTTATGCATTTACAATAGTGGTAAGGAAGTATGACTTAGTTGTAGTTCAGAGACGATGGCCCTTAGCAACTACATTTAGATTAAAGATGCATGATGTATACCTTAGTTATCCCTACGTCATTACCTCTTAACATCATAATTGGTTACCATAACAACCGTTGACAGCAAATCAATTACCCAATCAATACGGTCGTGACCGACACGTTTTTGTGCTTTCGATGAGTTTTTATTCATTAGAGTCAATATTTGATGTGTTATCAATTAATCATGTTGCCACACATTGCTACTAAATTGTGACGCCGAGGGCACATCGCGATCCGTCGCGTCCCCGCAACGTACGCATCATCTGCGTTGTGTCAACGCGATGAATAACAAATTACGATTATTCTGATACAATAGCGCACCAATGGCAACACAACGGTATCATCCAACTAGAAGCCCGCTGTCGGAGGAGATCAAAAACGGAGGAGAACAAAGCTTCGTTTTTTCTTTGCCAATTCAAAGTATGGATATTCGTATGGTGTTTTATATTTTTTTCCGAAATGAGCCTATTCGCTTCACGGGTTTCGAAATTGATTTTGGCTAAGACTAATGAAATCATTTTTTTACTATGCTCGAAACTCCTTTCATCACTAGCTCTTATTATAGTTTCGGATTCTATCCACAATGCACTATTAAAAAAATATCCTGTATAACATAAAAAGATCGACGCAGTGTTGACACTGCAACGAGTACGTACCGCAACGCAACAGAGCAATGTGGCTTCACTCTTACCCCTCCCAAGTTCGCAAGGCCTATAATCATTTCTCGATGCATTTTTGAATATAAATGGACCAACACCCAATCTCTTTTTAGTTTTGGGCTGGACACATACCTCGTACAATCTTATACGATACCCATACTAATATTTTAGATGCGAAAGTGTGTATCTCTAGACAGACAGACGTCTATTACCACTTCACGTCCAAGCCGCTGAATCGATTTCGATGAAATTTGACATGGAGATACTTTCAAGGATAAACGATACTTTTTATCCCGGAAAAATGTTTTTTTTATTAAATAAGAGGGCAAACGAGCAAACGGGTCACCTGATGGTAAGCAACTACCGTCGCCCATGGACACTCGCAACATCAGAAGAGCTGCAGGTGCGTTGCCGGCCTTTTAAGAGGGAATACGTCCGGAAAAACTGCTGGTGACAGTTCATTCCAGAGTTTTACAGTGCGCGGCAGAAAGTTACGCGAAAAACGCACTGTGGAAGACTGCTACTCATCAAGGTGATGAGGATGGTATGTTTTTCGCGTGGGACGATGGCGAAAAGTTGCAGGTGGTATGATTCCGAACAATTCCTCAGAGCACTCCCCGTGATACAACCGATAGAGGATGCAGAGTGAAGCTACATCTCGGCGTAATTCCAAGGAGTCCAAGCTGTTTGAAACACTATGGCAGTCAACAATTCGAGCGGCCCTTCGTTGGATACGATCCAGAGGGAGCAGTTGGTATTTTGGCGCCCCTGCCAAGAGATGAGAACAATATTCCATATGAGATCGAACCTGCGCCTTGTAGAGTACAAATGTGTCGTTCCTACGCTTTAAACGATTTTTTGCGCAACGGTGTTGCGGAAGTCATCTAGTTACTCATAATAAGGACCCTGAGCCATGTAAGGCCATGTTCCTTTGAAGACCAACTATCAAAAAGTCGCAGTTATCGTCATGTAAATATATTTTCCTTCTACTACACACTTAGATTCATCAAACTTATGGCCACAAACGCGGCGGCGGCGAGTCGATCGCGCCGCTATTGTGGCAGTGAGATCTCACTGTTTGTAGACTTTGGTTGTTGAGGCTACAATTGTAATTTCCGCACCCAGAAAAACTTTAGTTTTTAGTTACATAACCCATATCTGTCTCAATTTTTTTGCAGGGCATTATCGTATAGGGATATAATATGTATAGTATTAATAAAAGGAAATCTACTTATGCCTCGATTTACGTTAAATATTGGTAATGTTCCTAGGAAGGCCGGTAGTTCCTTATAAGGCCCAACCAAAGATTTGATAGTTGGCCTTGCTAGGGAACATTAACTTTACAAGGAACATCTAAACATCATTAACATATTATAAACAGTTATTTTTAGTTATAAATGCGTACCGTAACAATTAAAATAATGTTGTTTTTTAAAACATCCTTACTTCTTAGGATTATCAAACACACGCATATTGAACATTTTGGCCTTTTAAGTAACGGGCCCATACGAAGGCCATTTTAGATTTTAAAAAATTTGATTGTATTATAAAACGTATTGTCAATTAGTTATATGGTGTCAATGTGATACTCATTGCTTCTATTTTTGTAAGAATCTCCATTTACATATTCTTAGTTATAAGATGATGTTCAAGCAATGTTCGTTATAGTTTTTTTAGATGATATAAATATATTGAGCATTTAATGTGTTGCTTAATTGAAAGAAATTATTATGTCGTTTTAGTAAAAGCAAATAAATAAATAATTGTAACTCTATTTTCAAGTTAAACTACTGACATTGGCCTTGTTTGGAGCTGTGTTCCTTGCAAGGCCATTTGGAAGAGCTTAGCAAAACTTAAGTTTATTGAATGGCTATTGAAGCTAGGTTAATAAGAGATTTATAATATGATACCTTATGAAACAGAGCATTACTTGATAAATTTCTTTCTTAATTTATTTAGTTAATAAACGAATAACAAGCATTTTCCCGTTAGATTGGCCTTACATGGCTCTGGGTCCTTATAAAATATTGATACCGTGGCGGGCGCCAGTAAAACATGATTCCAGGGGCAGAATCACTGTAGCAATGTAGCAATCATATATGCAGCATCCATAGCTGTCCTTTATCTTGTCAAAATATACCTAATGACTCGACCGTTAACACCATATTATTATAAAATTTTACCTACCTAGCTTTAAAGTCTTTTACCACAAAAAATAGGACTTTCATACAAACTTTCCCAGTTTTACGCTTTCAAGGGTAAAATTTTGTAAATTACCCTACGCGATAAAATTTCCGCCATAAAATTATAAGCAACATCTAGTAAACTAAAATGCCTTTGTCCTTTGTTAATCCTTGGTCAAATACCGCGTTACCTTTTTCCTTTTCACCTACTTACTAAAAGGAGGAGTTTCTAGGTTAGACTAAGGATTTTTTAAATCCAGATTAATCCATGTTAGGTATGAACTTTACCTCTAAACCAAGATTACTCTAATCGATGCTCAATCAATTATCTAGAATCTAGTTATTCAACATGCACTAAATAGCAGCGGGTCATTAGGCCAAAGGAAAAGTATCTTTTAATTTGATTTATGTCTAACTAGAATCAGAATTAAGTTAATTGATGTACGTAATTGGGGTTATAGCTTTATCACGAAGAGCTTCATTTAAATTAGAGTTTACTTAAATACAAATCAATTTGCAGTTTTCTTATTCCCAAATATCTATTGGCTGCTTTTCAGCGGTGGTCATTGGTGAACTGATAGAAACATAAGGACTAAGAATTAGGGCTCATAACAATATTCGTTATTCTAAGAAATCTTTTAAATATAGTTTAAATTCAATTATAAATGCTTAATTTTTTATTCCTTACTTTATATAGTCAGAAGGATTAGTGATTTTGTTCCTTAACTCTAGCTCGAGTTATGAAAATCATAGTATGACAAAATATTTTAATATAAAAATATAATATAATCATTGTAATCAACCATTACACTTAATTTTAAAACCAATTTAAAACAAAATAAATCACATTTATTGCGAACATATTAGGTGTTGCACAAAAACGCAACCTCCATTCAATAATGAATTTTCATTAAGAATGAATCATTAATAATGCTCAAGACTATTCCAGTTCATTCATAATTCATTACTAATTAAAACAAGCGAAAATCCAAATATCTATGCAAATAAATCATCTTCATGTGTGGGGACTACACACACTATAAGCGTTATAAAGAAATAACTAGTTACACCTCCTTAGAAATTCATAATATTAAGTTATTTCACATAACAAAAATATTTAAAAAACAAAATATGTGCAAGGGTGAGTTATAATATATATGTACAGACTCTCGTTGTTCGAAAGCTAATAAAATAAGTTTACAATGTCAAAAATATTTAAATCTTAACAAAGCTTTACGGTGACACCTTACTACAATATAAACAACTATACCATTGTGGCTTCTCTTAAAATTAAATTATGTATACCAAAAGTTTTGGTTAAATTAACTTACATTTAGTTATTACTACAAATTTTTAACTGAATAAATAAACTTTTTAATTTATGTGTTGTCTATGTTGCTTTTAAATTTACAAACACAAACAAAAAGTCATCGATAAAATGCGATCTTCGTTAGTGTGCGTAGTCCCTCACACTTTGAAGTCACGATCACGAGATGGTTACAAGCCATTTACGGTGGGCAAAAACAGCCTAGCTACAGCCTAACCGCCATATACAGGCAGATGAGCTTAGCCATAACAGGTCAGGTCTTTCTTCGAGATCTGCGTTTGAGCTAGATAGATTGTGTAATCGTCTACGTGTAAGACCTATATCCCTAGGACATTCTTGTTTGCATATTGCATTATGACCTAAATATTTCGATTGTGAGAAAATTATTTGATTTCTTGCCTAGGTCTTTTATGTGTTAATATGCGTTCTTAGAAATAACTTTTTAGGGTTCTTCAGTTACTACAAGGGAATTTAATGATGCCTCCTGAAACTTCTCTTTGGGTCTATTTAGAGTTCCGTACCCAAAGGGTAAAAACGGGACCCTATTACAGAGACTTCAATATAACATGTCCGTCTGTCAGACTGTCTGTCTGTCTGTCTCCACTAACGACTGGCCGATTAGCCGATTTTATTTATAACTAGATGACGCCCGCAACTCCGTTGCGCCTATATCGCGCGGGAACCGTACATTTTTCCGGCATAAAAAGTAGCATGCCAAATTTCAGCAAAATCGGTTCAGTGGTTTGGGCGTGAAGATGTAACAGACAGACAGACAGTCAGATTTAGTGTAAAAGTATAAAGTATAATAAGTATATTAGTATAGATTATTAGATTTGAAGCTGATAGGTCATCCTAAAATGACCTTTCTCAGAAAAATTAGTATACACTTTCTTCGATCTATGAATTAAAAAAAGGCACGAATAAAATAGGTCATTCATTTAATACTGAATTTTTGCATTATCCACAATAATCAAAGCGCACGGAGTGCGCGGCCAAGTTCCAGCAGGCCGCGCGCATGCCGTGCACTATTTACACGAACGGTTTCGACGCACTTTTGACCCCCCTGTATCTCAGTGCCTATTGTGAGTGCAAAGATGAAATTATACCTTCGTAATTATATAGTAGTACTTAAGCAGTATACCCAATTTCATAGATATAGCTTCAGTAGATCCTGAAATAGGCCCCTGCAAAAATAGTTAATTTTGGCACTGACTCACTGACCGGTAATCAAAACCTCTAGGCCACTTCCAGTTGTCCTAGCGTTATGAAATTTGGTACACAGGTTGTGTGTTATAAGTAGATTAACAAAAAATTAAGAAATTTAAAAAATCGGTCAAGCGTGAGTCGGCTCATCTACGAATTGAGATAAAAATCCTTATGTACAAGTGATACACTGAGAATACGATGAGGAGGGTGGGAGGAGGATTGGGGGGGGGGGGGGTTAAAAATATTGTCACGTGTAATGCACACTATATTGCTTACTGTTTACTTAAAAATATTTGGCTTCTATTGATAGCAAACACTACTATCGCCATCTATCGAAAGTATTATTTATAAATTACTTTCGACAGATGGCGCTAGTAAAGTTGCTCTGAAATGCAAAATGACTTCTTAGATTAACAATGGATGCGGGCCTGGCACAAAAAATAGGTACGATTTCTCGAAAAAAAGTGCTGAAATCCCACCAAAAACATAAATGCTAAGTAGCAGTACTAAAGATATGTATCACGATGTAGTGCGTTTTGAAGATCAAAATAAGAGTAATTAGCATTTTTCCTGATCTGTACAAAACAAGTTCAAAACCAAAGATCCTGAATTTTGTGCCCAAACCCGGTTTTAAAGTAGTCTATGTGACTGTTCTAAGTTTACTTCATATACCATAAGTCTTCACGAAAACGCAAATCTGACTTAATCAGAACCAAATTTTGCTAGTTGGGTCCTACATATTACGTGTTATAATTTTATATCTCGCACACGCTGTAATATCCTTTTATCTTTACCTGATTTACATTGTCAAACATTTGGACATAATTATATTCATAATATTAGTGTGTTATGTGATTGTCATGATGAAAATCAAGATGCATTTCATAGACAAAATGCTAGACGGCCAATTAAAATAAAAAAATGCATCTAAGATTGACCTTGGTGGTAATCGCAGAACGTTACCATGTAGAGATTTAATTGACTTTACGTGCGTTGAAAACATTTGAAGATGTCCATTGAGGCTTTATTTATATGTGTAAATTATTTAAGTTTACAATATATTCGGTTTTCTTGCGCGGATATTAGGTTTAGTATGGAAAGCGTAAATTTTTCCGTCATATTTTTTAAATTTTCCTTTCCATATTTTACCGTATATACGGTTAGATACATTAATAGTGAAGAGGTAAAAAACAGACTTCCACATTCATAATAATTTTAATACTATCGTCGTGAGTTTAGCAAATGTAACTCATGTATTACTGTAGTCACATAATTACAAAAAATATCCCTTCTCAATTTTGGGCTCATTTTTTACTTCTATTGTACCGAACGAAATATAAAGAATTTGATGCATTAGTTTAAAATTACAGATATCAAATTAAATAAAAAGAAATGTTAAACTGAATGAAGAAAGTGTTACTTTCTTCAACATCTTTTGTGTGATCCAAAGCATGAAAAACTATAAAACTAAAACTTTTCTTTAAATTTTAATTGACATCTTTAATTTTAAATTAATACATCAAATTCTTTATATTTTGTTCAGTACAATAGAAGTCAAAAATGAGCCCAAAATTGAGAAGGGATGTCTTTTGTAAAGAAAATACGAAACATTATTTTCTCGATAATGAGTAATGACTATCATTTTTCAATTAGTTAGGAATTTATTTTTCCACTAGATATATTAAGTATATATATTTGCAGATTGCGTTTGAATGTACTGTAATAATAAATAATAATAATTATTATAATATGAGTAATTACAATCTATAAGTATAGGCGACATCTCATATTTTCTTGATGCTAAAACATAGGGAAAAAAGGTTTTGTGCCAAAACATAAACAAACAATTGCTTTAAATAGTTTATTCGTTATATTTCATATTTACAATCGTTATAAACTATTATTTTTGCTTTTTATTAAAAACTTCTTACAACTAGTACTGTCCATTTACAGAGCTGATCTACTTACAACTAAGAAACAGGAAATATTATAGAGCAGTAAATTGTTACTGAGATCATTAATATAGAAAAGGCAAGAAGAAATATCCAAAGATGAGTATTAAATAATAGAGAAACTCGCGCAAAATATTAGATTTAATCTAAGATCTTTTGAGACTGTGCGCAAAAGATTTCTTAGACAAGTATTAACAAACCTTGTGCGCCAAAGAAAATTCTAATAATTTGCGCTAACAGCAAGATTATACAATATTTTACATCACAAAACAGCATTTGTTGAAACAACAGTGCTAATTCAAATATACTTTCCATCCTCGTCGCACATTCATAATTAGAACGAGATGCACTTAGTAACGGTAGCCAGTTTGGGAGTTGAAGTTACCGTTTCCTGAGCCCCTTGACCCCGCGTTGGGCGCCAAGTATTGGCGGGAAGCAGCGCCGCTACCCTGGCCTCCGAAGCTTGAAGTTTTAGCTCCGAAGCCGGCTCCCTGGCCGCCGAAGCCTGATCCCTGGCCGCCGAAGCCTGCTCCCTGGCCGCCGAAGCCTGCTCCCTGGCCGCCGAAGCCTGATCCCTGGCCTCCGAAGCCGGGAGCACCGTACTGGTTGGAAGGCGCAGAGTATCCACCACGACCGCCGCTTCCGGAACCGTAGCCAGCACCAGAGCCGGCGCCAGCGCCTGCACCCTCACCGCGGTATGTGCCTGGAAAAAAAGAAAAAAAAAAGACATTAAGTACCATCGAAGAAATTTATACATAGGCAGTTGACGGACCTACGTCATTTGGTCTGAATAGGTCGTAGTCTGCCGGCTGGGTAAGACAATAGACACAACGCGACCAAATAACTTAGGTTCGCAATTTACTTATGAATAATTATTACATGATACATGTGATTTATAGGCAGATAACACAATAATTCTGTATAGTTTGTAGAGAATAGATGAGATTGTAGCATCTCCGAATTATAATATATGTAATAATCATACATCAAACTAAACTGTTGTTAGATAAAACATAATAATATCTAGATTGCGGGATGGAAAAGATAAATAAGTTACAGTTGATAGTGCATTGTAATTAGTATATTGTAATATTATTATATAACTATAGTAATATATTGCATAGAGGCGTCATGTCTAACCTTTGATCCGCTTCTAACCATCAAAAGAAAAAACCTTACTATAAAATGATTTTTCTGTAAAAAGAGTATAAAATGTACATTATAATTATTTAGAAGATCCTAAAGATTGTCATCACAATCAGAAATCGTCTCAAGGCTGTGGTCTGAAAGTGCTAAAGGTTAGTGTTTAGAGTAAATACTAGAATTCTAAATCACGTACTTTCGGTAACAATCACCATTGAATATTCTATGAAGACGTGATTTCGTTGCATTGTTAAATAATCATTTTGGATTGTAAGAGGTTTATTGTAAGAGGTTTATTGTAAGAGGTGGTTATTTTACAATCTTGTCATTAGAATCTTATATTGTTGTAAACATATTTTGGAAAGGAGGAAAAGTTGGCATACAGGTATGTACCGACTTTAAGGCCCGTAGACGGGCCTAACTTTGAGGCAAACAGAAAGACAAATAGTATACTATAATAAGAGAAATGGAACTTAAGGAGCCCTTGTTAGCAGTAGTAAAGGATAGCATTAAAAAATATTTAAACTTCAATAAAATATTGCACATTTAAAATTGAAAGAAAATGTAGATAATGACAAAATTTTGATCATCAGTCCATCACAGAAATCTATTAATATGATTCTCGAAGTGAAGACAGATTCAAGATTATGAATAGAGGGCAAAGATCAGCGAGTATCGTTTACACAGGCGATGTAAAAACCATTAATCATACTGTGAATATCGCTTCGCAGCTATGCTACTGAGTTGATCGTAAGTTTTGACTGCAGCTTGAGTCATAATGTACTGCAAACCTGTAATACTGCATAGTATATTTAGATAGGCAAAGAAGTTAGTATGTGAATTACGGTGAGACGAAATTGGATGGACAAACAGGAAAAACTAATATTGTAAACTTTATTTATTTACTCTCATAACTCAGGAACCTAGGAAGACAGATGACCGACACGACTGCAAAGAGAGATCAGGCGGAGGACTGACTTTTACGTGCTCATCCGACACATAGATATTTGTTGTCAAACAATCAGTGCATTGTCCTAACGAAACTTCCTAAGAACTTTTAATAGTAGGGGCTGTAATATATCCCTTTTGAATTGTGATATATTATAACATTAATATAACGCTACCAAGTTGAACTTCTATCCTCCCACGAGAAGAGTCGAACATAATAACAGTGCAATTATATTATTTAAGTCACACCTTTACCTTGGAATGGATCTAATTTTGCCCACTTATGTGTTTCGTTATTATTATTACTTAGGATGTTCGCAGTAATGTATTATTACTGGAGATGAATAATTTCACAACTAACAACGTAAGTGGATAAAGTGGATAACTAAAGATTTGTAAACTGTCGTTTTTTTTTCATAAACGGAGGCTTTAAGATCGGGAAAATAATTTAAAATAAAATTTGGATATTATGTATAGCCAAATATATTAGAGAGACAATGAAGCAGGTTACAAGGTTTTTATTTAATTTTAAGGGTAAAAATATTTTTTTGTTAATTACTCATGATTGCCTTATGTTGTAAAATTTTAGTTATCCATTTCAACCGCTTACGTCTTCAACTGTGAGTAAATGGTTCATATTTATGTCTGTCAGTCAGTGAAGGGACGTTTTGCAAGAGGTCTGACGTTAGATGGTAATGTTACAATAAACTGAGGATTCTGTATCACCTGACCTGATAGCACCTGTGTGGGTGGTGGCAGTTGAGATACAGACCTACAAGGACATATGGCACCTGAATGACACTAGGGGCGTAGATGCAAAATAGCTGTCACTTAAAATAACCAGCTGCAATTCATAATTCGACCATACGCAAGATACGAGTATCAGGTCTATCGTGCGAGTATGCAGTTTAGATGACATTTTAGAAGGCATTTTTAAAACTGATTGTATTCTAAGAGACAGCTTACAGGAATTCAGAATTACTTTTGATTTTGCATAATTGCCAAAACATCTTTGTATGACTTTATAAGCTTCTGACTTGTAGCACTAGGCTTAGGAAGAAATATTTGAAGAAAACTGTGCTTAAGTTAGATAAAATTAAAATAATAATACATAGTTTTTTAGTTCCTTTGTTTTAAAATTGTTATAATAATTTACAACGATTACACCATTATGCTTTTAAATTCCTTCAGGCGTTAAAAAAGATTTTAATAATTTCTTTATTTTATTGCAATATCTACAAAATATTATTTCAAGATAATTTATAAGAAAAGTTTTTGAGGGATGTTACTTAAAACCTGATTTTTTAAAGGCGTATCTAATGAAAATTGCCTCTAAAAGTTTTAGGAATCTCTTTGGGCGCTATTTGAAACGATGGCTCGAACATCAAACTCCTTCAAATTAAATGTAGCAATAATATATTCACGATAATCTCCAGTAAGGTGTGGGAAGATGTGGTCACCGGTTTGTATGATGGGAACGGTAACACCAATCTTATTGTGGGTACACAAAGCGCAGTCTTTTATTGATAATGCGGACGATTATGAGGGTAAATGGCAAGGAATTGGGTCTTTAGGGAAATATCTAGCATAGGTATTGGCTATCTCAAAAGTTTTTTAAAGAGTTTATTGTTGTAAATTAATTTTTGTAAATAAAACCTGTGGAGGCTTGTAATTGGCTTTTCGTTTGCTACAATTTATAATAATATAGATAACTGTTAGCCACCCAAAAATGATAAAATAAAATAAATTATTAGATTTTCTTCTACATTAAACTATAACTGGTTTAGAGGTTAGAGAAAAGGAAATAGTTGGAAAGCATAAAGACGACTTAAAATAAAATAAAAACTTCTTCATAGGACCAACACAGCCTTCACAAGTAGGTACAGTGTGAAAATATAAGTCTGTTGTCTGTCTATCTGTTACTATTTAATTTTGTCTGGTGATGCATTGACACCGGTACTGGATAGAAGATTTATCTAGAAAAAAATATGCGCGACCGATGTTGCAACTTGCAACATCTAGATTAAAATAATGTTAGAATACAATAATGTTACAACTAAAGCGTCTTCGAAAGATTTGGAAACAATCAAATCATTCCTGGAATGAATCAGATTTCGATCAACAATGGAATGTCCGATCTCCGAATCCGTGAGCAAAGGTTACAGTGAGCGGGATGGACGTGGTATTTAACGATCGCACTCGATAATGATGTCGTGAAGTTTGGAACACTTGAAATGATGTAATAAAGGATAAAAAATGAAAAGGATAATGGAATCGAGTGAACAAAATTTGGAATAAATTATGAGAGAGGATAAAAATGAGAAAAATGAATTAATAATTACGTATTTATAGATGGGGCACTCGATACTGATGGCGTGATTTTTGGGACATATATTCCAAATATGGCAAAGGATGAAAAATGAGAAGGATCAACAAAATATTTGGTAATTAATTTGGTTGGAATAGTTAATGAGAAAAGACAAATAAGACAGAAAAGGATAAGAAAGGAATAAATAAATGAACAAATAAAAGAATAATATACGGAAAAAGAAAGGCAATTATAGGAGTTCAGTTGGAATACAACAAAAATGTTACAGGAGTATTTCATTATTATGATCAAGCTGAGTAATGATTTTGTAACTACCCAAGATTTTTAAAGGTGTATCTTATCATAGTACTTAATCGGATCAGCTTATAATCATAGCAATTTTATGCAATAGTACGAAGTGCGAAGAACTTTTGATAACCTCTCGATAACCTTTCGATAAACACCCGATAACGTCTTTCTAGTAATTTCTTAATCAATTAATAAACTATATTAACTTCCTTTCTAATCATTAGCTGGAGAATTTTCTAGTGCAATATGACCTACGGCCTAGATGCCCTGGTTCCACCTGATGCAACGGCTCATCAGGGGCGACCACACGGTGGGATTCTCGTGGGACTGTCCCACGTCATATGGGCATGATTGATTGGGGTTTTGTACTATTTTACATATTTTATTATGCTCAAAACTAAAGCTGAATAACCTGAATTTAATTTTAAAAGACATTATTTAAGATGCATTAAATTCAAAATTATTTTAGTTACCATTTAAATTTGTAATAATTATCCATACTTAATATTATAAATGCAAAAGTGTGTCTGTCTGTTTGTCTGTTACCTCTTCACGCTCAAACCGCTGAACCGATTTTCCTGAAATTTGGCATGGAGATACTTTGAGTCCCCGGAAAGGACATAGGACTTTTTGTCCCGGAAAAGTGTACGGTTCCCGCGCGATAAACGTTTTTTGGCGCAACGGAGTTGCAGTCATCATTTAGTAATGAATATAAATCAAAACTGCTGAATCGATTTTAATCATTTTTTCAGCGGCTATATATTTTACTAGCTGTTGCCCGCGACTTCGTCCGCGTTAGCATAGTATAATAACGGAGATGGGTTTCATGTTCTTAACTTAAGAAATGGCGGACTTTCATTCAAAGTTTCAACCCCTATTTCACCCCCTTCGGGGTAAAATTTTCAAAATTCCTTCCTTAGTGGGTGTCTACTTAATAAAACAACCCTACTCACCAAATTTCGTGGCTGTAACTTTAACAGTTTTTGCTCAGCGATGATGAATCAGCCTGTCAGTCAGGACATGTAATTTTATAAATATAGATACCCGTGAAAAGCCGGGGCCGGTCGCTAGTGGAAAATAAAGCTCATGAATTGAAAGTGCATGATAATAATATTTGAATTGAGTTTTCCCTCCCACAACTTTAAATTGTTTTAATTATAAATTTTTAAGCTTTATCGAAAGTTTCAAAAACTTAACGTCCAAGTAGAAAGCTTTGAATTCATAATTATGAATTTACTAACAAATTAATGTATTCAATAGAAAATAAGAACCTATGTTCGACAAAAAGTATAACGTATGGTGAGTCTACGAATAATTGATGGGATGTAATAGCAAAGCAAGGTTAAGACGCGCTACGCCATATTTAGACTAAATTACTCTGATCTTTGTTATACCTCTACTACACATTCCTGCTTGCAGACTTTGAGGGATTTTTTTGTAGATACAAAGGTACTTGAGATTCTAGCAGGTGCAATGGCAACAAAGTCGATTCTAGAACTGTCACAAAAATTACCCTTGCAATATTTGAATAACCGCAACGATTTTATAATGGTTCTAAACGGTTTTCATCGTACGTCTGATCAAGAAACTTTATCGATATTAATAATTAGTAATAAACATCGAATGATATTGTGTGCTAACATTTAACTTTACCATACTAAAAGACCAAGACCAAACCAGATGCTGAAGTAGAATTTTTCATAGAACTACTGCAGTCTACAAGTACTGAAATATTACGAAACGCCATTCCAGATGTTGAAGATTCAAAAAAATTAAAGACCAATCTTCTGCTTCGCTGTATATTCAAGTCGGGGCGTGTAGCGGGTGCTTTACTCGCTATATTTAGATGAAATTCCGAACTTCATTATAAAGGACGACACACAGCAATTATTATAATGTGCTTGATTACTTTAGCAACTGTTTTGAAATGAAGATGCATTAGAATGTAATTTGTGAATGTAACAGCCTAGGTATCTCTCGTGTTTATTGTTAGACTATGTGAAGCTGCTGCTCGATTGACAGCAACGCACGCATATAAATATAGAATTTATTTATCTGCAGTTGTTGCGGTCAATTCCTTTGTTATTTTCAGGCGTGTAAAGGTAAAGATGGAGGTCTAAATTGTCGATATTATTTGAGTTTTTGCGTAGAGTTTTAAAATCGCTAAAATAATTTGATGAACTTGACTTTGATTTCAAAGAAAATAGAGATAAAGCGCTAAAATGTATGATTTTTGTTGAGTTAACAAAAAAGTTTTGCGACAGAGATAATGTTTGGGAGAAGATAACATATTCAAAGTTTTAAAACTTTGTTTCATTGGTTTCATTATCTTGATGCTGAGCTATGTTTATGGATAAATGTATTTTTATAATTTACTAGCTGTCTCAGTGAACTTCTTGTCACTTAAAAACCTTCCCTGGACTTCAAGGATTATTTTAAGACTAAAATTATCAGGATTGGTTCAGCCGTTAACGAGTTATAGCGTTACTAACACAATTGGAAATTTATATAGACTTATAAAAGTAGCATATAAAATCTACATAATTCGATAAACTAAACACGTCCAAGATTATTGTAATTAACGTAATTAAAGCTATTATGATTAAAGACTTTTTAAACTTTTAGTAAAACCACGAATAATTATGCAAATTATTTAGACTTTATGCTTTCTGAAAAATATATTATGATTACTGATCGTCTGTAGCAACGTATTTGTTTTGTAATTAATACAGGACGAAAGTTTGATAGACAACTTTTGATCTGGTTTTCTCGTTTAAAAGCTAACGTGATCGAAGTATTCCAACGGCCGTACGTGGAGACACCTAATGATTACTTAACTTTAAATTAATGATTACTTAACAGAAGATCATACATCGCACTTATTTAATGTTAAGTAACCATTAATCCTCTTCGAGTTCAGCCGTGTATCATTCATCATCAGCATTATAACTTGACGGTTTTTAGGAAATATAAGTCACCACTTACCATCATCAACGATGCCAGCGGCCTCATCACGGGCGTTCTGTTCCAGCGACTTCAGGATAGCTTCGGGGATTGGTGGTGGGGTGGGAAGATGGGCACCACGGGGCTGGAAGCCGTTCTCGTCAGCGGTGTACGTGATGGAGTAGTCCTGACCATCATCGCCCTTGTAGGAGAAGGAGCCTTGAGATTGGACGCCGTTGGTGGCAACACCGGAAGCATCAGCCTTTATACCGTTGGACGTCTCGTACTCGTATTGGAAACCTTCGGCGGTGACTTCGCTGTTCAGTTTCAGGATTTCGGCATTGGCGTCAGCAGGATTCGAACGTCCAGCGCCACCGAAGCTGCCCCCCTGGCTGTATCCTCCCTGGGCGCCGAATCCGCCGCTGCCTCCCTGGCCGAAGCCACCGCTGCCTCCCTGGCCGAAGCCGCCGCTGCCTTGGCCGAAGCCGCCGCTGCCTTGGCCGAAACCGCCAGAGCCGCGGCCGAAGCCACCGGAACCACCGGCACCGGTTGCTCCATAACCTGCACCCTGTCCTCCTCTGGGAGGCAGGTAGGCGTTGTCCAGACGAGCTGCGGAGCAGACTCCGATGATGGCAGCGACTATGAACTGGAAAAGAGACGGAAGAGTTAGAGCGGGATGAACAATCTATTGGAACTCATATTGCTGAAGAATAAACAGGACTTATGCCCGGTTCCTGTATGTTTTGGTGGGTCTTTATATTTCCAATAGCTAACGTCAAAAAATTGACTGATCAGTGATCATAAACGCTAGTAAATGGATAAACTCTTTCAAAAAACCTCTATATATAGATGTAAGCCCAATTATGGTAAAGTTCTTAAAAATGTGCCTAACACGGGCAAATCTAACGGCATAATCCGTGATACTCTTAGCAATGTAAGCTAACGCTTGCATTATTTACACTTATTAATACGATATACCTATAATGATGTTTTAATGATATTTGAAGATTAATGAAGTAGTAGGTGTAGAAACATTAATTACACTGTAATGAATACTAGTACATAATTAGAACGAAAAGGTTTAAGTAAATGTCAAAAGTTAAGTTTAGGTAACCTTTTGATATAGAGCAACCGGACAGTTAATAATTGATTAAGTTAGTTTAACTTGAACATGGGATAAACCTTATGTTTTTGATATAAAGGATCTGTTAGAAACATAGCTCTGAACATTAGAAAAGATATAGCCTTTAGATAAGAGACTAGGAATGAAATTCTAAGTCGTAATAAGAAATGGTTTTGATCTAGGGTAGATAAAAATGAGCTTTTTTAAGTTACTCTTAAAGGGATGCAAGATTTGAAAACTTAATTTTTCCTATACATTTCTTAATTTTCTCAAACCACACGAGATTTTTCATCATTATTATCAATTAAGTTTTTCATTTATTAGTAACACTTTCTTGAAGCTTTTCACATTTTCCGATATGTATTTTTTATCCATCTATACTGGTTATTTAAAAAATCCCATCGCTCAAACTTAGTTGCAAAGACTTTGCCGTACTTTTTTATGGAAAATCGAACATTTTTGTCTCCATCCACAAAGTCTAGACTTACCAGCTTCATATTGACTGATGTGTCTGGTGTCTGGCGATGGACTGTGCCTGAGCCTGATCATCTCACGATTATATACCTCTCATCTTACCTTAGATTGTACTGAAAAAGGTATCACGGTCGCGCTTGCATTTAAGGTTATGCAAAGATTAAAGTTCAAAATCCGGAACACTTTTGGGCTTTTTCGTTGTTTTTTTTTTTTTTGATAAGGGTTGAAAATAGGGTTTTTTGGGATGGCAAAATATTCAATGAGACGGGTTAAATTAATGTTTTAATAGGGAGCTTTAAGTGCGGAGCTAATTGGCTCCGTGGCTTTAAGGTAAAAATTGTAAAATACTTGATACCTTTTTCGAAAAAGAACTGCTCGATATTTTTTACTTAAATTAATTTAATATACTAGAAAAAATATTAATTTATTTGATATAACAATTATAATTTTTAAAGATGATGCAATTACTTGCTAGCTTTAAGTTGTTTAGTTTTTTGCACTGATTGTAGGCAACAATTGATAAAACGAAGCATCAATTGTTTGACACATTATTCGTGGGTTCTTTTTTTGAATAACAAAAATCCTTATTACAATTCATGAAAAAAACAATATCATTTTGAGGTGATTGAGTGATAAATCATGCGTTTTACTAGGTTATACGATTAAAGACAGAAAAAGGGTTTTCGCAATCCAAATTTTATCCGATCCTGAGATTCATAGATGATGGAAATAAGTAAGGTTTATATGTAATTAAGAAGATGGTATAAGGGTGTTGTATTCTAGAAACTTCTACTAGGACTGTCTTTTCACGCGTTTTTAACCTCGGACAAAAAAGAGCGTAGCGGATGGACCGATTTTTATATAGTTTTTTTATTTTTATTTGAAAGCTGACATTATCAAGAGTGTTCTATTTGCTAGTTACTACATTATCATCATGAGCCTGCTCAGTGCTGAACAATTTGAGTTTGATATACTTAAAACTAAAGAATCGGGGGTCGTTTTTAAGTTGTTTTAATTTAACGTTATGAGTGCCTTAATTTGTACGTAGCACAGAGCACCATTACCGTTCATAAGGCTCTTGTAAACTTGCATTCGACATTTAGATTTTTTTTTAAATTAAGTATAACTATTTTTTGTGTTGAGAAATGGCGCGCACACACACAACAGCATTATGTTCCAAACATTTTGGTCTAATTTCGCCATCAAAATTATCAAACACTCCTTGGGTATGTATCCTGGCTTTGTTACCGTACATCAGCGTGGGAGTTAGTTCTAGAATTGCTCTAGAACACAAAGATTAACCTTTGACTTGTTAAAACGTGTGATATTTTAAATACATCTGACGGCGCCTCGAGCCACACTCAGGCGCAGGTATCTGAAATAAGATCGCGGTATTGGTAATATTGAGGAGCTGTCAGAATTCCTTCATATATTTTATAATATGATTCGGCAAACGTTGTTTTTTTGTGTGTGGTGTGGGAATATACTTGAGAGCCTCAAAGGAAGATATTCTCTCGACCGAACGAGTTGTCATTACATACATTGTTTAATAATAATAGTAGAGGAAGGGAGGGTGCTATTTTTGTAGTCACTCGAGCGTCATGGAGACATGGAGGTTTTGTACATTAGGTAAAGCTGATAAAAAATAATAAAAGCGTTTTTTTATTTAACCGGTGGGTTCAGAAACTGCAGCCATTTTAAAGTTTTAAAAAAGAAATATATTCAGAAAATTGCTTATTTAGGTAAATTATAAATATATTTTAGACAACAAGGACTAAATCATTTAGTTTAGAGCAAAATAAAATATCTGCGAAGCTTAGTTAAGAAAATATGAAGCTTTATTTTTTTTATATTTTAAAATGTCCTACACCTACAGGCTTACCTGACCTTTGAATCGTCAGTGCTTTTTAAGGAAGCTTCTTTGGGGTATACTAAACATCCCCTATTTTAATCTGACAGATCCGACGACATTTCAATACTTAAATATTTTTTTTACCCACCACGCGAGAAATCTGATTTCTATACCATGATAACTAGACACATGTCGGAAGCCTTAGATACAGCCTCCTCTACTATATTATTTCGAGCCGATCTTAGAAATGTTTATAAGCGCAATTCAGAATTGTGACGTTTAGTATACTCATTAAAAGTTACAATGTTATTTCTAGTATGAATAGTAGATGATTGCGCTATTTTCTATTTTACTTCTATTGGCGGCATTTCTGCAGTTGATTTTTATAGAATGAGTATTTATCACTGACCTCCATTATACAAGTACGCTGGGCTAATGATACCCTTTGAAATGACAGCTATTTTTGTGCCTATTTGAAGCGGAATCAGCTCCCGCAATATTCGGGAAGAGAACTAAATTTGACGTAAAAATTGGCGCTGATAGCAGTAGTGGGAGTACTTGGAACTAATACTAGTTTCTACCATGGAGGTATACTATTATCTGTGGTTTCTACAACCAATAGCGATTGAGCGGCCATTTGCAAGTTACGTCAGATTTAGTTCTCTTCCCGAATATTGGGGGAGCTGATTCCGCTTCAAATAGGCACAAAATATATCTGGGTATCATCTGTCCAGCGCACTTGTATAATGGAGGTCAGTGGTATTTATTGATGTACTGCAAAATAGAGATTTTGACATAAGTCCCATAGATAGATAATCTAAAACTCTTCATTAAATTTAAGGTTAATCATATTAATTAAATGTCTCTGAGTGCAACAGAGTCTGCTAAAGTCAAAACTATGACGTTACTTTGACATTATATCACTATGATATTAGATCTTCAGATGTTAGGTATATTAGTATGACGTCACGATGCACGCCAGACAGGTCATAACCCTGTGTGATATCCCTATTTTCAAATAGATCTGTATTATCTATGTTTGTTTAAATTAATTGATTTACGATATTTCCGAAGAAAATATACTTAATTAATTAAAGACAATAATTACATGTTTATTGTTTACATGTTTTATAATTATTATGTTTGCGTAAAGCACTCCTTGCTCACGGGCCATTTAATCCTGGACCTTTGGAAGGCATACGTGGGGCCAAAGCCAACACGTAGAGGCCCGTTAACAGTTTTAATCTAGATGTGACACCGGCCGGCGACTCTCCCTGTCCGCACTATGGGAGTACGACCAAGAAGAGCCAGCGGCCAGTGTAGGACTATTGCAGGGAATGGAATTAAAATGATATCGGGCTATGGGGGTGAGGTGCTAGTGGACTGGGTAACTGGGACTATGGAAGGAATATGGCGTCTGCCGATACAATATTGTAACATGTATAAAGTTGGCAGACGATGACTCGCCAACTCTTTGAATTGGCCTCTCAAAATGGTCGCACACAAGGTGCACCGAGGCGGCAACATTGACAGAGCGGCTTGAGGCAGGAGAGGTGTCGCTTCGATCAATGTTTGGTTGTATTATTTTACCGGTGGCCTCTAAATGGCACTAAGCTTCATTAAATTTAAGTAACTATTTTTATTAAATATCAAAATAAAAATTATTATATTCAATGAAAAACTAAAATGTCGCATTTATCTAAAAAATGAAATATCGCATCAATAAAAAAGTTGGGTGCTTTAAAACATTAGTAAACGCTAGTGGAGCCACAGGTAAAGCTTGAAGCACAAGATAGCCAAATAATTAGTTTACCTACAGGGGGTGTGCCAAAATGTTTTCGTTTTCGCTTCGTTATACAATCGCCGATCAAAATGTATCGAATTGACATAAGCGTTCGTTAATATGACGTTGACGTTTGACTCGTCTTATGTCGGCACTACAAATAGGCGAACGCGTTGGCCAACGCGTCGGCCCAATGTGTAGAACAGGCGTTCGCGCGTTCGCGGTACGTATTTAGACGTTGGCCAACGCGTTTGCGAGCTTGCCGCGCGGTGTCGGAATGATCAAAGGAAATTTGTCGCAAGGCTTGCGTTCCATCCACACATATGCCGCGCGATCAGTTCACCCGGAGCAGCGCTGAAGAGTGCACGTTTCCTTCTTGTGGCGAATTAACATCTAACTTGACGAAATAGCGAACAATATAAGTATCGAGTAAACATTTAAATTTATTGAGTCAACTATCTTCCTGTGGAACCAAAATATATATTAAAAGTGCTAAAAAATAAGGTTATTGGACATGCTATTTTACTCACGATGTTTTTTAGGGTTCCGTACCCAAAGGGTAAAAACGGGACCCTATCCCTAAGACTTCAATGTCTGTCTGCTTTTCTGTCTACCTTTTTGTCCGTCCGTCTGTCTGTCTGTTTGTCTATCTGTCTGTCTGTCTCCAGGCTGTATCTCAAGAACCGCTACAGCTAGATTTCTGAAATTTTCACAGATTGTGTAAGTACTTACTTATATATCTGTTGTCGCTATTAATAATAAATATACTAAAAACAAAATAAATTAAATATTTAATAAAAAATAAATAAGTATATATTAATCATAATAATTATAATTATGAGGTAATAATTATTAATATAATGTAATTATAAGCTGTGAATAAATATACAGCTGCAGCTGTTAGCGACTCAGCATCTATTTCGAATCCGTCCGCACATTGGCGCGATCCAAAGCATACTGAATGACTTTCCAATGTGTGGATTACTCACAAGCGCCGTTGCAATCGCACCGCCGTTCGCGTTGGCCAACGCGTTGGCAGTGCGTTCGTCTATATGGGGAGGCGGCTTTATAATATCAATTCCATACATTTTGATCGGCGATTCTATAACGGTGCGTCAACATTTGTATCATTTGCGCGATCAGATCTCCGATCAGATCTCCGTCGCGTATCATCGAAGCGTGTCAAAATGATACGCGTATCATGATACGCCCCGATCGCTATTAACCGCGTATCTGATACGTGTCGTATCAAATACGCGCATGATCGACAGAATGATATTCTAATAGGCGTCCACACTATGATACGCATACGTCTTGATACGGCGCGATGATCGCGACGGTGACCTGATCGGAGATCAGATCGCGCAAATGATACAAATGGACGCACCGTAACGAAGCGAAAACGAAAAAGTTTCGGCTAAATGGCCAGTTTTGCAGACAATTATCGTACATAGTACTTCGTATAAGCCGTCAAGTTTCATAAACAATTATTAAACAGTTTTTCGTAGACAACTGTGCAGTTTTTGTAGAGCTTCTTTTTAGTTTTCGTAGAAAACTGTAAAAATCCTCTCGATACAACTATGGGCGTAAACATCGGGAAATTCTGAGAGGTGTGTATGAGACCCCTACAAAGAGCTGTTCACTGTGAAAGTAGCAGCGCCGAAAGAGTAACTTTTTTGACCGACTTCTAAAAAGGAGGAGGTGATGCGTTCTGCTGTATGTATCTTTTTTTTAAATATATGGGCAAATCCATGACGCTGGGCCACTGACCTCCATTATACAAGTACGCTGGACAGATGATACCCAGCTGTTTTTTGTGCCTACTTGAAGCGGAATCAGTGCCCCCAATGCGGGGGAAGAGAACTAAAGCTGACGTAACTTGCAAATGGCCGCTCAATCACTATTGCTTGTAGAAACCAAAGAGAATATAATCACTACAGTGGTAGAAACTAATATTAGTTTCAAGTACTCCCACTACTGCTATCAGCGCCAATATGACGACTTTTAAACGTCATGATTACGTCAGATTTAGTTCTCTTCCCCCGCATTGGGGGCGCTGATTCCGCTTCAAATAGGCACAAAAAACAGCTGTCATTTCAAAGGGTATCATAGGCTATATAAAATATAAAAAAAAAACTCAACACAAACTCAACAAAAACAGTGAACTCGATAGGCCTCATAATACATCCTAAAGTATCACTTTTTTTGTTGCATCTTGTTTACAATACTTCGAGAATTGGGCTTCAAATATTTTTCGCTTCCTCATTCATTAATTTAAACTATATCATTCCGGGTTCTGACATAACCTTTTCACTTAGAATCATTTATCTTGTCTGATAGCGTCCTAATGGTAAACAATAATATACGATTCCATCCATACTAATATCATAAATGCGAAATGCGTCTGTCTGTTACCTCTTCACGCCCAAACCGCTGAACCGATTTTGCTGAAATTTGGTATTGAGGTACTTTGAGTCCCAGAAATGGATACAGGATAATTTTTACCTCGAAAAAATGTGCTGTTGAAGCGCGATAAACGAGTTTTGTTGCAACAGTATTCGGCGACAGACAGTATGGATATTTTTTATCTAAATAAATTTTTTATCTAAATAAAGTCCGTCAGAAAAAATACATTCCTAAAGCCATCTTTAAGTAAAGTCTAAGATAATTGGTTGACGTATATAGAAAGTAATTAAGTATTTAATCGTCGATTTTACAAATTTAATTAATCCTAGATAGGTTTAACTAAGTTGAGACCTAGACCTGTTTCTTTGTGTCGATAGTTCAATATTAGAGTTGATTAAGATACAAGCTTAATTAGTACAGTATAGTTTTATATCTAGGCGACCCGGCAGACGTTATCACGTCATTTCGGTTATGAAAAATGATGACTGATTTTCAGACGTACGTGATAATGTCATAAAATAATAATAATATAAAATCTATGGACGCTTCACACCACGTCAGTCTGGCCCCGTGCTAAGTGCCTGAAGGACTTGTGTTACAGGTACCAGACAACGGAAATATATTTAATACTTTTATACTATACATAATACATATATTTAAGATTTTTATTACATGATACACATATTTAATTTTTACATTTTACAGGAACTTTATAAACTTTTTGTTCCGTCGGCGGGACTCGAACCCGCGACCTCCGGCTTGAGCTACCAACGCGCTCACCACTGCGCCACGGAGGTCGTCAAAATACAATATTTATTCAAAATCTATCAAGCTGTTTCGGAAAAGTTTGAATATACACCACGACATACTGTCAGTTTTTCAGTTGCGAAAATTTTATTAAATCTAATTTTCACTTTTAAAAAATCTATGTTAGTTTGCTACTAATATCATTAGACGACTAATACGACGATAGAGATACTCTGTTACACCAAAATTCGTTTATCGCGCGGATAACCTACATTTTCCGGGACAAAAGTATCTTATATCCTTTCCCGGGACTAAGTTTCCCCATACCAAATTTCATCAAAATCGGTTCAGCGATTTGGGCGTGAAGAGGTAACAGACAGTCTATCGCATTTGTAATATTATATCTTATCACTAGATGACGCCCGCAACTTCATTGCGCCAAAATTCGTTTATCGCGCGGGAACTGTACATTTTTCCGGGATAAAAACTATCCTATGTCCTTTTCCGGGTCTTATGAAAGTATATCCACGCCAAATTTCAGAAAAATCGGTTCAGCAGTTCGGGCGTGAAGAGGTAACAGACAGACAGACAGACAGACACATTTATAATATTAGTATGGAAGTATGGATAACAAAGCACTATTTAGTATTGTTATGTACTATTTAGTATTGTTATGTTTGTCTGTGAGTCATTTGCCCATGAACCTGTAATCGCTAATAAGCTCTGACCTTATCTCTTTAGGACCCCGAATATCATTAGCTGACAAGTTTAAGAATAACAACATGGTACCATACGGTATATTTACTTTTGAATGGTAAGATTAAAGGTTGTTTTAAGCTGGAACCGGAGCTTCCTTTATCATCAAAATTCAAATTATTAGCTGAAGTTGAAAGTTATAAATGACTACACTGTACTCGGCGAAACATGGCGGTAGCGGTCATTGACTCCTTGTCAAAAACTTGTCATTTTCTATATAAACCGCGATTGACAATGAAGTATCAGATGTTGTCAATCTGTCAATCGCGGTTTTGTATAGAAAATGACAAGTTTTTGACAGGAAGTCATAGGCCACTACCGCCATGTTTCGCCGAGTACAGTATAAGAAATCTTACTTTTGTTTCGATAAAATGAAAATTTCAGTACTGAATTTGCAGTCTCCTTTTTGGTGATGGTGGCCTGAAGTTTCGTTGAAACCCAGGTAGACTGCAAAGCCGTACTGACACTGTCTAATAAATATTACTCTACTAGATGACGCCCGCAACTCCGTTGCACCAAAATTCGCTTATCGCGCGGGAACCGTACATTTTTTCAGGATAAAAAGTATCCTATTATTATATCCGGGGACTTAAAGTATCTCCATACCAAACTTCAGCAAAATCGGTTCAGCGGTTTGGGTGTGAAGAGGTAACAGAGAGACGCATTTTGCATTTAAATATTAGTATGGATAGAATCGTATATTATTATTATCGTTTACCATTAGGACGCTATCAGACAAGATGTCAGAAATGATTATGATTACCGTAAATTTTTTTCAGGATAAAAGGTATCCTTTGTCCTTTTTCTGTACTCCAAGTATCCCCATACCAAATTTCAGTAAAATAACAGGTCGACAGATAGACAGATAGACAGATAGATAGATAGACAAATAGACAGATGGACAGATAGATGGATAGACAGATAGACAGACAGACCGACAGACAGACAGACATACACACTTTCGCATAGGTTATGTAGTAAATAGTTACTGTTAAATATACAAATAGTTTAAAAAATTTGAGAATTACAGTTTGAATAAATGTAAGTTGGAATATGCAGTTTGGAATTGTAGTTCCATTTGACGTTTGCTTACTCAAACCTTGGTATCGGCCGTAATTCTAAACTGAAGCTGCGGCTTTGCCGAACATGGCTATGGCTAAATCATGAATGGCAGAAGCTGCAAACGAAACTTGAATTAATATTTCTTGTAACTCTGTCTGTTTGTCCGTCTGGTTGATATTTGATATAGAGACACTTTGAGTCCCGGGAAAATGACATAGGATACTTTTTGTACCGGAAAAATGTACGGTTCCTGCACGATAAACGAGATTTGGCGCAACGAAGTTGCGGGCATCATCTAGTGTACTTAATATAATGACTTAAATTTATTTTGATATGTGAAACAACGACTGGACGGCGCATGGTAAAACTTGTATAAGCTTATATTGCGCCTTAAAACATTGATTTTGTAACTTTTTATTGATAAATAAATGATTAAAAAAATACTTTAGTAATCTAATTTTCTATGAAATGGATGCTGTTCGTGAACTATGCGTGGTAAAGAAAATCCCACGCAAGGTGTGATCTTTATATTTCGTCACGATGTAATAAAGAGTTCCTCTCCCAGAGTGCCGACAGAAGAAACTTGATAATTCAAGACGTGAGTGGAAGAATAAGGTACCTAAGTAACATGAAAATACTTCCCGTTTTTTTGCTTAAATGGAGGCTTTAGGGCCGGAAAAATTATTTGAAATAGAAAAACTATGGATTATATTATGTGTAGCCAGATAATATATTAGCTAGGTTATGAAGTAGATAACTTACAAGTTTTATTAAAATAATTAGGGAAAAATGAGTTACTTATTGTCCGCATGTTACGAAATGTTACTTGTTCGATTCCTCCACTCACGTCTTCAATTTATTTTTGTAGTGCATATCCCAATTCCAGTAAAAAGTACAGGATCAAATTGAAATTGATCCAATAGAAATTCAGATTCAAATATCTTTATTGCCAGGATGCTGTCAATATAAAGAACAGGATCAATTTGGATAGACGATATAATAATAATATCAGCTATGGACGCTTCACACCACGTCAATCTGGTCCCGTGCGTATCTGAAGGACTTGTGTTACGGGTATCAGACAACGGAAATATATGTAATACTTTTACACTATACATATATTAAAGATTTTTTACTATATTATACACATATTTAATACACATCCATGACCCAGGAACATTGAAAAACTTTTTGTTCCGTCGGCGGGATTCGAACCCGCGACCCCCGGCTTGAGCTGCCACACACTACCCATTGAGCATTAAGCGTCTCCCAGACAGACGCGGCCTGCGGTGGCGGTGGCGGTGGCGGTCAGTTAAATGGCTTGGCCGCGTGGCCGCGTATGTCTGTGTCGTTCCTAGAACTCTCAAGTCATCCAACTGACCGCCACCGCTACCGCCACCGCCACCGCAGGCCGCGTCGAATCAGCGTAGCGCATAAAGCGCTAAAGCGATTCATTATAAGTACTAGGTATGTCGCTTTTTTAACGATTTATTCTGACTTTAAATATATACTTATTATAAAACAAAGTCGCTTTATTTTCCCTCATGTCCCTTTGTTCCCTCTAATCTTTAAAACTACGCAACAGATTTTGATGATTCTTTCAGTGTTAGATAGCCCATTTATCGAGGATGGCTATAGGCTATATTTTATCACGCTAAGACCAATAGGAGCGAAGAAATAGAGGAAAATATGGAAAAAACGGGGAAAATAATTTGAAAGTGCTAACTTGAATGCGCTAATCTCAGGAACTACTGGTCCGATTTGAAAAATTCTTTCAGTGTTAGATAGCTCATTTATTGAGAAAGACTATAGGCTATATTTTATCACGCTAAGACTAATAGGAGAATGTGGAAAAAACGGGGGAAATTATTTGAAAGGGCTTATCTCGCGAACTACGGAGCAATTTTTATGTTATTTGGCACAGATAAGAAGTAGATCACGTGAAGGATAGGCTATCGATTTTAATCATTTTTTTAATTGGCTATTTATTTTAAACCCATGCGACGCAGGGGCGGGTCGCTAGTATGAGATGAATTAAAGCAGTAACAACGAGTAACAACTAACAACAGTATTGCCATAGTAAAAGGTATTGCTGTTTGATGACACACATACATAATTGGAAAATCTAAAACACCACAACAGTTGAAAAAAAATCTTTTTAGACGACCCAATTCACATCCGTAGAAATGTTTCAATACAGAATACAATATTATCATTGTCAAATTCTGACCTCGAATTGAAGATGAAATTATACACCGCTCAGTGTAAAAGTTTCAGAAGGCTATATTACAACAATAGCCAGTAATTTGATAATAGTAATGCGATCTTATCTTATTTTATTTTACGTCTTGTTTGTTACTATTATTCCGCTAGGTATATTAACTTTATGGGCCAGACTGACGTGGTGTGCCGTGTGAAGCGTCCATAGATATAGTATATCATTATTATATATACCTATTAAAAGTACAAAAGGACACCCTTTCAATTACTTCCATACTAATCCATACTTATTACTTACTAATATACTAATAATATTATAAATGCGAATGTGTGTCTGTCTGTCTGTTACCTCTTCACGTTTATACCTCAGAAGTCAGAACCGATTTTGCTGAAATTTGGCATGGAGATACTTTGAGTCCTGGGAAAGGACATATAAAAATACTTCGTGGTCTTTATATATAAAACTCAAAGGTGACTGACTGACATGTTGATCTATCAACGCACAGCCCAAACCACTGGACCGATCGGGCTGAAATTTGACATGCAGGTAGATGTTATGACGTAGGCATCCGCTAAGAAAGGATTTTGATCAATTCTACCTCCAAGGGGTGAAAATAGGGGATCAAAGTTTGTATACAACAATACTTCTTAACGCGAGCGAAGCCGCGGGCAAAAGCTTGTTTTTAATAAAACCAATATTAAAAATGAAGGACATGTCAAAATGACAGTTTTATTTTTGAACTACTACTGAATTTGACAGCTACTACTGAATTTACTAAATTAAATCACTAAAGAGCCACTAAACAAGAATTGGACACTACTTGCACTACACACCTGCACTCCACTGCCTCAATTACTAGTCACTTGCACTTGCACTAATCAAAGTGAATACAGGCCTTTAAGAAAAGTCATTCCGTAACCTATTTAAGACATTTTTTTTTATGAAAGAATGGGGCAAACGAGCAAACGGGTCACCTGATGGAAAGCAACTTCCGTCGCCCATGGACACTCGCAGCATCAGAAGAGTTGCAGGTGCGTTGCCAGCCTTTTAAGAGGGAATAGGGTAATAGGGGAGGGTAGCGATGGGAAGGGAATGGAATAGGGGATGGTAGGGAAGGGAATAGGGTAGGGGATTGGGCCTCCGGTAAACGGACATAAACCTATATCTACTTAAACTTAATCTATATTTAACAAACATAAATACAGATTAACCTACGTCGCAGGTTTGACCTGATGCACTAAATCTAGACTAATCTTATACACCTGATACCTAATTTCCAATTGCTAAAGATGTGCAAATTGTGTGACCTGAGACTCGCACGCACGGTGATTTATAGCTTGATTACCTTAGGGACCTATCAGACAGAGAGCGGTCACGCGTTCAAACGTTCTGCGTTCGCATTCTGCGTTCGAGCGGTAAGTCACACAGGAGGAACTCTTAGGCCGGTATAAATAGTCAGTACTCAAGATGCATCTCGGTCTCAAGACACGGTTCAGGCTCTGTGATTGGTTGGCTGTCAAAATTTTGACCAATCATAGAGCCGAATCGCGTCTTGAGACCGAGATGCATCTTGAGTACTGACTATTTATACCAGCCTTAGTAACATGCCACACGATGCGGTGCGGCGCCGCACCGGAAGTCATCTCGCCGGACTACCGGCCACCCGGTGAGTGCGGCACCGCAACATTTTACAGTACTGTAGCAGCGACGGACTCGAACTCCACCAATACATATGGTATACACCCCTCCCCGTCTCGTTTCGATTCCGGTGCGCGTGGGGTGCAGCGGCTGACGGTGCCATACTAAACATTTTTATTTGTAAGAAACCGGAGCGGCAGCAGTCAGGCGCCGCATCGTCGCCGCACCGCATCGTGTGGCATGGCACTGACGCGGTCAGAACGCCCCCTATGTGAGTATCTCTATAATATGTATATTGTATAACGTAATAGAACACAAAAAACGCAAAACTGACCGCGTGTCAATTCTCTGTCTGATAGGTCCCTTAGCATAGGGAACCCAGCTTCCAAGTCTATTCTTAGAAGAAATAGACATAGAACTTAGTAATGGAGGGGTGTGGCCCTCTTTACCCTTTAGATACGGAACCCTGAAAGTAACACCCTCCGTTTTTGACTCCGCAGCAATAAGCTTAAGAAAATATAACCCTATTACGGAAAACATACAACATTGAAAAAAAATGTTCATGGCTTGTAAATCTATTGATTATTAAAATTAGAGCAGTACAGTAGTTAAGCTGATACAAGGGCACATAGAAATACTGCTAAAATCATTTATTTTTCCTTTCGACTTCGCCACAATCGGGTAAAAACAGTTAATTAGATATACTATAGGATATACTAATACTATCAGTTTAAGTTACTATTGTAATTTTCCAACTTTGTAGTAAAAGATGGCCCCGTGCGAGTTTCTTACGCCGGTTCTTCTCGCCGGGTTAGTTCCCGAACCAGTGGTAGGCCTCATGTAGACGTTCTAAGATTGTTAACTTTGTTAACCTATTTAGAAATAGATATTTTGATCTTGATTTTATCTAATGAATAGTTTTTTGTTGTACGAGTCAACAGTAAAATTGTCATTTCGTGTAAAAAAGTACCTAACCCTAGCTAGATTATTATAATCCATACTAATATTATAAATGCGAAAGTGTGCCTGTCTGTCTGTTACCTCTTCAGGCTCAAACCGCTGAACCGATTTTGCTAAAATTTGGTATGGGGATACTTTGAGTCGGGGGAAAGGACATAGGATGCTTTTTATCCCGGAAAAATATACGGTTCCCGCTCGATAAACGAATTTTGGCGCAACGGAGTTGCGGGCGTCATCTAGTATGTTATAAAAATAACGTGCGGTATTTTCAAGACCCTTTTCCAAATCCCAAAATCTCATTTAAACTCATGAACTCATGTAAAGTTCCAGTGAGATTCGGCTGGACTCTCTCACCCTCAAATACCTTACGTAATTTGTGAACAACCTTAATCTCCATAGAAGTCGGATCAAAAACAACAATGCAAATTAAGTCTACAACTAGACTAGCTGTTTTAACGAGATGATACAAAATTGCAAAATTACTTTGTAGGTAGCTTTGTAGTATGTAAATGACTAATGATATAATTATATAAATAGATCAATTACATTGTTCCGTCTTAAAATGGATCACGCTGTCAATAGTAGTAGTGTAGTACTAGAGATAATAGTACAAAAAAAGATCATTTCCTAAAAAAATGTCATTTATTTTTTTAGGAAATTAAATCCGACGAGACATCGCAGAAATAAATCAAAATTAAAAGGTCCGAGAAATATTTCCGAATGAACAGGAGACCTATTTTCCTCTCTCCTACGCCGTACCGGCGATCTAAAGTACCCCGCAAGCGATCAAATTTGTTTGACAAACATGTTTGATGTAATTTACGTTTTCATCAAACAGCAGCGCAGACGATCAAACGTGCATCAAACAAGTTTGTCAAACAATTAGCTAGAATCGGTTTGAGATCATGAGATCTTGTTTGACAAATACAGCGGAACACGTTCAAGCATATTTGTCAAATGCTACGCAAATCCAAATTATCTTCAAACAGGTCAAACACGTAGTTTGTTTGACAAACGCTTCAAACAAAACTGTACACTATCAAACTGTTTGACAAACACGTAAAATTTGACAAGCGATTTGATCGTTTGCGGGGTACTTAAGTCTTACGAATTTTAAACAGTTCATGTACCTGATGAGACTGTAAGATTTATTGTTATCAACTAGATGACGGCCGCAAATCCGTTGCGCAAAAAATTCGTTCCGTTCCGTACATTTTTCCGGGATAAAAAGTATTTTGTCTCCTTTCCCGGGACTCAAAATATCTCTAAGAAGAGGTAACAGACAGACACACACGCTTTCGCATTATAATATAAGTATGGATCCTGGAAAAGTTTACAACGCCGCTAAAGAAGTTTTCGATTTAAAAAAATGTATGCAAATTTTTAAAACAATAGTATTAGGATCTTAAATGTAATATCTTGATTCGCTAAATAAAGACATGAAGCAATTGTGTTATCATAATAAAATCATAGCAATTACAGAATCTCAAATTTTGAAAACATACTGGCAAATATTCTGATCTTGATCGCGAATGCACTACAATTTTGAAAAGTTCTTCAATTTGAAATAATTAAAACTTCTTATTGGTAATTAATTAATAGATGTGTTATCCATGTTGTTTTACACCACGTCAGTCTGATCCCGTGCTAACATCTCGAAGAAATTGTGTTACGGCCTACGAATAATAGACCTCAGACAACGGAAAAACTTTTTTTCTGTACTTACTACAGATTTAGAATTAAATTAGAGTATGTACACATACTTAATACATATTCATGTGCCAGGAACATTGCAACAATTTTGGTCCATTCGCGGGACTCGAACCCGTCACGGCCATTAACTCAAATATTGAGCCACAGAGGCCTTTATAGTACAGCTAGCCTATCAGGGAAATTAATTTATAGGTATCTGCCTATGAAAATGACCTACATTATTTGGTTGAGCTATGCTAAATCGATGTTAGTCGTAATCTATCGACTGGGCTTAAAATAATCCGACCGAGTGACATAGGTCCACCTCTGCCTATGAATCATTTACTCTGACTTACATTACAATGAAACAGAAACTTGTTATACTAACGCAGCGATTGCTATCATTATTTTCGCTCGTGAGTACACGAGTCGCGTGAGATATCTTATTGAAAAACCATTCATTTGTTTGTCCATCTTTTAATGTTTATATTAGCAATTGTTAAGCAATTTGCATTAACTTATTGCTTGTGTACAATGGGAACTCCATTGTATAATTGGTTGCTCTAGTAAAGTAACATGTTGCTTGGAACTTTGTGCGTGTGAAAGAAAATCACGCAGCCTACATTAATTTGCTATAAGTATAAACTAAGATATTAAAAAAATCGAGCAAAGAGGTAGCTGATGATGATGAATTTCCCAAGAACGCTCTCTCATAAAATTTATACCAGCTTTCAAACAGAAAAATGTACATCAAAATTAGTCCACTTGTTGAACCAATGAATCTTTGGTAATCAGGGCGAACGAAGCGAACCCTAGTGTATCCCATAACAGCTCTCTTGTGGTACACTTTACGGAAAAACTATCACTCCTATTGATTTGTGCTTTAAAATAGTAATTTTTATATGTGTTATCATCGCCCAGTCAAGGTTTCATTACCATTAATATAAAAAAACTCACTTAAAGATTATTATCACGCAAGAAAACGACGTGAGCCCTCACAAAGCTTGGCTTTTAGCTAGCTTTAATATAAAAAACGTCGATGTCTAATGTCTGATAGTATATTAGTATTAGTAGGGTATGTTAGTGTTTAGTAATATTAGTAAGTTTACTAAAATCCGATGATGGGTAACAATGTAGCGTCTCCGCTCTGGGTGGCTCGGGTGCACCTTTCACTAACTGCAACTAAAGCTGTATGTATAATGGAATAGAAATATAAATTGGTACTTGGAAATTCTAAAATTTTGTACATTTGGAAAAGGTGTTATTTAAATATGGTTGTTTGTAAAAGGTAAGAGTGGATATTACATATATTGTTTCAAAATAGAAACTTTCCAAATAATCAGGTAGAAAATTGGAAAATTCCTTACACAAAAGACAAAGTAAAATAAAGGAGAATTGTGTCTTGCTATTGTAATATATAATAGGTATTTCTGATAACTGCACGGAGAACTAACTATAATAATTGTGAATGCTATGTACACTTTTTAATTAACTTTTTTTTTGGAATAAGTATACATGTAAAGAAATAATCTTGTAGCAATAAGTTGTTGGTGTATCAATTTAATTAAATAAAATAAATAATCAAATTAAAAGAAAAAAGGAATCACCAACCACTTCCCTGGAAAATTGTACAACCATATTTTCCCATACTTTTAATAAAATCGGGCCTGTGATTTCAATGACACGAAAAATAAAACCAAAAATATTTTTTTCATAATAATTATTGTGTAAGCAAGAGAACACTGTCTGTGATATAATTTAAACTTTTACCTTTTAATTAAAAAAATTAAAGGATATAATATTTTTTTAGGAACGACGCGTTATTCCTAAGGCGGTTTTGATCTACTTTGTATTTTTAATTGTTATAATCCAATATCTTCAGGACAGTATAAAATATTTTCTTGTTTTTTTGTGTCTTCATTATAAACACACCCTTACTCACGCTTCATTGATGGCATAGGTAGCTCACGGCGATGCACGGTGTTAAAATATTATCGAGACTGTGCAATACCGGAGCGCCATATTTCACAGCGTAGCTTCCTGGGAATTCGTCTGTTTATAAGTTTCTTGGCCTGTCCTATTTTCTCCTGTCCGGCACTGGAAGACGAGATTTCTCCAAGAGAAAGAGTTTAGACCTTTATAACTGCAGACCATTCCAAAATGTTGCTGGGTTTTTTTACCTTTGTAAAGGTCACAAACAGATAAACTTTCAGCTTTTCTAAAATGAGGAAAGTCTGGCCGTCGCAGTCTCTTGGTCCATAACCGGTCTGTCAAAACTGAAATTCAGTTTACGGATAGCAATGTCAGAGTAGACTGAATAATAGCAATGTCCAGAAAAGTCTGTATGTTTTAAAACTAGTTGCTTTGTTTTAAGTTACTATGTTGTATCGTAGGTTGTATCTATTCTTATAAAATATAAAGTAGCAATTTTAAAGTTTCAGTAAAACTTGAAGAGTGGACCGATTTTCTATAAACACAAAAGATAATTGTGTTAACTTTTGCGTAAACGTTTAAACTTTATACGTAAAAAACGTAAAAAGTTTCGGCAAATTGTGCTAACAGTTTGGCAAATTAAATACATTTTTTTTCTTATTTGCCCCAATTTTGTTATCAAATATTTATTACCTATCTAATTGTTAGAGAATAAAAATGTGATAGAGTCTATATGCCTAAATATAAAAGGATTTATTACAATATTATGCCCCGCGAATGATTTTAATATAACCTCGTTTTCCAAGTCATCTCAAGTTTCATAAGGATCATTAGGTTTTGTATTAGTAATATCGAAGCAAAAACTTGATAGACCGACACAATATAGGACCAGATTGCTAACAAAAACTAAATAAAGCCTTTAATTCTTGCATTAAGTTCAAGTGTAACTCAGACGATGAAAAAATCGTTTGTTGGTGTAGCAATAATATAACCTATATTAATCCATACTAATATTATAAATGCGAAAGTGTGTCTGTCTGTCTGTCCGTCTGTCTGTCTGTCTGTCTGTTACCTCTTCACGCTCGAACCGCTGAACCGACTTTGCTGAAATTTGGCATGGAGATACTTTGAATCCCGAGAAAGGACATAGGTTAGTTTTTATCCCGGAAAAATGTACGAATCTCGCGCGATAAACAAATTTTGGCGCAACGGAGTTGCGGGCGTCATCTAGTAATATTATAAATGCTAAAGTGTTTGTCTGTTACATCTTCACGCCCAAACCGCTGAACTGGTTTTGCCGAAAGGTATAAAGATACCTTGAGTTCCGGTTAAAAGGATCCACATAGGATTTAATATCCCAAAAAAAATGTACGATTCCCATGCGTTAATCGAAGCGCCGCGCCGTTGCGCTTCGTTTATCGGAAGTTGCAGACGTCATCAGTATTTGACGACCTCTGTGGCTCAGTAATTGGTGGGCTGTTGGTAGCTCAAGCCGGGGGTCGCGGGTTTGAATCCCGCCGACGGAACAAAAAGTTTTCAAAGTTCCTCATAGATGTGTATAAAATGTGTGTATCATAGAATAAAAATCTTAAATATATTATGTACATAGTATAAAAGTATCCAATATATTTCCGTTGTCTGGTGACTGGTACCCGTAACACAAGTCCTTCAGGTACTAGTTACAAGGCCAGACTGACGTGGTGTGAAGAGTCCATATATATTATTATTATTTATTACTTATTGTTTAACTGTTTGACAAAAACTCAAACTAAAACTCAAACTCATCTTTTTTTATTCAGAATAAATTTTTGCAAATATTTTCTGAAAGTACATGAGGCCTACCACCGGTTCGGGAACTAACCCGGCGAGAAGAACCGGCGTAAGAAACTCGCAGGGGGCCCACTTTATTTACCAAAAAAGTGAGAAAAAAAAATATTTTAAAATAAACTTTACAATAATTTTACTCATACTAGTTTACAATTACAAAAATAGATACTCGCGTAAAAAATGCGCCAGGCATACTCAGACCAAATAAAAAGTTTTTATTTGGTCTGAGCAGGCATAAGCCTAAGATAATCTATATTAAATAAGCTATATTCAAATGTGAAGGGCCTTTGACCTAGCTACATATTTAACGAGAAGACGATCTGAAGGTGAGCTGATCGAAAAAGGCTTCGTGCTATCGCATACCAAGGTGACTGGTACTTCAATAGACGATCAGCGATTTGGACGTTAAACGCCTATGTACTTTCTGAGACGCCAATTCGATGAAATCTATATACTTAATCAACATTAATAAATAACTTGAGAGGTGTCAAGGGACTCCCGAATGAAACGAAGTTATTTCTTATGTCCGAAAGACTTGTATACACAATTATAATTATATTATAATATACACTCAAAAAAAATATAAAAAACGCCATCTATTGACGCCCAGGAATACTATCAACGCCCTCTGCCCCTACCATGCAGGTACTTATAAAAAAGTGTCGAGGTCAAATATCGTTTTGTCTGGCCCCCTTTACGCCGAACGCGCGATAAGGAACTTCGTTTTTTTGTTAAGCTCTCTGAAAGTCGAGCATCAATTTGCTTAATTTTAGTCTTGAAATAGTCGTGGAAGGCCAGGGTACTAGGAGGAGAGGTGATACGAAGTTCACCGGGCTATCTAGTCTTCAATAATATTATGATCAGAAAAGCCTGAACGACCTCATTCGTCGGGCTCTTGTCACTGCCGGCGTGCCAGAGATACTGGAGCCCTCCGGTTTGGCGCGCGACGATGGCAAGAGACCCGATGGAATGACTCTGGTCCCCTGGAACGTGGGACGGGCCCTTGTGTGGGACGCTACTTGTGTTGACACACTCGCCTCGTCCCATGTTCAGGGCACCTCGAGCTGTGCGGGCGCAGCCGCAAACCAAGCAGAAAACCTCAAGAGGCACAAATATGAGAACCTCAGCGGGGATCTCATATTTGAACCGTTTGGGGTGGAACGCATGGGGGCCGGGGGCACATAAGCTTTTTAGACAAATATCTAAGAAGCTTATTGAAGCCACCCGAGACCCTAGAGCCGGGAGCTACCTGGCACAGCGGATAGCAATTGCCATCCAACGTGGCAATGCTATCAGCTTGCTAGGCACTCTGCTAGATGGGGATGACCTAGGGAAGTTTTTCTTTTTATAGTTTTTATATTTTAAGTTTGTATATATTTGTATATTTTAGATGGTATTTTTAGTGTTTAAATTGTTAAAAGATGTTAATATTATACATAAAATATATCACCTCAGAAAAGTACCTAGTACCTACTTTAAAGTTTGTGTGGCATCAATTATCAATACAACGCCATAATAATGTAGAGTACGGTGACTAAATATCTTCTTACTCGATCATTATCTTAGAAGATATTCTTTGTCTTTGAAATTTTCCAGAAAAATATTTTTCTATACTACAATCTTATCCAAGTAAAATTTTAGCAATAATTCCAAGTATTTCGTATGTACGCAATAGCCTAAAACTAACAACAATAATTTGCTGAAAATCATAATAACCACAAAATATTTTAGCATTATTCTGACACTTATTGATCAGAAAACGTTTAAATAACCTATACACAATATAGATAACATACAGTAGATTATCTTCATACTGAGCTAGTGCAATAGACGTTTACACAATAATTTCACTTAAGGGGCGACTAACCCAAAATTGACGATTTTATAATTCATTTTTATACTTGAAAATAAGCCCCAAATTGTTTCATTTTCTAAACATAGATACTACATTATATTTCCTAAGGATCCGGCCTAGAGAAAACACGATATCTTAAAATTTTCTCAATAGAAAATAATTACAAAGATGCATCTAATTTTCACGAATTTTTCATACTACTAATACTACTTATATCAAATGGAATTTATATCAAAGGAATTAAAATACGCAGCAAACTTGTGCCTATATTGATAGAGTTTGATTTCAAGAAAACGGCTATGTTATTCTATTGCATATAACTATACTATGGATAAAGTATCGACACACTAATATAATAAGTGCATTCCACCAGACTCTAGACTCTGCCGCCCGCAATTTAGTTCGACACAGTTACCGTGTAAAGCTGAGGACACACCGAGATGATTATTTATTAGATGACCCGGTAAATTTAAGGTCGCTTTTTTCGTAATGTAAACCTTCCCTGGACATCCAAAAACTTGGCTAAAATTTGGCAAATCGGTTTAGCCTTTCTGGAGTTTTAGCGGGACTAATAACATTTGAAATCCACTTTTATTTATTGGAGGAGGAGAGTAACCTTTAGTACCTAATCTACGAACTTCTTTAATCTTTACTGAGGTATTGAGGCGCCACAAACTCAAAACGAAACAAATATATACCTACCCATTTTATCCGGAATAAATATTCACGCAATTTTATTATTTACAAGGGGTATAACAAAAAATTACATTAACCACATTTATACACAGCAAAAAATCAAAATGATAATTTAAACTAATTTATGAATCAAGCAATCTACTCTAAGCCTAACAAGATGGAATGATGAAATTCTTAGATAATGTTATATTAACATTTCCGCATACTAATCGCATTAATGAACTAACGCGCACACCGTCACCTTTCTTAACTATTTAATTACACTGATTATTACTAACCTTCACTATGTAATTTAAATGAAAAATGAATTATACCGTAAAAGGTTCGTTATGATTTATCCTTACTATCTGTCATATGGGCAATCAAAGAGGAGTATCCTATACGTCTTCGTAGTCGCTTATAACCTCATAGGCCAACGTAAAAACGTCCATCTGGATTGTGGATTCAACGGTCAAAAAGCGCATTATCTATATCATTATATAAAAGGCTTTGTCCTGAATGACATGAAAATGGAATCACGCTACGGCCGAAACCAGTAATTGTAGATACTTGAAATTTGGAGGGAGTATTCTTCGTATGACGTAGGCGTGCGATAAGAAGGGATTTTTAGAAATTCCTCTCCTAAGAGTGTGAAAAGGGGGGATAAAGTTAGTATGGGACATTAGTCTGATCTGCTCGAAAATTCGCATCATTATTATTTGATGTATTTTATGGAAGATGTAATTCGTAGTTTGTTGAAATTTATCCTTAAAAGTCGTTAAAAAGCATGAACAGTTTACAGCGCTTTACAGCGTTTAGCAGCGGCTTGCAGCGACACAGGGAGTTAGAGACGCCAATCATTGCTTTTTGCCACAAGAGACATAATCTGTGGCAAAACTTACCGGGGTATGTTATGGCTGTTTTACACGTAGCCTGCATGCAGGAGTCACAATAAAATAATATAATCGTAATCAATTAGTTGTTAAATGTAAATATTAACTAGGTATATATTTGTAACAATTTATTGTTATTATAATATTATTGTTTTCTTATACTTTTGTAGAATTTAGAAAGATTGTCTTGAATGGAGGCCTTATATTAAACATTCTGTTTTGTCATCATAATAGTGTTAAAAAAATATTTGGCGTTCGAAATTCAAAGTTAATTATTCCTGTACGTTCAATTGGTGTTTTTTTTCATTGAGATTTAATTTTATGCACATAAGATTATGTAAAGTGCCAAAAATTTAATTTTTTTTATATGAAATGAACTAACACTTTTACAAATCTATTTAATTTATAATAATATATACATATTATCATAATATTATCAACAAAAGGCTTTGTCTTGAATGATAATATAATAATCATAATACTTAATTTTCAGTATTATTATAATTATTATATATGGTTTTAGGCGAAATCTAGTGTTAAAACAATTATTATAGCCCGTCAAGAAAGTCATGACAGGCGAGAAAATTTTCTAAACGTAATCACGCTTTTAAGGTGTATTTTTTCTTTGTATTTTCACAGAGAACGCTTATTACGTTTTAAATATTGTCACCTTGCACATTTTTATCTCTAATTAATAAAGTTCTCATATTTTTATTTTATTTAATAAAAATCCCGCCTGTCATGACTTTCTTGACAGACTATATATATGAAAGTGCAATTACGATAAAACCTAAACCACGGATCGTATCTAGACTGAAAATTTTGGGGAAGTGTTCTCCGTATGACGCAGACGTGCGATATAAGAAGGGATGTTTCGAAAAATCAAATTAATGTTATCATTAAGTTCTATAAATACTTGCTGTCCCAGCAAACGTTGTTTTGCCATATAAAGTATTATATTGAGGTGATTAATAAGGATGGCACCATGGCAACGTTCATCGCTAGCCCGTCGGACAAACAACGGTCGCCGACAGTCTCGAGTCGTAATAATTTACTAATATTATTTTTTACGTCCCGGCAAACGTTGTTTTGCCATTTAAAGTATTTCTACTTCATTAGTTGATACAAACTCTTACCCCTCTTTTATCCCCTAAGAGGGGTGAGGGACAAAATTTCATACACCAGATGTTAAGTTGGAAAACATATTTAATAATATGAAGTAAGTCCATTAAAGAAAAAAGTTTGATACAAAATCTGACCCCCTCTTTGGTCCTCTTAGAGGGGTGGGGGAAATTTTTTTATACACCAGATGTTAAGTTGGAAGAAGACAAATATATCTGCGAAAACCGCATTCAAATCGGATCAGTAGTTTTCGTGTGATAGTGGAACAAACATACAGACAGACAAAAACTAACCACATTTTGCCTGCCTGGTTTCTGGTTTTATTAAAACCAGAGTGCTTTTATATATTGCGCACACACTTAGGCACTATAAAAATAACTCCTGCTTAACTGGCCTGGTTTCATTGAAACCAGAGTGCTCTTGTATATTGCTCACACACTTGGGCACTATAAAATACCTCCTGCGTAACTGGCCTGGTTTCATTGAAACCAGAGTGTTCTTGTGTATTGCACACACACTTGGGCACTATAAAATAACTCCTGCGTAACTAGCCTGGTTACAACTACATAACGAATTCGCGTCGTGGCTGTTTTTAAATGCTCAGAACGCGTCGTGGCTTTTCTCGATTACCAGAACGCGTCGCGGCCGTTTTCATTAGGGCCACGACGCGAATCTCGCGTCGTGGCCGATTCACTATAACCACAACGCGTTGTGAGCCATTTTTTCGCTCATTGAGCGATTTCGGTCTTTGAGCGTAACACATAATAAAATTGTAGAGGTAAAATTTTTGTACATCTATACTAATACTAGCTGTCCCGGCAAACGTTGTTTTGCCATATAAATAATTTTTGGTATGAAAAATAGATGTTGGCCGATTCTCAGACCTACTCAATATGCTCACAAAATTTCATGAGAATCGGTCAAGCCGTTTCTGAGGAGTATGGTAACGAAAACTGTGACACGAGAATTTTATATATTGGATTATAATTCTGCAGAGTTTGTTTGTTTGTTTGTTTGTTTGTTTGAACGCGCTTATCTCAGGAACTAAGAGTCCGATTTGAAAAATTATTTTACTGTTGGATAGCCCATTTATCGAGGAAGGCTATCAAAAAGCTACAAAGTCGCTTTTTTCCCTCATGTCCCTTTGTTCCCTTTAATCTTTAAAACTACGTAACGGATTTTGATGATTCTTTCAGTGTTAGATAGCCCATTTATCGAGGAAGGCTATAGGCTATATTTTATCGTGCTAAGACTAATAGGAGCGAAGAAATAGAGGAAAATGTGGAAAAAACGTGGGAAATTATATGAAAGGGCTTATTTGAACGCGCAAATCTCAGGAACTACTGGTCCAATTTGAAAAATTCTTTCAGTATTAGATAGCCTATTTATCGAGGAAGGCTATATTTTATCACGCTAAGACTAATAGGAGCGAAGAAATAGAGGAAAATGTGGAAAAAATGGGGAAATTATATGAAACTAGATGACGCCCGCAACTCCGTTGCGTCAAAATTCGCTTATCACGCGGAAACCGTAAATTTTTTCGGGATAAAAAGTAACCTATGTCCTTTCCCGGGACTGAAAGTATCTCCATACCAAATTTCAGCAAAATCTGATCTGCGGTTTGAACGTAAAGAGGTAACAGACAGACAGAGACACACTTTCGCATTTACAATATTAGTATGGATTGCTTAATATATTAAGAACTACTGGAGAAATTTTTATGTTATGCGGCAAACATGAAGAATAGACCACGTGAAGGAACATAGGCTTTTTTTGCGGAAAAATGTACGGTTGTGTGAAATTCCTTAATTACGAAAGCGAAGCCGCGCGGAATATCTTTATATAGTAAAATCGTAGGAAAGTCAATTCTGTACATTTAATATTTTTGTACAATAAATAACACTTGGGATGTGAGGGGATGCTAACGCGGACGAAGTCGCGGGCAACAGCTAGTCTATGTATACAACATGTAACAAAACTACTTCACTGTGCTTTCACAGTGAACTCTCTACAAGGAACACCTACTGCAGCAGGGCTGAAAGAGCAATTTTTTTTTGGTGAATTGTATGGGCAAACGCCCGCTCGTTATAAATTTTTTATACAAAGACTAGCTGTCCCGGTAAACGTTACTTTGCCATAATATATTTCGTCCACATTTGTATCATTTGCGCGATTAGATCTCGGTCGAGTATCATCGAAACGTCAAAATGATACGCGTATCATGATACGCCCCGATCGCTATATTAACCGCGTATCTGATACGTTTCGTATCAAATACGCGCATGATCGGCAGAATGATCTAATAGGCGTCCACACTATGATACGCATACTTGATACGGCGCGATGATCGCGACGGAGATCTGATCGGAGATCTGATCGCGCAAATGATACAAATGTGGACGAGCCTTAACTGGTGTACCCACAGCCTTACATAAGGGAACGCTCAAGGCCGCTCATCTCTATTTGCAATAATTATCAAATCTTAACATAATATGAGATAGTTTACGATCACGACGGCTCGTCGGGTCAGAGTTTTGTAATTTAGATTGTACTGTAAGCGATATGTTTTATGCCCATCCTTAAATATTAATTACTGCAGGTTTATTCTAATAAATAATCTTACTTTATAAGCTACTAGTTGACGCCCGCAACTCCGTTGCGCCAAAACTCGTTTATCGCGCGGGAACCGTGCATTTTTCTGGGACAAAAAGTATTCTATGTCCTTTCCCGGGACTTAAAGTATCTCCATGCGAGATTTCAGCTAAATCGGCTCAGCGGTTTGGGCGTGAAGTAGGTACAGACAGACACACTTTCGCATTTATAATAATATTAGTATGGATTACTGCAGGTTGATTCGGCTAGTGACAGGTCTGCAACGAAGCTGGTAGAGTTGTGGTAGGTTCCATCGTACCCTCAACTCTGCCTAAAGCGGAGGGTAGAGCACTATCGGGCTTTAGTGGGTAGACCGTATTAGGTCCCACATACCCCGGCCGATATCCCCAAGCCGCTGAGATGCGTAAGTAGATATTTCTTCATGAAAAAAGGGTTGAAACAAAAAGCGGATTCAACGTTAATTCATTCAATGAAATTCAGCACAGTCAAACTGTATTCAATAGTAAGTTCGACATTATAAAGATATGGGGCGTAGTGTGTACGTTTGTGGCAAAAGATTTTCAGATTAAATATGTTCAGCGTATAAGATGAGGACAAGTAGTTATAGCTACATTAGCTCTAATTAATGTGTTGGATTGATTTTAAAACGATGTCATTCGTAAAATTAATACTGAGCGGCACGGAGTACCCCCAGGTGCCACACTTTATCTAATGCCTTATGGAATTTATGCAACTGAAAATCTATGTCAATAAAAATAAACTTAAATTTTGTCAGTCTCATTTAAACTAAAGAACGGTTGGACTGATATGGCTAATTTTAGTCTAGAAATATTCATGGAAGTCCAGAACCAGTCCAAGCATTTTTTAAAAATCTACACAGAAATAAAACAATTTTTTATTTATTTTTTAGGAAAGGATAAAATATACCTATTTATATAATATTAGGAGGATAGTGATACGAAATTTACTGGGTAATATTTATTGTGATATAGAAGGAATGTCTATAATTTCCGATTACAGTTTACACAAAAGTCAGAAGCTATTACTGACGGGTCAGTTAGGCTGTTGTAATGTAGATTGTATGATAAGCTATGATGTAAGTAATCATTACTACGTTTTACGTCATTCGACCATTATGACTCCGTATGACCTTACTGATTTCATTAGTAAAATTAGTGTACATATTTTAAACAAGATGACGACCGCAACTCCAGCACGCAGAAGTTGTTTATCGTGTGGGAACCGTGCATTTTTCCGGGTTTAGCAGTTTAATTTGTTGATTCCCGGGAGTCAAGCTTTCTCCATAACCAATAATTTCATCAAAACCTGCTCAGCGGCTTAGTTAAATAACAGACAGATAGACAGACAGAAGCACTTTCGCATCCATACTTAATATTATAAATGCAAAAGTGTGTCTGTCTGTCTGATTTTACTGAAATCTGCCATGGAGATACCTTGAGTCCCGGGAAATGACATAGGATACTTTTCATCCCGTTCCCGCGCGATAAACTAATTTTGGCGCAAAGGAGTTGCGTGCATCATCTAGTTTATTAAAATTTATAATATTTTTAGGACGAAGTAACCATTCATCAAATACTGTAGTGCCAACAAGATGTCCTAATGTGTTGCCTAGTCCAGAGGAATTAACAAGTCAATACTCTGGGACCTAACCATAATATTATCCAGGTTTCCTACACCGTACAAACTATTCATGGGCGCCGGCAGAAATAATTTCCAAGGGGTGCAGATTTTAGTTTTTTTCTTTTCTTTTCTTTTTACCATCAATTACAGTGACTGTCATTTAGTGCCGAAACATTACGAACTTTCTTCGTCTTTGTACAGCATGGTAATAATGTTACAAAATGCTTTTTATTTCAATAATTCATGTTGATCCCGAGATTCCCAAGGGGTGCAAGTGCACCCCCTGGCACCCCCGTGCCGGCGCCCATGTCCCTATTATGTACTTGAGATCTGAAAATAATTGGTTCACGCCTCCACCCTTGATCAAACCTGCACCTTCCCGCAGTAGAGGACTCACTAGTTGCTGGCAACATTTAGTAATTAATAGATATACAGTGCTTTAGTTATTAATAGTTAGTGCTTTTTAACTTTTTTTCCCTTTAAACTTTCGATTTTTAATTACTATTTTAAGATCATAAAATCATCCAAATCAGTCCATTTTTGAGTTATCATGCAATGCTTATGAGCTAAGAATCAATTTCTGAAAATTACTGGACAGTATTTAACGTCTAATTACATCTTTAAAGATCTTTAATTCATATTCACTTAATGTTTAAACGTTTAACTGATCCCTCGATAACCTTTGCCTAGAAAACGCGAGCGAAAGGCGGGTATCGTATAAAGGCATATCGCAGATGGCACCGCTCATCTAATTGTGAATGTGTACAGGGTGTTAAGAAAAAGATAATAAAAAAATACGTATGGCACTCGGAGACCGCCGCGGTAAAGCTTTTGCATTTTTTATCAATATAAGCAAATATAATTCCCATACGTCTAGTCTCACGCACACAAACACGGTGCCAAAGTCCGGCATCGTCGTACCAACCACCGGCACACTCCGACCGGTACAGCGTTGCGGCGTTGCCGGCACACTCCGAACGTAGTGGGGGCAGGAGTTAGGGTGTTTGGTTTTTTTCGTTACGGAATTTCTGAATCGGTCGCCGCGCTTAAAGCCCGCGATAAAAGCTATGCATTATGTTAAAAAACTTATTATTTTAAATAAATGACGCCCTCCGTTGAACGAAAATACGTATATAGCGCGAAAACTGTTCCAGATAAAGATTATCTTATCCGTTTCCTGCGACTCAAAGTATCGCCATACCAAATTTCAGCGAAATCGGTTCAACGGCTTGGGCGTAAAGAAGTAACAGACCAACAGACAAACTTTTGCATTTGAGTTTTCGAGCTTAGCAATAAGCATCCCGACACGATATTATAATGTATTAGATCTGTTACTACTTATTATCTTCATAATACAAACTATAAAACTAAACAAAACAAACTAAAAAAAAACATTTTCATGAGCTGGTTTTTAACCGTCACTGATAAAGAAATATTGTATTGATTTTCCTCATAAGTGGCTTCTAAAAGAAGTTTTTATTTCGTAATTTTGCACCATCACCCTGTACATTGCAAGCGAAGAATCGCAATTAGCATGAAATTTTGCACCAGTTACTGTTGCCCTTTAGTACGGGCCGCGGCCATTCATTAGACGATGCCGTCTGTCGTGCCTATGCATATTGTAATCATATTCGAATATTTCAATATTAAGGGTGAGTTGCACCATAGGCGTTGTTATAGTAATTAGTGTCTAAACACACTAGGCTGAAAATACGCGGCCGAAGTTCGGAATGATTACGCCTGCAATGTATTATAAGTTACCGATGATAGATCATCCCGAAATTACGTCGCATTATATTGTATGCGTAGCGCATTGCTGAAGTAATCACGCCAAACTTCGGCCGCGTATTTTCGGCCTAGTGTGCTTAGATACTTACAGTTAAGGCTAGTTTTAGCAATAACTATAACAATAACCACAGAACTTAACAAATGTCCAAGTGACATATTTTGTTAAAGTTAATGGGGTTGACAGTATAAAAAATGAATTATCTGTACAAATTGACAGGAAAAAATTATTGGTTATGACAACACTGTGAACCTTATGTCAAATTTAACAATATATAACTATAACCGATCAAAATTAAGCGGTTACAGTTATCGTTAAATATAATTATAGTCATTTAAACCATTGTTGAGTCCATTAATATCTTTAACCAGAGATTTGACAGTTGATTTGATATTTTGTTATAGTTAAGATATAGTAAAGTAAGTTGGTGCAACCCACTCGTTATAATAATATGAACTCAATAGCTGCATCCGTGGCCTAGTGGATATAGAAACTAATTAAAAAAGGGTGTAGGTTCAATCCCGGGTGGAGACGTGTACCAAAGATACATTTTCTGCTCTCAAGTACATAATGCCGATCGTACGGTGAGGGAAAACATCGTGAGGAACCCGCGTATGGTTGGTTCCAGACTGCATACGTCGTGTTCCTTCCTCAGGACTAGGCCGACTTTGTTGCGAGAATGTCATAATATCCACGTCTTCGTCTGGCTATCACTATTATAAAGCGGAAGAGTTTGTTTGTTTGAACGCGCTAATCTCAGGAACTACTGGTCCGATTTGAAAAATTATTTCAGTGTTAGATAGTCCATTTATCAAGGAAAGCTATCCATATTTCCATACTATATTATAAATGCGAAAGTGTGTCTGTCTGTCTGTCTGGTACCTCTTCACGCCCAAACCGCTGAACCGATTTTGCTGAAATTCGGCATGGAGATACCTTGAGCCCCGGGAAAGGACATAGGATAATTTTTATCCCGGAAAATGTACGGTTCCCGAGCGATTAACTAATTTTGGCGCAACGAAGTTGCGGGCATCATCTAGTAGGCTATATTTTATCACGCTAAGACTAATAGAAGCGAAGAAATAGAGAAAATGTGGGAAAACGGGGAAAATTCTTTGAAAGGGCTTATCTCACGAACTACTAGAGCAGTTTTTCTGTTATTTGGGTCAGATAAGAAGTAGACCACGTGAAGGTTTATTGGCTATTTTTTGGATTAATTTGTCTGTGAAATATCTAATTTACGCGGGCGAAGCCGCGCGGAACGTCTAGTCTAAATTATAAAATTCTTGTGTCACAGTGTTTGTGCGCGAACTCCTCCAAAACGGCTCAACCGATTTTAATGAAATGTTGTATGTTAGGCCTGAGAATAGGTTTTTCTAGGAAGGAATATATTTTTTATATTGATACTAGAAATAATTTATATGGCAATACAACGTTTGCCAGGTCAGCTAGTGAATTAATTAATAGTAATCAATAACGCCTCCGTGGTCTAGTGGTATAGAGCGCGGCTCTTGACTCGGAGGTCGTGGGTTCGATTCCCGCGTTGAAAACATGTTATTTCCAAGTTTGGTTAGGACAATGCAGGCAGATCACGTGATTGTCTGACAAGTAAGATGATCCATTCGTCGGATGGGCATGTAAAAAGTCGGTCCTGCGCCTGATCTCTCGCCAGTCGTGTCGGTCGTCCGTCTCATTGGGTTATGAGAGTAAAGGAATAGAGAGTGCTCTTGTGTACTGCGCTCACACTTGGGCACTGTAAAATTACTCCTGCGTAACTTGCCTGGTTTTAACGAAACCGGCCACCGTCACCGAAACCGGTGTGGGAGCTATTATTATTACCTATTATTAATCAATATTATTATTTTTGATAGAACAATGACTTTTACTACTTGTTTCGTTTCACACAAGACGCCGCCTACCAAAACAAAATTACCAATCATAAAATATAAGGTTTTATTATCAAACCCATAAAACAATTTTACTATAAACCATCGCTTGATAAGGCTCCCAATCGTTGTGAAATTAACATCTTCATTCCCATGAATAGACTCGTTTCAAAATTTCATAAGGTTAAGTCTAAAGTTGATTCAGTTATGATCCTCGATAGTAAATATTATAGAACAGTAATTGAGTCACAAAAATGGTACCAAGAAGTGTAGAAATATGTGCGCACTTCGTGGAACTATCGTTCTTTTAGTTGACCGTCAAACTACGATGAATACTTTTTATGACACTATTGAGTGGTCAAATCCATACTTAATAGTATAAAATATGTCGCCCATGACTATTAACAATGTCGGATGTGCAAAATCGTCATTTTTTTTAATTTCATAAAACATGTCCTTATAACCAAGGCTATCATTCGCTGAAAAGAAAATATAAATATATAATAATAATATAAATTATATTATGCATAGTTTCTGAAATAGCTACATTAAAAATGTCGTATATTACTAAGATAGTGCGCTAGCAATGTCGGATAGTCACTACCTACGTTGTTAACGGGACGCGGGGGCGAGTGAGAGCGCTCGATGTGCCATTTCCGACTATGTTAACGGAGGGAATGGACACCGCGCTCTCACTTGTTTTTTTTTTTTGCAACCTTAGTTATATTTTTAATTTTTGACGCCATTTTTAATGTCTACAAGATCAGCACGGTTAATCAAACTAGATACTCAACGAAATTAAGAAAAATATAGTAATAGGGAATAAAATGCTGATGGAAATATTATGATCGAAGCTAATACTAGTGCGGAAAATGGTATTTACTATACTTTATTATATTTTTTTAAGATTTTGAACAGTATAGCTTATGTTTTATTGCTTTAAATTTAATTATAACATAAACACTTACCTTCATTGACCTATTTTTATCGTAGGTCATTTAAAATTGTCGGATGTGCCACATCCAACGTTCTTAACCGGTTTTTCAAATGTGTAAAATGTCGATTGTACCACATACGACATTCTTAATCGGTCTTATAAATGGTTAAATTGTCGGTAGTACCACTTCCGATATTGCAGTATGATCCCTAATATTTTTCTGAATAAAACACTACCTATGTTCTTTGCAAACAGTGTAGCTTACCAAGAGTAAAAGAATTTTTAAAATTTGTTCAGTAGTTATTGAACCTATTCAATACAAACAAAGATACAAAGACTTTTCCAAACACGAAACAAACTTTTCCTTTTTATGATTGATACAAAAAAAAAATTTAATATGTTAAGTTAATTTAAGTTAATTTAAGTTATGATATCAAAAATTCAACTAAATAGTGATGGCAATAATTTTTAATTTCAATGTTTTAAGTTAATTTACATTTCGGAAGAAAATTTGATTTTCCGAATTATTTACGTCATAGAAATGTTTTGTATTTTCATACATACATTGTTTTCACGTTTTATTTGACAGAAGTCTATAAAAAAGATATATTTTCATTGTTGTCATTTTTGTTGGTAATTTCTACATACGACATATTTTTAAATTAAAAGTTATCACTTAACAATGGCCTAAGTGCCACTTCCGACAAGCAATCATTAATTTGGTACAAGCAACAACGTCGGTTCTGGCACTTCCGACAAATCAGCATTACTCGTACTCCATTAAAAAGGTCGGAAGTGACTTTTTCATATTTATTCATAAAATACGGGATACTTCTAATAATGTAAAACGTAAATAACTTCTATAGCACAACCCTGAAATTTCATGATTCTACTTGAAATAAGTAAAAAGTTGTTCACAATTTAGACTTTGAATCGCTCTCCTGTAAAATTGCTGTTTTTCACATCCGACATTGTTAATAGTCATGGGCGATGTGAAACTTTGTTTATCTGTCTGTCTGTTACCTTTTCACGCTCAAACCACTGAAACCATTCTACTGGAATTTGGTATGAAGACACTTTGAGTCCTGCGAAAGGACATACTAGGATAATATTTATCCCAGAAAAATGTGCAGTTCCGAAAACGAATTTTGTTTTCGGAACAGTACATTTAGTATGTTATACAGTATTTTGGTTCATCTTTTGTAAGATAGTTTTTGTTCCATTTTGTATAGTATTTCGATGGTCATGATTTAATCTCAGTGTCAGAGTTCAAAACATTAAGGTCTCAAAAACTCAATGACATTTAAGAACAATGGGTACTGGAGTCTGGACAAAAGTTGGTTTCGTCATAGTTTTTGTATCAATTTTAGAATATCGACCGATCTACCTTTGAAGAGTTACTCTGATATTTCTTTATCTTTATTTTTAGAATCGAAAACAGACTTTATCATGATAGCTTAATTTTTTATAAATTCGTGATAAATAATGAGTTTGGTTATGAAAATATTTAAATAAAATATAATAATAACTAGCTGTTGCCCGCGACTTCGTCCGCGTCACCATATTAGGCCATTCTCCGGTTTGGCATTATTTGCCTCATTACCGTAACCATTTTCTTTCTTCGTCGATTTGACTCAGACACATTGAAATATTAAAGAAATGAAAGATACGAACACAATAATAAATGTGGCGTGAAACAGTTAGTTAAAGTTTTTTGGATAATGAGACTTAAAAGTTTATGGGTGCGGTAATTAGACAAATGTAGTGTTTTACGTAACGATACAACGACACAATTGATAAAAACTAGCTTAGGGCAACGTAAATAGGCCAAATTATGTAACATAAACATAATATACATAATATAAATGTAATTTAAACATAATTGAAAAGTAACGATTACGGTAATTAGACAAGTTTGTAACCAAAGCTACGGTAATTAGATACTAATGTGCTTTATCGGCGGCCCACTAACATTAACGACGTGGGACCGCTGATGGGCCATAGCACACACTAAGGAGAAGCAACCCTTGCACTCGTAATGTGCCAAATCCTGATATTTTTGAATGGGCATCCAAAAACAGCAGGTGTTACGGTAATTAGGACTTTTGATCGGACAAGCGATTATTTCATGATAACTATTTATAGGTTGAGCCTATTGAGTTGATATTTTGCAATGCGATAACCAATGTTTATAGGCGTTTAAAACCATGAATAGATATTAAATAGGTACGTTATAAAAATTACAAGCAAGTTTCGAGATCAAGTTGGCGTGGGGACACGTTACGGTAGTTAGAAAAACATGGTTTTTGAACACGAATTCAATTAATTTAGTCTGAATTACTTAAATTAGAAGCCTGTGTTTAAGTTTGTAGCTAGATACTGATGCTAACTACCGTTTAAAAATATTACATACTTGATTAAGATAATATTACAGAGTATACTAGCCCGGGACACGTAAATTTTGCTCTCCTGAGAATGGCCAATTAGATCACGTCCCAATATTATTGTACAAAAATATTCAATGTACAGAATTGACCTTCCTACGATTTTATTTTATTTAGATGTTCCGCTCGGTTTCGCCCGCGTAATTTAGGAATTTCACGCAACCGTACATTTTTCCGCAATAAAATAGCCTATGTCACGTCTATTCTTTGGTCTATTCTTCATATTTGCCAAATAACATAAAAATTGCTCCATTAGTATATAATTTCCCTCGTTTTTTCCACATTTTCCTCTATTTATTAGCTTCTATTAGTTTTAGCTTCATAAAATATAACTGAAAGAATTTTTCAAATCGGACCAGTAGTTCTTGAGATTAGTGCGTTCAAACAAACAAACAAATAAACAAAAAAACAAACAAACAAACTCTTCCGCTTTGTAATATTAGTAATGGATCAGTCGCTGGATCAGCACTGTATCAATGTAAATATGTTTCAATCCAGTGCTGGACTGGATTCTCTGGACTGTCTTCACGCCCAAACTGCTGAACAGATTTTTCTGAAATTTATTATGGAGATATTCTGAGTCCCGGGAGAATACACAGAATATATATCTCGGAAAATGTACGGTTTCTTCGCGATAAACGAATTTTGGTGCAACGGAGTTGCGGACGTCAACGTCGTGTGCGACGCAGTTACTCCGATAAAATCTATGTCAGTATTCACAAGGCTGTTTTGGCGCGTGGCCAAAATTAAAACTAACATTGCCATAATATTGTAAAACTTGCTGTGCATCGTCGTTCCAGTTCGGTAGACTTCGGCATGGTGTTTGTGTGCGTGCGACTAGACATTTTATGCGAATTGTATAAGTTATTAATAAAATCTATGCAATAGCAAGCCCCGAGTGCAGCGTTGCCAGATTTTTTTGGACCAAGTCGGGAATTTCGAACTTTTTGAGTGAAAAAGCGGGATTTTTCACTCAAAAGCGGGACAAAGTAAAAAAGGCATAAAATCAAAAGTTTTCTGAATTTTTATCTTTTTATTTGCGTTAAAATAACGTTTACGTGACAATAGATAGCTAAAGTAGGCATAGAAAATCCACCCCTCTACCTCCCACACTCTTATCTTCATTACGCACCTTTCTTTCTCAGCACGCCGCACGTACGTTCGGGCTTTCCCGGAAAAGCGGAACTGAGCCTGTCCCGCGCGGGGCATTTAATTTTGATGAAAAAATCGGGACGTCTGGCAACGCTGCCCGAGTGCCATACGTATTTTTTTATAGCATACAGTATTTTATTTCGATCAAAACATCCTCGTAAGTCTACATCGTAATTTTTTGTCATAATTACAATCAAATTAGTAAAACAGTTGGTCAAAGCTTTTTACGTGATATATTTTATTTTTTCTGGATCCTAATGGATTCGAACACGGAACGTTTTTTAAATTAATTGAATTGACCTTGACAGGTATGAAGAGGATTTGACCTTTAGCCTTGATTTTAGCCACAATTTTATCCTGTAATGTTATATTATAATAATATAATTGTTATAATTATATTTATTTAGGATTATAATAAAACAAATTATAAACAAGAAATGTTTATTTTTTTCGCAAAAACTAAACGTGTGATTTGAATAATATTGACAACGAGATGACGCCCGCAACTTCGTTGCGCCCATAATAATCGTTTATTGCGCAGGACAGGAACCGTACTTTTTTCCGAGACAAAAAGTATCCAATGTCCTTTCCCGGGACTCAAAGTATCTACATACCAAATTTGTGAAGAGGTAACAGACAGACAGACAGACACACTTTCGCATTTATAATATTAGTAAGGAAGTAAGGATTTAAACTTAAAATAACTTTCATAATTAGTTTTTATATTATACAAGCTATCTTTAATTATGATCATCATGAGTTTTTATAGTTATAAATTTTAACGTCCAACGAAGTGGGACCAAGTTAGCTAGTAATTGTAATCATGAATACATAATATCTAAACTAGAAGTAGTAAATAAGAAGAAAGATACGCGGTAGAATATATTATTATGCAGTAGTTTATTAGAATGTAAAGAGAAAAAATAGAACCAAAGTATAAACCTAGTTGTTGTAAAACAGAGCCAATGTTTATAGTTGAATAGTGACTGTTTGAAAACTAAGCTAATTTTGTTCACTGCACTTCTGTTCGCTTCAAAATTGACATCGGCACCTTTGTTATTGGATTTAGTGGTGTGAAATGAATAAAAAAGTATGATTCAAAGACTTTTATGGTTGCATTAGGTTCTAATGTAGGACAATAAGATTACAATCAGCATATTATCAGTAATAGTAACCAGTTTCTGGATCGTACCTCTGAGGTTGTTTGGGTCCACTGAAATCTTCTTCAATTATTCTTTCTGTAGAAGAAGAACCGTAGTATTCAGTTGGTCGACCAGTGACTGTATCAAATCCTTTGATTCTTTCCGTAGATGAAGGACCGTAATACTCATTTGGTCGACTAAAGTCTTTTACACTTTCCGTAGACGAAGAACCGTAGTAATCAATCGGTCGACCAGTAGCAGTATCAAATGCTGTTATTTTGTTAGTAGACGAAGGACTATAGTAGTTAGTTGGTCGACCAGTGGCTGCATCAAAGTCTTTTATTCTGTCTGTAGACGAAGGACTGTAGTAGTCAATCGGTCGACCAGTAGCAGTATCAAAGGCTGTTATTATGTCAGTAGATGAAGGACTATAGTAGTTAGTTGGTCGAGTAGTGGCTGCATCAAAGTCTTTTATTCTGTCTGTAGACGAAGGACTGTAGTAGTCAATCGGTCGACCAGTAGCAGTATCAAAGGCTTTTATCCTTTGAGTAGACGACGGACCGTAGTAGTCAATCGGTCGACCAGTGACAGTATCAAAGGCTTTTATCCTTTCAGTAGACGACGGACTGTAGAAGTCAATCGGTCGACCAGTAGCAGTATCGAAGTCTTTCAATCTTTGAGTAGACGAAGGACTGTAGTAGTCAATTGGTCGGCCAGTGACAGTTTGTTTTGTGGAAGTTGGACCATAGTAGTCGCTTGGTTGATTGAAAGAACTGTCTGGTCCAGAATAGTCGCTAGGTTTTCCCGTAATAGTATTCACTTCGTTTATCCTTTCGGTGGATGTAGGTCTGTATCTGTATTTAGTTGGTCGAACAGTATACGTTCCTAGTTCATTTGTACCAATTGTAGATGTAGGAGTACCTGGGCGAGTAAAAGAACTAGTCGGCCTTACTTTTTCAGTAGATGAAGGACCATAGTAGTAACCTGGTCGACCTGTGGCCGTACCAAACCCTTTTCTTCTTTCGGTAGACGTCGGTTTACTATAGTCATTGGGCTGATCCGTACCAAAATCTTTTCTTTGGGTTGGCAAAGAGTTGTAGTTGTTATCAGGTCTACCCGAAGCTTGATCAAAGTCAATTGTTCCTTGCGTTGATGAACTGTACACATCTCTCGGGCGACCAGTAGATGTACCAAATTGGGTATTTGTAGATGAAGGACCATAATATGTACTTGGCCTATCTGTAGCCAAGTCATATTCTCTAATTACTCCTGTATTATAATCATCTGGTCTGTTGGTATAGGTACCAAATTCATTTACACTTCCAGTAGATGCGGGATTATAGAAGTTATTTTCAGGTCGATCAGTATACGAACCAAACTGCTGAACTTCTGTTGTTGAGCCAAAATCTTTTACTTTTTCTGTAGTTGGATTATAGTATTCAGTTGGTCTAGCTGTGGCAAATTCATTTATTTTTTGAGGGTATCCTAAATTATTTTTATTTTGATCAAATCTAGAGGGTTGGTTTGGAATCCTTTCACCAAATTGACGATTTGGGTTTGGGTAGCTGTATCCATTCTGTTTTTCAATAAAAGTATTTTCAAGATCTGGCTCATTTTCATTTTGCTTTTGGTTGTTAGTCACAATACTGCCCTTGGGATCTGATAGTCTATTAGCATCGTAATAGTCATGATTTTTTTGATCAACATTTGTACTAAAAGGTGTGATATTGTTTTTATCCCTCTGGTCATTATAATTGATAATTTTGTTACCTGGAATTCCTACAGTATTTGGAAAGCCTGATACTTGAGAATTTTTATATTCATCGTTGTAATCCCTTGCAGCTTCATAAGGGCTTTTGTTTGTCGATTCATTAGGCTTAATGAGGTTAGTCCCCTTTTGATTTACAGTATAATATCCATCTTCTTGAGAGTTTGGTGAAGCTAGTCCATTGGTCTTGGAACTTGTAATGCCATCAGGAATTTTATTAGGCCTTGATGATGGTTTTTGTTGAAGGCCACTGATTCCAAAAATCCTATCTCGCAGAGGTTGATATTTTAGAAATCCATATTTTCTTTCATCGTAAGAACCTGTAAATAATGAGAATTATAATATTATATTAATTAAAACAATAAGTCCTAATAATATTTTATCTGTATAAAAAGGAAATGTTCCTAGTAATATTACTAGTATTATAATATTACAATTCAATTTTAATTCATGCTTACCATCGTCAAATATGCCATTGTCTTTATCTTTTGCTGCTTGTTCGATCACTTTAAGTATAGCATCTGGTACTGGTGGAGGAGTAGGTAAATGATCACCTCGTGGTTGAAAACCATATTCATCGGCAGAATACGTTACATTATACAGCTTACCATCATCACCGATATACGAATATGAGCCATTAGCTTTCACACCATCAGAAGCTGTTCCACTTTCATCAGCATGAATACCATTAGATGTATCAAAAGAATACGCAAAATATCCATCGGGAGTTATAATGTTCTCACTGTTTAGTATAACAGCATTCCTTTCAGCTTCTTCCTGGGGTCTTTCCTTTCTTGCAGAATATCTAGCTGCACTAATTTCTTTGTTATTAATAAATGAATTTTCTCCACCATTATTATTTGCAATGCTCTGGGGTCCAAATGATACAGGTCGACGAGTATCGTATTCATCATTTTCGAATTGATTTTTATTCGAAACGGGCAGCTTTGTGGTTACGTCCTTAGAATATTGATTTGGGAAGTAAGCATTTTCCTCATTAGGCTGATTTGACAATCCATCAGTGGCTCGATCAAATGACTGTCCATATGGGTCTGTTGTTGTAGAATACGAGTTGTGATTCGAGGTAGTGGAAGGGTAAGTAGTAGGAGCATAAGTGGAAGTTATAATCCGTCCATCAGAAGTAGGTTTATAATTGGCTGATGTTATTTTTCCATCAGAATCTGGTGCGTAGGTTGATGTTGGCAACCTCCCATTAAAAATAGAAGAATAAGTAGGAGGTATGATTCTTCTATCAGAAGTTGGTGCAAGAGTAGATGGTATGATTCTCCCATCAGAAATGGGAGCATAAGTAGATGATATGAATCTTCCGTCAACAGTTGGTGTATAAGTAGAAGGTATGATTCTTCCATCAGCAGTAGATGAATAGGTAGATGGAATGATCCTTCCATCAGCAGATGGTCTGTAGTTAAATGATGTGATTCTTCCATCAGAAATTGGTGCATAAGTGGAAGATGTAATCCTTCCACCGGATTTTGGTTTATAAGGAGATGTTACTCCTCCTTCTCTGAATATTCCTGGAGTTAATCTGGTTGCACTATCATCTTTTAAACCAAAATTTCCCACTGGAACTTCAAAAGGTACTTCATTGTCTCCAGCACCTCCAGAATAGTTTGCTCCAGGTGGTGGTAAGTAAGCTGGATTGAGTTTGTCACCAGCAGTTAGTGACACAAAGAGGAGAATCTGAAAAAAATGCTTTATTTCATTAATCAGTTAGGATACATAAAAAAGATATTGCATTCCCTAGAAAGTAAAGACTAGTTAACGCATTTGTACTATGTTTAAATTAAAAAAAAATGTTTTTTAATTTAAATAAATTAGAGCCAAACCAATAGAGCTTTCATCTTGATGTTGAGATGGTCAGGTCAGATGTGACGATTGCAGTCCAAATATTGTTTTATATACCACCTTTAATTTCTGAGACGTGACAACGTGACAAAAATCTAATTGATGTCAAAGTTCGGGTACGGACAACAATTATTATTTCGATCCATCACGCCATTAAAAGTCAGTCACTATTGTACCTTGACATTTAGGAAAGCTAGATTTTAGGGTACACGAGTATAACAAAAACTAAAAACACAATTCGATACGAGATAGACATTATTATTGATTAAAAAAAAATAAGATTTAAATAGTTTAAGTCTCCAATTTCAAAATAATCCCAACAGCATAAGTCTGAGGACCTTTTAGTTCAAAGTTTCTTTTCTATAGCGTGAGTTCTAATTTAATCCATACTTCCGTATCCATACCAATATTATGTATCTGTGTGTCTGTTACCTCTTCACGCTTAAACCGCTGGAACGATTTTAATAAAATTTTGTATGTAGATTGTAGGTACTTACTTAGAATCCTGAGAAAAATTTAAATGATAATATATTCATCATGTAAATCAGGTAGATGATTAAATATTTCTTTATTACTATTTACCTGCCTTACCTTGCTATAATCATTAAAGGTATTTATGTATCTTTTTGTAATAGCTAGAGAGAGTAGCCATGACCAAATATTGTGACGTGTAACTGCGCCGCATGCTGAAAGAAGATTTAGGAACCTCTAAACTAGTCTATTTCATTACTGTATCATGAACGAGACAATATAAGTTTTATGATACGTTTTACTTTAGATAAAAAATACTTGGCATAACCGTGTGGCAAAACCGGCTAATAATTTGCATGTTTTGGTACTATCATTGTTTTATTATATCTATTACTAGCTGTCCCGGTGAACTTCGCGCGACTAACACATTTGAAAATCCATTTATATATATATATATATATATATATATATATATAATCATTTGCGCTGTTTGTCGTAATGAAGTTATAACGATGAGCGTGTTACAGGTCAAGAGGTAATTTGACGAGGAATCACCATCAAATTATGATCGTTAAAGCCATTTTTGTAGAGCAACTAAGATTACAATTTTAAGATAATTTTTGTTTCTTCTACCAGGAATTTAAAGGCTGCACGCTGTTTGAGTGTAACTTAAATTTAATGATGATTTTGACAGAGAATATAATAATAATTATTATAATTAACTTAAACTTATGTAGTTCTAGACGCCCTTGCACCTAACTCTTAGTTTATCGGGCGGGAACCGTACATTTTCCAGGATAAAAGGTATCCTGTGTCCTCCAAAGAATCTTCATACCACAACGAAATCAGTTAAGCGGTTTGAGGCGCTATATTGAAAGTAATTTTACCGCGGGGGCAATTTTTTACTTCATTTGTATGACTATAAAGTCGTGAATACGCTGTGGCCAGAAGCTATCGGCTCGCTCGGAAAACATGCGAAAAACGTAATTTTAATTATTAAAAAAATAACTAGGAGCATTTAAGCAAAATGCTTCTATGCGATGTTGAGTTGCAAAGATGTCTATCAATTAGACTAATTTCCTACAATACATCTATTTTCGTTTAAAAATAATCTTCAAATTTCGTATTTTTAAGAGGTCATTTCGATCGAGAAATGTATCGAGGCAAAATACATTAATCGTGTTTCTAGTTCTTCTCAAACCTAGATAAGGCTATGAAGATATGTATATCTCATTACCAGATTTGTAACATTTCTGACGGTCCTATAGTATTACGTCAAAAAGGACAGTTTGAGAGGTAACAGGCAGACACACATTTGAGTTTACAATAATTAATAATACTTGATGATGTTGACAACTCCGTAGCGCCAAATCTCGTTTATCGCGCGGGTATCGTACAATTTTGCGGGACAAAAACTATCCTATGTCTTTTCTCGGGACTCAATACATTGAGTCTCCATGCCATTTGTCTCCATACCAAATTTCAGTAAAATCGGTTCAGACGTTTGAGCGTGAAGACAGACAGACAGACACACTTTCGCATTTATAATATTAATATGGAAGTATGGATTAGTATTGAGCTCAACCATACTAATGTTATAAATGGGAAAGTGTGTCTGTCTGTCTGTATGTCTGTCACCTCTACGCTCAAACCACTGAACCGATTTTGCTGAAATTTAGTATGGAAATATCTTGAGTCCCGGTAGAGGACATGATATATTTTTATTAAAAATGTACGGTTCTATAAACTAATTTTGGCGCAACGGAGTTCGGCGTCATCTAGTTTAATCATGATGATTTCTTAATCAGTCAAAATAGTGACTATTTAATAAAAGCCGTAGGGCAGATTGTGATTATGTCAAGTACACAGGAGATGAGAAGTATTTTAATTGCTCACTTAAATACGTTTAATTATCTTGTGAGCATTAATCACTGGATGATGACGATTGTGGAGTCATCAAATTCGACCTTGAGGAATATGACTCCATTTATTTCGATCTAAATACAAGGCGTAACAAAATTAAGTGATAATACTTCAGGGTTTACTTAACTTAACCTTAACTTTGACCACAGATTTTGACGTCTGTTGCGTTTATTTTTTTATTAAAGCTACAGGTAATGGGATTGAGAGTATAAAAAATTGAATTATCCGTAAGGGAGCATTTTCATTAGTCGTTAACTCGTGCGGTATACAGGCTACACCGCTACAGCATACGGGGAGTCTATGACAAGTAATGGCGTATTTTGATTGGTCGAGGCATGAATTTTAGAAATCTCCCGCACCTCGCATGCGGGCCTTATCGACCAGTGAAAATGCGCTATTAAAAACGTCAGGCAAAATATTTGTAATAACAACACTTTGAGCCATAGTAAATTTTGACGAAAAAATTTCGATTTAAGTATGAGCGCTTGAAGTTATCGTTAAATATGGCGTCAAAGATTTGACATTTTGCACTTTAGTTATAGTTAAAGTTACAGTTATAGTTAAAGTAATTTGTTGCAACCCACCCTTAGAGTTCACTGTTAAAGTATCAGCATTGAAAGCGCAACTTTTTTAAAACTTTTGTACGGGAAAATTCATCACCTCTTGTATAAGCAAAGGTGTAGTAATAACTACCGATTTATATACGTATAATAGAAAGGTAGTTTAGCACGTTGATCTGCAGGGCTAGCATAACAATTACAGTAGACATGGGAAAGAATCGACATACTGACGGATTTTATTGACAAAATGGCGGATTTCCTTTGTCTAACTGTCACTTTGTCCTGTCTAACTGTTACTTTGTCTATTCTTTCGTAGAAAGAAACCGTTTCTATGGTGACCATGCTACGCCCGCTGATTATATTAATTGAAATGATGATTCTGAAATTTTGAAAGTGTAAAAAATTTAAATGCAGGATTATAGGATAGGTGGACATAGATCCTTTAATATAATTAATTAATTACATAAAAAATATCATCAAGCTGTTTGAGTAATAATACTTTAAATGGAAAAATCAACATTTTAAATGTTTCCTATATTCACACACAATTGTTATGGTAGGATAATTATGTTTAAGAACTTAGAACTATTATATTATAACCATTTACCATGTTACCCTTTTGACTACATATAATTATTTTATTTATTATTATTATTATTATTTTTATTGGGAAAACTTAGTACAGCAGATAAGAATAGGGATAATGATACATATTAAATAGCGACATGCCAATAACAAGTTTTCGCTAATAAGTAATAAGTTAAAGCTAACAATTAACACTTCTACACATCAAATTCCGACGAGACACATCACATATACAGGGTGTAACAAAAACAAGTGATAATACTTTAGGGTGTGTACGTGTTCCCTGTAGAGAGTTCACTGTGAAAGTAGCAGCGCTGAAAGACCAAAAATTTTTTTCACTTTTGTATGGGCAAGGGCCCGAGCGTCACGAGTTTCCCCATACAATAGTGAAAAAATTTTTTGGTCTTTCGGCGCTGCTACTTTCACAGTGAACTCTCTACAGGGAACACGTACACACCCTAAAGTATTATCACTTGTTTTTGTTACACCCTGTATATGACTTGAAAGGTAACTTAAAACATTTTAAGTTAAAATATAATTAACAAACTACTATAAATTTTATCAAGCCACAAGAAATGGTCAAGCGATTAGGAAATTGTAAGATAATGAAACTGCACTCACACAATATTATCTGTAAATAAATGATCTCAATTCTTGAATATAGTTTTGAATTTATCATGCCCATTTTTCTCTTCTTGCTTCATAATATTAGAACCGATCTGATAAAATTTCAAACATAATACCTTTTTTTTGAAATTTTATCAGATCGGTTCTAATATTATGAAGCAAGAAGAGATAATTATATGTACTTTTTAAATTAGTTGGTAAAGGCAGAATGATGTCTGGCTGTCATTTAACTGACTGAGATTAAAGAGTGATCATAAAAACTTGCGCGGGCGCATTTTTTCTGTCACTGCCAGATGTAATATGACATAACAATGTGACCCAAGCTGTGTAAGGGTAATGTTACACTTATCTAATTTCAGGAGCTGTCTAAAATTTAGTTATGTAGAAATTTGTTTAGAAATCTACGGAAAATAGTATTTATAATACTATCATATTTTGTCCATTTCCGGGACTTACAGTTTTTCCATCTAAATTCTAAATCGACACATCCGTTTATATTATTTATATTATGATACACATTTATGTGTATTTTCGAAATCATTAAAGAGATACATTATAATCTTATAAAAACTGTATAATTTCTATTTAATTTGAGAAATTTGCATTAAAATATTTGGATTTAATCTTTTAATGCACTTTATTTCACCCAAAATAAATCGTATTAAAGAATCAAACGACAATAATGTCGTATAGTACGTTATTGTCAAATTTAATTTATCTGAATATAGCTATAAAACATTAACGAATTAAGCGGAAAAATGGCTGTATCTTTTAAAGTATATTCTACACAGTAATATATTCTATATTAATCTAAACTTTATATACATCTTAATTTACAGTAAAAAAAAAATACACGTAACATAAATAATGAGCTCACAGCGACAATTTGAAGTTTAAAATCTTTGAAGCTTATTTTCTCGAATTCTCTCAAGTGTCGCTTAATCTGTTATTACATAACGACGTCCAATTATTTAAAAAATAACTACGATCATTAATTAAGTAAAATGCTTCTATACAATTTGGAGTTGCAAAGGTGTCTATTAATTAGACTAATTTCCTACAAAACAACTATTTTCATTTAAAATAATCTTATTTCGTATTTTTTAGAGGCCATTTCGAAAATTAAATGTATCGAGGCAAAATACATTAATCGTATTTCTAGTTCTTCTCAAACCTAGATAAGGCTATGAAGATAATATGTCATATGTCATTACCAGATTTGTAACATTTCTGAGGGTCCTATAGTATTACGTCAAAAATAACAGTTTTTTCAATATAGCGCCTTAACCGCATAAAGCTGGGAACAAATTATCGGAAGAGCGTCCGCGGACTTTTTCATCGGATGCGGCTTGTTTCTATCTGATCAATACAAAATACACTAAACTGTGCACATTGTCTGACATAAGTCGCGGACTCGACCTTGAGCGTTCGGACGTCCGAACAGAATCTGGCTGGCCGGATGTTTTTGTATCCGCGGACGTCTGCCATTGACATATCACACATAGGTTGTTAAACTAATATGTATTCTATGATATAGGTTAGGTCTTTGACGCCCGCGGATGAGCCCTGCACATTGTAAGGCGCATCCAACAGCTGCGACTTATGGATGCGTCCGATAGTTTGTTTCTAGCTTAAAGGTGACAGACAGACACACTTTCGCATTTATAATATTAGTATGGATGAATACAATATGAAACATTTAAATAATAAGTGATGCAATTTTTAGGGTTCCGTAGTCAACAAGGAACTCCGTTTGTGAAATGTTAAGTTTTAAAGTGGAAAAAATCGTTAGAGTCCAGTGTTCCTCCCCCCCCCTAATACCAGCTAAACGGTTGCTTCTGGAAATGTGAAAAAATTCACGAGAGTAGTAAATATGCTGAATTTAAAAAGAAAACTATCACGGCTAAGAAGACTTCATAAGTTATTGAGTAATAGTCGATCAAATAAAAAAAAAAGTATTCGGCAAAGTATAAACGAATTTTTCGTTCAAATTCCTTTGAAAGTAACTGAGATGATGTTGTTAGTAGTGTAAAACACGTTATAAAATATTATGTACATTCATTGACCATACAAAAAAAAAAACTAGCGGTATTACGGAACCCTATATTGCACGTGGCCCGACACGCACTTGGCCGGTTTATTTTAATAATAAGTTTGTTGCCTAGAAATATTGTTATTTTCTGTTTTTTTTTTTATTATTTGCTAGTGTACAATAATAATACCACAGATTATCAGTCGATTATTAAAATCGATCTAGTCGTTTTTGGAGGAGTTTGGACACTAAAACCGCGATATCCATACTAATATTATAAACGCGAAGTTGGGTCTGTCCGTCTAAATGTCTATTACCTCTTCCGCCAAAACCGCTAAACCGATTTTCCTAAAATTTGTCATGGAGGTACTTTGAGTCCCGGGAAAGGACATAGGATACTTTTTATCCCTGAAAAATGTATGGTTACCGAGGTAAAAACGAATTACTGCGCAGCGGAGTTGGCGTCATCTAGTCATACATGATTAATAAACTATAATCGTTTAAGCAAAAGCTCAGCTGTATTACGCTATGGCTGGTAAGTATTAGTAATTGAAAGTAATTATAGCAACAATTATGCGCTCACCTTTACCGGCCGGTGTGACGCAACCTTTATCTTAGATGTAGAGCGAAGAGCCAGTATAAATAAAGAGGTCAAACCTCATTTTTTATCATTCAATTAGCAGCAGCACCATGAGATCGGTAATAAATATACTCGAGTAATAAATTAGTTAATTGAAAATTTATAATTAATAACTTTAAAGTCTAGAGTTATAAAGGAAATAAGGATTTCTGGAATTTTCTTTCATATTCGTCTTAATGACGAAACAATCAGTAAGAGTAAATAAATTATTGGTCTTCGAGATTTTCCAAATTTAATGTTAGGAAGTAAACTACGTCATTGAAATTAAATGCTTTATTTACATTCGCTTACGGCTTATCTATGCTTATCTTATCACAAACTATTATAAGTACAGAGCTACGGTATTACAACAAAAGTCAGTTGCGCCGTTTTGGGATTTGCTAATCCTGTTTGAAAGGATTATGCTTTTTCTTTCATAATATACAAACAACAAGAGATTGACCAAGGGTTACCTTTCCTTATTTCAGTTCCTTGTCCTCGTATTCATCGCTGTCTGTCATGGAGCTAAACTGGACAGGAACTACCTGCCTCCATCCTTCGCTCAAACATCTGGTGGCTCAGAGTTCCTAGAAACACCCAAATCTGGCGAAACCCAGTACCAACCGAACCAAAACTTTGGCTACCAGGCCAACTACGTTGAGAGCCAAAGGCCCGAAAGACCTCAGGCTGCTTTTGAGAGGAACGCTGGTATTCTTCGTCTGGACAACGAGAACGATGGTGACAGGTACTCGTACGCGTACGAGACTGATAACGGCATAGTGGCTGAGGAGAGCGGCGTCGCTGCCGACGGCGTGAGGGCTCAGGGCGGGTTCTCATACGTCGGTGATGATGGCAAGCAGTATACCATCAGGTGAGGGCAGAATATCTTTTGAACAAGGAGAATCTTTAAAATATGTGGCTTGGAACTTGACTTTCGACTAGGCTAGGGTTTGAGTCAACAGAAAATTAAGATTCCACGTGGGGTTAGGAACTTAGGACAACTTGATGTGATGACTTGATTGTCTAACAAGATAAGCCTACGTTAGATGGGCATTAAAAAGAGTCTTGCGCCAGATTTCTTGCTTTGCTCCACCCAAGTCTCGAGTATAATATTATATTATGCTGTCCGATTATCAAACTGATCCAGTTAATCTGATCATTGTCAGATAAGTAAGATAAGGCGTGCATCGGATGTCCTGAGTCTTGCACGTGATCTCTCGCTTTACTAAATCCTGCCTTCTGAACGTACTGCTCAACCACCAACTGTTGTACTGTTCCAGCTACACTGCTGACGAGAACGGGTTCCAGCCGCAGGGGGAGCACCTCCCCACCCCCCCGCCCATCCCCGAGGAGATCCTCAGGGCGCTGGAGCAGAACGCGCGGGACGAGGCCGCCGGCATCTATGATGATGGTCAGTATATTATATGCTGGTTGAACAGCTTTATGCATGTTAGGGGATTTTTGGAACGAAGTTCCTTATCGCACGTTGCGAAAGGGGGCTAGCCGGAAAAAGTTGTAACGACACTTTTTAGTACCTACCTGCGAAGTAGGGGCAGAGGGTGTTGATGTGGCGATGACGTCAACTGGCGGGAAATTTAAAATTCTACCATTCCTTTATGGCGAGAAATTTGAATTTTTTAGCTGGGTGGGTTGGCGCGGGCGGTACTCTACATTTTTTTTACAATTTTGTTCCATCCAGGTGTCCCTTGACACATCTCAAGTTTTTTATAAAGTAAGGGGGCAAACGAGCAAACGTCACCTGATGGAAAGCAAATACCGTCGCCCATGGACTCGCCACATTAGAAGAGCAGCAGGTGCTAAGTGTTTGCAGGAATCCCGATACAACAGTATTAAAAAAGAGACGTGGTTGTATCTATTAGAGCTTCGTAGCTTCCCAATAGTTGTATCGATTTTGATCTAGTTCAAAAGTTGACAATGTATCCATACTAATATTATCACAATATTATAAATGCGAAAGTGTGTCTGTCTGCCTGTCCGTCTGTCTGTCTGTCTGTTACCTCTTCACGCTCAAACCGCTAAACCGATTTCGCTGAAATTTGGCATGGAGGTACTTTGAGTCCCGGAAAAGGACATAGGATACTTTTTATCCCGAAAAAATGTACGGTTCCCGCACGATAAACGAATTTTGGCGCAACGAAGTTGCGGGCGTCATCTGGTTATCAATTTGCTGCCGGTTCTTTTTATTGTCTTTAAACCGTGTAGTTTGCTATCATTATTTTTACTTCCAGGTTCCTACAATGAAAACCTACACGGAGGTAACAATGGTTACGCATCAAATAGTTACGACAACCAGAGGAACAACCAACCAACAAGATCGTACCTACCACCAAATAGTAAATGAAACCGCTAGCTGAAATTGTAAATAATTGTAGAAAAATGTTAAAATAAATTATTGTTATTCAAGTTATGTAATTTTTATTCGCAATTTTATGTAAGTAGAAGCGCGAGATCTCGCGGGTTCTGTGCACCTGTGTAACAATTACTTAAATATTTTGTGTATATTTCCAGTGTCTACTATTTTTTTAATACAAATTCAAGAGCAAGGCAAGAAACGAGTGTTCATAATTAATTTTATATTAATCCTTCGATCGCGGATTCTTGGAAATGCTATTGTATTCTATTGTTGCGATCACCGGTGCACTTATGGGGCTTGAAGGATTAATCTGCTTTTAGTCTATCACGCCTTAGGGCCTGTTTCATCACTTTCTGATAAAGTGCCGAATAGGCTATTCACAGCTTTTTTGACAGATTTCCATACTTCATCTGTCAATTAAGTGCTGGATAGCCTATTCAGAACTTATCAGGAAGTGGTGAAACAGGCCCTTAGATTTTTTTTTTTTTACTATGTGGCGGTACCCACAATTCGCCTAACATTCCTGCATCGCGCTATCGAAGTTTTCTAAGCGCGTCGGTATATATACGACAGCTGAAATGTATCACGTGGGCTTCGGCCTGACCGAGCATACCACCTCGCTCGGTCGGAAGATCTTCCTTTGGCCTCTACACTTTATCCCACATTGGTGACCCTCGACAGAACACGCCTCCTTCATCATCATCACTCCCCGCCCCTCCGCACCGCGCCAGCCAGCATCGCCTCATCGGGTACATCGTCCACTAGCCGCAATGTATCGCGGCCTGGGCGACTCCGCATCGGCATCATATCGGGCTTTCTCACTACACCGACCGGTCAGCAAGCAGAGCACATCTCTCCTGGTCAGCACGTAGCATCGGCCCCGCACGGCAGCTTATCCGACTCACTGGATCCCGTGCAGCAGCTTATAGTTCCGACTCACTGGGACTCACTGCAACAGTTTCGACTCACTGGAACTCTCTGGCCCTGGCGACTCAAGCGACAAAACTTCAAGATTCGACCTCCGGTCTTCGGGGGGGAGTGATGTGGCGGTACCCACAATTCGCCTAACATTCCTGCATCGCGCTATCGAAGTTTTCTAAGCGCGTCGGTATATATACGACAGCTGAAATGTATCACGTGGGCTTCGGCCTGACCGAGCATACCACCTCGCTCGGTCGGAAGATCTTCCTTTGGCCTCTACACTTTATCCCACAACTATTATTATCTTACCTTATATTATAGGCCTATAGTCTACGTAGATTGTCTTCTTCAATTATTATAAAACAAAGAAGTTTCTAAATACATAATTGATACAATTACTGAATGGTGTTGTCATTGAATTCTTATTAAAGGCGGTCCCGTTCCTTTGGGTACGGAATCCTAAAAATGCAATAAAAATGTACAATTATTATTAAAAGGATACCTTGCAAAATCCTACTGTCCCTATCACCATGACGTGGACAAGGCCGTAATAGAGAGGACTTGTCTTTTGCTATCATCTTCACGTCTTACTTCGTATAACGCTTCGTTTAATTACCGTGAGGTACTACCGTGGCGGGGTGACCATATTTAAATTACAGATCCTGTTTACTTTGGTCAAAAAACTGCCATATCCTGCCGAAGCCTGTAGTAAAAAATGCTATCTTCATCTTCTGCCATCTTTATTTACTGTTGTTTTAAAGTAAGAAAAGTAAAAATATACATATATTGCATTTTTTATTAGATTAAACATTCGCATCGTCTTCTTCCAATTCATCTTTATACATAGATTTGTTCATGCGAATCAAAATTTATTTTGTAGGGTTGAAGGAAAATTTGCAAGCACTATGCTCACCAATGTCTTGCTTAACATGCAACATAGATGCAACATGTTTGTTTATAAAATCGGCCAAGTGCGAGTCGGGCTCGCTCACGAAGGGTTCCGTACCGTTACAGAGAGGAATCAGAAAGTAGGCAAAAAATTATGTTTTTTTTATGGGATTTAATACTTATTTTATCTAAATTTTATTATTAATAATTAAATTACAAATACAATTAAGGATTTTGTGAAAATTTAAAGCGTTTAGCTGTTGCCATTACAGATTACGACCAAAAAAATCACGTTTTTTGATTGGGAGCCCCCCTTGAATATTAATTTTATTTTGATTTTAGTATTTGTTGCTCCGGTTGCTTGGTTTAGCGGCACTGGAAATACACAATCTGTGAAAATATGCTATATCGGTTGTTGAGATACAGCCTAGAGACAGATAGACGGACAGACAGGCGGACAGACAGACGGACAGACAGACATCGAAGTCTCATGAATAGGGTCCCGTTTTTACCCTTTGGGTACGGAACCCTAAAAACGGTTCCGAGTTTTTGTATCGATTTTGGAGAACATTCTTTCGCATGAAGCGTTAAGGGCCACCGAGACGATCAAACGGTTTGATTCAAACCTTACGTGTTTGATGCAACCGTTTGATGTCGGTTTGAACGGTTTGTCAAACCGCCCATGACTATTAATAATGTCGGATGTGCAAAATCGATTTTTTTTTATTTCATAAAACATGTCCTTATAACCAAGGCTATCATTCGCTGAAAAGAAAAAAAATATATTATGCATAGTTTCTGAAATAGCTACATTAAAAATGTCGTATATTACTAAGATAGTCCGCTAGAGTTTGGCTAGCAAATGGTGAACCCATCAATTTTTTAAGTTGCAACACTGACATTTTGACACATGCTGTCAACTAACTGTCAACTTCTCTGTGGTCGCATTGTTATTGTGTTATTCTAAGGAGTTTTTTTTGTTATAAAGAGGTTAATCATGAGTAAACCGATTAAACGTAGCACACGTGAGCTTCTTTTTAACATGATGAACAAGTATAAAGAAAAACAAAAGGAGAAAGAATCGTTATTCAAACAAAAAACTGAATGTTTAGACATCGTCGTAAAATTTATAGGTTAATTGAGTACAGTGTTTTTGATACTTTAAAGTCACTTTAAAGTGTGTGCTTTTTATTGCTTTATAACTTTTATTCTTCAAAATTTTGCTTTATATAATATAAAATATATACTTAACTTAATATGATGTTAAAATTAGTTGCCTAAGTTTGAGTAGTAACATGACTAATGCATAGAAAATGTTTCATGAATCTTTTATTTTATTTTTACAGAAGATCTTGACCTAGATTCCGGAGCAAAACAAGAGGTGTTGGAAAATCTATCCAAACTCAAAGAATTGGAGCAAAAAGAGTTACTTAGTCAGTATAAATATTTTCAAGATATCTCTTCTGTGACAGGTAATTTTTAGTCTTATTCATAAAAATATATTCTAATATTATCGCTATAAACCATCTTTGTAAAACCACAGCAAGTGAATAAATGATTATTATTATTAACTATGTAAGTATGTCTGTTACGCTTTACTGCCTGAACTACCTGACCGATTTTAAAGAAATTTGCAATGGATATAGTTTAAAGTACGAGGATGGACCTAGGTAGGTAGACTAGTCTACACTTTAACCCGAAATTTTGAAGATTTCTTTTGATATATATTGAATTATTATTGTGTCTATTTCGTAGGTGTGAGCTGTTCAACATTAAAGAGAATAAATAATGAAGGTAAAATAAATGACGGTGTCTTTAGAACTCCAGGCAAAAAACGACCTCACCCGTCTACAGTATCCAACCTAGATAGTTTTGATATTCAAGCTATCAGGAACAAAATAAATGAAATCTATTTGGTAAAAAAACAAGTACCTAGTCTTAGAAGCCTTATGGCTGAATTAAGAGAAAGCATAAACTTTACTGGATGCCGAGAAACACTACGGCAAATTTTGCTAAAGAATGGATTTGAATTCAAGAAAAATAAAAATCAACGATCTGTACTCATTGAAAGATATGACCTCGAAGCTTGGCGACACAAATATTTAAGGACTATTGCTGCAAAACGTGCTGAAGATAAACAAATAATATATCTCGATGAAACATACATCCATCAAAATTATAAGCCAAAAATGTATTGGCAGGGACCTTCAACACAGGGTGTTATCGACAATATTTCCACAGGAAAACGATTTATAATCGTTCATGCTGGCTCAGAGAATGGTTTTGTACCCAATGCATTAACATTCAGCACTAATTGTACCAAAGCAAACTACCATCATGACATGAATGCCTCAAATTTAATAAATGGTTGTGCGAGAAATTTATACCCAATTTGAGTGCAAATAGCGTCATAGTGATGGACAATGCCAGTTACCATACAGTCCAAATTAATAAGATACCCAACACTAGCACTCGGAAAGCAGATATACAAGATTGGCTGCGGGCCAATCAAATTATGTTCGAGGAAAATCAGACCAGATCGGAACTATTGGTTTTGGTACAAAAACACCAACCTGAGCCAATATATGAAGCAGATGAAATGTTAAAGGAGCACGGTCATGAGGTATTAAGATTACCTCCCTACCATTGCGACCTCAATCCCATAGAGCTCATATGGAGTCTTGGAAAGCGAAAAGTGGCAAGCAGAAATATTTTTATATCAGTAGCTCAATTAGAAGAAATAATAAAATAAGCTTTCCAAAGCATAACGGCAGATGACTGGAAAAAAATGACGACCATGCACGTTGAAGACCAATACAGAACCAGGGATGGGATAGCAGAAGATATGGAACAATTTATAATAAGTGTCCGGGATTGAGAGTCAAGCAGCTCAGATGAATCAGATATGGGTGTAGAATATTTAGAATCAGAATTTGATTACAGAGAATAAAATACTTAATTGGCTTTCTGATTCACATATAAAATTTCCACCGATATCACTTAGCTGTAAGTTTTCCATGTCACATAAATAAATAAATTAATACAATCATGTTTTTATTGAATGTATGACTTTGATTTTTACCTGATTATTTAAGTGATATTCTTATCTAAGTAATTATTTTCATACAAATTTGCTTGAATATGTTGTGTCTTGTCACACCATTAATCAATACTCAATTACACAAAATTGTTGAACAGATTTGGATGAAATTTTGCTTGCACGTAGTTTATATGATTAGAAGACTGCTTTTGATTAATTAATCTAATAAATATTAATCTAAGTTTTTCATGAAAACGAAGGATGTGGTAGTACGTAAGTGCCCTAAAAATGTAGAGATCTTTAAGAACTACATGATTCCGTAAACTTCGTTCGTTCATATTTGGAGGGTGAAGCGGCCAGAGTCCTATCTAATCTTGAGGTCTCTAATGCGCACTATCAGGAAGCTTGGGACCTGCTATGCCGACGTTATGATAATAAACGCTATCTGACTAATAACCATCTCAATTCTTTATTCAATATAGAACAAGTGCAGCGGGAATCAGACAAGTCATTGAGATCTTTAGTCGATCAAGTTAATAAGGACCTCAGAGCGCTGTCAAGCTTAGGCCATCCTACTCAGTAGTGGAACACTCTGATTATCCATATCATCACAAATAAACTGGACTACCATACAAAACGCGATTGGGAAGAGCACCGCAATACTATCGATGATATGCCTTCTCTCAACCAGTTGACTAAGTTCTTACATGACCGAGCCGATGTGTTAGAATCCTGTCATACTAAAAAACAATGTTATAATTCAAACTATCATGCTATAAACAATGCAAACAAAAACGAGCGATCTTATAAATCATTTTCGTGTACCACACAAAATAATGATGACAATAGCGCGAAAATTCAAACACCATGGGTATGCAATTATTGTCCGGGTGACCATAGTATTTACAATTGTTCAAAATTTCTATCTCTATCAGTAGAACGACGAAAGATGGAAGTGATGAAGTTGAAGCTGTGCCTAAATTGTTTAAGGAAGGTCATTCACTCAGAGAATGAATCGAGGTCCATGTCGTGAATGTCGTAAACGACACAACTCACTGCTTCACATTCCACTTTCGCAGCCTGGAGGCTCGAGCATCTCTGCGCAGTCAGCTCTCGCCACTGACGACAATGATGCCCCCGCGCAGGGTGTCTCTGTCAATTTTTCAGCCTCGCAGACTGCCTATCAAGTTCTACTGTCCACGGCTACAATCAAGGTAACCAATCCTCACAATAACAAACAATCAACGGTGCGATGCCTCTTAGACTCAGGCAGCCAAGGCACATTCATGACTAAGGCGTTACAACAAGAACTAGAACTAGAATCTATCCCCACAGTGCCTATTAAAATTATGGGTGTTGCAAATATCCCATGCGGCTCCATTTCAGAACGAAGTGTAGTTCGTCTAAACTCTCTCTGCACTGACTACAATGTAACGCAAGCCTGCGGCGTACTACCTGAGCTCACCGATAATGTACCTAAACTATTTATCGATAAAAGGTATTTCAATATGCCGCCTAAATTACAATTGGCCGATCCTATATTCAATATCTCTGCCCCAGTGCTGATAGGCGCAGACCTATTTTGGCAAATTGTGGGCAATGAACAGCGGTGTCTCGGTGCTAACTTACCTTACTTGAGAAGTTCACAGTTAGGCTGGTTAATATCTGGCCTTATATTTAGTAACGGTGAACCAAGGAGCATCAAATGCAATTTCTCAAGGACCGACACATCTGACAATCTCAACGAGAAAATTTCTAGATTCTGGGAGCTAGAGGAACTCCCCAAGAGGCCACTGCTCAGCAGCAGAAAGAAAATCACGGCCAGTCTCTCATCGCTAGAGAACATCACAATCCCCAGGAAAGCCTTGTCCGGAGATCCAGTCGAAACACAATTACATTCGTTCTGCGATGCATCAATGCATGCCTACGGCACATGCATCTATCTAAGATGTAAAGACAAAGAAGGTAACATATCAGTCAATCTACTATGCGCTAAATCGAGAGTGGCACTTACCAAGCCACCCCTCACGATACCAAAATTGGAACTACTTGGAGCGCTACTCGCCGTTAACCTAACCAAGAACGTTCTCGAGTCACTGCGCTGCTCTATATCGTCGTGCACACACTGGTGCGACTCCAACGTCGTACTCGCGTGGCTCCACAGTAGTCCTAGCAAACTGAAGAGCTTCGTCGCAAACAAAGTTGTGGAGATATGCGAGAACACCACGCTGTCGGCGTGGCGCCACGAGCCCGGCGCCGCCAACCCCAGCGACGTGCTCTCCCGCGGCGCACCCGCCGACCAGCTAGCCGCGCACGAGCTGTGGTGGCGCGGACCTCCGTACCTCGCCGCGGACGATTCCCAATGGCCACAAGCTCCATCTGAAACAAAGAAACAAGATAACGACTTACCTGAGATTATAGTCCTCCCTTCGACGAGCTCCGACTGCGACGATCTATCTATCCCATTTGAAAAGTTCTCTACACTAGGAAAACTTCAGCAAACTTACGCCTACGTTCTACGACTAAAGCACAACCTGAAAAACAAAAACAATAAATCATCAGGTCCACTATCTGTGCAAGAAATTAATAATGCATTTTTATTTCTAGCAATACGAGCACAAAAGCAATCTTTCGACAAAGAATATTATTGTGGACTGTATGACTTTTGTTAATATATTTTGAGTTTTGATGACTTTAATTAAATCACTTTTAACTATTTACTTTGTTTATTAACTTTTAATTAAAACTAGACTATGTGCACTGTACCAATGCAAAGGGCAGACAGATATCCGTCAAAGTTTCTGAAGCCGCAGTTGCCGTATGAGTCCTATGCCCAAATTCTAAATTCTATCACAACGTGTAACGCAACGTCCCGTCTTGACCGCTGACCGGCCAATTTATACCTCTAAGCTTCACTCCCGCCATGCGCTAGCGCAGAGGGAGAAGACCCCGCCCACTTATCCCGGTGCGGGGATATACGCAGAATCCCGCCTTGTTTCTATCGCGCGGAGATACCATTTCAGCGTACTGCGTACACCTATCTCTTTTCTACTCATTGCGATGGCACTGTGCACTACACAATTACAAATTACATAGACAATAATAATTATTCAATACATATACAACAGTTTCAATACCATGATATTATGTTCTTAATGTACAAAATTATAATATCATAATTCACATTTATTTGTACAAGTTCCACAATATAATCTATTTTCAAAGACACACAAACAAATATAAAATCCTTACTCGTATTTCTTGCCCTTATCTCAAACGTGTGGATTACATAATAATTATAATTATATCATGGCAAGGAATACTCGTACCACTGTAGCGGAAATGAAAACGCAATAATCATCAAGTTTTATTAGACTCAAAACTTATAGCTAGATACTTCAGCACACATTCGTACCTAACCCCAAAGATGTCCCATATATACGATAGCACAGACTTTATTTATTTGTAGTTTACACATATTCCAAAACACGTAATCAAATAAATAAACCTAGCGTAGACAATGTGCCAAGCTGCAAGCATCTGCTAGCTTTCTCCAGGCCCGTTCTCACGCTAGTTTCTTAAAATAAAACTTTATAACTTTTTTAGAAAGAAACATCTCAATACTAATTTTCGAGGAACACAATAATTACCTATTTTAACTAATAAACCCAATACAGTCAAAAGGACCAAACATGAAGCGATTTCACTTTAACAATGTCTTAGAAATACGCTACTTAACTTTCTAAAATATGTTCGCCGCCCTTGTCACCGTTGTCATCTACAAAGCAAGATATCGCTTCAAAAAGCAACATTCTATCACTCAACCCGTTCCTCGATAAGGAGGGAGTGATGAGAGTAGGTGGTCGAGTGGACCGCTCCACCTATAGCCATGAAAAGAAACACCCAATGATTTTAGACTCTACTCACCTTTTTACGAAATTAATCTTTCAGCATGAACACGTCCGCCTGATGCACACAGGTCCCCAGCATCTCCTATATTCTATTCGTGATTCTATATGGCCCGTGTGCGGAAGTAGGCTAGCTCGCACCACTGTTCATCACTGCGTAACTTGTCGACGTCACCGAGGTCAAACTCTGACGCCCATGATGGGTAATTTGCCCCAACAACGTGTCACACCCGCACTTCTTTTCCAGACCATTGGAATGGACTTCGCAGGACCATTCAATATTGCAAGTAGGAAGGGTCGTGGCGCTCGCCTCTCCAAATGCTATCTGTGTCTATTTATCTGTCAAGCCTATAAATGTGTACACCTAGAGGCGGTAAGCGAACTATCTAGAGACGCCTTTTTACTCACCTTGCGTCGATTCATCTCCCGGAGGGGGAAACCACTTGAAATATTTTGCGATAATGGTCGAAACTTCACTGCAGCTTCGAAAGAAGTAGGTCAATTTCTTAAAAACAATTCTAATGCTATATCTGATCTTGCAACTAACTTACACATAAAGTTAAATTTTCATCCCCCTTACGCTCCACATTTCTCTGGTCTGGCAGAAGCCGGCATAAAATCGGCAAAGCACCATATCAAAAGAGTTATGGGCAATTCCAATCTTACTTTCAAAGAGTTGTCCACCCTTTTCGCACAGGTCGAGGGCATAATGAATAGTCGCCCCCTGTCCCCACTATCTTCCCATCCTACAGACTACCTTCCTCTCTCCCCTGCCCACTTCATAATCGGCCGGCCGCTAACATCGGTACCGACGCCCGCCATTGATGACACACGCCCCAGCCGGTCCCGCTATGAAACGATCGAGAGGATGCGCCAACAATTCTGGCAACGCTGGCAACACGAATACATCAGCGAGCTGCAACAGCGTACGAAATGGAAGCGAAACATGAATACGCTACAAGTAAATGACATGGTCTTGATACAAGAGGACAACGTCCAGCCCCTCAACTGGCGCCTCAGACGCATTGAGAAACTTATTCCTGGAAAGGACGGAATCTCGCGTGTCGCTGATATAAGGACAGCGAGAGGAACAATACGCAGAGCTCTCACTCGTCTCTGCCCGCTACCAAATGAAAACTAAATACTAGCCTGACAGCATCTTCATCATCATCAAAAGCTCACTGGAAACCTGCAATAAACTCTACTAGACTCTACAGCAAACTATATTCTACAACTACTTTCTACAAGATGACTAGATACAAACTTACCTTTTATCGATGACTATACCCACACCTACTTAGAAATGACCCCGCAGCACCTGGAAAGAAAATAGATTTGCAACATAAATGGATTGAAAGAAGACAGAGAAACTTTCTAGAACAACTCACCTGCTGCCTCGTCACTTCAACCCGGCCCGGAGTATGTCTACGCGCAACGCGAGACATCACTAGCGCGGCCATCCCAACACTAGCGCCGCGCCGCCATCTTATCAACTTAATTGTCAATCACACAAAGGAAAATTATTCCATCGAAAATCTCAAGAATAAACAGATATTATTTCAGCTGTAGTTATTTCAATAATAAACAATTTGTAATATTATTTCCATGAATCAGCTGTATTTTTCGCAGCGCAAGCGAAATAATGTAATTTATTGCAAATTTTTACCACTTTGGGTTATATTTTTACGATTTGCGGTATGATCCCCAATATTTTTCTGAATAAAACACTACCTATGTTGTTTGCAAACAATGTAGCTTACCAAGGGTAAAAGAATTTTTAAAATTTGTTCAGTAGTTATTGAACCTATTCAATACAAACAAAGATACAAAGACTTTTCCAAACACGAAACAAACTTTTCCTTTTTATGATTGATACAAAAAAAAATATTAAATTTGTTAATTTAAGTTATGGTATCAAAAATTCAACAAAATAGTGATGGCAATAATTTTTAATTTCAATGTTTTAAGTTAATTTACATTTCGGAAGAAAATTTGATTTTCCGAATTATTTACGTCATAGAAATGTTTTGTATTTTCATACATACGTTGTTTTCACGTTTTATTTGACAGAAGTCCATAAAAAAGATATATTTTCTTTAAATCGTTGTCATTTTTGTTGGTAATTTCTACATACGACATATTTTTAAATTAAAAGTTATCACTTAACAATAGCGTAAGTGCCACTTCCGACAAGCAATAATTAATTTGGTACAAGCAACAACGTCGGTCTGGCACTTCCGACAAATCAGCATTACTCGTACTCCGTTAAATAGGTCAGAAGTGACTTTTCTCATATTTATTTATAAAATACGGGATACTTCTAATAATATACTAAACGTAAATAACTTCTATAGCACAACCCTGAAATTTCATGATTCTACTTGAAATAAGTAAAAAGTTATTCACAATTTAGACTTTGAATCGCTCTCCTGTAAAGTTGCTGTTTTTCACATCCGACATTGTTAATAGTCATGGGCGAAACGACACTGCGCAGTTTGGTTCAATACGCGCTGTGGAGTACGTCACTTTTTGCCATCAGATTCTGGTAGACCTCTAAGCGCTTATTCCACTTATCCTAGCTAGGAAGTCCTAGCTAGGATCCTAACAAATTTAGTCAAGTGGAATAACATTTAGAAAGCTAGGATCCTAGCTAGGTCTTCTAAATAGGACAAGTGGAATAAGCGCTTTACCACCAGATTCTAATAAATCACTGACTTCTTTGATGCAAAAATAACATTTATTTTTCATACCCCAATCCTGCCAAAACCTGCCAAATTTTTAAAACGTCAATCGATCATGCAGGCCAAAATAAGACGCCAATCCTGCCAATATGGCAGTCCGACTCCGAACCTGCCACATATGGTCACCCTCTTAAATAACTGTCAACTGTGATTTTCACATAGCAATACGATAAAATATTATAATAATCGTTCACTCCTATCAGGCTAGGCGAACGCATAAAAAATAGTTTTGAGGTGAAGAATTCAGTTATATACCAAATTTCATCATCGGTTCAGCAGTTGCTTCGTTCACATCACCTTACTATTTTAATCTAACGTAGTCAGAATGTCGATAGTTTGTATTTTACACGCTTAGCGCCATCTGTTGGTGATTGGTTGAAAATAAAATGTGTTGAGTAAAAAAATTGACTTTGTTATATATTACGTTCGTAAACGAAAAAAAGTGTTAACAGCGCTTTAATTATTGTTTAAGAGAAAATTAATTATAATAATAATATCTATGGACGCTTTACACCACGTCAGTCTGGCCCCGTGCTAAGTACCTGAAGGACTTGTGTTACAGGTACCAGACAACGGAAATATATTTAATACTTTTATACTATACATATATTTAAGATTTTTATTATATAATACACATATTTAATACACAACCATGACCCAGGAACTTTATAAACTTTTTGTTCCGTCGGCGGGACTCGAACCCGCGACCTCCGGCTTGAGCTACCAACGCGCTCACCACTGCGCCACGGAGGTCGTCATTATTATTTATTAACGTTTTAATAATGTTTTTGTAAACTTCGTACCACAGAAATAAGATCTAGATGAAGATTAGATGGAGATCAGCGGGGCTAAAATGGTAACATTTAGCAATTCCTATCAATCAATTCAGCAAATGAATTGTCAAAACTGTCAAACTGACAAATGTCAAATCAGTACAAAAATACAGAAATGTATTGCAAGCAGAGTTGCATTTTGCGATTTTAAGGAATTGAATCGTATTATGATTCATATTATCATGATTCAACAAAGCGACCATTTTAGCCCCGCTATGCTTCGTACATAACATAATATAAACATTTGAACACAGTCGTCAGTCAGTCCTTTTGATTGCAGCGTGCGGCGTGCCCGCCTTAAATAAGATAAGGGAGTCCGGCTTTTGTAGAGCTTTGAATCTAGTAATGTGTAAATCATACTAATTTTAGATGGTTTTACACCTAATTAGATGTTAAATTTTATATTTTAGATGTTATACAGGTTACAATTAAACCTTCCTGCCAAATTTTTTTCCAGGGCTTAGGTATCAATTATCATTAGGAGAGTCCATTTAACAAAAAAATGGGTGTTATTTTTTTACGTATTACCTCCTCCTTTTTGGAAGTCGGTCAAAAAGCTATTGGACACGGATATTGATTAATAAATACAATTTTTTTATATAATGTATTTTATTGACATCCATTTAGGTAAGTACACCTTTATATAAATAGCAAAGATGACAAACAAACGCTACTCGAAATTTACATAAGTATCAACTTACTATCAATGCTTGTTACATTTTCAGTGTTATTTTTTTTCACTTCTCATTTAGTATTGCAATTGAAATTTGAAATAAAAAAATGGGGAATTTTCATTCACCTTGCAACCCTTTACGCACTCACACATAAGCTGCCGCAATTATGGTGCTTCAATTGTTTCTTAGCGAAATTAGGTCCGTTCTTTTTTTGTACGTCCATGGGCGCAGATTACACGCATCAATATTATCATGATTCCGTGATAATATTGATGGTGTAAGCGGCCGAATCGCAGTATCGCAGTACTATTTGTGAATCCCGTGATAATATTGACCGTGTAATCTAGGCCATTCTATTTACTCTGCCGTCGTCTTCTAGTAGTAATAATCGGCTTATAATCGCTCCTCAGCTAGTCAAGACTAGTGGAACGCAATAAAAAATATATTAGATTAGCGTTTAAATGCCAAATTTCATAATCGGTCCAGTAGTTGCCGCAGCTTTGTCGTCTAACTAACTTATACTATCTTAGTCAGAATATCGATAGTTTGTATTTTACACGCTTAACGCCATCTGTTGGTAATTTGTCAGAAATAAAAAATGTTTCTTAAAATTCAATCTAGCTTAGCAATAATGATTTTTTCGAATACAAATATTATTTATTGATATTATTGTATTATTATGTTTACGTAAACTTTTAAATACAACGTTACGATTAGCGTTGGACAAAGTCAGGTGTTTTGATTGCGATTTGCGTGTCCGGCCAAAAAAAGGGAGTTCGGCTTTTCTAGAGCTTTGAATATTTTTATTAATATATATTTTTAGGGTTCCGTACCCAAAGGGTAAAAACGGGACCCTATTACTAAGACTTCGTTGTCTGTCCGTCTGTCCGTCTGTCCGTACTCCGTCCGTCTGTCTGTCTGTCTCCAGGCTGTAACTCGTAACGGTAATAGCTAGAGAGTTTAAATTTTCACAGACTATGTATTTCTGCTGCCGCTATAACAACAAATACTAAAAACAAAATAAATTAAAAATTTAGGGGGGGCTCCCATACAAAAAACGTGATTTTTAAAACATTTTTTGCTCGGTATCAATGATGACAACAGATAGGTAGGCACCTGAAATGTTCACAACATACTCAACTGTATTTATAAGTACTTTAATAATTAATAATAAAATTTAAATAAAATAAAACATTAAAGACCCAAACACAATTTGGGAAAAAATAATAAAAACCACACCAACAATAAAAAGTAGAAGAAGTTTGAAAGTAACATGCCCGCCAAAACTCTTTCAGTTGTCAGTTTTCAGTTTGACAATTTGCGTGTTCCTAAACTGTTACCAGTATACTGGTCTAATCGCTTAGGCCAGCTATCCCCAACCCGCGGCCCGCGGGCCGCATGCGGCCCGCCGCGCCGGGACTTTATCTGTGGCCCGCGTGATGTTAAACAGTTTTGAAATTCACGCCCACCGGAATAATGTAGTCGTCGTGAAAGACGTGCAATTTTTTCCACTTTTAAATCGTTATTTTTGAAGAACGTTAAGTATTTTTTAACCCTAAAAAATTTTTGTTGCGGCCCGTGACACCAAGACCGAGACATGTTTGTGGCCCGTATGAAAAAAGGTTGGGGACCACGGGCTTAGGCCAATGATCGCTTAGGTTTAATTATGATATTTTGATTTATGTCACACTTGACAGTACCTACACCGATATTTTTTAGAAACACAACCAATATGTATCCGTGATGCCAACCTGCAGATAATTTCAGATCGGTGGGGAACCAATAGAAAATCTAGAAGTGTCTATCGTCGCGCCGACTGGTAGAGATAAAAAAAAAAGAAAACTCCCCATTGGTTGAAATTTCCTCGTCGCCTTGTAATGTGTATTGACCTTTTTCTAACAATAATTACGACAGGTCAGTATGTAGATCATATTATTGTTAGCAATTCAGGGTCACCACTGCAAGATGCTCAACTTTTTGACCGATGACGCAACAAAAGATATTTAGAGCGAAAAATAGTAAGTATAAAAATAAAGCAGTTAACTTTTTAACTCATTCAAGTCATAATCATCATAACAACAATACAAGATGATACCGGTAAAACATTTATTTAAAAATTACAGACTTAATTGCGAACAACGTGTTTTCGTCATAATTAAATTTGTGAAACAGTGTAGTGTAACTAGCCAGTTAATGAGTATGAAATATGGTGAATTGGTGTAATTTCATTAAAAAGTTCGCGGTTTACGCGGGATAATCGGGAAGGGGACTAAAGTCTAAACTGACATATCACGAGGATTTCATCGGCATCTAAGTGTTTAAAGACACTAGGCTGAATTACGCCGACGTAAATTCCGCGTTTACGCCGCGCATACAAAATACGGACGGAACGCGACAGACGACACACTACGCCGAAATTCCGTCGCGAACCGAATTTCTGTCGAGCGTAAAGTTCGGCAGTGGTTCGGCGGTAATGTTTTGTATAGCAACACACTATACGCGACGGAATTATCAAAATCGAACATAGCAAATTCAACCTTAACTCCAAAGCGTTAACGCACACATTACATCTGAGAATTTTAAATAAGTCACTTACGCACGTGTTTCGCAACGGAAATTACGCCGCGAAATTTCGGCTCTTTGCGTAATTTATAGTGTGTCGGATCAGACGTAAGCGGCTGAACGTAATTTCGGCCACGTAAATTACGCCGGCGTAATTCAGACCCTAAGGCTTGATTTATCTGTGAATATGGTCTGCGGGAACGATTTGGCCGCTACACCATGAAATCATAAGCAATTATTGTATAAATAACAGCGGGACCGCGCTGTTTAATATACGTAAAAAATTAAGATAGTTTGGTTCGGGGCAAAAACTTTCTTAAAGCTTAATTGAAGGAGTTATCATTGATTTTAAAATGATACACATTCGTGCCTAACGCCACACGCAAAAAAGTGGTGGCACTAAAACGTGCCATCCGCAACGATATATCGACACCGGAAATATCACTTAACCTAAGGGACATTTTGGCGAAAATGAGTTATATATATCATTGAATTCAGAATTTCGAGCTCTATCGTTTGGCATACTTGAAATTCTTCTATCGTTAAAAAAATGTCCCTTATAGTACAATTTTTTTAAAGTCAAGACAGGTTTTTTTCCTAAAAAAATTGATTTAACGGACGTAAATATTTTTACGTGTTAAAAAAGCATTTGCTTTTAAAATAAAATTCAGTCCCTTACGTTAACATTTAGCTTAGTACAATTCTCTTAACATGTCCTTTACGTTAAGAATTGATACATAATAATTGTCATAGCTTCACTAAAATTTGTCCCTTACCTTAATTTTAAATATCATTTTTCAAGTAAGAAGATAATTTTTTGGCACCTACTCAAAAAGTATTATCCGTAAAAGTTTAAGGTTTTTTTATAAAGTTTTAGTGTTTTAGCTAAGCCTTTAGCCTTTGGGTATACACATGTAATGCGGTCAATTGTATATAGCTAGCATTAAGGATGACAATACTCTCCTGGCTGCAAATGAAATCGAGATGCAAGAACTGTTTTAGAAAATGAAGCAAATGATCAACAACATGGGCCTCTCATTTAATAAAGGGAAACCAAAAACATGGTCATAGACAGAAGCAACACTGCCTTTTACTGGCGCGGTAAAATTGGAAGTGGTTAGCAAATTTATCTTTGATCTTTATGAGCAACGGCTCCTGTTAACCAAATATACGTAGAAGAATTGTGATGACTAAGAGCGCCATGTCTCAAAATGCATAAAACCTGGCTTGACAGGAAGATTTCGTTAAAAACCAGGAGGAAACTTGTGTACGTGCTCATATTCTTCATCTGTCTTTAATGATCCGAGACATGGACTCTGAAGTCTGCAGACCGCAGACGTATCGACGACGTCGAGGGTGCTGGAGGAAAATGCTCTGAATTCCATAAACTGCTTTCAGAACCAACCAACCATTCTGGTTCAACTAAACATACAAACAAGGCTCTCTACCATCTGTCTAATAACGCATCTTAGAATATTTCAGACACATTACCAGAAAAAAAGGAGGAAACCTTGAAACCATGGTATGGAAAACTCATGATAATTGGCAAGATTGAGGGGAAAAAGACGGCGGAGCCGCTGTCTCATGCGTTGGTCTGATCAAATCCATACCACACTTGAGTCGATTGTCTGCGACGCTCTTCGAGTGGCCGATAATAGAAATAGCTGGCGTAACACCATAAAAAGGAAGGTCATAGAAGGGGAAGGTCATGACTGGGCACTGGCGAAGCAGCTCTGACAGGTGCGATAAAAGAGAACATTAGCTCCTGATAAGGTGAAATGAGAAGCTTAATGCCAGGTCAAGAACGAACATTTAGACTTGTGGTGTGCGATCGCTAGGTCAGGTTCACAGAAAGAGACCGCAGAGTGGAACAGGGAGGAAGATCCATCTTCTAATCGGCTCAGGATACAGATTTCGGTAGGACAAAAGAGCAGAGACGTGGTTTTGCAAAGTTCCACCTTGTCTAAAGAGGCTCTGGGTGTAGATGGGAACAGTCCCGGTGCCAAGGGAAATGCTTCAGTCTGTCGAAGTTCCCTTATTTTGCTAGGAATACTATCCCTTATGTGGTAGACCAGCCAGTCGTGGTGGGCTTATTGTGTTAGCTTTTAATATATTACATCAAACTTCCTCCAAAGCATAGTTTTTTATGTCCTTTACAGTATATTTGTGTCGCAGTTTCATATTAAACTTGGTGCTTACTTTAATATGGCATAGTTGACATAAAAAAATTCAGTGCTGTAAGGGACAAATAAGCAAATTTTTTTAATGTAAGGGACATGCTATTTTCTAAACGCGTAAATTTACCAAAATATTTTTTTATAGTTATATAGCCGACAAAATTCTAAGAAACTTTGCCATAAACACCTTTAAGATCGGACTAAATGATAAAAAGTTACAGATGAATTTGTAAAAAAAAAAGTTGTTTTTTCGCTCTCCTGAAAAGTCATGTTATGTCCCTTACATTAAGTAATATTTCCGGTGTCGATATTTAATTATTGCATGTGATGTCGTAGCGTGACAGCCAAATCGCTCGTTAAAAATAGAACTATATTTCAATGGAACATCATGCCGGCACAACCAGTTGTCGCTACCAACAAAATGTGCACAGCTATTAGATAGAGTATTGTCCGTTTTGCACCTTATTTATTTTGGTTGCGTTCCTTTGGGAGCATCTTAGTTGGTAGAGGCTGGTTGAATGGCCATGATATCTGATATTAATATGTTTAATATTAATTTCAACTTCTTTTCAGATACTACTTCTAGTATTTGTCGCATTCTCCCATGGAGCTAAGTTGGACAAGACCTATTTACCACCAGCCACAGCACAATCTGCTGGTGGAATTGGCTTAGAAACCCCAAAAACTGCTCTAGGACTAATCAATGGAATTACTGGACAGTACAATTCAGGAATTGGATGGAACAATGCAGGAGCCGGCTGGAGAAATGCAGGAATCGGTTTGAGCAATGAAGGAACTGGATGGAGCAATGCAGGAAGTGGTTTGGACAATGCAGGAATTGGATGGAACGATGCGGAAATTGGTTTGAACAATGCAGGTATTGGATGGGACAATGCAGGAATCGGGCAGTACAATCTTGGAGGAATAAATGGGCAATTCGGAGGATACACCGGAAGTTTTCAGCAACCTATAAGCAATTTTGACAATTACAATAGTCTTGCTGCTAACTTCAGACCAGAGCGCCCTCAGGCTGTCTTCGAAAGAAACGCTGCTATTCTTCAATATGACAATGTCAATAATGTAGACAACTACGCGTACAGATATGAGACTTCGAACGGTATTGCTGCTGAGGAGTCTGGGATTGCCACTAACGGCGTGGTCGCTCAAGGAGGTTTCTCTTATTTGGGTGATGATGGTAGACAGTACACTGTCAGGTAAGATAAAAAAGAGAATTAAAAAAGAAAAGATTGAAAAATAAAAGAAATAGACAACAATTGCATTGTGGACTGTTAATCTATATTGATTAGTAATTATTAAGACACGTGATATTCCATATAAACAATACGGAAATCGGATCATGAGTCATGACGTGATCGGCGAATGAGAACATATTCAACATCACGTCTATACACGTGATTGGCCCTCAAAGTGTTAATAATATGTATTATCTTCTAGGTACACCGCTGATGAGAATGGGTTCAGACCGGTTGGCGACCACCTCCCCACTCCACCACCAATTCCAGCAGCCATTTTGAGGTCTCTGGAAAAGAATGCCCGTGATGAAGCTGCTGGAATTTATGATGATGGTGAGTTTCCAGATCTTTATAAAACTATTACGTCATGTCCTCCGTATGTGGCGGACCAACTAGCACCACAATCCTGCATCGCGCAATCCTCGATCTGAAGATCTTTCTTTGTTGTACTCTTTATTCCTACCACTCCTATATTCAAAAATTTAGTTACTTGTTTCTTTATTTAAAAATTAAGGGAACATTATATCGAATAATATTATAGTAATTTAATTAATTTACACCAAAAATGGCGTGATAAAAAAAAACAAAGTGGTCATCAAAGTAATAACATTTTTATTGCAGGATCCTACAACGAAAATTTATATGGTAAGAAGAGAGGATACAACCGTGGCTATAACTACCCTGCTGCCAATGCTGCAAACTTGCAGACTATTAAAAACCTGGAACAAGCAAATATTCAGGTTCAGGCTATCAATCTTTTGGAGCAGGCCAAACAAGCCCAGGCTATCAACAACGCCGTACAAGCTAACATTCGGGCTCAAACCATAAGCCAGTTGGAACAAGCCAAGGCGCAGGCTATAAACCACGCAGCTCAGACTCAAGCTATCAATCATGCAGCTCAGGCCAATATTCAGGCTCAAGCTATCAATCATGCAGCTCAGGCCAACATTCAGGCGCAAGCTATCAATCATGCAGCTCAGGCCAACGTTCAGGCTCAAGCTATCAACCATGCAGCACAGGCCAACATTCAGGCGCAAGCTATCCACCAGTTAGAACAAGCTAAGCAGGCCCAAGCTATCAACCAGATAGAAGCCAAAGCACAGGCCATCAACAGCTTAGGACAAGCCAAATCGACTGCAGGATCAAGAGCATACCTACCACCGAAAGATCATTAATAACGAACTGATAATAGTGTAAGAGAAATAAATTCAATTTTCTGTCATAAAGTATACTATGATTTCATTTTCATGCCCAATATAATTATTCTACACGGTTTTGCTAAAAGTTTTGCCGAGATTAATATTTACGCCTTACCAATTCAAAAATAACTTTATTTTAATGATTAGATTAAGAGAAAATATTGTGTATATATAAAATGTGAGAAATCAACTACACGTTATGTCTTGTTAAGACTGCTCTATCGAAAAAAGAGTGCAGATGAAACAACTTTTCATCGGCATTAACAAAGAAATTATATCTGAAAAAAATATTTAGTAATCTACATGATATGATACGTAATTTGGTTTTGCCATATTTTTTCTATCGGTATCACATATTAAAGAAATAAAAAACCAAATCACCTCCAAATCATTGAATGAAACCACTTTACTCCTTCATTATTTATCAAAAGAATATATAAAAATATCTACTGCTTTGCAATACATAAGTTACTAATTTGTTTTTTTTTTTTTACTTTTTGAAATATGTATTATATTAAGCCTTAAAAAGATTTTTTCTCCCATTTCGCTCTATCATGGACGCGGCGAGCGTCGTAACCGCCACTGTACAAGGCGCGCTGTTATGGATGTTATTTTAATGTCATTTACGTCGATATTCGCACTGACAGACAATCGACCTGCTAATTTAGGGGAGAGAGGGCCCTTAATGACCTACTACTAACATAAAAACATTAAATTAAAAAAAAATATAGATGTATTCAAAGTATTATATTAATATTCCTAAATAAGTCACGTAATATGGGTACGTTCCCTTAGCACTTACGTCAAGAACAATATTCCCATCAATGTGTATCATTATCGAACCGTCGGCCAAGGTCAGTGAATGCAACCTTCTCGGTGAATGTCAGATGATCTATGAATCAGATCATCAGATCATCTGAACCAAATACCAGCAGAGTAATTACAGTAATCCTAGGAGTATGGATGAAAGATGACGGAGCTCTATCTGATATTTCCAATCAAATTTCAGTCCGTAAGACTAATGGATGAAATTTCTGCTCGAGATAAGCAGTACCTCTTGTTTCTGTCTTAGATATTAATTTATATTATTTTTATGTGCAATAAATAGTAAATAAAAAGGTAGGTTATCCATCAGTCACAGCCATGAATGTGGTAAAACTGACAGGAAAACACTGTAGGTTTTGGTTATGGATGCCTAAGAAAATAGTTTTTGTGAGACAGATAATCGCACATGATTGGAATTTAATTTTATATTTGACCTACTTTTTGTATGATACGTTGCACTATTGCAATCTGTATGTTATAGAAGAGTACTTTTTATTTATTTTTGAATGGGCAAATGACGCTGGAGCTCCTGCCCTGGGCAGTTTTTTTGTGATTTGTATAGGCACGCTGCCCATACATGCCACAGAAAAATACTCTATCAGCGCTGCACTTTCACATTGAACCACATAAAAGGGACATACGCATTATCATTTTTTTTGTTACACATTGCATAAAAATACAGTCACTGTTTATTGGACGGGAACGTTCGCAAAAAGCTAAACCATGAGCTTGTCAGTTCACAAGGATCAAAAGCTCTTGAGTCGAAGTTCCGCTGTTCTTACATAGATGGCGTGACCATTCATGGCGTACTCTAAAGAGCTTTTTAAAAACACGATACTGCCCATAATTATTGTCAACCTTTAAACATTGCTATAACTATACAAATAATAAATACTACTAAGGATTTATTATGCAACACAATTCGACAAGAATGACTGACCTTAGGTCCTAGTAATTCATGACTTTAGATTCTAAGGACTTAGGTAGGTCGTGCGTTCGATTCCAGCGTTAGAAAAGTGATCCCCGTGGCTGATTAACTGACAAGTAAGGGCCGGGACACAAAAACACGATACGACGTCGCGTCGTGGGAATCCACGACGTCGTATCGTGTTTTTGTGTTCCGGGCTCCGGCCCTAAGATGATCTATGCGTTGGACGGACATGTAAAAAAATATCCACAGCTGAACATATTATAACCTCCTCCTTTTTGGAAGTCGGTTAAAAAGTCAGTCCTGATATCTCGCCAGTCGTGTTAGTCGTCCGTCCCACTGGGTTATTATAAAGAGGAGAGAGTACTAATTTGTACTGCACACACTCTTGGGCATTATAAAATTACTCCCAAGTAGCCAGGTTTCAATTCAAAGAGGCCATCGTTTCCAAAAAAACCGTGAAAACATTATTATTATTAATGTACTCTATGATAAAAACGGCAACAAATAATTTTGGGTATTTCTATTTATTTACATTATAATTTAGTCGTTGGTAAGTTGGTAAGTATCGTTTAGTAAGTAGGCGGTAAGTAAGATCTAAGGTTGTTGCCGTTGTTTCTGAAGTTGGGTCTGGTGTTGTATTGTTTAGCGTTGACAACAACAGCGTCGTCGTTGTTGTAATTGTTGTTGTAGTTGTTGTTGTAGTTATTGTTGTTGTAGTTGTCGTATCCGTTGTTTTGTCCGTTGTTGTATTTGTTTTCGTTGTATGAGCCTGGAATACAAAATTTGGTTATTAACAACTACAAGTACAGTGCACCAATCGACGCATATACTATCAGCGAATTTGATTTCTATGCATATGATTGACCTTCGTAATTTGGTCATGTTTTGTCAAGCCGAGCCTCTCTCTCGAGATCGCGACTTGACTTGACATAAGCCTACCAAGTGACGTAGGTTTGTCAACTGCCTATAAATCAATTTCTACGATGGTATTTGCTTTAATTTATAGTTTCTTTATAAAAAGTAGTACTTGTGTGCTTGAGAGTTCTCGTGAGATAATTATGTACTAGCGACCCGCCCCGGCGTCGCACGGGTATAAAATATATAGCCACTGAAAAAATGATTAAAATCGATAGCCTATGATCCTTCACGTGGTCTATACTTCTTATCTGTGCCAAATAACATAAAAATTGCTCCAGTAATTCGCGGGATAAGCCCTTTCAAATAATTTCCCCCGTTTTTTCCACATTCTCCTATTAGTCCTAGCGTGATAAAATATAGCTTATAGCCTTTCTCAATAAATGGGCTATCTAACACTGAAAGAATTTTTCAAATCGGACCAGTAGTTCCTGAAATTAGCGCGTTCAAGTTAGCCCTTTCAAATAATTTTCCCCGTTTTTTCCACATTTTCCTCTATTTCTTCGCTCCTATTAGTCTTAGCGTGATAAAATATAGCCTATAGCCATCCTCGATAAATGGGCTATCTAACACTGAAAGAATCATCAAAATCCGTTGCGTAGTTTTAAAGATTAAAGGGAACAAAGGGACATGAGGGAAAAAAAAGCGACTTTATTTTATAACATGTATAGATAGATAGTGTAGTACTACTGCGGGGCTAAAATGGTAACATTTAGCAATTCCTCTCAATCAATTCAGCAAATGAATTGTCAAAACTGTCAAACTGACAAATGTCAAATCAATACAAAAAAACAGAAATGAATTGCAAGCAGAGTTGCATTTTGCGATTTTAAAGAATTGAATCATATTATGATTCATATCATGATTCAACAAAGCGACCATTTTAGCCCCGCAGTACTAAATTGTACAGTACACATCTTCTATATCTATACTTATTATAAAACAAAGTCGCTTTTTTCCCTCATGTCCCTTTGTTCCCTTTAATCTTTAAAACTACGCAACGGATTTTGATGATTCTTTCAGTGTTAGATAGCCCATTTATTGAGGAAGGCTATAGGCTATATTTTATCACGCTAAGACTAATAGAAGCGAAGAAATAGAGGAGAATGTGGAAAAACCGGGGGAAATTACTTAAAAGGGCTTATCTCGCGAACTACTATAGAAATTTTTATGTTATTTGGCACAGATAAGAAGTAGACCACGTGAAGGATCATAGGCTATCGATTTTAATTATTTTTTCAGTTGCTATATATTTTATACCCGTGCGACGCCGGGGCGGGTCGCTAGTTAGTACTTTAATATTGTCTACTTTTACTACGTAGAACAGTTTTATAATTACAGCGAGTATTAAACGTATTATTATAACGCCTAATATTCGTTCCATTTGATAATGACTCTTATTGGTCTACTTTTAACACCCACCCCTCCTACACGCACCTACCAACAAAACAATTTGTTTTTATTATGTGTTATTGTAACCTAGTATGTTTCTAATGATGAAATGTTGCTACATGATAACATTTTTCTACCAGCCTATAACAATAAAGATAGTACTTACGATAAAAAAAATTAAGAACATGAGCTACAGCTGTATGTTGAGACAAAGTGTAAAGTTACCGGGGAATCCCTTAAGGCGTTATATCGAAAGTAATTTTTTCGCGAGGGCAATTTTATACTTAATTTGTATGACTTTAAAGTCGTGAATTCATACGCTGCGGCCAGAAGTTATCGGCTCGCTCGGAAAACATGCGAAAAAACGTAATTATAATCATTTAAAAAATAACTAGGAGCATTTAAACAAAATGCTTCTTTACGATTTTGTGTTGAAAAGATGTCTATCAATTCGACTAATTACCTACATCTATTTTCGTTTCAAAATAATCTTCAAATTTTGTATTTTTAAGAGGTCATTTCGAAAACTAAATGTATCGAGGCAAAATACATTAATGGTGTTTCTAGTTGTTCTCAAACCTAGATAAGGCTATGGATATATGTATACCAGATTTGTAACATTTCTGAGGGTCCTATAGTATTACGTCAAAAAGGACAGTTTTTTCAATATAGCGGCCCGCGAACGTTTTACCTGCGGCCCGTGAATGTTTTGTGAATAAGTTATAAGTATCAAAAACAATGTTTTCTATTTTCTAATATTGCTAGTAGTTATGGCAACTTAAAAACGTAGCTGTTTGTGTAATTTTGCAATAAAAACTTTGTTTATCGTCTGAATCCTCTTAAAATACTCCCTCTCACAAATTTTGACAGCTTACTTTTCACTAGTGCCATCCATCAGAGAGGTTGAACCTTTTTTAATTGTGGTCTGGAAAAGCCCTCATTATGCGGAGGTATATTTGGCTTCTAGGATTAATACGAGTATAAGGCCTGCGGCTCGCCTTTAGTTTGTTTTGCCACCTTGTAGCCCTTGCCTGCCAAAAGGTTGCCGACCCCTGCCTTAAAACACGCATTATAGGGTGTAAAATGTACCGTCGAAGAAATTAATTTATAGGCAGAGCTACGTCATTTGGTCGGATTATGTCAATTCAATGTTAGTCGCAACCTGTCGGCTGGGTTTGACAAAACACGACCAAATAAAGTAGGTTCACCATCTGCCTATAAACCAACTCCTCTGATAGTACATTGATGGTATTTAACATAATAATTGTTGGTCAACACTTGTGCCTAGTCAATAGGCATTGCTGCTGGCTTCAGGCAGCATGTATACTGACCATCATCATAGATGCCGGCGGCCTCGTCCCGCGCGTTCTGCTCCAGCGCCCTGAGGATCTCCTCGGGGATAGGCGGGGGGGTGGGGAGGTGCTCCCCCTGCGGCTGGAACCCGTTCTCGTCAGCAGTGTAGCTGGAAGAGTGCAACAGTTTTTGGTTGAGCATTAGGTACAGAAGGCAGGATTTAGTAAAGCGACAGATCAGGTGCAAGACTCAGGATACTAATTACTTATCTGACAATGATCAGATTAGCTGGAGCCTGGATCAGTGTGATAATCGAGCAACAGAATATTATTATGTATTCGAAACTCCTGGATGGATCCAAGCAAGAGATCTGGCGTAAGACTCTTTTTACACACCCATCTAACGTAGTCTTAAATCAAGTGATCAGCATTGTCCTAACCACACTTGGAAACCACATTTTCTATTGACTTAAGCCCAGTCGAGAGCCAAGCTCTAAGCCACTGAACTACACATATTATATTTTAAAGACTGTGCTTGTCAAATATGCATATTCTGCCCTCACCTGATGGTGTACTGCTTGCCATCATCACCGACGTATGAGAACCCGCCCTGAGCCCTCACGCCGTCGGCAGCGACGCCGCTCTCCTCAGCCACTATGCCGTTCTCAGTCTCGTACGCGTACGAGTACCTGTCACCGTCGTTCTCATTGTCTAGACGAAGAATGCCAGCGTTCCTCTCGAAGGAAGCCTGTGGTCTTTCTGCTCTTTGGCTCTCGAAACCGTTGTAGTTGTCATAGTTGGCTTGGTAGTTGTTGCCTTGGCTTGATGGTGCGAAGCCACCGAAGTTTCTCCGGTTGGAATCGATTCTTGGTGTCTCTAAGAAGTTTCCTGAGCCCCCTGAAGTCTGCGCGAAGGAGGGAGGCAGGTAGTTCCTGTTCAGCTTAGCTGCGTGTGCGCAGGCGGCGACAGCGAGGATTATGAACTGCAAAGAACGTTGGTTTAAATGGCACGCCGAAATGAAATGAAAAGCAGGGCTGTTTTTAAATTGAGATTTTGATGCAGATTATTTACTTTACTAGAAAGTTTCAGTTCTAGATTAATTTATTTGCGCCGTTGGAGGCTGACTCAAATTATTATTAGGTATTGTTTTTAAATAATTATAATATTGGAAGTTTCTGATGACGATGCAAAAAGACACTGATATTTTACGAAATTGTTTGTATAATAAATTCAGGATAAGACCAAACATTGATTTGAATATATTTTAAACTGTTTGTTATTATCAACTAACGATTTAAACTATAACATTTTCCTAAATGTAAATTAATTTGCCACATTTTTTTTCAATTAATAAAAAATGTTTACCAATTTCATCTTGTTAGATGTTCGATGAATGAATGATAAAAAAACAGTAACGCGATCTATATTTATACTAGCTATATTATATCGGTCTTGTTGGGCGCACTTACTGATCACGGCTCTTGCATCATACCATCTCATCTGATTGTTGGGGACGGTTCATGAAAGATGGTTGTATTATGCTCCAGTTTAAAATTAAAGCTTAATAATATAGTAAAATCATTATTATAAAACGAACTAACTATACACGTTAGTGAGTTTTTTAATAACATTGGAAATATTAAGTTATGGCGAAATGTTGTTTTTTCACTTCTAGGTAGAGCTAAAGTAGAGTGAATTTTTTTAATATTTTAAATAGTTGTATCTAAAAGAGAGGATAATATGGAAATTACTATATTCTTAATATTTTGTCATGTTTGGTTTCTATGAATAGGTAGCGCCAAACTTAGTGATCGCTTGAGAAAACTGGTGATGTCAATCGACGCATGTCTACCTAGTTACCTACTTTATTTAATAACAATAACGTGTAAAAATTCGATCATTGATCTAATAATAATTAGAGTCTTACTGCTCTCAAAGAAACCTAAATATTAAACATAATAATATTATACGGCACTTATTTAGCGAGCAATTGTAATGGGCGACATATACTTGTAAGGTGTTGTATTATAACTATAATACTTATTTTAAAGTAATAAATATATTATTACTTTAAAATAAGTATAATTTTATTTTAAAGTAATAATATATTTATTACTTTAAAATAAGTATTATAGTTAATTATATTAAGTATGATTTCTTATTTTACTTAAAAAGCATATTATTTAATTGGTCATAAAGTTTTATTTTGGGTCCTTAAAGCAATTTATTGTATTAATTATTGTCATATATATTTCGGCGTTTATTTAAAATATTAATAAATTAAGAACTCTTGGCTATTTACCGCATAAACCCGTCCCCGCCCAAATCGCACTCAAACTGACGTGCATTATAGACGAAGAGCCATTGGCCTTGAAACTCACAAAAGTTAATTACATTTGATATAGGAGGTATTTGGTAACATTACACATAATATATTGACACCTGATGTGTGAATGCTACCGTGTCATGACAGGGTATGGCGCCCTAATGTAATAGATATTACGTTATTGTTTTATTAATATATCCATAAGATGATACCTCTAAAAAATGAATGCAACCTTTTTGATTCTCAAATCATCGTCATCAAGCATAAAGGTTTACACATAAACATTACAAAGATAAATCAATTTTACTTCCAAATATTGTATTACTTTACGAATTACGAGTATAATATTATAGTGCAGGTACCTAAAGTTTTTTTATGTGATTTATTAATGTTTTGATGGAGATTCTTTGAGTCGGGAAAGGACATAGGACTTTTCATGCCGAAAAAATATACGGAGTTGCAGGCATCAACAAGTGTTCAAATAAACGAATTATAAAGCGCAAAATTAAATACAGCTCAAGCTTTCGAAATTACCACCTTTAGAAATAAAAACAAACCTTCAAAACGTATAGAGATTTATTGTATCGTATTTATTACCGCCGAGAGCAAGTATCAAGATCATTTGTAATGATTTGCTGAATGCTGATGCAATAGGAGTTCTTATATGAGGCTATAACTGCAGACGAAAACTGAGGCCAGGATTATAGTACAGTAATTTGGTGCTCAAAAAGCGGGTTACCTGGAAAGTTTTCCGGGAGTTTTGAAAATTGGTAATTTTAAAGATTTCGAGGTGCTCTTTTAGAATTTTCACTTTGCCACCTCGTATCTTTGACGCTCGTGCCGCCATATTGGAAAAATGGCGCTCAAATACAGTTTTTTGAGAATAACTCCGTTCCAACTCACTTTACGATAAAAACAGTTAGTAATAAATTAAACTAAAGAAAATTTCCTACACTTTATTTTTACAGGAAAAATGTACGATTTCCGTGCGTTAGCCAAATTTCTTCACATTTTAGTTGCGGGTAATAATGGTATCATTCAGCTATAAATAAATTCTTTATTGAGTGCTACTATTATCTCACATTCGGCTTAAGGCCGTCCCCCGAGTAAACGACCTTGGCCATACATTTGCCGCGATGCCGAGATCACGCCAAAACCCTATTATTTTTACTTATCTTAGTTCAAAATTGTCCTAAAAATTTAAAACGGGGAATATGTAGTTTATATATAATATTGTCGATCTATTGGCGTGAGTTTCAAATAAAAGTAACTTGTAAATCCCAAGGAGATGCTGAATGTATGCTTGAATTTTGATAAATTGGCATTACTTTGGAAGCTGATATCTTGAGTATAATAAACAAAAATAGAATATTTAAAAAGGGGAAAGGAATGTTGATATACTGAAGATTATAAATAATAATAATAATAATATCTATGGACGCTTCACACCACGTCAGTCTGACCCCGTGCTAAGTACCCGAAGGGCTTGTGTTACGGGTACCAGACAACGGAATTAAATTTAATACTTTTTATACTATACATACATTTAAGATTTTTATTATATGATAGGTACACATATTTAATATACATCCATGATCCAGGAACTTTATAAACTTTTTGTTCCGTCGGCGGGACTCGAACCCGCGACCTCCGGCTTGAGCTCAACGCGCTCACCACTGAGCCACGGAGGTCGTCAATTATTGCTGTATTTTTATCACAACTTTATAGCATTCAGATTATGAGTTTATAGGGCTTTAAATACGGTCAATTACGGTACGGTATTTCCGGAGGGAACGCTACGAGTTTTGTTTAAGGTTTTATAAAGGTTAAATTTGTAATATTTAACATAGTAGCTACAGAACTAATAATGAGCTAATTTTATTTAGGGCCTAAATCACCACTTCCTGATAAGGTGCCGGATAGGCTTATTTGACAGATTCTTCATACTCTATCTGTCAAGTTAAGTGGTGGATAGCCTTATCAGGAAGTGGTGAAACAGGCCCTAAGTTTCCTCATTGCTGCTTGCTAATAAATGGATTTTGTGATTTTCTGTTTTAATATCTTTAGTTTTTGATCAATAATTTACTAAACGAATATCTTTATAATAAGTCATTATTTAACTGTGCCTAAACATAATTTAAAAACTTTGCAATAGTGTAAAATCAAAAACAATTTAATAAAATTTTAACGCGCTGTCTATAATATGGTGCCTTCTAAGAAGTGTTATAAAAATACGATAAATTAACATAATATTTTAATTATACCACCAGACATCAGTCTGTGCTTCAAAAATATTTCAACGCGGTGTCTATAATATGGTGCCTTCCTTAGAAGTTTATATAGTTTCCTTTATCGTATTTTTTATAACACTTCTTAAAGTGTTATAAAAAATACGATAAATTAACATAATATTTTAATGATACTACCAGACATCAGTCTATGCTTCAAAAAGATTTCAACGCGCTGTCTTTAATAATATGGTGCCTTCTAAGAAATGTTATAATATTGTCTTATGTTATTCATTAGTTCTTAACTGGGTAATTGCTATTCCTGCTTTATCTAGATATATGATACATGTTTCTAATTGTACGGACACGGCTGAAGAAGTCTTTTGTATACTTAAGCATTTTTTCCTATAGCAGCGAATTTTAAAAGACCGAAGTAATGTAGATGACGCCCGCAACTCCATTGCGCCCAAAATTCGTTTTTGTAACGTTTCTGGAATATAAGAAATCCTTTGTCCTCTCCTGTGACCCTAGCATGGCCACAATAGAAATGCGAAAGTATCGAAAACCTGTCGAGATAAACTGAAGGTGCCATTCCGATCTTTACCGCGGCTAATGTTTGTAGTACCAGCAACCCTAGCATGCTGTGGCCAAATTTCATCAAAATTGGTTCAGCGGTTTAAGCGTGAAGAGGTAACAGACAGACAGACACACTTTCGCATTTATAATATTAGTATGGATGTATGTTTAATTTTCGGATAGGTTACAGAATAGAAACAGGAAAAAACTAAAGTATATATAATAATATAATTGTATGTTTTCAACCATATAAATTTACCACGGATGCCCACTGCGGGCTAATTAGCTAACCTCTAACCTTTCCCATTTCCCAGAGCAGAGCAACACTGTACTAATACTGTACCAACACTGTCCTATTACTGTACACGGCTAATGACGTTGCGACAACGTTGCTCGTCAGGTTAACACGTTGCGTGCTACTGATTCTATTGGTAACTGCTCTTTTACATATTGCACGAAAATGTGAAAAAAGAGATTTTTGTTATCCAAAAGATATTCGTCTTTGAAATAACAGAAATCGACCAAGGGCGAGTCGGACTAGCACACGATGTCGGGACGTCTACGGAAACCTAAAAATGAATAATTTTCAATGTTTTATTTATTGTTGTTACTATTTTGTCTGTATCAAACCTTCTTATCAAACCTTCAAGAAAAGAGCGTATTCCCTCTTAAAAGGCCGGCAACGCACCTGCAGCTCTTCTGATGTTGCGAGTGTCCATGGGCGACGGTAGTTGCTTACCATCAGGTGACCCATTTGCTCGTTTGCCCCCTTATTTAATAAAAAAAAATCAACTATCAACACACAATAATTTGTTGATAGTTTTTCATAATATTATGAATTTTATGAGAATCAACATTCAATCAACAATTAATTTTAACAGGTGATATAGGTAATTATAGTATCTAATGCAAGATTTAGTTTCTCACACCTCCTACACTTTCATAGTATAAGCATATACAGTAGACTATAATATACTGGACCCGTCGCGCTCACACACATAATGATTTCAAAATAAGAACTTTAATGTACGCGATCTATCGCGCGTCTTATCTTAATAGTAGTGTCTCTAGTTTTGCTTGAGGAGGGAATGTAGAATAATTCGTAGTTTTAATAAGTATACCTTCCTTCTAATCCTAATGTCGTTCCAGGTATCATGTTGTCACCCGCATGCGGACCAGATCCGCGCACGGGTGAACACGTATGACAGGATTATTGCCTAAAACTTCCCCCTGTTTTCAAGTACACAGTTTAGTTACTGTATGTATCTGTACTGTAAAACTTGCTTGGGAAAGGTTATCGTAAGTTCCAAACCACGCCCCTTTGACGCTTTAGGCTAAAGCTACATGGTAAATGAATCGATAACACTAATAAGTACCTAGTTAACCTGTAACCTTACTCATTATGTTACGCCCATAAATATTATCAAATAAAAATACTGTCTGTCTGCAGGTAACCATACATACTACACGCGAAGGTGTGTGTGTGTATTTATTATTTTCTGTGTGTGTGTCTTTTCTTGTATAAAGCGTTAAAAAGATTTGGCTGAAACCTTCTTCCTAATTTAGCTCTGTGAATTTTCAATTTTTGTTGACATTCTTCTTTCCTAAAAGTTTTTTCTTTCTTTTATGATTCTTTATTTAAATACGCCTACAGTGCTTTGGCGTTAGGAAAATTGCATAAATTATGTATTTAAAAAAAATATTTTTACATTCATGAATATATACAAGATGTTTGTGTAAACACCGTTGTCCTTGAAACCATTGAATGAGGCCGTCAAAATGAGCAACTTTTTCTATGAGAACAATTATGCTGGGAATTAAAAAAAATATGTCTTCATACCCATACAAATTGCCGATCCGGGCATCCGTAAGAGTATGAAGACGCCATTTTTTGAGTTACCAGCATTGTTCTCATAGAAAAAGTTGTCCATTTTGCCAAATAAATAAAACACACTGTATTATTTGACAACTAGCGCAAAAAATGTTTTACTGTGTAGGAACTATATTATGTACTCATTAATGATTAAATTATCCTATATTCCGGGACCTTCATGCCAAATTTCATCCAAATCGGATCATTAATTTAAACGTTGATCCGTCTTGACACCTTCAGACTTCATGCAGTAATATAAAAAGCTCCCATACCAATCTAGGTGACCTAGACTAGAAATATAGATTCGAAATTGTACACTAAACAGTTACATCATCGATGGCCCGTCTTGTACCCGCCACACACGCAACGATAGAACTGCACAGTTTGTGAACGGTCAGATGCGATCCGATTTTCTCATTTACACATTAAGTAAGCTATGTAGGGTATAACGTCCTTGTCTGATAAGTTATAAAAGTTGATTGACTAACGGACAGAATGCAGAGTATTATTTATATACTTAGAGAATATTTAGGGATTGCAACCCGGATACTTCGAAATCCGAAAAATCCGGATAATCCGGTTTTTTTGGGCCTTTGAAAAATCCGGATTTTTATTTTTCAAAGACCTCCAGAGCCTATGCTCTGGAGGTCTTTTTTTTCTATCGCTATCTTTTCTTATGCCTTTTTTTTTGTTAAGGGGGGAAAATTAATAGGTCTAGATACATACTCAGTCAATATCCAGCCTAGATGTATGCGGACAACGTGACCAGCCCAATGCCACTTTAGCTTGGCTGTCTTGATTCCTACGTCTCTGATTCTAGTTTAGGAGCATTGTGTTTTTTTTTTTTTTGTTTTGTTGAGATTTGAGCTCTATTGCTCTTTGATAGACCCTGAATTGGAAGTTTTGTAAATCGTAAATCGGTCAATGATATAGTTTGCGCATCGCTGGTTATGACGAGCCAAATACACATATCAACGATTCTGTGCTTCAGGGAGATTGATAAGTCACCATTCTTCATGGACCAGTTTTTCTGCCTTTCTGTTGCCATAAGAAGCTATAGGTCTGCGAGTATCTGATGGCAAATTTGTATGGCAGATTTTCAAAAAAGATTCGTGATTATTGGATTAATTTTTATATTTACACGTTTCACACAGAATCAGCCGCTATAAGGAAAAAAAAGGATCAAAGAATGATGGGTCAAATTGGCCGGTATATCCAATAAAAACCACTTGCCTATGAAATGAAACCTTATATCATAAGCTTCAATTTTTATTATGGACAGAACACGGTAAACTACCGGAGAAAAAAGATATCACACTTGACATCATAGGACTGCCTATGGACTTAAACCATTTCAGTACGAACGCTATTCTCAAAAATGTCTTCGCTGACGTCATAGACCGTACTCATAGACCCGTAGACCGTCAATAACAAGGGAGGGATGCTTTAGTTCATCATTATTGTACGTGTTTGACAGGGCGGCGCACAATCGGTGCGTGTGTCCATATTATTTCAATAATAATATGGTGTTTAGACGTTGGTCGCCACGATGTATTTATTCCCCCAGCACTATATTAATTGTAAGACACTATATTAATTTTATACGTGGGAGAGCCATGCTTTGGCACGAATGGGCCGGCTCGACCGGAGAAATACCACGTTCTCATAGAAAAACGGCGTGAAACAGCGCTTGCGCTGTGTTGAGTGAGTTTAACGGAGGCCCAATCCCCCACCCTATTCCCTTCCCTACCCTTCCCTATTCCCTTCCCTTCCCATCCCTACCCTCCCCTATTAGCCTATTCCCTCTTAAAAGGCCGGCATCGCACATACAGCTCTTCTGATGCTGCGAGTGCCATGGGCAACGGAAGTTGTTTTCCATCAGGAGACCCGTTTGCTCGTTTGCCCCCTTATTTCATAAAAAAAGACATCATTTTTGACGATGAATTTGTATAGACTATGGAAGTTGTAACTGTAGTAAATGATTATTAAAAAATAAAAGTGTTTATTTTGGTAGTATCACTCTAAGGTTAATTACCTAAGTGATAAGCTGATTAAAATATAGCATAGGATGTCTTTTTTCCATTGTAGATTTGATTTTTACAAAAAAGTAGGAGCCAAAAATATAACTTTCAATGTTCCAGACTGTACATTGCCGGTCCATTCATAACATAAACTGTTTCATTTCAGTAACTTTAGGTTATAAGCAATAGGCTAACAGACATTAGAACTTTATTGGCTATGCCGGCCAGGGTCCATACAAAAGTGCCCATCCTTCTTTTGCCATCATCCTGGTAGACCTAAAATAATTGGCCCAAGTACAGGTACTCGTTGTCATAGTGAATTCCTTGCTCGTCTTCCTCGACCCCACGTCTCGTGTAGATCATTGTTTGTGTCTTTGACCTATTTTTTGTAAGCTTCACCTCTAGAGGTGAAGATTGCAGATCTTGGAGCATAATTTGATGATGTGCGGCTGACGGATGTAGCCGCAAAAATTACGAAGTCGTCGATAAAGCGGAGTTTGCTTAGGATTTTCTTGTTAACTAAAAATTCACATTTTAAAATAGTTCGAAAATCATAGTGTTTTTAAGGTCATTATTAATATTTAAAGTACGCTGATACTGTTATTTTAATCTCTTCTTTTTTCACCTTGACAAAATATTTTTTTCACATTGTGAAAATCGGTAATTTAAGAAAAATGATAACTTTTAAGATGTTTTATTTTGCAATTTTAAAATGAATGTTAAATAAAGAAATAATAAGAAAATTTCTCACATTTAAGCTGTTATTCAAAAATTGTCAAAAAATTACAAAAAAATCCGGATTATCCGGATAATCCGGATTTGAGGACGAAAAAATCCGCAAATCCGGATTTTATTCAAAATCCGTTTTTTGCAATCCCTAAGAATATTATTATGATATAAAGAGAAAATGATTATATTTTGTATGCTTGAACCCATTGACGTTACTCTTTAACCTATTATAATAGTATGGGAGCCCAAGAGGGGATATAGGTATTATAGGCTTTCCACATGTGTCTAGTCATCATGGTATAAAAATCAGATTTCTCGCATGGTGGGTTTAACAAAAAGTTATTTTCAAGTATTGAAATGTCATCGCATCTGTCGGATTAAGATAGGAGATGTTTAGTATACCCCCAAATAAGCTTACACGCACTCTGGGCTACTATTAAAACAGATCTTGATTTCTTATAAAAAGAAAGTATATATTAAATTTAAATTAATTCTTGTATCGTGCTGTTTTTAAGTCGTGTTGCTTATCTGTATAAAATGTAACTGCGTTCGAACTGAACACTTCTATCGTTGTTGCGTATAGCAGGTCTAAATCAATGTGTGTTTATAGAGATAGTATAGTATTTTTTGTGCGCCATCGCAAGGCTTCTTTCGTTTTCGTAACCTTTATCACGATTTACTCTTAGATGTAATTGCAATTAATTTTACATAAAATATATCACAGGCAATGGGGATCAGTGGAATAAGCCAAATTATTATAATTTAAGTATAACAAGTTGCGCTCGGGGAGTGCTGATAGAAGTAAAAACGAAATAGCCGGATTCTACGAATTTTCATCAGGTCACGTGTTCTTACGCGAGTTTAAAGGGCGTCCCACGCGGTGAAGATAATTTAAAATATATATTATTTTAGAATATCGCTCACCATAGAAATCCTATGAACCATTATTACACACGACGAAGTTAATCACGACCTCTGTGGCTCAATGGGTAGAGTGTGTGGCAGATCAAGCCGGGGGTCGCGGGTTCGAATCCCGCCGACGGAACAAAAAGTTTTCAAAAGTTATTGGGTCATGGATGTATATTAAATATGTGTATTGTGTAATATATAGTAAAAATTTTAAATATATGTATAGTATAAAAGTATTAAATATAATATTTCCGTTGTCTGGTACCTGTAACACAAGTCCATCAGGTACTTACCACGGGGCCGGACTGACGTGGTGTGAAGCGTCCATAGATATTATTATTATATTAATTTATATCGATACCGAGCAAAACGCAAATATATGGAAATAATTATATATTTCGTGTCTTCATAATAAAATATTACGCAGACTAGTAATAGAAATGAAAATATTTTTTGTAATATCGTATCTTAGCCGTGAACGATAGCCTAAGATACTAAAACAATATTATTATAGTATCTTCACCGTGTGTGACGCGCTTATATTTTTTACATTATATCCTAAACTAGCGACCCGCCCCGGCATAGCACGGATATAAAAATATATATAGCCATGACTGAAAACTGTATTTCAATTAACAAAAAATTGAACCCGACTTCCAAGGAAAAAACAATATTCTTAAAATGGCCTAAAAAGTATGAAATAATTCTTATTCTTCATTAGTGCCTTTTTCAAAATTCGACTAAATCTCAACGAATTCTGTACTCAATTTTCATTCGTTTGAAGTCGGTACCAGCCCAGAACTGTGATACTTGACATAGAACTTAGCCAGTACCGACTTCAAAAGAATGAAAATTGAGTACAGAATTCATTGAGATTTAGTCGAATTTTGAAAAAGGCACTAATGAAGAATAAGATTTATTTCATACTTTTAAGTCATTTTAAGAATATTGTTTTTTCCTTGGAAGTCGGGTTCAATTTTTTGTTAAAAATAATAATTTCACTCTTTTTAGTTATATATGGTTATATACAAGATAAGGCTTTATGCGTAGATAACCACTACGAATACTAAGTATCCTTATTATGTTACTGTAAGTGAAATTGTGGTAAATGCTTGCAGTTATCTAAGCGATGCTGCAATTTCCAAACTTTTATCTTTAAAGGTTCATGAGTTCTGTTCAGTGCCTTTGGACTAAGAGGTACCTTCGTATGAAATTTCTTTTATTCGTAACATATGTGTAAGTTACTAGAAACAACATTTTAACCACTATGAGTGTTTTGATAAATATCAAGGATTTCCCTCGATTTCTCATAGATCCCATCATCAGTTCACGACTTTCATAATTGTTATACAAAAGTAAGATTATATCCTATACAAAAACACGATAATGTTGAAAATCGGTCCACAAACAGCGCTTTTGCTTTCAGTTGTTTAAACAACGCCGAAATCCCTGAACCTGTATCTATAAGGATTCAAAAGTTCTGTACGGTACCTTTGGATCCAGGGTATAACCTGGTGCAAAGTCTTACTTTTTGGTAGCATTTACCTCGAATGCTTCAGAAAAAATCGAAATCACATTTCAAGGAGTCCCCTCGATTCCTCATGGATCCCATCATCTGATCACCACTTTTGTGAACATGGTACCAAATTCGGATTCAACCCTGTATAACAACAAAAGAATCATGAAAATCGGTCCACAAACGGCGAAGTTATGGTTGAACATACAAAAAAAATATATATACAGACGAACATATAACCTCCTCCTTTTTTGGAGTCGGTTAAAAAGATAAAACCGACTTCAAAATTGTACTTATTTGAGAATTAAAACTCCCTATCTCCAAAACTACTGAACCGATTTTGATGAAACTTGCACTATTCCCTAAGTTGAACAATACCTAGTACAACAAAAAAAGAATTACTGAAATCGGAATGGTAGTTCCAGAGATATGCGAACATAAACATAAAAATATACATACATATATACTTACATACATACATACATACTTACATACATACTAACATACATACATACATACACTTTTGAAATTTGGCACATTTGTTCAGACGCTGATATAGACTAACATATTCGAAAATTGGTCAGTTCTGGAAATATTACATACATACGCGTCGAATTGATAACCTCCTTTTTTTGAAGTCGGTTAAAAAATGATTAAAATCAATAGCCTATGATCCTTCACGTGGTCTATAACATAAAAATTGCTCCAGTACCTAGATCGCGACATAAGCCCTTTCAAATAATTTCCCCCGTTTTTTCCACATTCTCCTATTAGTCTTAGCGTGATAAAATATAGGCTATAGCCTTCCTCAGTAAATAGGCTATCTAACACTGAAAGAATTTTTCAAATCGGATCTGTAGTTCCTGAGATTAACGCGCGCAAGTTAGCCCTTTCAAATAATTTTCCCTTTTTTTCCACATTTTCCTCTATTTCTTCGCTCCCTTCCGCGATAAATTGGCTATCTGACACTGAAATAATCATCAAAATCCGTTGCGTAGTTTTAAAGATTAAAGGGAACAAAGGGACATTAGGGAAAAAAAGCGACTTTGCTTTATACTATGTACCTATATAGAAAAAGTACATAGCGCTACTAAAAAGGAAAAATTATGACGTTGATGATCAATAGTAGCCTAAGTTGCTAATTACAACATTTTGTTAATGAATTTATTCATGAATATTATTTACCTAGGACATCAGTGATCATCTGCGTTCATATTATGTGCATAGATCCTCCACAATATAGATGAAGTATCTTCATTCTAGATCGCCTGTACCAAGCGCACACACATAGAGTGATTTTAAACAACTTTGACAGAACAGTGCAGTATCACGCCAAATAAAACTCATCTTTGTGTTCGAAGTTACATGGTTCCATTGCGATCAGACATAGATCTAGCTGATAGATACCGCGGTGTGTATGTACTTCGCGTGCCATATGACGTTCCCAAACGACGAGCAGTGCTCGTCTTTCGAAAGTCTGTTCTTGAATCTGCTATCGGAATCGGATGTCAATTGGAATTTTAAAAATGCCTAAATGCCTAAAAGTGCCTTATTGAGCTATAGAAATTAAAATAGAAACGTTGGCCTAGATAATGGATACGTTTTTTATCATCGGTACGTCACAGTAGGTAGGAAAAAAGTTTGTATGAAAACGCTCGTTTTCATACAAATGGAGCGACATGCGGTATCTATCTTGATCTATGTCTGTGATTGCGATACTTAAATTATTTCGTTAAGTTACTATTCGCTATTTGACGACACATTAATAATTAGCCAGCAGTGTACACTCTTAAAGGTATATTTCACCAGGATACCATGGGGGCGTAGCCAGTCGTCGTCAAAAAAAGAGATAGAGCGAAATCAAGCAGACACGGTAAGTAATTCTAAGAGCTGTAATATTTACCAATTGTTCCTGTAAAACGTAGCCATACATAAAGATTTCAAGGTCACTACCGACTTAGACTACTGTATACATCTGTATTGTGGTTCATTTAAGAATTTGCATCGACCTATTTAGCTAATTCGTGCGAGCATCCGCATGATAGATTATAGGTTTGGGTCAGGCATTCACAACGATTACCGCATACGATATTCAACCTTATTTATAGTCAACTAAAGTTGAATTTAAGTAAGCACGTCACAGTAGCCTCTGCCTACTGCAACACAGCCTGATTTCACGACTTGTCAAAGAATAACGTGCGCTCCTACGTGAAATTATCAAACAGTTTTTGTAATGGCAAAGCATTTAAGTAATAACTATGCTTATGTGTCTGTCTGTCTATTTTTTTCACGCCTAAACATCTGAACCGATTTTGCTGGAATTTGGTATGGAGATAATATTTTGAGTCCCGGGAAAGGACATAGGAGAGTTTTTATTTCGCAAAAATGTACAGTTTTTGTGCGATAAACTAATTTTGGTGCAACAGAATTTCGGGCGTCACCATTGACTTAGTAGGTAGTTTTAAATATATTTATGCAATAAATTAAGTTTTAGCTCGAAATATAATATATTATCTTTCCGTAGTATTTAATGTATTTTCAAAGTAAATTTTATTTTGATCTGTTTAGTGCTTCGGAAAGTTGGAACAAACAGACTCTAGACTCGAGATCTATCACATGGGCGAGGCCGCCAATTTTTGCTGATTTTGCAATTATTTTTCTCCGCCCTTTGTATTTTAAAAAGTATTGTGTTTATCTTATGTTCGAAAACTGATTCTAACGAAGAGAACAAAGTACTCAAGCATGCATTAGAATTATTTGAGTTCCAATAATAGTCTAAAAATATATTTACAATTAAACATAAAAAAGGTAAGAAAATAGCTTAAAATCTACAATCCGCCGTGGAAGAGGTGCACTTTAACTGTCGCTGTAGCAGTAAGTATGACAGATTTGAAGATAATATTGATATGTTATGAATACTTAAATAAATGGCTATTATCTCATCTAATTCTAATAGTATTTTAAGATAACTTTCTTCACAAACTTCTTCAAATCAAATGAATCGTTCGAAACATCAATTCTACCCCACATTTTAAACGTCATCAATAATACCGATTTATTGTTATCGTTGGGTGTTAGGGAAGGTAAAATCGGGAAGTGGCAACGCTGAGTTTTTACGTATTCTATGGAAAATCTCGTAATATTCGCCATTTCTCGACAGTTCACATTTGAACCTCAGTCGGGCTGTGTACACAGTTTTTTTAAAGGAAGTTTTTTTGTAACACAAATGTAAGTATTACTGTTTCACATAAAACGATCAATGCATCATGTGAGTAGTCAAAAGGGCCATGTTTGGGGCTATAATACAAGCCGCATTGTGTATTATTTACAGAGATAAGTTTGATTTTCTCTACGCTATGATAGCCTCTACGCTATCATTTTGTTGCTCCAACATATTCCCTACAATTTAGGTGCTCCAACGTCACAAGCAGCGTAGATTTTCTTTCTCTCGCAAAATTTTTCTGCGTCATATCAGTAAAAATTGGCGGCCTCACCGTTATAGTTTCAGTGTGCAATAATAATTATAATATACTTTAAATACCTAATTCTTGTTTGATATTCTTCAGTTAACTATTTTACACTCTGGATATCTGTATGTATGGACTGATGTTTAGTCAGTTTGTAATTTCCTACAATAAACGAACTTAATATTATTTGTACAATAAATATGCAAGTAAAGTCGCATATAAATCTAGTATTTGATAATGGCTGAACAAACGGTAACTCACGACCGCACTGCAGTTAATATAATTGATTCCTTTAAGATTTAGATTCCAGATAGTCTTAGCTTATTTAGATTTTGAACAAACATCAGGTTTTATAGAAATTTTGTTTGCTTGATTTTGATAAAATAATTATAGCTATCATTTGGAGTGCGTAGAGTGGAGCATTTCCAACTGCTTGTACCTATATAGTCAGCTTTTCCCTTTCACCCCAAAAATGCTTAACATAATATTTTTGTAGAAATGAAACTATTTAGATTGAAAATACAACACGGTTTTATTAAAGAAAAACTAATTATTACAATTATTATGCAAAGATAACATGGCTGAACGTTTGACGGAACACACAAGAGAGAGCGGCAAAAAAGCGCCACCAACGGAGAACGGGGAAAACATTTTATATTTTTTAAATAAACAAGTAAAAGACTAACGAGTATGTCTACATTCTTCCAACATCCTCCCTTAGGCATACTCCCATCATAGACGAGCAGAATTGTAGCTTGAGTTGCGACGTGGCCTTGGTAAGTACATCAGCCACCATCAAGTCAGTCTGCACATACTTCACTTCAATTGACCCTCCGAGTATCTTGTCACGAACAAAATGATGTCGGACATCAATGTGTTTTGTTCTGGAACGGTAACCTTCAGTGCCTGAAAGTTTAATTGAGCTTTGATTATCGCTATAAATTGTTAAAGATTTATTTTTCAGTTGTGGCCAAATATCTTCTTGAAAATGTTTAAGCCACAAAGCTTCTTGTACACACGCCGATAGAGACATGTACTCTGCCTCCGTTGTGGACAGAGCAACAGTAGGTTGACGTCTCGAGTTCCAGCTGATTGATCCTCCCTGGAACAAGAATATGTAGCCAGTACATGAGCGCCTGTCATCTTCAGAACTCGCCCAATCGGCGTCGCAATAGCCATGAGTCATAACTTCTTCAGGATTTTGCTTATAGGAAAGTCTGTAATCTTGTGTACCTTTTAGGTACCTCATGACTCTCTTCAGTGCCAACCAGTGCTGCATTTCAGGTTTGCTGTTGTATTTACTTAACATATTGATAACAAAGCTAATATCTGGCCTTGTAACTTGTGAAATGTACAATAAGCACCCTATTACTTCTTGGTAAGGAATATCTTGCAAAATTTTACTTTCATCGGTACTTCCTTGTAATTTTGAATTCATATCTATGGGTGTTTTCACTGGCTTGCATTCTGACATACCAAATTTATTCAGTACTTCTTGTATATAAAGTCTTTGATCTAAATAAACTATTCCCTTTTCTCTGTCTCTTTCAACATGTATTCCAATACAGTAACATAGTTCTCCTAGATCCTTCATTTTAAATTTTTTACAGAGTTCATTTCTGACATACTCACTCGACTGGTGCTTGTTTGTAAACATAATTAAATCGTCAACATATGTAGCAATAAACAATATGTTGTTCTTGTCAACAATTTTATGATAAATGCAAGGATCTAAGTTTGATTGCTTTAGACCCAAACTTTTCAATGTAGAATCTAATTTTCTGTTCCACTGGCGACTTGCCTGCTTGAGGCCATATAATGATTTTTTTAGTAAACATACCTTCTCTCCATCCTCAAAAAGTGGAGGTTGTAACATATATATTTCCTCCTCGATGTCGCCTTGCAAGAAGGCAGAAATGGCATCCATTTGAATAATATCCAAATCCATTTTTGCAGCAAGAGCAAACAAATATCGTAAAGATGAAAATCTTACCACAGGTGAGTAAACTTCATTGTAATCTATGCCCTTTTTTTGAGAACATCCTTTTATAACCAATCGAGCTTTATACTTTGTAATAACACCTTTTCATTTACTTTGGTTTTAAAAACCCACTTGCAGGGTATAGCACGCTTACCAGGTGGTAAATGGGTCAGCTCCCATGTATTATTATCTATCAATGATTTATACTCCTCGTTCATAGCATCTCTCCATTGCTGAGCTTCAGCACTGGACAAGGCTTCTTCCACAGTTTGAGGATCTGTAAGCTGTGTAAAACACAAAAAATTATTATTATTTTGAAATTTGTCTCTCTGACGGGGCCTCAGTGTAATATTTCTGGAGAAATCCTCATCAATATCTAGAACATTGCTAGTACTCGGGCAATAAGTCTCGTCTTTCAAAATACAACTGTCAAATGAGGTGTCTGAGCTCGTAGGAGACAAAGCGACATTTTGTGATTGATTTGTCAAATCATTATCAGTCTGCATGCTTTCCTCCCTCTCCTGGTCCAAATTACCTTCGCTCGAGGTATCACTTTTGGTACTGAGTGGTATACTAATAAGCTGAGGCGATGGTACAAATTCCGAGGACTCTATTTCTATTTTCTCCGATGTTTTCAGATTTTCAATAAAAATGACATCTCTACTGATTACAGTTTGCTTAGTTTCTGGATCATGTAGCCGGTATCCTTTTGTGTTTTCACAGTAACCCAGGAAAATAAGTTCTTGTGACTTTCTATCCCATTTCAAACGGTTTTGTTTCGGTATGTGTACCATGGCCTTTGACCCAAATATTTTTAAATGTGATAGATTAGGCTTCTTACCATTCCACTTTTCATATGGTGTTGCTCCATCAAGGACTCTTGTCGGTGAGCGGTTAACTATGTAGGCTGCAGTTGCCACAGCTTCAGCCCAATATTTCTTACCCAAATTTGCATCAAACAGCATAGCTTTGGCTCGCTCCACCAGTATCCTGTTTCTCCGCTCCGCCAGACCATTCTGCTCCGGAGTATAAGGCGTGGACGTTTGATGCTTGATGCCAGAATCGATTTCATTTTCAACTTCATTTTTAAATTTTTCAAACAATGACTTTATATCCAACTTGCTCTTTAAGAAATATACATAAATTTTTCGGGAGAAATCATCTACAAAGGTTATAAAGTATTTTGCTCCACCTGCAGATGGGGTCTCCATAGGACCACAGAGATCGGAATGTATTATTTCTAACAAGCCCTTAGCTCTTGAGCCGGAGTGTGGAAATGGTAGTCTGCTCTGTTTCCCTTCGCAGCATGGTACACATACAGTTATATCACTGCCTTTTGTTATTTTAACACCTTCAGTACAATTTTATAATTTTCTAACATCTAACAAATTTAAATGAGCCATTCTCCTATGCCATGTACTAATATCAGCCTTACTCTCATGGGGAAAAGCTGCACATGCTTTGCCAGTGACTGTGTTTAGTTTATACATATTATTAGTAAGCCTGGCCGTTGCAACAAGATCTTTCTTTGCATTATATATGTGACAGCCTGTTTTTGTAAATTGTACATTACAACCATTTTTGGTCAACTGACTGACCGATAATAGATTTGCGCTGAGGTCTGGAATAAGTAAAACATTTCTCACCTGAATATCATGTTCAGTGTTGTTTGTAACAGTTCGGATGTTTACATTACCTATCTGTTGCACAGAGACTGATTGATTGTTGGCCACCGTTATCTTTTGGATCGGAGGAGGTTGCAAATCATGCATCCAATCAGCACGCCTCGTCATATGCATAGTTGCGCCGGAATCTATGTACCAATCATCTTGATTCAATGTGCTGTAAGCTGAAAAAATGGCTGAAAAAACATTATTATTGCTTGTAATTTTCTTCGCAGTACATTGGGTCTTAATATGCCCATATCTGTTGCAATTAAAGCAACGGGGTCCTTTCCCTTTAGGCTTAGGCTGGCTAATTAAATTGTTCCTATTGTACTTGTGTTTTGCTTGAAAAACTGAAGACTCTGAAACTTGTACTTCTTGTAGTAGTTTTGTCTTAATGAAGTCGGATGATACTTTTATTCCGGAACTCTCAATTCCCATGATCATTGGTTTATAACTGTCCGGTAAACCTGCTAGCATTAGAGTTCCTAACCACTCATCCTCTACTTTGAAATTAATGTTCCTCAACTTGTGTGCCGTACTCATGATTCTGTTCACATAGTCTTCAACATTAGTACAACTATCTAGGGAGGTATTGATTAGATCTCTCAGTAAACCGACTTTCCTTGACAGGCCGGAGTCCTCAAAAACTTTCTGTAGTCGTTTCCATACCTCACGAGCCGTCTCGGCACCTTCAATGTGAACATAGTTTATAGGTTCGACTAACAAGATAATTTTCGACTTTGCCTTGACATCTTTCTTGGGATCTACTGAATCAGAACTCGGATCAACGCATTCCCATAGCTCTTCATGCTCCAAATAAGTCCGTACGGCAAATTTCCACGTATTGTAATTGTCTCTTCCCGACAATTTTTCAATTTGTAGGTTATTCGAAGCCATGACGGTGCACGTGTTCGAAATTATTTTTCTCCGTAACAAAGATTGTTGCTTTCACTAAATAGGAAATGGGACGGCCCATAACCTGTAGAAATGAAACTATTTAGATTGAAAATACAACACGGTTTTATTAAAGAAAAACTAATTATTACAATTATTATGCAAAGATAACATGGCTGAACGTTTGACGGAACACACAAGAGAGAGCGGCAAAAAAGCGCCACCAACGGAGAACGGGGAAAACATTTTATATTTTTTAAATAAACAAGTAAAAGACTAACGAGTATGTCTACATTCTTCCAACAATTTTGATGAAATTTAAAACGAACTTAAAACACGGCAATTTTTAGACTATCCATACTAATATTATAAATCCGAAAGTGTGTCTGTCTGTCTGCTACCTCTTCACGCCCAAACCGCCGAACCGATTTTGCTGAAATTCGGTATGGAGATACTTTGAGTCCCGGGAAAGGACATAATACTTGCGGGCGTCATCTAGTACTATTTAGTATACTTATAAAAATATTTGTTTTTATGTGTCAATTTCCGTGCAGTTAGTATAGGTGGATTCTGTCATGTCTCAAGTGAGTGCTAGCTTATTTATAAATAGCTCACTAGCTTTATAATAGGGCTCACTTGGCCGCGATAGACACACTTTATGGTGACATTGTTAAATGTTTGCAAGAGGCAGCTGTTGACAGCTATGTTGGTCGCGATGGTGGTGGTACTCGTCACCGTGATCGTCCTATTGTCGGATGGAACAAATATGTTAGTGATGCTCATAAGGAGGCCAGGCAAAAATTTTTGACCTGGATATGGTATGGTAGACCTAGTAGTGGTAGGATTTTTAATGAGATGCATCAGTCGAGAAAAATATTTAAAAATAAATTAAAATACTGTCAAAATAATCAAGAATTAATAAAAATGAACATTTTGGCTTCTAAACATAAAAATAAATATTTTAACGGTTTTTGGAAGGAAACAACAAAATTAAACACAAAACCCAGTATCCCGACGAGTGTAGACGGCATCAGTGACTCGAAAGATATTGCGAACATGTTCCGATGTCACTTCCAGGTGGAGTCTCCGCTAAATAGTGAACATGACAAGTTAGGGGGTGCCGAGGCCATAGTGTCGAAAGTGCCTGAGCGAGTTACAGCGAGACACGTTGCTCTCATTTTAAAAAGCATGACCCGAGGAAAGTCACCTGGACACGATGGTCTCAGCTTAGAACATTTTCAATACGCGGGACCACATCTTCCAAGACTATTGGGATTGCTATTTACTCTATGTATAAGGCTGCCTGCCAAATGAGCTGATGAAGACGGTGGTAGTTCCTATAATAAAAAACAAGACAGGAGATAGCTCCGATAAGTGTAACTACCGCCCGATATCTTTAGCTACAACCATATCGAAGATACTTGATAGCTTGCTTGAGAGACAACATAAGAAATATATAACTTTAAACGACGCACAGTTCGGCTTTAGACCAGGACTCTCAACAGAATGTGCCATTATGTCTCTCAAGCAGACTGTCAAGTACTACACAGATAGGAGCACGCCTGTGTATGCAGCTTTTCTGGGCCTCTCCAAGGCATTTGACCTGGTTAGGTACGATATCTTATGGCAAAAACTTAAGGAGGCTGGTGTGCCGGGCGAGGTAACTAATATTCTTAAATATTGGTACGGCCACCAAAATAAACAAGTCAAATGGCTCCGAGAACTCTCCGACGAATATAGGTTGGAGTGTGGAGTGAGACAAGGGGGGATAACGTCTCCTTCTCTCTTCAACTTGTACACGGACGGGCTGATTGCTGAGCTGAGCGACACCAGAGTAGGCTGTTTTATTGATGGTCTCTGTATTAACAGCATCAGTTACGCCGACGATATGGTGTTGCTCAGCCCATCAATAGCCGCCCTCAGAAAAATGATGAGTGTATGTGAAAGTTACGCCAGGACGCACGGTCTTACATATAATGTAAAAAAAAAGCGAGTTCATGATATTTAATTCAAGGGCTCGTAAAATAGATGTAGCACCAGTGCTTCTCAATGGTGTTGCGCTCCGAAGAGTAAAATAATTTAAATATCTCGGTCATGTGGTCACTGAGGATTTAAAAAACGATGGAGACATCCAAAGGGAGAGGAGAGCGATGGCGGTCCACTGTAATATGTTGGCGCGCAGATTCGCAAGGTTGTAGTACAGATGTTAAAATTACACTATTTAAAGCATTCTGTCAAACACTCTACACCTGCAATCTGTGGGTCAACTATACGCAGCGGGCCATCAACGCTCTCCGAGAACAATATAATAATGCTTTCAGGGTGTTGGTGGTGCTCCCTCGCTGGTGTAGTGCATCAGCGATGTTTGCGCACGCTCGTACAGACGGGTTTCACGCCGTACTGCGACGTCGCATAGCATGGCTGATGTTCCGCACGCGGGGCAGCCCCAACAGCATCCTGAAAGTGCTCAGCGTCAAGCGTCAAGTGGACAGCCCCCTTCTAGGGCACTGGATCCATACACATGTGCATGTGCCCGGAGCGCCAGAAGGTGGCAAGTACTTAAACTAACTTATTTATTTCTTTCTTAATATGGGTTAAAAAGCCTGAAATAAACGTATTTTATTTTATTTTTTATTTATTTATAACCCAAAAAACAAAAGTTAACCGAATCCATGGTCAAAAGCTAGCAAACTAAATATAAACATACTTTATATAATTAGCTAGCTATTTTGCGCTAAGTTCTGTATTACACACTCGGCATTGCAACTAAAGACTATCATTAGATGAGTATTAACACATCGAGATGAACTCTGAACAAGTGAAAAAAATATACATGATCATCGTGATCCACGATATTATGTTGAATGAAATTCTTCAAATTGAATGTGTGTTGAGTGAAACAGACAGACATACATATTTTCTTATCTATGACATAAAAATGACAATGTCTCGCTAATCTTGAGAACGACTGACCCGATTTGTTAATTATTTTCTGTTTTGTTTGCTATCTAATATCAGGGTGTTGCTTTTTTTGGCGACAATAATTTAAAAACACAGAAATAAGTTCAGATGAGGTAAGCTTACTGCTTTAAAAACCATAGATACGCGACAATGTTGGGCCCACAAGTTTATTAAATTAGTAGGATATGTTTGGCATAGTACCTAACAAAAGAACTATTTTCGTTTGAAATAGCACACAGTATCCCTGAAATATATTCGAGAAGCCAGTAGGCAAAAACTATAGTAAACAATAGTTAAATCTGCTTTGCATTGGTTATGAAATCGCGATAGATTGCGATGTTGGGAATCAATTTTCGAATCGTTTATCTTAGTTTGTATGATTTATAACAATTTGCGTTGAAATCAGAGCAGTAATATTTCATTATCTTATATCTTTAAATGAGCAATTTTTGTATATATATATGGAATCTCGGAATCGGCTCCAACGATTTTCATGAAATTTAGTATAAAGGGGGTTTCGGGGGCGATAAATCGATCTACCTAGGAATCATTTTTAGAAAATGTCATTTTATTCGTGTTTTTCGAATACCGAGCAAAGCTCGGTCAAATAGCTAGTGTATTTATAAGTGAGCAATTTTAACTGAATTCCTAAAAAGAAGGCTTGTCAATGTACATTTATAATACTCGTAATATATTATGTTCCATGTTATATAGCTGAGTTTAACAATTATACTTTTGCAAATTACTGTAATTATAAGCAACTACCTAGATAACCTTAAATTTTTTCGGGTTAAAAAGTATTTTTTTACCTTCTCCGGGAATCAAAGTATCTACATACTTAGCAAATTTCAGCTAAATTGGTTCAGCGGTTTGAGCGTGAAGAGGCAACAGACAGACAAATAGTCAGACGCAGTTTCGAAAAAATATATTTTTTTTAAGTATGGATTTAATAATAATAATATATTTATCGTCTTAGATTTGTGTTAAAATTCAGTAAAATATCTGAATAAAGAATTTGCACGATGTCAAAAAGGCTTATGGTAGTTGGTGAATTTATACGAATGAAAAAATTAGTTGATCAACAACCTGCTTACTTTATGTAAAGGTTTCTGTTTAACGTACTCTTTGAATGTTTTCTTGTCTACAAGTTAAAAATATTTAATTGTGTTGTTCATTGTCACTCTGTTCGATAGCTTTTTTATTTAAGGTTAATAAAAGTTGTATTTTCCTTTGCATCTTTATTATAACCACACGGTGATCTTAAATACTTCTTATACACATTTGTATAATAATATTTTTTATATTTTTATTAGTGACTCGAATAAAGCGTTTTATAAAATGCCATAATAATTTATAATTTGTCTACATAGCGTTATCCTAAAATCCTTTGGTCCTAGTATTTGTAACCCTCCTCTTCGCTGAAGCTTGGTGGTTGCCGTAGTCCTCCAAATTCGGAACCGGGAACTCTGGTTGCTCCTGGAAGTACACTGCCTTGACCGTTGGACCCAGGTCTCTGAGGCTGGTTTGATTGGCCTGGGCCATACTGGTATCCCTGCGCTAAAGTCTGCTCAGGAGCATCCTGGGCTGATGGACCAAAAGATGAAGGCCTGTTTTGGCCCTGGCTAGGAGCATTTCCAGAAGAGGCGCCAAAAGATGAAGGCCTGTTTTCGCCCTGGCTAGGAGCACTTCCAGAAGAGGGTCCAAAAGAGGATGGTCTGTTTTGGCTCTGGCTAGGAGTTCCAGCAGACGGTCCAAAAGAGGATGGCCTCTTTTGGCTCTGATTGGGAGCATCCTGACTTGTTAGTCCGAAAGATGTTGGCCTGTTCTGGCCTGACTGTTGAGGACTGAATGGAGAAGCAGAGTTTAAGCTAGGTTGGAACTTTTCAGTGGGGCGAGACGAGTCATATCCTTGAGGCCCAGGCTGACTTGATCCGAAAGACGGCCTGTTTTCTGGTGAGTACTCTTCCCTATCTGTATTCGATCCTGGTCTTTGACCGAAAGATGGCTTCATAGAACTGGGCGTAGCTTGGTTGCTAGGTCCAAAGCTTGACGTCGGGCGAGAGGAAATTCCGGACTGATTTGGTGCACCAGATTGTGGGCGTTGGCCAAACGAACCTTGAGATTGCGTGCTCTGAGGTCGATTGTAATAATAGCCATTTTCATCTTGATCTTGACCTCTTTGACCCGATGGGAATTTGTTTGATGACCCTTGTTGGTTTCCAGAGAATGGGCCTTGTGTGGGACGCTGTAGCTGACCAAATTGGTTGTTAGGTCTAGCCTGAGGACCAGACGGAGAAGTTATGCCTTGCGAGAATGTCTGGGATTGTCCAGGCTGAGATCCGGAAGATTTTTGTGGCTGGTTATAATTGTACCCGCTTCCGCTTTGATCTTGTCCCCTTGGTCCTTGAGAATATTGGTTTGATGGACCCTGGGGTCTTCCAAAGGCATTGTTAGAGGTGGATGATGGTCGTTGCGCCTGGTTGAAATCGCGAGTAGGCTGGCTGGGTTGCTGACCGAACACATTGTTATTGTTTGGCTGATTACCCTGGAATCTTGAGCCCTGTGAGCCTTGAGGGCCTTGAACTGGGGCTTGCGGTCGGTTATTCTGAGGCTGGTTATACGTGTAACCGTTGTTCCCTTGCGTTTGACCACTTTGAGATGGTGAGTTTTGTGATTGACTACCAAATTGGTTTTGGGAGGATTGAGGTCTTGGTTGGTTTACGTTACTAGGCCTTTGCCCTTGTGGTTGACCAGACGGTTGCTGGTTGTTGCCGAACCCGGAGAAGGGTTTTTGGGGCTGACCACTTTGGTTACCTTGGCTAGGCGATTGTGATCCTGTTTGGGGTCTGTTGTAATTATAACCATTTTCACCTTGAGCTTGTCCGGTAGTAGAGTATTGGTTGGAGGGTCTTCCTTGGTTAAAACCTTGTGGGCTGCCAGGCTGGTTACGTTGTGGCTGATTGAATTGGTTTGGTCGACCAGCTGGTCCAGTGATCTCGTTATCTCCTGTGTTACCGAAAGCTTGGGAAGGTCTCTGGGCTGTTCCTCGCTGATCTTGACCCTGTGTTGGTTTATTGTAGTTGTATCCATCATTACCAGGGCGTTGGCCACGTGGAGCGTCAAATGCGTTGCCAGAAGGTTGTTGAGAAGGTATCTGCTGTCCTGAAGCTCCCAGATTATTTCCAGCTCCTTGCGAGTATTGGTTTTGTGGTGCCTGTCTGTCTCCCTGGAAAGATCCCTGGTCAGGTCTGCGCTGGGTGGATGCGCCCGGGAAAGATGAACCCTGCGGGGCTCCGTTGCCGTACTGCTGAGGTGAAGATTCCGATTCATACTCTTCAGGTCTGTATGCGCCTGAAAAAAATATTACAGTAATTATTTTTTGCAGCTCTGAAAATACTCCTGAATTTATTAAATTATAAATAGTTATATATTACGTGAATCATGACGAAATGATCTAAGAAATAGCCAATATTTCGTTCATAGAAAACGTTTTATGTCATACCATTCTTATAATCTATACATATCCCTTCTGTCCCTTTGTTCCCTTTAATCTTTAAAACCACGCAAAGGATTTTGATGATTCTTTCAGTGTTATATAGCCCATTTATAGAGGAAGGCTATAGGCTATATTTTATCACGCTAAGACTAATAGGAGCGAAGAAATAGAGGAAAATGTGGAAAAAACGGGAAAAATTATTTGAAAGAGCTAACATGAACGCGCTAATCTCAAGAACTACTGGTGCGATTTGAAAAATTCTTTCAGTGTTAGATAGCCCATTTATTGAGGAAGGCTATAGGCTATATTTTATCACGCTAAGTTGAAAAAACGGGGGAAATTATTTGAAAGGGCTTATCTCGCGAACTACTGGAGCAATTTTTATGTTATTTGGCACAGATAAGAAGTAAACCACGTGAAGGATCATAGGCTACGAATAATAAAAACTATAGGTTATCGATTTTAATCATTTTTTCAGTGGCTATTATATCTTATACCCGTGCGACGCCGGGGCGGGTCGCTAGTATAATGTATGTTTATTGGTTATTATTTACGATAAATGTATTTTAAATGTGTTACCTTTCATTATATACATAGCAACAAGTAACTAAAATGCTGTTTACAATGGTATAAGTTAAGTGAACCAAATAATGTTATGTTGTTATAAGCATTTATATTGTTATTAACTCTTAAGTTATATATGTCACCGTAAGATTGTAAACACCGCGAGATTGTAATATGACGAAGTGATGGATTGTAAACAAACAGTTTTCCGGTGATTTTAAATTATTTATTTCGTATTTAAAATAACTTCAATTGCCTGAATATTTGATGTATAACATTAAATCAAATTTAGATATATTTAAAGTGCAGTTTGAATTATAAATTAGGTTAATTTTAATAAACGAACAGTCAAACAGCACTTTAAATATAAGTATCTAAATTTTATTTTATGTTACACATCCCATACGATTGGGCATTGAAGTTATTTTAAATACGAAATAATTAATTTAAAATAACTGGAAAACTGTTTGTTTACAATCCATCACTTCGTCATATTACAATCTCGCGGTGCTTACAATCTTACGGTGACATAATAATATATATTATATAAATCTTACATAATTTGATGAATTTAACTAAAAAGCTACGTTTGTATTATATTATATAGGAATAGGACACTATTTTAGACCAATCATAATATTCATAAAATTAAAATTAAATATTGTTTATCTTTTTTCAAAATGTTCAGCGGGTTAAAAGAATATAAAATACACATACCTTCTTGTGTACCAGATGCGGCGGCTCTAGCGTTCTCTTCAATGGACTTCAAAATCTCTTCAGGGATCGGATGGGGAGTAGGCAAATGCTCTCCCTGAGGCTGGAAGCCGTTCTCATCAGCCGTGTACGTGATGGAGTAGGGCTTGCCATCATCACCGGTGTAGGAGAAACCACCTTGGGCCATAACTCCGTTTGTGGCAACTCCAGATTCCCCAGCGGAAATTCCGTTGGAGGTCTCGTAGCTGTACTCATAAGAATCACCATTATTTTCGTTCACGTATTTCAGGATTTCAGCATTCCTATCAGCAGCTGCTTGGGGCCTTTCTGGTCTTGGTTCTTGAGCGAAGTCTTGAGCCTGGCTGAATGGCGTTCTTGATCCTTGGGCATTAAGTTGGCCAAAGGGCAAAGCATCGTCGTTTCCTATTTCGGTGTCTTTGAAGGAACTGGTTCCTGGGAAACCTCCCTGGTTTGATCCCTGATTGCCAGGTTGTCCAAAAGATGGTTGTGTTCCTGGTGAACCTCCCTGGTTTGATCCTTGACTGCCAGGTTGTCCAAAGGATGGACGTGTTGCTGGTGAACCTGCCTGGTTTGGCCCTTGTGTTTCAGGTGGTCCATAGGAGGGTTGGGGTGCTGAGAAACCTCCCTGGTTTGTTCCTTGTCTGCCAGGTTGTCCAAAGGATGGTCGCGATCCTGGGAAACTTCCCTGGTTTGATCCTTGACCAGTTGGCACATTAGAAATGGCTCCAGACGGTCCAGACAAAGGTCCATTGGGAAGATCTTGTCCAAACTCTGCAGCGGGGCCTCGTCCAAATCCTGAATCAGGAGCTGTTATGGCCCCAGGGCTTCCACCTGCGGTCGCAGCACTGGACGGCGGTAGATAAGTCCTATCTAATTTGGCTGCATAGCCAAAGGCTATCACCGATAGAACTATGACCTGAAATATAAAGTAAATGCATCAAGTTTTTGTGATAGCAAAAGCCTGTATAGTTATTTTTTTTAATTAACCCTATTTTTGTGTCATAAAATTGCTATTTTCTGTGAGTTTTATGAAGTATTTTTTTAACAATGCATTAGTCTATTTTAGACTTAGCAAATCCACCATCACTTTTTTTTTGTTTAATCTATGTTTATGAATAAATAAATGTTATGAAATGTTATTGTTATGTTTATGAAAAACATGAATTAAATCAATAAATTAAAATTTATTGATTTAATTCATGTTTTTTCCAAATTTAATTAAATGTTCTAACCAGCTTCATGTTTTCAATGATAGCTGTGGCATACTGAGGATGCTCCCGCCCTACCTTTATATATATCATAATATTCGTTCACCCAGACACGCTCGCTCTTCACCTTTGACTGTTCAGTAAGTCACCTCTTGCTTAATTTTTCGATCGATTTTACGGACAGTAATTATTGTGTGTGCATGACCTTTAATTTGTTTTAAATATATCATCATCGATGTACTTAGGTAGTGTCCGCAAATTAGGAGCAGTACTTCTTTGGATGTGCATTGATGGATGGGATTACTATCACATTGCCGTGACTAGCACGTTTTATATTAATAATCCAGTTTAATAATAGTATTTCAGTAATCACAACGTCGATGTTAGTTAAAATGCACGAAATAATTGAATGGGCGTTCCTTCCATGTACATTGCACGTCTTTATAGGAAAAATGTACAGTCGTGATATTTCAATAACTTTAACAAGTAAATAATATATCTCCGTGACGTAAACAAATTGATTTAATAATTACGTTTTTCCTTTCTAACGGCCAAATTTCGAAGAAAATTTGTCAGAAAACTTTATCAAATAATTCTACCAAATAACTGTTTTGTTGTACCGAAGCCAGACACTTTTTTAATTTGGAATGAATTTTGAATAAGTTAAAAAACTCTAATTGGAAATTCTTACAAAAAGGCCAGCACCATGTCAGCAATCTGTATTTTCCCAAAATTATGTAAAAATTGGCCGTTGCGCATTAATAATATAAAACTATTCAACATTTTTTTTGCTGGCCGTACCTATAAACTAAATTTTATTTTAGAGTAAATACTTACTTAACATGTCATTTTGTTAGCGACTTCTCAGTTTTATGCTCTACGATTATAAATAAAATTACACATTATGTAAAGGGCCAAAGTACCTGTGAACTTTAAAGCATATATAAAATTATGGATCATAAAATAAACAGCTGTGAAATCTAAGGCTGGGTTATATGCGGCGGTTTGGCTGCTACACCGTGACATCACAAGCCAATACGTAACGATATATTTAAATAGGGGCGGAGTCGCGCTATAAATTACATACAATAAGGGTTGTCGATACTATATAGTATATTATTTGCCACCAGAGGAACGGTAGGGTCTTTCGTGTCAAATGTCATGTTAGACAGACGTACAGCTATAACGTGACATAATATGACAGCTGTTTGATACGACGATTGATAAGATCGACTTGACGGCTACATAGCGCCAAACAATTTCATACAATTACCTACTTGTGATCTCGCGGAGCCACTAAATTCTTGGGGTTCATGCATTATGTCAATTGTATAATTCGGATCCTGTAAGCTGCATGAGTTGGATAAAAATTAGGCTCGGGTGCCCTATTCTCGTACGAACGTATTTTAAAGCTCATCGCACACCGTACGCGTCGAACGCACCGCATAGTACACGAAATGCGGCGCGTACGACGCGGACGAATGTGCGAGGTTTCACATCATTTCATACAAACAGTGCCGTAAATAGGGCGGTGCCACAATGCCCAGGCACAGAGAGGCTCTGGATATCTATAATATCTAAAAAAACATCAAGGGCGCGGTTATAGAAGCTCGCACAGGGCGCAAAAAAGGCTATTTACGGTACTGCATACGAAGAATTCGAAAATGCGGCGCGTACGGCGCGGCACGAGCGTACTGATAAATGAGCACCTTAAATTGGCTGTCTCACTAGTGTAAAACGAGTAAGCCAACGATAGAAGCGTTATTCGAAGCCTAAGAATCGGACACCTGGTCTCTTCTTCTGACAACACAAACAATCACATACGTTCTTGACACGTAGCCATAATAGCTAATAGTAGAGTTTATATAATTATAGAGTTTTGGCGCCGCCAACAGATTTACGATTATGAAACCCATGCCTGCCGTAGCCTGCAGCCTTTAGGAGAGATGATACCCAATATCGACAAAGATTCACCTAGGTCAGTTTCAAAACTTTGGGTTATTGGTCACCACAAACTCTTTGTATAAGTAACGTATTCGATTTTCAAATGTAGACTTTCGATTGGGAATTCCGTGAGAATAGCACAAACGTTAGTTTTTCTTGAATCGAGAAAGCGCCGGTTTGCACGTGAAACGTACGTACGGAATTCGTTCCTTTCGAAAAACGCGAACGTGTGTGTCTGCAGTATTTTCTACAGATTCTATGCATTCGTATGACCGAATTCGTAAATCGAATACGGAAACGGAATATAGGCGGTCAGCCTTAAAAGAAAAAAAAAATCTTTGTCGACAAAAAAATTAAGTCATTTAAATTTAGATAAGCAGCCTGACCTTCCAAGCTGCAAGTCTGCCAATTCAATTGATGACACGAGTGGATGAAATGAGTAATTAACATTTTAGAACAAAAGAGCTCATTTTTGCATTGGTGGATGAATAAAGAAACTTATCATTATGTATTTCACTGTATTACACCGACATCGCAAAGTGAGATTATTTCTATTATCAATATTCAAAATTCAAATAAGTGTATACTTGGAAACGGCCAAGCTAGAAGCCTGGGGCACTTGAAGTATAATTTGGCACAATCGCCTATAATGGCGTGAGGCATTACGCACAAAAACTCGCAAGTTGGCCGTTCATTATAAAACAATCCCACGATACACGAACTTACTCGATTGCGTAAAATATGTGAGTAATGATATAGATCTGTTTGGTACTTTAGGATGTACAAAGTTACAAACATATACACATGAATAGCTTGCAATTTTCGATTGTAGTTGTTTAACCAGGCCATTTAGCTGAAACTTTTTCGTTTTCGTTGCGTTATAGAATCGCCGACCAAAATGTATGGAATTGACATAAGATGAGTCGAACGTCGACGTCATATTAACGAACGCTTATGTCAATTCCATTCATTTTCATCGACGATTCTTTAACGAAGCGAAAACGAAAACATTTTGGCACACCCCATACGTGCTAGCACAATAGAAATATTCAGGGTACTTAGTCAAGTTGCATTAGACAAATTCGACAGTGAAATTAGGTCAAAATCCAAAATAATAATACTATTGCTATTTGTTTTTGTCTCTGTTATCAACAATCATTCTATCGAGGAAGCCAAATCGGGTATAGAATCATGATGTTCTACTGTACTATTATAATGCCTTAGTACTGCCCGTCCGTCTGTCTATTTAAAGGCCCTCAGATTTTGTCCCCGTCATGTTTTAGCTGTTTCACATTTATCCCATTAAATAGGATGATATTTGATGGGTGTTTTTCTAATTTTCTCCTGGGTTTATCAAAAAAATCATGTAGGTATCCTTTAAAAATGATGTTCAAAATCTTCATAGACATTAAAGAAGATGTAGTACAGTGACGTAACCCGTCATATCAGTGTACTCTGCGGGCCGCGGCGTGCGGGCCGCGGGGGGTCGCGGGCCGGACGCGTCGCGGTCGCGGCCCGCACGAACTCGTGACCGGTAAGGCCGGGCGCATACAAAAAATGTACCAGTTACAATAAACTGGGGCAAAAGGCTTAATAAGTGTGATCAATCAAGAGCATTTAATATGAGTTAAGCGAATAATGTATCTATATAAAATTGATGTTTTATTCCCATAATAATAACATAAAAATTAAATTATAGTTGTATGCAACAAAAAATTATAAAATTATAGAATATTTATAAGTTACATTTTCTGTTATAAATTTATAATAGAATATAGTTTCTGCGTAATTCGCCCACGTTGAAGTCTTTTGTTCTAAACATTTATAACTTTTTTAAGCTTATAAACAGTATATTATTACTGTTTCTTAAGATTGCAATAAATAGCAGTTTTTTGAATTAAACTGAATTGTGACTGAATTACACTTCGATTGGAACCTAATTGCGGGTGATTTGAAACCGAATTGCGACTGAATTGGAACAAAATTGTGATCGATTCTGACCGAAATATCACAGAAACTTTTTCAAAGCTCAAATGTGCTTTTAAGTGTGTGCTTGGCCTTAGCTGATGAGCTTCTTGCGTTTCAGTAATGTTTTTAATTACGGCTATCGACAAGGTTAATGTAAAATTAACACACAACTCAATTTTAATTTAGCTCGTAATGAGATTAAAAAAAAAATATGGCTAATATACCACGAATATTGCATAGAAGATTTTGGATGCGGATACCTACCATCAAACATATTATTAATATTGATTGTTTGTATGCTTAGTTGGTTGGTATTCTATATAACTATTATTCCCTCGATCGTGGAAAAACCAGACACAATAGCTTATCTATTGTTATCGCGGTCGAATGTGACCGCTTGGAAGTTGGAACAATAATGAATACTACATTAATTTATAAGTCTCGCTAAAACTCAAGAAGTCCAGTGAAAGGGCATTTGATATAAAAAATTTACGTTTCCGGGCGGCATCTAGTCAATATATAATAGCTGGTCAGTGGTCACATATTATGAGGATAGGTGACTAGCTTAGATATTTTGACGAATAATAATCATAGTTATTTATCAAATTTTTATTCTTCAGTAATCAATATATTTTCCATTTTATTAATAAAATATTTCATTAAAAATTTTATGTTTTACTTTTGCATTTTATATCTTTTTATTCTGCACTGAAAGCCTGCCTAATAAATAATGTGAGTGGTTGACCAATAAGGGACCTGAAGGATTGGAAACGGTTTTTTTTTTATTTTTTTTATTTTTTTAGTCCGTGGTCTTTTAGCTTTGTTTTGGTCTAACCAGAATATTTTTAGGTGCCGTAGTTTTTTTTAATGATTTTTTTTGTGAACCGCGCATGAGTCGAAACACGAAACTTCAAACGCGTTTTACTCAAAATCAAATTATTTACCTTCAGGTCCCTTTTTGGTCAACCACTTACCTATGCATTATATTTTAGTGCATCAAAATATGTAGCCTATGTTACCTCTAAGTGAGGTCGACTCGCTTACTCTTCAGATCAATCACTCGGTGAGTTACAGACTAATGATATGCAATATGCATTGTTGATTTTAGAGTTCCCTTAAGGTATTTGAATAGTAAACAATAGGTAAACATAATTAAAGACGTGAGTGGAAGAACCAGATAACTAACATTTTAATAACATCAGTACAATTGAAGACGTGAGTGGAAGAATCGAACAAGTCATATTTCGTAAAATACGGAAAATAACTCATTTTTTCTCTTATTATTTTAATAAAACTTGTTATTTCTCTACTTCAAAACCTAGCTAATATATCTGGCCACACATATAATCCACAGTTTTTCTATTTCAAATATTTTTTTTTATGTTACTTACCTTATTCTTCCACTCACGTTTTCAATTATTATTAATCATTTGTTCCCTTATAATTTAAACAAACCATGTAACTTACTTCATTATCTAGATAACACATTATATCAGATTCAAAGTAGCTGATAAGGTATTTGATCGGGTTATGTCAATCTGAACTGGCAGTCTTCAAATATTAGCTGGACGTAACCCGACAAATAAAGTTGGCGTCCATGTAAAAAAAAGTTGCTTCGTATCAATTTCTGTGATGATACTCTTGTTGCATTTGTGGTGGGTCCCAGTAACTTTGCCCCAAACGAGGAGTGAAGCGCCTGCATGGGTTTTAGTGGACGTCGTTGTTTTTGCAATGGGTTTCATCGTTCTGTTACATCCCTAGTTACTTAGTACATTACGTTTAGTAAGCATTTCTATATTCTACCATATTTTTCCGTTTGCGTTGCAGTTTTCGTGAAGCATTCATTTTAATTCAATTTATCGAACAGTTAGAATCTGGAAGCCGGGCTAGTAAGGTGTGGGAAGTCGTAACTTGTAGCAAAGTGTCTAATTTTAATTTTGGGAAAATAAATTAGTTTAGGGTGAACTTTTGGTTGTTTTTTTAAACTTACACAGAGGGTGCTGCAAAACAAATCGGTGTCAGAAGTGGGATGTAATTTGATCCCGAAAAAAAAGTCTAACGTTTTAGACCCAGGGTTCACGAACCCGTGGCACCCGTGCGCCGTGTTTAAGGGGCCGGGCTACTCTCGAAATTCTCATGCATACGTAATACCAAAATCATTTTATCATACGAAAATATTTAACATGTTTGAGTTATTTTTCAGCTTAAAATAGTAATTACATAGGTTCCGGAACAAAAATTAACTTTAAAATATTTAAACACTAAAAAAATTTTTTTGTGTATAAATTTTTTTTACTAAATTTACTACTAAATATTTAAACACTAAAAAATAGAGTAAAACACTAAAAATATATAAATAAATAGTAAATTTACTACAAAATATTTAAATACTAAAAATATTTTTTTTAGTTGAAATATTTTGTAGTATAAATTGTAGTTGAAATTATAAAAGATAGACGGTTCTGGCAAACAAAAGTGGAGAATCGTCATAGACTATCGTCGCCTTAACGACGCCACTGTTTCAGAGTCTTATCCATTGCCTCTTATCACAGACATCCTAGATCAACTAGGTCATTCAAAATATTTCAGTACCTTAGACTTAGCAAGTGGGTTCCACCAGTTAAAAATGAGTCCCAAGGACGCCCCAAAAACGGGTTTTACAGTTAGCACTAACTCAAGCATGTCTGGACATTATGAGTTCACCAGAATGCCTTTTGGGTTGAAAAATGCCCCAGCCACGTTCCAGCGGTTAGTGAATACCGTATTGTCAGGCCTACAAGGTCTAGATTGCTTTATATATTTTAATGATATCGTTATTTTTAGCCAAAATTTACAAGATCACATTGAAAAATTAAAGCGCGTTTTCGACAAACTTCGTCAAAGTAATTTAAAGCTTCAACCAGATAAATGCGAATTTCTTCGACATGAAGTCGCTTATCTTGTTCATGTCATCACCGATAAAGGTGTCACTCCGAATCCTGATAAGGTCAAGGCCGTTTCCTATTTTCCGGTTCCCAAAAATCCTAAAGACATCAAATCTTTCTTAGGTCTAATAGGCTGTTATCGTCGTTTTATTGATAATTTTGCAAAGCTTACTAAGCCTCTTACTTGTCTCTTAAGAAAAGATGCTGTATTCCACTGGAATGCGGAACAGCAACAAGCATTCGAATTTTTAAAAGGAAAATTAATCTCCGCTCCTCTTCTCCAGTATCCCGATTTTTCTCAACCTTTTAATGTTACTACAGATGCTAGTAATTATGCTGTAGGCGCAATTCTTTCTCAAGGTCCTATAGGCAAGGACAAACCTATAGCATACGCCTCGCGAACTTTAAATAAGCCTGAAGGCAATTATTCTACGACGGAAAAGGAACTCTTAGCAATTTTATTTGCCGTCAAAACTTTTAGACCATATTTATATGGCAATAAATTCAAAATCATCACGAATCATAGACCACTTGTATGGTTATTTAATGTTAAAGATCCAGGTAGCAGACTCATTCGCTGGCGCTTGAAACTCGAGGAGTATGATTACGAGATTATAAACAAGGTCATCTGAATTCTAATGCCGACGCTCTATATAGGTGTCCGGTCAATGCACTTAATATAAATAACTTAAATAATTTAACATATGAAAAATACTTTAAAAGTCAATTTACTAATCAACTTCCAATTTCTAATACTATTATTGAAGAATGTACACAAGGTTTACATTTATCTAAATTAAATAATATTGCGTGTCCAGTTTCTCTAGATTTCGACAGAATTGCGAAGAAATTTTATCGCAGCTAGAAAATGCTGACGAATTACTAAATTCTGAACGGTATTGCAGGTCATCCAGGTTCTCAGAGGATGTATAAAAGAATTAAAGCCAGATATTACTGGAAAGGAATGCGCTCTGATATTGAGCACTACGTTAAAAAATGCAAACTTTGCCAAATCAACAAGCCTTTACGTAAATCTAATAAAGCTCCAATGGAGATAACTTCTACTTTTACAAGGCCTTTTGAGAGATTAGCACTCGATATTGTAGGCCCTCTGCCCGACGCGGGTTTCCAAAATTTTTAATTCATCTTAACTTTACAAGATTATCTAACTAAATTCACTAGCGCTTATCCTATGGTTTCGTCGACAAGTGACGAAATAGCTCGAAATCTTGTTCATTTTATGTCTCTTTTCGGATTTCCTAAAACTATTTTGACAGACTTAGGAACGCCCTTTACGTCTGATTTATTTAAACAATTAACTGATATTTTAAAAGTCAAATCATTATTTACTACTCCTTATCATCCTCAAACAAATGGCGCACTAGAACGCTCTCATGCAACTTTAAAAGAATATTTAAAATCTTTTGTCAATGAAAACCAAAATGATTGGCATTGCTATTTATTTACTGCAATCTTAGCTTATAATACGACGCCGCATTCTTCTACTAATTTTACGCCACATGAACTATTGTTCGGCTACAAACCTTCTATTCCAAGCTCTTTATATGAAAGTAATAATAATACTACGTATAATGAATATATTCGTGCTTTACAATATAGAATGCGCTTTAGTCGCGAAAAAGCAATTCAGAACCTTATTAGTAGTAAAGAGAGGTCAAAACAATATTATGATTCTAATTCTCGCGAAGTTTCTTATAAGTCAGGCGATATGGTGTATTTATAACACCATCATAGATTAAAAAAAGCCTTATCTCATAAATGGAAAGGCCCATATAAAATTCTGAAGGTTCATAACAAACATAATGTGACTCTACAAATAGGTCGCAAAAATGTCAAACATCATACTAATAAAATTAAGCCTGCCATTTCTTAAATTTCTATCTCTATGTTATAAAAACATAATATTTCGTCTCTTTCTTTTCTTAATATTATGCTGTCATGGCTTTTGCCGCAGCGACGCGGAGTCAAATATCATTCCTATATCGCAAAAAGCGAATATGAAATGTTTCATTTAATGCGTGAGTACTACAATTTATAAGCTCAATCAAAATGAAATAAAATTAAATACGCAAATTAATAATATGAATAATATTCTTTCTAAAATTACGGATACAGATAATCTATTATTATACAATTCTAAATTAAATAATTTACTTAATATTATCGAAGGTTCTTTGCTTACTATTTCTAATTTACTAGATACTACCTTAAATTCTATCTTATTTTCTAAAGTGAATGTTTTACATCCTAGTGTAATTAGTCCTATAAGTCTCTATAATGAGTTAATTAAGCATAGCAATCAAATAAGTAAAAAATTGGAGTTCCCAATTTCTCTTAGTATAGAAAATATACATACTTTAATCGATATTTCTAAACTTAGTTCTTATTTCTTAAATAATAAAATAATTTTTATTTTACGAATTCCTTTAGTCACACCTGAAAAATTCATAGTGTATAAAAATATTCCTTTGCCAACTCATCACGATAATGCTCATAATACTTTCGCGTTAATTCAACCCTCTGACTCATATATCGCCTTGAGCGACGACAGACTGCATTATGCTATGCTGAGCTCCTTAAATGATTGTAAATTAATAACTAGTAATTATTTTATTTGTGAATTGTTCAATATTTACTCTTGTATAAGTAATCCAAATTGTGAATCAAAAATCTTAACCGAGGTCACACTTTCGTTGCCCTCCGAATGTAATTCTAAAATTCTATACGGTAATATCGATATATGGCAAAAGTTGCAAAATAATAAATGGATTTTTGTACAGTCAAAGCCAAATATGAAATTAATGATTTTTCTATCCAGGGTACTGGTATTGTTAAATTAACAGCTGATTGTGTCGGCTATTCTAAAACTGTACAATTGTTCCCGACTAATTCTTATTCTTTTATGATTAAATCTTCTTTAGATATAAGTTTTGATATTACCGAAGACGATTGTTGTAAAAAGAACATATTTAATAAAAGCTTACCACATTTATGTCCTATTTCCTTAAGTAAAATAAACTTAGATTCTTTAAAATATGCTTCCCATCAACTGGATAATTTAGAAAATTAAATTAACAATTTAGAGAAAGAATCTCATTTTATTAAATATGGCCATTATTATTCTACATTTACTTATATTTTAATTGTGTGTCTATTTTTGTATATTGTCTATAAGATTTTCAGATGCTTTAATAATAAAAATTCTATGAATGAGTCAGGATGTTGCACTCAGATTTTCAATCAATGTAATAATAAGAAAAATATTCGACATAAATCTAAAATTTCAAATTCTAATGAGATGACTCAGATTTCATCTTCAGATGAAGAAAGACAATCAGTCAAATCCTTGCCATTGCAATCTATATATATAAAAGAAAGTGGTGTTAGTTACACTACTTATAACTCAAAAACGAATGAACCGAATTGGCTGAAAACTGGTGGAAAGATACTTTGAGTCCCGGAAAAGAACATAGGATACATTTTGTCCCGGAAAAATGTACGGTTACTGCACAATATACTTTTGTGATTTGCGCGTAAGCTATTCAATAGATTTTGATAAAATTTGGTATGGAGATACTTTGAGTCTCGGGAAAGGACAAGGGATACTTTTTGTCCCGGAAAATGTACGGTTCCCGCACAATAAACTGATTTTCGCTTAAACTATTTAATCTATTTTGATTAAAGGCATGGAGATAATACATTTTAATCTATTGTTCTCTTAATTATACCAATTCGAATTTAATAATCATCGCTAAGACAGGACAACGTCTGTCGGGTCAGCTAGTATCGAATAAATACTGTTGACGAAAGTCAATTTTCTTCGAATAGTAATTTAAATTTTTAATTTGATAATTTTGTTCTATTTTCTATTATTGAATCAATTTCTATATTTTACGAAGTCTACGACTTTTCAATTTTATGAAATCTTTGGTGTTTTATTATGTCAATGTTTTAATGTCTATGATGTTTTATTTTTACTTATTAACTTTCTATTTCATTTGTGTTTTCTATGTTCTGTAGATTTCGCACACTTTATGTCTCTATCTTTTTAACTTCGCTTATCTTAAAAAGATAAAGCTTCGTCAAAAGGGGGGAGCTGTTACATCCCTAGTTACTTAGTACATTACGTTTAGTAAGCATTTCTATATTCTACCATATTTTTCCGTTTGCGTTGCAGTTTACGTTAAGCATTCATTTTAATTCAATTTATCGAACAGTTAGAATCTGGAAGCCGGGCTAGTAAGGTGTGGGAAGTCGTAAGTTGTAGCAAAGTGTAACTTATTTTAATATTGGTTAAATAAATTAGTTTAGGGTGAACTTTTTTTTTTTTTTTTTTAATTACACAGAGGGTGCTGCAAAACAGTTCCCACAACTTTGCCTAAAGGCACAGAATATATATTAGCTAAAGGGAGTGACGCACCATAGGTTTTAGTGGATATCGTTGCTTTTGCAATGGGTTTTATCGTTCCCACAACTTTGCCCTAAGGGAGTGAAGCACTATGGGTTTAGTGGACGTCGTTGTTTTTGCACCCATTGCAATTCATCGTTCCCACAACTTTGCCTAAAGGGAGTGATGCTCCATGGGTTTAAGTGGACATACTACTCCCCCGGGGGATCAATCCGCTGGGAATGCGTAAAGCATAACTTAGTGAGAGCTGTTAGAATGTAAAGAAAAGGGTAGGTACATACCTATTACCTAATGCCTCAAATTTCTTTATCCTTTGATATTATTTGCTAGATGACGCCCGCAACTCCGTTGCGCCTAAATTCGTTTATGTTGAGGTAATAAAATGTATTATATGTCCTTTCCCGGGACTTAAAGTATCTGCATACCAAATTTTAGTAAAATATGTTCAGCGGTTGGGGCGTGAAGAGGTAACAGACAGACAGACAGATAAACAGATAGACATACTTTCAGATGTAAATATTATTAAGTAGATAAAGTATGGATTTCCTTTCCTTTGACTAAAAGTTTTTTAATTCGTTCAGCGATTGAAGTTTCAGTAAAGAGGCCATCTAGGCCTTCTGACAGACTTGTCTAGACAGAAAGTCACATTTTAGCATTTATAACTAGCGGTAGGGATCTAGCTGATGATGATGCTATGTGAACCGAGCTCGTTACGACAATCATGAATTATTTATCGAACTGTGATTTAGAATAATTGCGAAAAGTTTCAGCACAGAATAGAACATGCACGACTCGCCGAGATGGCGCGGACACAATCGTGAGCGCTTTGGTGCATCCTCGTAACCTCAAAAATAAATAATACATCATCAAAACGGACACAGCCATCTCTGTGGGAGAGCCATGCTTCGGCACGAATGGGCCGGCTCGACCGTAGAAATACCACGGGCTCATAGAAAGCCGCCGTGAAACAGCGCTTGCGCTGTGTTTCGTTGAGGGAGTGAGTTTACCGGAGGCACAATCTCCTACCCTATATGAAAGTTAAATTAAGGTTTATCATTTATGACGTATAAAAAAATAACTACTGGCTAGATCTCGTTCAAACCAATTTTCGTTAGTAGTTTTTATAGTAATGTACATCATATATTTTTTTTAGAATTATCATGCCCCTACTTTAGAAGTTAGGGGGGGGGGGACACACATTTTAATAATTTTTCCATTTTTGTATCAAAATCTTAATGCAGTTCACAGACTACATCTACTAACCAAGTTTCAATAGTGTAGCTCTTATAGTTTCGGAGAAAAGTGGCTGTGACATACGGACAGACAGACAGACAGACATGACGAATCTATAAGGGTTTCGTTTTTTGCCATTTTGGCTACGGAACCCTAAAAAGCAACTTTGGCTGAATTCCTAGTAAAATAATAATAAAGATATGAAGGTCTTTTCAGGGACCATCTAACAAATTGTAAATAAGAGATTTGAAAAACTGTCCTATGACATTTACAGTACCAGAAGACGTTGACTAGTTTTATTACAGGAAAATGTATGGTTCCTGGGAGATATACCAGGAAACGTACATAGCATCCCAGCACATACTATTGATAAATATAATCATTAATTATAAATTATATTATAAATTTATAATATTTTAATTTAAGGTGACGCCGCGTTAAAGTAAGAAACCGTGTTGGATATGTTTTAGATTGCTTGTTTTCTATGAGCGGCCGGGCCGGCCTCTCATAGAAAACAAGCAATGGAACAGCAAAAAATGGAAAGGGCGTAAGCGACAAAATGGTTTTTGTCGCGTAATTTAAAAACCATATATACATTTCATATAAGCTATGCACATATTAAAGTGTATGCTTCAACCAATTTATGTACAAATTTTGGAACCTTAAATCACTCTCCTCTGTTGGAAAAATAGGAATCCCTTTTTTTACAGAGGTCTTTTCGATTGATAATTCTGTGTTATAAAAGTTGTCCAATCGTGTTATGCTATGGGCAATTCAAAGACAAAGACATGATGAATACTGACAATGAACTTTAGTTTCTTAGCTTTAGTCATTGCTGAGAAATATCGGCATCGCTACAGCCAAATTATCAAGGCGTCGCCTTAATACTTACATAACAACTTCGCACGCGTTGAAGTCTTTTCATCTACATATAAGGAATACGCGAAACGAAGGTGCTGCTAATTACTGGTGTGACTTAAACTTAAAAATATTAAAATTTATTAAAAACAATATAATTTCAAGCCAATCTTAATAATGTATGAAGACTAGAAATTGGTTTCGTATACAATTGTCTATCAAGTAGAATGAGTTGTCAGACGCAAACATATTAATTAAATCAAACATTTAATTTACTTACAACATAATAATACCCTCCTAACCTAAACAAATAAAACTTACAAGCCTGTCAGGGTGCTGTCATCCAAAATTAATATATCAATTAGGTGCAGTTACTGATTAGCAGCTTGACAATCTGTAATTAAATAAACTCCTATGAGACCTATGATCACAATTTTGCAAGCAAAGCATAAAAAAACGCCTGTGCAAAATATTAGCAATCACAGCAATAAGATTGCCGGTTTATTTTATAAAGGCATTTCTCGAAAAAGATTTACAAGCTCAAATACTAAAAATTCAGGAACTAATAATATTATTAAAATAATTAAAAGCAAAAGTAAAAAAAGAACTAAAAGTAGATTAAAATAATTATAATAAGTATTATAATATTATCAAGACGAACAAAATTTAAGGAAGATTTTTGGAGCATGGGTAAAACGCCCATAGATCCCTCAATTTATATTAAAAATACGATGATTAACATTTTAACTAAGGGGCTAGGGCCTGTTTCACTACTTCCTGATAAGTGCTGAATAGGCTATGCACATATGTGTATATGTGACAGATAGAGTATCATGGACATATCTGTCAGATTTTTTGTGGATAGGCACTTATCAGGAAGTGGTGAAACAGGCCCTAAGACTTGTTTGTGACTTTTTAAATGTGTATGACCCTTTTACACTTTTCTCATGGCGTAACTAGACCCACGAATATAATTACAACATAAACTATGTTGTAATCACCATGGCAACCATAGGCTCTGTCGTGTTCTATGAAATCTTTTATGAGTGTAGGTAATGCAACTTTTTTGGGATATACGTAACTTGTTATAATTAAATGTCAAAGAGCGTTTTCTCTAATGTATAAAGATGATCGTTATATTCAGTTTATATACCTACTCATGGTATTTGTAAACTTGGAGAGTTTTAAAGTAATAAACTATAAAGCTTATAACAGTTTTGGCCATATTGATTTTACCAAAGTACCTAATATTATAATGGCGGGGTACGTTACTTTATTTTATATTATGTACCTAATCTCCTATTTTACTTTCGAAATGATTATGAATACAGTTTTATTTTACAAGTAGTTAATTATCTAACTTGAAATCTAGACTAAAAGAAAATACACATCATAGCCTCAAAGCTTTTAGAAAATTTAACCAAAAACGAACCGTGTTAAAATTTCGTTTTAAACTGTTTATTCGAAATTCAAATGATATTTGACCAAATTAGTACATATACACATTAGTAGTATTTCAACGTACTGCGTGATAAATACGTAAATTTGTAGCAATATATCCAATATATTTTATTTACATTTACATCAAAATGGATTGAAACGTACTATTTTGCCATAAGGGTCCTGTCACTGCAACTGCACTGTGGCCTCGCCACTTTTGTACTTTTTCTGTACCAAAATGTCATGTGGCTAGTAAAAGATTCCGAAAGGCGTAAGTCATAGACCTTAAGTATTTTGATCTTATAAGAACCTTTTAAAACCAGTTTGTTTGCTACTCTTTAATCGTCCATTCTTTACAATCATTAAATGTAGTTTCAATAGTGTATATTACGAATTATTATTGATTAAGTACAGACTTAATCAATAATTATAATTCGTAGAAAAAGTTACCCACTTTTTGTCAGATTGGCTTACGCAAATGGGACATACGCACTTAGCACGCATTTTAATCTAAAACACGTAATAAACTTAATATAATTTATCTATCTCTTGTTGTGGATAACAATGTATTCATATGTATTGTCATCTAGTACTTACTAGATGACGCCCGCAACTCCGTTGCGCCAAAATTCGTTTATCGCGCGGGAACCGTACATTCCTTCCTTTCTCGGGACTCAAAGTATCTCCATGCAAAATTTCAGCAAAATCAGTTAAGCGGTTTGGGCGTGAAGAGGCAACAGACAGACAGACAGACACACTTTCGCATTTATAATAATATTAGTATGGAAGTATGGATACTTACATACTAAAATATTATATCATAAATACCAATGTGTGTCTCTCTGTCAATCTGTAACCTCTTCACGTTTAAGCCGCTGAACCAATTTTTAATAATATGGGCTATGACATAAAAATACTTCGAGTCCCGGAAAGGAAATAAGATACTTTTTATCCCGGAAAAAGTTCTCGCGCGATAAATGAGTTTTGGCGCAATGGAGTCGCGGACATTGTCTTATTCTTTAATAAATACCTTTACTATAAACAACTTTAATTTGTTATATACTTTCTAAAACATCCGCGTCACCAGTAGGTTCCCAGGACTTGAAGGTCACCGTCGGAAACGTAGATCCTTGATCTTCCTGTCTATCTTATTCTCGGCTAACGACCGATTAATTACACTTACCATCAGGCCACGTCCGCCCATTAAACGTAAAAGTCGTAAAAGTTGCTCAAAAAACCTACATAAAAACGATTTCTGTTGTCGATGAATCTACGACTTTATTTACTTTGAAACAGGAGCTATTATCCAAGAAACTATAGAACTTCTTGTCTTTATCTATTTCTTCTATATCGACAAACCCGTGCTAGGGCAGCTGATGGAAAGCGACTACCTTCGCCCATGCCCCATGGGCCATGGACACTCGCAACAACGGAAAAGCTGAAGGTGCGTTACCGGCCTTTTAAAAGAGAATAGGGTAGGCGAGGGTAGGGAAGGGAATAAGGTATGTAATTGGACTTCCAGTAAACTCACACACTCGGCGAAACTGTTGTTGATCGTTTCACGCCGGTTTTCTGTGAGCGCGTGGTATTTCTCCGGTTGAGCAGGCCCATTACTATGACAGTTTTTTAGGGAAAAATATGATTGTTTTTGAGTGATGATAACTGTATTTTAAAAAGATAAAACCGACTTCAAAATTGTGCGTAATTGAGAATTAAAACTCCCTAATTCCATAACTAGTAGGTAACTACTGAACCGATTTTGATGAAACTTGCACTATTCCCTAAGTTGAACAATACCTAGTACAACAAAAAGAGAATTACTGAAATCGGAATAGTACTTTCAGAGATATGCGAACACAAACATAAAAACATACATATACTACAGTATGTATGTATGTATGACATGTAAGTGTCATAGATACATACATACTCTTTTGAAAGGTACATTTGTTCAGACGCTGATATACAGGGTGTAACAAAAGATGTATGGAAGATGTACAGATAAGATGTACAGGGTGTAAAGAGTTCACTGTGAAAGTAGCAGTGCTGAAAGACCAAATTTTTTTCACGCTTGCCCATACAAAAGTGAAAAAAAAATTGGCCGCAGATAAAAGTTAGTTTTATACGTAAAATCTATACATCTATACATAATTTATGTAAATAAAATTTGGGTGTCTGTTAGTAATATTGAAATTTGAAAGAACCGTTTGTTACTACATGCATATGAATATATTATGTCCATACCTACGCTACATACACCAAAACAACATTTTTTACAATTTTTGTCTGTATATCTGTCTGTCTGTCTGTACTCTGTTTGTTCCGGCTAATCTCTGAAACGGCTGGAGCTATTTTGACGGTACTTTTTTTGGTAGATAGCTGATGTAGTAAGGAGTAAATTAAAGGCTACTTTTAACCGACTTCCAAAAAGAAGGACATAATATTATACTTTGACGCGGGCGAAACGTGGGCAACAGCTAGTTCATAATAATATAAAATTTACTGTTATATTATACTACATAGTCCGATTACTTATATAAAATGTACATTCTCTTACCAAATTCATAAGTACTTTACGCTATAGTATGCAGCGATGTATATGTATGTGTACAAAACACTGTAGCGACTGACAATACTCCCCTCACTTCCTGCCTTCCCCCGCAGATTGTGATAGAGACAGATGCAGCTCAGGCCCATTTTTCGACAAAATTTTAGCGTAAATCGAGGTCCCGTATTCCTCAGTTTCCTCCTTCAAAATTGAGCCTATCTAATCATTAATAATCAAGAAGAGTGCCTCTATGCCTGTACGTTTTCATTTTTTTTTAAAGATCTTTCAAATTTGTTTTATGATCGGTCGATTGGCGGTACGCGGCATTCGTTTTTGGTGATTTTCGGATGCTCATATTTTTTTATTTATTAGTAAATTTAGAAAAAATCGAACGTACAGGCATAGCTTTCACAGGTCCCAATATTGTATAAAAAAATCATTTGTCTAGACGCATTGTCCAGGGAGTAAATTGGGGAATACGTTTGTATGAAAAAAATGTCTTAGCGTATGCTCTTAAGCCTAGAGAGTGATGTAATTGGTAATAAAGTATTAGAAGTTTTAATTTTATTTAAAGGAATCATACTCGAATCACCTTCACCCGTGGAGTAAGATCATAATAACGCCTCTGGTGAGCGCGTGTCAATGGGCAGCGGCTATAGCTTACCATTAGGTGATTCAACAGTTCCTTACCTTGTTTATTTCGTAATAGAATAATAGTATTTTAAATAATAAAAAGATAAAACCGACTTCAAATTTTTGTACGTAATTAAGAATTAAAATTTCCTATCTCAAAAACTACTGAACCGATTTTGATGAAACTTGCATTATTCCGTAAGTTGAACAATACCTAGTACAATAAAAAAAGAATCACTAAAATCGGACTTGTGGTTCCGGAGATATGCGTGCACAAACATAAAAACATATATACATACATACACTTTTGAAATTTGGCAAATTTGTTCAGAAGCTGTCATAGATAAAAATAAGTTCTGGAAATATTACATACATACGCGTCGAATTGATAACCTCCTTTTTTTAAAGTCGGTTAATAAAGTCGGTTAATAAAAAACTTTAAGTGTTTTATACTGAGATTTGTTTATAATTGAATTAATAAAATTAATATAAGAATTTTATATGGCTTTTTGTTGCTGTGAAAAAATATAATTCGTAAATTAAACAAAGACGTCTCGCTATAAAATAATAATTTATTAAAATTACATTAGTTATTACAATATTCCTATTGAGTACATTATATATCACAAGTAATAATAATAAGCAAGTATTAGTTGTAACCACAGAAATAAGAATTAGATAGAGATCTGTGGTTGTAACTTTATAATTCACAACCTTAGAGGCCTGTGTCACCGCTTCCTGATAAGGCTATCCACCACTTAACTTGACAGATGGAATATGGAGAATCTGTCAAATAAGCCTATCCAGCACCTTATCAGGAAGCGGTAAAACGGGCCCTAATAGTTTTATTTAAATTAAAAAGTAAAAGAGTACAGAGTGCCGATATTGGCACTATTTATACAAGTAAATACTCTCTATTCAAATAATTTGAATTCATTATTTATCAAATAGTGATTCCAGCTTGAATGCAATTAAATGGTCATTCCTATTTATCACAAATTATAATTAAGTCTACAGTTACATTATAGTTAATATTTAATAATGGTAGCCCGTTTCATCGTAACTCTGTGGACTTTTGGGACCTTCAAACTCTTCTTTACCGTTATGAAATGTACTAGTCTTGCTATCAGAATTTACACCAGTACTGTCATTGCTCTGGTTTTCGGTATTTTGTGAAGAGAAACAACAACTACTGGAAATGATATTTGGTCTGGATGGAAGCAGTTTTGGTCCTGATTCCGTTTTTGTATTTTTTTCTATTTCAGAGGATATAGTTGGTACAGGATTATTTAGTTGTATTTGACTATTACTATTAACTGTCGAGGGTGAATTGTTTGTCTGATCAGAAGAATCTTCGTCTGGAGCTTTTGTTGGGTTAGGTGAATTTTGTTCTGGTTTTGGATATTCGTAAACCTCACCCTGATTTTGTGTATTCACTGACGAACCGGTGTTACCGAATCCAAGGTTTAGTCCCAAGTTGGCTTGTTGTGAATGACTCGGCACTAAGTTCACTCCTAAAGAAGATCCAATCGCTTGTGACGACAAACTGCCTTTTTGGGATACTGAATTTGAATGACTTGAATCTTTTGAAAACGGTGCAAGTGAGGGGAATGGTGAAATCGACGCCTGCGTTATACCACTGGTTCCTTGGCTCACTTCAATCATATCCTTGGGTGTTGATAAAACTCTTGATGGTGCAGCTGTAAATAATTTGTCTGATCCAGTTACACCAAACGTTTGTGGTGTTGGATTTGGTTGGTTTAATTGACTAGATGAAAGCAACTGTAGAGATGAGCCTTGATAAGCATTACTGTCAGAATTAAGATTGGAAAATCCGAAGGAAGGTTGCGCAGTCGAATACTGGTTGTTATAATTCGAAGATATTAGAACTGGCGCATTCGCAACGTTATTGGACTGAAGAAAGTTTGAATATCCCTGTTGATTTAATTCCTGCTGTTTTCTAATGGAATATTTCTTATGCAAGAAGTTTGATCCAAAATCATCATTGGCCGAGTTTGAAAATGAAATGGCTTCTAGTCCTATATTATTTTTATGCCCATTATTATTACCGATTAGGGCATTGAATGTATGCGATGAAGATGTTGAAAGAGAACCAAAGTTTTGTGAAGGTCGTGCAAATGAACTTCCAAAATTGGGACTAGCTGGTACGTTTGAAGAAAATTGACTAAGTGAATCACTTAACTGTAAATTAATGTTGTTCTCAGTGGTATCTTGTATATTGTACTGTGTAGAAGTAATACCTTCATTGATTTGCTGGTTTCCACTTTGTTTATTTTGAAATTGATTCGTGAAATCTGATATGCTATGTGATTGTTGGTGCTGAATTCCTCCCTCAGTCGTCATATCCTCCGTTTTTACTTGATTATTAAAAACGTTTATTTGGCTATTTGCAGGCCTTCCGAAATTGCCGTTTGCACTATTGATGTCTATATTTGTTTGTGGAGAATTAGAATTCGTAAATTGTGTTGATGTAAGTCCTGAAGTGAAAGTTCCTTGATTTTGTTGATTTGTATTTAGGTTATCTTGAAATTTATTGGCGTTACCCTGGACATCATTTGATTGTTGCTCTTTGGTTACTCCCATGATTGTTTGTGCATTTGTCCATTCTGGAGTAGGTTTGGAAAATATCTTATCGTCCTGATTACTAAAAGACGGCCTTCCTGTATTTCCGTTGAAAGCACCATTGCTACCTGGTATGACATGTTGAGAACTAACATCTATAAATTGAGCTGAAGCAACACCTTGATTGTGGGTTATTTCATTTTGTTTATTTGCGTTATTTTCATATTGATTCACATTAGGTAAATTAAGAAAAGATTGTTGTTGTTGTTGAATTGCTCCAGTGAAAGGTGAGTCGTATGAATTTGGTCTCGGTTGAAACGTTGATGGCTTAGAAATGCTAGGTTTTTGAGTGTTCGCAGTAACTGGTGAAACGCTTTCTAAGTTTGTATCAGGCTTGGGGTAATCATAAAGTTCACCTTCGTATTGTCTATCTAATGACTGTCCAGAATTAGCAAACTTGGAAAATTGGCTTCCCGGCTTTCCTTGATCTGTGTCTTGTTGCGGTGAACTGTTATCTGTCGCTACTAGCTCTTCATTCGAAGTGCTTAAAGTAGGTCCGGGTTGTATCGTGGTTGGTTTCGAAAATGCATTATTTGTATTAGTCACCTGTTGATTTTGATAATATGTTCCACTGATTGACGAATCATAAGCGGTTGGTCTAGCTTGAGTCTGAGTTGGTCTAGAAAAAACATTGCCCAAATTTCCATTCTGTTGTTGCTGTTGAATTGTTCCACTTGAAGGCGCATGTGAATTAGCTTGATTCTGATTTGGGGTAGAAAATATATTGTCCGAATTCGCTATGGACTGTTGTTTTTGGATATTTCCTGTATTTGATGCTTCATATGAGGTTGGTCTTGCTTGAGTCTGAATTGGTCTGGAAAATGCATCGCCAGAATTTCCATTCTGTTTTTGTTCAATCATTCCACTTATAGATTCGTGAGTAGGATTTGGGGTGGAGAAAATATTGCCTAAATTGGCTACGAACTGTTGATTTTGGGCATTTCCAGTGATTGACTCCTCAAATGAGGTTGGTCTAGCTTGAGTCTGAGCCAGGCTAGATAAGACATTACCGAAATTCCCATTCTGTTGTTGGCTTTGAATAGCTCCACTTGTAGATGCTTGTAAATTTGGTTTTGTTTGAGTCGAAATCGGAGTAGAAAAGAAATTGCCAAAATTAGTTATCGACTGTTGTTTTTGGATATTATTTCCAGTGATTGATGCATCATAAGAGCCTGGTCTTACTTGAGCCTGAGTTGGTCTTGGAAAGACATTACCAAAATTACCAATCTGTTGTTGGTTTTGAATCATTCCACTAAAAGATGCTTGTGGTTTAGCTTGAGTTAAAGTTGGTTCAGAAAATATATTGCCCGAATTGGCTATGGACTGTTGATTTTGGATGTTTCCAGTGATTGATGCATCATAATATGAAGCTGGTCTTGACTGAGGCGTAATTGGGTTGGAAAGAAAACTTTCCGAGTTCACTATCGATTGTTGCTTTTGAAATGTTCCAATGGTTGGACCATTGGAAGAAATCGGTATTTTTTGAGTTGCGATTTGGTTGGAAAAAACGTTATTTAAGTTAGCAGTAGGCTTTTGATTTTGAATTGATCCGGTAAAAGATACATCGTATGAGGTTGGCCTATTTTGAGTTGCAATTGAAAACGAATTACCATCATTAGTAACTTGCTTTTGATTTTGATCGATGCTCGCTGTACTTGCGTCATATGAACTGGGTTTTGTTTGAGTTATGGTTTGTTTGGTAAAAGCATTAGCCTGATTATTAAACGTTGGATTCGGTAAATTACTATTTAGCTTATTAGCTTGTTGATTATTTGTGTTAAATTGTGTTGAGATAATTCCGGAACTGAAAGATTGCTGATTTTGCTGATTAGCGTCGAAGTTATTCTGGAACTGAGTTTGGAAAATAGATCCTTTTTTATTTAAGTTTTGTTGCCCTTGCACTAAACCCGACGCCTGTGTCTGATATGAGTTTGGTCTTGATTGGAAATTATTCGAGCCAACGAAACCGTTTTGTTTATTTTGCCCCTGCTGTTTATTGGCCCCATTGGTAGATTGGAATGTATTTGGTCTGAATTGAACCTGAAATTGTTTCTGGAAGGCATCCTGATTATTTTGCTGTTGGTTTTGTATCGTGGCGATTGGAGCTTGATAAGAGTTAGGTCTTCCGTTCGAATTTGGAACTTCGATTTTATCTTGCAGTTTTTGTTGAGATAGCGGTACATTCTGCGATTGATTTTTACCATTACTTGTGACGTCATCAAGATCTTTGAAATTAGATAAGGGTCCGTTGTTATTGAATTTATTGTTAGTTAAAATACCAAACTCGTTTTCGTATTGGTTTCTTATGTTAGTAAAGTTACTTATCAGCTTATCGTTAACTGTATACCCAGGGTTCACGTTAGGGAACTGGTTTTGTCCGTTACTCCGATTATCTTCATCTCGATTCGGTTTGTTTGTTTGACTGTTTTGATTAATGGTTGAGATTACGTTAAAGGCAGGTCTTCTCTCGAACGTATTATGTTTGTCGTTTGGTTTATTGCCTTTTGTGCGATCCGTATTGTACTTCTTGGCGTCGTATGATCCTGCGAACAAAAGAGAAAGTGAGCATTTGTCAACGCCTCAGATCAGCTAATACATCAAACAACAATTGTGAGATCGAAAGTGTTTTTAAGAGGGCGACTAACCCAGAAAATCAAACATCGTCCTTCTTTCTTCGCCAGTCTTCGCCGTCTTTCATATGCCAGGTGAAAAAGGACGACGCAGATTCATCGCTAAATTAGTTTTTTCTCAATACCTCGATAAAAATACAACATTTCAAAAATCCGCTAGGGCGGTTTCTCAATGATAGAATTCTAGACAATGTGTTAAAATATTAACTTACTTAAAAGTTAAATGCAATAATAATAAAGTTCAATGCACGGTCATGGCAATAAATGAAAAATTCGTGAAAATTAGATGCATCTTTGTGTTTTTTTTCTATCGCGAAAATTTTAAAATACTATCGTGTTTTTGATCAGATTGAATTCTTGGAAATAAAATGTAGTAGGTACTTATATATTTTAGAAAGTGTAACGATTTGGGGCTTATTTTCAAGTATAAAAATGAATTACAAAATCGACAATTTTGGGTTAGTCGCCCCCTTAATAAGAAGAAATGGATAATGATCGAGCTTTAACAGAAAATCTATACCTATCGCTGTCGTAACATAGACGTAATTCATACTAAAGAATATTGGCCTAGTATTGTTATCATAATTTTATTATAATATTTTAAAATTTAAAGATCTCTAACAATGTTTATTGCCAGTCTTATTCGCACTGGACCTATTTAAATAAAATTTTAATCCTAATGTCCCAAGAGCCAGCGACCGCCAGACTTTCATCATTTTATAAAAGTGATGAATTTATAAAAGTTTCAAGACCCTTATAGATGTAAGAACAACCAGCAACAGTAACTATGGAGTTTCGGTCGAAACTTCAAACGTCAAAACTCCACAGCCACTGGCTCTTACGGTATAATATCCTAAACAACAAAGTTTACCGGTATTTTATAACAACCATTCTAAAAATAAAATAAAACGTTGTATAATATTAAATAATCAACAAGTCCATTGAGCCATCCTCGAAAAAGATAATAAACATGAATTTCGCACAAAAAGTAAACGGATATGTATTATACTAAAATGATAAAAAACCTAATATAATTTATTGCTGATGTCCAACTTATGTCGAAATTGTAAAAACAATATAGATATTAGATAATTTTAATTTGTTTAAATCAAATTCATGGTCAAGCACAGATCTATAGATCATCGATAAAATCTATTGTATTAGTCATTTGAGGAAATATTATATTTATTATTATTCATCATAATATTAAGTAACCTATGTTATAATGTTCATCAAACAGAAACAATATTAAAATGATGTGATAACTTAAGGCCTCTATATCTGCCAATGACCTTGATCATTGTCTGTCAGTGCGAATATCGACATAAATGGCATTAAAATAATATTCATAACAGCGCGCCTTGTACGGTGGCGGTTACGACGCTCGCCGCATCCATGATAGGGCGAAATAGGAGAAAAAACCTTTTTAAGGCTTAATATAATACATATTTCAAAAAAGTAAAAAAACCAAATTATCAACTTATGTATTGCAAAGCAGTAGATATTTTTTATATATTCTTTTGATACTTAAATAATGAAGGAGTAAAGCGGTTTCATTCAACGATTTGGAGGTGATTTGGTTTTTTATTTCTTTATTATTTGATACCGATAGAAATCATATCATGTAGATTACTAATTATTTTTTTCAGATATAATTTCTCTGTTAAAGCCGATGAAAAGTGGTTTCATCTGCACGCTTTGTTCGCGAGAGGAGCCTTAAGTTAAATGTTTGAAGATCTATCTGTGCTTTCAAAGCTAAGAAGTAATAGTTGTTATTACTTAAGAGTTTAGGAATGCGTTTGGCTACAAACATAAATCATTAACTAATCCTTAATGCCAACCAGCTAAAATAACAAAAATAATTTAAATAATATCAGATTTGGCACCCAACAAGGTAAAAATCACAAGATAACAAACTCTTTCATCATAGAAATACTTTATGAAGCTAAGAACTTTGTCAAAATTAAGGTCAACAGTCTTTAAAAATGCACTCAAATAGACTCGAGTATCGCTCAATCTATTTAAGTTCCATAACTGTGAAGATTTCACGGATAATTACACTTTTTTAAAGCTATGATGAGAATTACAACGCCTGTTGATTTGAATACGTATTATTAGAGTTTTTACTTTTTACCTAACAACGGCAAATTATAGAAAAATATGTATTAGGTTGCAATGTTTAAAGGTTCTGCCATAGCTCCTAAAATCTATCGTAATTTATAATAAATAATTATAATTTATAAATTGGTTTGTTTGAGATAATATAATATTATTAAACCATAAATAATGTTGATAGATTTTTAATAATAAGACCCTGGGCAACTTATATTCTATATTCACCTACCTAACTATAATACCTAAATTATACGTTATGTTTGTCAATGATTAATCCCCTGAATAAAAAATAAAAACAACTTACCATCATCCACAATACCAGCCGCTTCGTCCTTAGCATTCTGCTCCAGAGCCTTCAGAATCTCTGCAGGTATAGGCGGTGGGGTCGGTATATGTGACCCCTGGGGTCTATATCCGGCTTCATCAGCCGTATACGATATGGTATACACCTGCCCATCATCACCAGTATAGGAGTAACCACCTTTAGACTTCACCCCATCTAGCGCCATGCCGATTTCCGCAGCAGAAATCCCGTTGTCCGTTTGGAAGGCGTAGTTAAAGTCTGTTATACCGATATCATTTTGGTAAGTGATTATGTTGGATGCACGGTCCCTTGAAGCATGGAATCTTTCTGCTTCCAGGACTGGTATTTGATGTCCTCCTTGTTGTAATAGAGGCTGCCTCACTCCTGCCACGTTTGGTAATACAAGACCATGTTGTTTGTTATTTGCATTATTTGCGTTTCCATTTTGTACATTATGTCCATCTTGTTTGTTTACACCTTTGTTTGCGTTCAAAATGCTCTCCCTAAACGCAGCTTCTCCAACTTTGGAGTCAGTGGATCCGTATGTCTCCCTAGGGTTACCTAGACCGGAATGTGTCGCTCTGGTGCCAGCTGAGTCTGCATCGATCACCACACCTTCGAATTCGTTGACGTAGCTTCCTACTGGAAGGCGTGCGGGTAAACTCTTGTCTTGGTTTGGTTCTTGGGATCTGAAGGGTGTTTGGAGAATGTCTCCATCACCACCGGCTGTTTTCGCTGACTCGGGTGGTAGATACCCTCGGTTCAGCTTCGCACCCTGACAGACCGCGAGGCACGCGGCTATGAGCACCTGAAAGGAAACAGTAACTTATTGAATTTTTCGACATTCTTATAAAAAATGTTGATGAATTATAAATTAATATTTTTTAACAATACTAGATGGTATTGCGTTATGCCAATTTTAGTATAACCGAAGGATCAGTGAGCAATACTATTTTCAGGGATGAAAACAGTTCTGTATCCATAAGGCTTAAACACCCTTACGAATCCTGAAGCTGATAAGTGATAACTGATAAGTCTTTCTTTTATCAGATAGATAGCTATCTATTATCTACCGCGTGATGTTTAGGGCCTGTTTAACTGCTTCCTGATAAGGTGCCCGATAGGCTTATTTGACAGATTCTCCATACTATATGTGTCAAGTTAAGTGGTGGATAGCCTTATCAGGAAGCGGCCTGTTTCACCGTTTTCTTTCACCCTTAAACTCCTAAACCAAGTTTGATAGCCATATATATTTATATTTCTTATTTAATTTAAAAGGTATATTGTTGTTTATTATTTAAATGCATGAGTATTTAATCCTTAATTCCATTTAAAATATTATTGAGCCCGGGAAAGGTAGAATATTACTTTATTACTTTATCACAATATCACAGAAAAACTATTTTCTAATAAAATATAATCAAATATTTCGCTGAACCGGGGATATATACCACTTCACAACCATTATAAATATTAGGGGTCCGAACTCCGATCCAATTTGAGGATCTCTGGCACAGACTCAGGATTTCCTAGTATTTTATAGAACCCCTCGGCATTGACTACAGCACAAAGAGATTTCACGCCAGGTTTCTGAGAGGCCGCAGTTTCCAGCCAATTCTTATGGAAGCACACGTAAAAGCACTATTCATACACTTTCACATTTTCCACAAACACTTCCCAAACTTTCTTACCAAACTAAAATTTCGCTTCCCAAATTTTCCTACCCAACTTTTGTACCAAATTTTCTACCAAAAACTACCAAAAAAATTACCAAATTCATATTGCCGCCTCTGATGTACGACGCACACTGCAGCTTTTTTAAACGACATTCTGTTTTTATAGCTATGAAAAAGCTCGCAACATACTCATCTCATATTATGTTGAATGTGAGTTCTCTATGTGTATGATATTATGGTTGAAAATTGCGTGTTTATAATTAGTTATAATTAAATTAATATAAATTAATTGGTTCGGATAGAGAGAATTTTTGATCGAGAGATCTCACAATAATCATAAGCTTTAAAATAGTACTGTAAAAGCACAGGCTACTAAATAGTGGTAAAAGTACTAATATGTTTAATTCGACTGAAAATTAATTAAGTATAAAATACTGTTAATTTTATTTCAATATTGTGACTGTAAACTTAATAATATCAGTACCTAACTTAGTCTATAAAAGCGACAAAAAAAATAATTATTGCTTATCAATTAAACAATAACTCAATTGGTATAATAATTATTATTTATTATTATTATTATTATTATTTTTATTATTTAGATAATCATACATTCAATCTATCACTCAGTTTGCGACTAGGAGCCAATATCAGCGAACCCCATCGCTGCCACTGCGGCGCCGCAGTAGACCGCCAGGGTCATCACGGCCTGTCTTGTCGACGCAGTGCCGGCCGCCAGTCCCGCCATGCTTCCTTGAACGACGTGATCCGCAGGGCCCTTGTCTCCGTCAACGTGCCGGCCACTCTTGAGCCGAACGGTATCGCACGTGACGACGGCAAAAGGCCCGACGGAATGACGCTCGTTCCGTGGAGCCGTGGGAGGCCTCTCGTATGGGACGCCACCTGCGTGGATACGCTAGCGGCGTCGCACGTGACGGCCACAACGAGAGAGGCGGGAGCTGCGGCGGCACAAGCGGAGACAAACAAAAGAAAGTATGAAGCACTGGGAAGTGATTACTTTTTTGTACCTTTCGGGGTTGAGACCCTGGGCCCGTGGGGCCCTGGTGCCAAACTACTATTCAAGGAGTTATCCCAAAGACTGGTTGAGAAAACTAATGATCCCAGAGCTGGCGCTTACCTCGGCCAACGTATCAGTCTTGCGATACAGCGAGGTAATGCTGCCAGCCTCTTGGGTACATTGCCCGCAGCCTCCGACTTAGATTTAGTTTTTTATATATAGTCTTTATTTTTTTTATTATTCTCCCCCTGTTTTATATTTTAATAATATATTTTATAGGCACCTTATATTGTTAGAGAATAGAGTATTAATTTTTGTAAAATATAACTCAATTTAAAAAATACTTATTTTTTAGGCAATCTTCATAACAGTACATACTTGGATTGAAAAAGTCCCTCTTGTAACCTGTTATAAAAATTAAATTATACAGCATCGTCAATTTACAATGACAGTCACAGTCCATAAATAAGGGATGGGAATGGGATATGGGCGCGCTGGGATTCCCCTTATATTCTATAGGGGAAATACCACGCAATACTCTTTTACGTCTTGGTATTATGGCTTCTATCTAGTATGAATATAGATAATAGAATTAAAGTGTCATGTAATTATTATTTCTGAATTCTAATTCTTATAGATATTAAAATCATTACTAAAAATCAGAATAAACCAGTATTACATAAAGCACAACTAGACCTGGGACCAGTGACAGATTTTCATGACCAAGTCGCAACCGAAACTTCGTAAAATGAATAAGGGGCTTATACTATGAATACTAGCGACCGTCAGCTGCGACTCCGTTGTTGGGGTGGGCAGTGGCAGCCTCCCAAAGATGAAGAAAAAAAAAGCTTTTTCAGTCATTTCCTCTTATTTGAAAATTTATCAAAGTATTGTTAAAACACTCTAGTAAACAATTTAAAAAATCAGCTAGCTGTAAGTCAGTGGAAAAGTTGTCAGCTGATAAGTTTTAGTAGGTATAAATGCTGTTGCCTTACACCATTCAAAGTACCAGCTGACAAACTTTCCACTGAGATACAGCAAGCTGACATTAATGTTCATTCATAGTAGCATATAAACGATCACCAGGTAAATTTTTAGCTGACATATAATCCACTCATGTTATGGTCAGCTATGTTTTTCTTTTAAAATACTACATAAACTATACTCTGATAAATTTTCAAATGAGAGGAAATGACTGAATTTTTTTTTTCTTCATGGGTGGGAGACTGCCACTGCCCAGTGCCCACCCCACCCACAGAGTCGCAGCTGACGGTCGCTAGTATTCATAGTATAAGTCTCTTATGCATTTTACAAAGTTTCGCCCGGGAGGAAATAATTGACCAAAAATTTACCTGGCTCCCGGGCCAAAACAGTATTACTTACAGTACAAACATTCTGCTTAAAGTGCAAACATTTGGGCCACGGGCCAGTACTTGCATGATTCCGATCCAGCAATCCAATCTAGCGCTGGATTGCTTCTGAAGTAATGTAAACGGGCACTGGAATGCACTGTAATGCAATTCAGTCCGTTCCAGTGCATTCCAGTACTCGTTTACTTAAATTGGATTGTTGAATTGGACTAATGTATTTGGAAACCCATTTGCGAACTGCTAAAATAAATGATAAAGACTACAAACAAAACACCTACATTAAAATTTAAAAGTAAGTAAATAAAATACATTGTAAATTAAATTAAGAAATAAAAATTCATTCTAAAAATCGTTTTATTGATAATAAATTGTTTCTTTGTTATATTAACGTGACAAATTGAAGCAATTTGATGTTGTAAATAATTTTATTTTGTTTGCTTTGGCAGGTCAATCACTCAGTAACTTGATCAATAACGGTACATATCCGATTTTAACGATACAATGATCACGATCCACCATACTAATAAATGCAAAAGTGTGTTTGTCTGTTTGTCCTTCTTGCGATTACACAATTATTCATCACATAAATAAATAAATAAATAAACACATAAACAAATCTTTATTTCCTCAAGTAGTACAAGTTATCTTAAATAAACAAAACACTAACAATAAGTTTTTCTAGTATGGCATCACTTTTTCCGCCTACTAGAAGTATGGGAAAAATAATAACGGTCATGTTTTGTGAAATACTTTCCAAAAATTTGAATGCCATACTGGCACAAATCGTTTGGCGAAAAAAAAAACTTACACCTTTGCAGTGGTATGGCGGCCATTGGGCGCTGTCGGAGAAGTATGGCAAGGTGATTGTCGTGAATGGCTACTCGACGATGATTAGCTATGCAAAAATTAGCCTGGTACAAATGGTTCAATTTTTTTATTAAAATTAACGTATTCGCGTCGGTATGGCGGGCTGTAAGCCGCACCCGACAAGTATGGCATTACGCTTTCGCCTACTTATTTTTTTTCGACTATCTGAAAATACAAGCATTTTTAACCGACTTCCAAAAAACGAGGAGGTTATATGTTCGGCTGTGGATATTTTTTTTTTTTTTTTTTTTTTTTTTTTTTTTTTTTTTTTTTTTTTTTTTTTTTTTTTTTTTGTATGTTCAACGATTACTCCGCCGTTTGTGAACCGATTTTCGAAATTTTTGTTTTGTTGTATTAGGTTTCACTCCAATTTGGTACCATGTTCACAAAAGTGGTGACCTGATGATGGGATCCATGAGTAATCGAGGGAACTCCTCGAAATGTATATGGAAACATATGGTGATTTTGGTTTTATGTGAAGCGTACTAAGAATATGCTACCAAAAAGTCAAATATTGGGTCAAGGTATACCATGGTTTTGAAGATGCTGAGAGAACTCCTGACTCCTTATAGATACACATTTGGGAGTTTCGGCGTTGTTTTAAGAACAGAAGGCATATGCTACTATGCAATTTATATTCATCATCATAATCATCATCATCATCATCGTCATCATCATCATTACCACGTCGTGTTAAGGTCACCAATGTCTCATGGCACAGACTAGATAATAGTACAAGGCATAGGTATGGATATACTAATAATAATAATTATGTACTTACTGTATAACAACACCTGTTTATTTAATACATGACGGACGAGACGACAGATCGAATCCTTTACTAACTACTTTATATACAGATCGAATACTTTATTAACTACTTTATAAAATTTAAATAGACAAATAGAATTGAAATAAAGTTATTTTAAAAAGAGCATTTAAACAAAACAAAGTCATTAAGTCTTTTTAATTAGTTATACTTATTAATCGATAGATGGCGCACTAAGTATCGATTTGAATTCTTTATTACAAGAACAGCTGTCAATAATTATGATAATATTAAATATTATGAGTAGCTACGCTACATCCTATGCAAGTTTATACAATTTTTTATCTGATAGATCCTTCGATCGTGGAAAAACGAGACACAATAGCCTTTCTATTGTTATCGCAATCGCCGGTGACCGCTTGGGGCTTGAAGCATTAAAATTGTTAAATTACTTAGCACAATATGTTCACTTCACTGATAATATATTATTTTGTGAGTGTGAGTTGTGACTCTTAACAAATTGTAATAAGATACTTAGGTAAAATATACGCGAAGGTTTATCTACTAGTGTAACTAAAAAGAGTGAAATTATTATTATTTTAACAAAAAATTAAAACCGACTTCCAAGGTAAAAACAATAATAACATTAATATGAACTAAAAAGTATTAAATAATTTCTACTATCTAATAGTGCCTTTTTCCGAATTCGGCTAAACCTCAACTATTTCTGTACTCAATCTTCATAATTTTGAAGTCGGTGCCAGTTCCAAAAGTTTCAAATATTCTGTCAGAGGACTGAAGTTTCAGCTATCTGGTACCGACTTCAAAATTATGAAGATTGAGTACAGAAATAGTTGAGGTTTAGCCGAATTCGGAAAAAGGCACTATTAGATAGTAGAAATTATTTAATACTTTTTAGTTCATATTAATGTTATTATTGTTTTTACCTTGGAAGTCGGTTTTAATTTTTTGTTAAAATAATAATTGTGGAACAAATCGTTCGACACTCGTTATTTATCCGACACGTTTGATTAACGCCCACGCGTTTGGGCTGCCAGTGCGAGCGCTATGACCATCATTTTCCTTTTCGCCTTTACGTAATTATACCCCTGTAAAACAGCCATACTGGAACAAATCACCAAGAATTTTGTGTCACTATCTTCAGGCCTGTAGCGTCTAAAAATATCCACAGACCACAGCCGAACATATTATAACCTTTTTGGAAGTTGGTTAAAAAGTGTGCTTGTCTGTCCGTCTGTCTGTCTGTCGGTCTGTAACCTCTTCACGCTCAAACCGCTCAACCGATTTTGCTGAAATTTGGTATGTAGATACTTTGAGTTTTGAAAGGATATACTTTAAAGGATACTTTTTATCCCGGAAAAATGTACGGTTCCCGCGCGATAAACGATTTTGCCACAACGGATTTGGGTGCGTCACCTAGTATCAAATATTATTCATATTAAAGGTGAAAGGATACCGCTATCGATCCCGGCGACGCAGGAGATACAGTGGTGGGAATGTGTGGTGGGATAATGCCCTTTAAAAAAATGCACCATTTTTCACGTTCTTTTTACACAATGTATGTACCATGGAAGGCGAACCCATCCTAGGTGTAGGTATGCTCTTTACTAATTAAAGTTAAAAAAGTTTTGGCAGACGAAAAACCGGACCTTACTAAAGGCGTGAAAACATGCAGTTAATCGCAAAATAATTGTCGTCATTTGTATGGCGTTTATCCTTTAGGGTTCCGTAGTTTACCCGAAAATTTTATATGAGCTTGAAAAAATTTGCATGTAAATATGAGTTTAGTGCGTGTAAAAAATATTCGAAAACGAGGCGGAAAGTCTAGCAGATTTTTTAACGTATATATTAATGTACTTTGTTTCATTTATTATGCGGCTCATTATTAATATTGACATCGGAAAAATTCAAACTGTGTATATTTTGCTAATAAACCATCAAAATTATACTTACTGCAATACTAGAACTACTTGTAAATCAAATTTTACGACTACTTGATGCCTGTAACTCATGGGTAGAAATTTGCTTATCGCGCGAAAACCTTACTTTTTTCCGGGGCTCCATGGAACAGACAAAATAATATACGGTACTCTTTCGCATTACAAAACAATGCTTATTATAAAACAAAGTCGCTTTTTTTCCCTCATGTCCCTTTGTTCCCTTTAATCTTTAAAACTACGCAACGGATTTTGATGATTCTTTCAGTGTTAGCCCATTTATTGAGGAAGTCTATAGGCAATATTTTATCACGCTAATACTAATAGGAGAATGTGGAAAAAACGGGGGAAATTATTTGAAAGGGCTTATCTCGCGAACTACTGGAGCAATTTTTATGTTATTTGGCACAGATGAGAAGTAGACCACGTGAAGGATCATAGGCTATGCATTTTAATCATTTTTTCAGTGGCTATATATTATACCCGTGCGACGCCGGGGCGGGTCGCTAGTTTTATAATACTAGTATAGTACGGATATCTCAGTATGGTTTTACGAAATGTGCGAAAAAAAGGAACGAATGTGGGCTCAAGGCTGGTCCAGTTAGGTGGGTAAGATCTCGTTAAAGCCTTCGAAAGACGTGTATTGACTGTATATTATTCTTTATCCTTCTTTGTCTTATCCTTATAGTCCTTTTTTATCATATCCTTGGGCAAAATAAAGTATCAAGAGATACCGTCACAATTTTAAAAAGAATCCTGTTTAAATAATTTTTAAAATACAATCATGTTTTGTTTTTACCATGAATTAAGAGTTAATAAAAAAAATAAACACTGGCTGTTGAATAAAAAAAAGTTAGTGCCACCTCAATTTTCAGCTTCATTAAAGTTAAAAAAAGTTGGCTACTTATGTGTCAAGAAAAAAAGTTTAAGTATTCTGTAGAGTTCTCTTTTCTTGTGTAAGTTTTTTAATCGTTGCAAAGAAAATATGATTTTAACACCCAATAATGTTTTTATAAGTAGAATCTACATAAAAAAAATCTGAGTTTTGCTAGTAGCTAAAACTTGAGAACGTCTGAACCGATTTGGCTAATTTTAATATTAGGTATAGAAAGTGAAGTCCAGGGAAGAAAAGTGACAAAAGCTCACCGGGCCATCTAGTTAACAATAATAATAATATACTTAACCTAAATGGCTAAGTCAGTTGTAAGTGCTTAACCATTTCTATTAGTGGCACGATTGCGTTTAAAGATAATTACAATATTTACTGGCAGTATTTCCTACTATGAATCATCTAAACTAAACAGCTGTTGTTTACTTAACAAAATAATAATAATTGTTCTTAATTTTCAAATCACACGAGTACAGCTGATTATGATTTAACGCATCTTAAAATGTTGTGGGGTGACCATGAAGCCAAAACTAATATGGAGAAAACATTTTTCTTGTAATACTTATACATTCGTATAATATATCCAATATCCATTCACCTCGTTTATCTCTACCATCAATATTTTATTATGTTTTTTTTAAACTAATGAGTTTTTTTCAGGTTAAAGATACTTACTTTATTTTTACACGGAGTTGACATAATATGAGGCACGCTTTTAAAAGCGCCCGATTTGTGTCAGTTTTACATCCTAATTCTACTATTCCATTCCAAACTCGAAACCAAAGTTTTTTGTTTGGTTTGACATTTCATGAGACCGTAATTATTTATCTGTGCTAGCATACGCGTACAACGAGATATCTCACTCTCGTGTGTATATTGTCGATATCGACATAATGTCAAAATCATTTTTTTGACAATCATTATGTCGATATATTTTGACGACGGATCTACACGAGAAAAAATGTAATGCTAGGTTCAAAAGAGATGAAGAGACAAACTATCAAACATCGAGCAAACATGTAGACAACATTTTCTCGTTTGCGCATCTTAGCCGGCATATTTTTGTGATTCAATACGAAAAGGACTGGATCAAACAAGTAACAAAAATGCAGTAGTGTTTAATTAAAAAGAATTGGGGTATTATTATCCACTAAAACCTCCACCCATTGTCACTCTACAAGCGTGAATGAAGAATTTCCGTGTGTGTGACCTATACCGCCGTTTTGTACCAACCGTAAAGTACGATAATCAGTTGATTGTAAATAATTGATTACGTTTACGTGATCGACAAGCCTATAAATAATAAGCATTAAATATCAAACAGTAGTTGTATCCTTGGAATACAACTCGCTACAAGTTTTAAGGACGCTTTTCCCGTCGTGCGTTTGTGATCCGCTCGCGGATGGTCCGCATGCGGGTGACAACATGCTCCTGGCGCCTCCACGCGCGTGTTGCCCGCAGGCCGCATGTATAACGTACGTACGTAGTATGACGTACTCTATGAATTAATGATGGAATGCGGGCTTCTTTCGTACGGATCAGATCTACGCGCGGGCGATGATACGCACCACATGTGACATGACAGGAAAAGTGCCCTTTGCTGAGGTAACTGAAATGTCATATTGTGACACTTCAAGCTTCGATAGATGATACTAACGATTTGAAACTAGGGCCCGTATTTTTGGTCAGTGCTCAAGATGCGACCCGGTCTCAAGATGCGGTTCGGCTCTGTGATTGGTCTAAATTTTAACAGCCAACCAATCACAGAGCCTGAACCGTATCTTGAGAAGAGATGCATCTTGAGTACCTACTGACCAAAAATACGGGCCTAGGCACAGAACAATAAACTGTTTTTATTGTTCTGTGGGTCTAGGCGCGCCGCAGTCGTCTCACTTTTTGTGTGATTGAGTTTGAGGCTTATGGTCGATTTACACGGGTGACTAACGGGTCGATTTTAGTCACCCGGCAAGTCACCAGTCGAATTGCCTGTCCAAGTCGAATCGCCGCCCCATTTACACATTCTACAAAAATCGCCTGTGACTAGTGCCGACAAACTATATTATAATATTTGCAGCAAGCGATCGCTTGCGACTGAGCGTTTGTACGGTCGATTTTAGTACGACTTTGGGGCTTGCGGCTTAAGGCGCTATATTGAAAAAACTGTCCTTTTTGACGTAATACTATAGGACCCTCAGAAATGTTACAAATTTGGTAATGAGATATACAAATCTTCATAGCCTTATCTAGGTTTGTGAAGAACTAGAAACACGATTAATGTATTTTGCCTCGATACATTTCATTTTCGAAATGACATCTTAAAAATACGAAATTTGAAGATTACTTTTAAACGAAAATAGATGTATTGTAGGAAATTAGTATAATTAATAGACACCTTTGTAACTCAAAATCCTATAGAAGCATTTTTCTTAAATGCTCCTAGTTATTTTTTAAATGATTATAATTAAGTTTTTTCGCATGTTTTCCGAGCGTGCCGATAGCTTCTGGCCGCAGCGTATTCACGACTTTATAGTCATATAAATTAAGTATAAAATTGCCCTTGCGGTAAAATTACTTTCGATATAGCGCCTTAAGCCACATGCGGCGTAGTCGAATTGCCATTTAGACTGTCGATTTTCGCTGTGCGGCGTAAATCGTGCGGCTTTAGTCACCCGTGACCCGTGTAAATCCAACATAACATACAGTCTGCATGGCGCGCGACATCAGACTGTATATAAGCCGCAGACTCGATCACAAAAAAGTGTGACGTCTGCGGCGCGCCTAGACGCCCCAGCTTCGTCCCATCTCAAAAAGTAGAGCCTTGAGCACTAAGGCCGGTATAAATAGTCAAGATGCATCTCGGTCTCAAGACACGGTTCAGGCTCTGTGATTGGTTGGCTGTCAAAATTTGGACCAATCATAGAGCCGAACCGCATCTTGACTCTTGAGACCGAGATGCATCTTGAGTACTGACTATTTATACCGGCCTAAAAGTCTCGTAAAGTCTCGTTAGATAACGTAAATGTATACTATGTACAAAGACTTCTATTTAAACTTAAATAGAAGTATTGGACAATGTAGGGCCGGATTGATGTTTTGTATGAGTATATTATAGGCCACTTTAATTTTTCCGCTCCTATGCAGGTACGAACTCTGCCGCCATCCTAGGACCCATAGGTCATGACCGCCTTGATAATTTTTGGCTGTAGCGATGTCGATTTTTCTCATCAATGACTAAAGCTAAGAAATTAAAATTCATTGTCAGTAATCATAATGTCTTTGTCTTAGAATTACCCATAGCATAACACGATTGGTCAACTTTTATAACACAGAATAATCAATCAAAAGGACCTTTGTAAAAATGTTCTGATGTGACGTGTGCATTTCGGATTGTTTACTGCACGTGCTAGTAGCACCCTCTAGTAGCGCCCTCTGCTCCGACCTTTGGCGACGCTAATCAGCAACCACCAGGTGACTCCTTGCTCGTTTTCTTCATTCCAAATTATTTTTCTCACGCACAGAAATGCCAACATAAAAATGCGACCTCGTACAACATAAAATATGTCCTAACTTTTTAAAACTTTACTACAGTTCGTTAACATAAACAATTAATTTTCTTTTGTACAAGTCGCAGGTTCGATGTCACGTCGGTCTTATTAATCATCACGTGTGACATGATGTCTAAATTATTATGAATAACATGTTGCAAATTTTGAAGTGAAAATTTCTTTAGCGTGCTTCTTTGAGGGGTAAAAATACGAGTCATTACACGTGACCTGTAGCCTCTAACACGGCGACCAGTAGAAATGCGAAAGTATAGACAAACTGTGGACATAAACTTAAGGTGCCGTTCCGATCTTTACCGCGGCTAATCGCGACCGAAAAAAATTCAATCAAATAAATTTAATTTTTAGGACCATAGTCTGTCATAAAGTGGCATTGGAATCGAATTTTTGGAACGAAAAAAGATCGGAACGGCACCTTAAGTTTATCTCCACAGTTTGTGTCTATGGGGTGTGTGCCAAAATCTTTTCGTTTTCGCTTCGTTATAGAATCGTCGATGAAAATGTATGGAATTGACATAAGCGTTCGTTAATATAACGTTGACGTTTTACTCGTCTTATGTCAATTCCATACATTTTGATTGGCGATTCTATAACGAAGCGAAAACGAAAAAGTTTCGGCTAAATGGCTATAGTCTGTCTTAAAGTGGCATTTTAATTGAATTTTTCGGAACGAAAAAAGATCGGAACGGCACCTTAAGTTTATCTCCACAGTTTATCTATACTTTCCCATTTCCACTGGTCGCCGTGCTAGGGCTGCTGGTGGACTAGCGTGGCGTAGGAGAGAAGAATAATTTCATATGGCATTTAGATAACGAATAGTAGCAGTATACTGTATAGCGCAATTCGTAAGAAGGTAAGTTTGCGCCTCGCTTGGAATCACATTGACGGCAGCTGTAAAAGCATGATAAACTGCAGTAGAGATATTATACAAGTTGCAATAAAACAAAATTATAATTACTTTAAGATGTGTCATACCGCGTATGAGCAGTTGGTAATTAAGTACCGCGTAACAGCAAAATACGCAAAATTTAGATTTTGTGCCAGCCGATTCGAAACGCATATTGGCTTATATTAGGCTTCACAGAATTTAAATTATCTAATTAGAAACGTACATTTTGCCATCGAAACAATACCGCGGAACAGTAGGCGGCCGGAAGTTAGAAGCAATTCCGCGTATTTACTAGTACAGCGGCAAGAAAAATATAATATCGAAAATAGTAAGTGCTCCTAGAAATAACTATTTTTCTGAGATAAACCACCACCTAAGTATATTTTAATTATTGTTTAATATTGTCCATATTATGTATCGTATTCAAGCTAGAATGTTTCAATTAATTTACCACCATTGCCATTGCTTTGAAGATCAAGGAAGATTACGTCATGTGATCATTATATCTTCACCTTAACAATACAGGCGGCAAGTGGCAACTAATCGCCACGACAAAATAAGATCACCAGGTTGGGGAAGTAGCTCAGTTAAGCTAAAGCACCCCGGGGATATGGGCGACTAGTAGTGCTAAACTTACCAACTAAAACCACCTGTGATTTGCCTTCAGCCGTATACGGAGGGATGTTCTGGATTTGTCCAACACAGGGCTCCCTCCACGACTGGACGGTCTTCTCCAAAAGGGAGCATTAGACTACCATCAAAGTAAGGGAACGCTTCGGCAGATTGAAGAGTTCCCTTCGGCGTCGGGACTAGCTAAGCCGGGTAGATTTCCAGCCTCACTGATTTGCCTTCAGCCGTATACGGAGAGATGTTCTGGGCTTGTCAAACACAGGGCTCCCTCCACGACCGGACGGTTTTCTCCAAAAGGGAGCAGACTACCACCAGAGTAAGGGAACGCTTCGGTAAATTGTTGAGTTCCCTTCGGCGTCAGGACTAGCCAAGCCGGGTATGTTCCCAGCCTCACCCGGAGCCCTAATTGCATAGAAATTTGGAGCCTCCAAACTCTATGGCCCAACGGTTGTATGCCTCTAGGCTGCTTTCCTTGCCTATAAACACTCCGGAACTGCCACTGCAGGCCGCAACGTCCGGAACGAGGATGAGCAACTTGGCGAAGACCTTCATAACCAGCTGCCACGATGGATCTCCCGCTAGGGCAGTAGCTGCCACCTAGGAGACCGTACGGCACCTCCTGTTAACCCTCACCGTTACATTGCGAAGAGTAGCTGCCGCCCGGCTAATGCCCGCCTTATTGCTACAAAATTAGTGAAGGAATCTGCCCATATTGAACCACCGTACAGAGCTAAGCTCCGACAGACTGGATTCTGGCGGCTATACTCTGGAGAATATAGCTGCAGCTGCTGTGGTTTAATTTAAGCGCCAGACTCATTTTGACCTACGACCCTCTGATACCTAAGAAGTGCTCCGGGTGGAGGTCCTTTTCTTCAGGTCCGTGGAAGAGCAGGGCTTTATATTCAATATTGCTATACTGTAGCTTTACTCTTTAGTATGTACTTATGTAATAAATCATTATTTTTTTAATTTTAAATGATATGATCTCTGTCAGATAAAGTCAAAAATCTATGAAAAATTGGGATATATGGTAATTAACACATCATATTTTTTCTAGGTTACAGAGTAAAAAATATATAATATTTGATTTTTCTAATAAAAAAATGCAACCTTTTATACTGATTTGTTTGATTTCAAAACCGCGTATCTTTAATATAAAGCCTACTTGTTTTGTATTTACTGTAAGTGACTTTACACAAAACCTAAGCCGATTGCGAACAAATTTACGTTACTAACCACTAAAGGAAAGTACAAAGAACTAGCTGTTAAGTTCAGTCGGTAATTATAGGAGTCAAAATAGCTGAGACATTCAGTTTTTTCTTCCTCCTGTAAAATCATCAAAAAAAAGATACGCGGTATTTACCAACTGCTCATACGCGGTATCGCACGCGCAGCGACGATATGTCTCTTGTACATTCTATGTGAAAGTAGCTGCGCTGACAGAGCAAAATTTTTTATGTCATTTGTATGGGCAAACACCCGCCATGACTTTGCCCATACAAAAGTTTTAAGAAAAGTTACTCTTAGCGCTGCTATCTTCACAGTAAACTACATTCAGGTCAAGTCTCATAAGTTATACACACCCTAAAATTACATAATATTATATGTGTTAGTTTTGTTAGCTTTTGGGGGCTAGGCATGTCCCAGTGGGCAGTGACCCATCATACTAGACCGCGTATGATGTGTCTGCGATAACGAAGAATTTCTGATGATGTAACTGTGACGGTCAAGGCCGTGACCCCACCTTTATTTCCGGCTAGCACCGCAAAAGTTTTGTTATTGACATAATAATATGCTACTTAAATGTTACATAATTATGTACCATCGAGGAAATGGATTCCTAGGCAGTTGACGGACCTACGTAATGTGGTCGGCTTGACATAAAGGCCTGTATTCACTTTGATTAGTGCAAGTGCAAGTGACTAGTAATTGAGGCAGTGGAGTGCAGGTGTGTAGTGCAAGTAGTGTCCAATTCTTGTTTAGTGGCTCATTAGTAATTTAATTTAGTAAATTCAGTAGTAGCTGCCAAAATTGGTTTTCATCTGTCACGCACTTGCACTCGCAAAAAATAGAACACGCTTTTAATCAAGTTACTACGCAGCCGACTAGTCACTTGCACTAAACAGTCGCTGTCCACACTTACTTTTTCCTAATAACTAATCACCTGCCCTAATCACTTGCACTTATTACTAATGAAAGTGAATACGGGCCTTAACTCAATGTAAGTTGTGACTTGTGATCGGTCGGCTGGGTTTGACATAACGCGACCAAATTGCTTGGGTCCGCCATCTGCATAGGAATCAACTTCTCTGATAGTACATAGGTATGTTTTTCTTTAACATCCAATATCCATCCATACCAAAATTATTATAAATGCAAAAGTGTGTCTGTCTGTCTGCCTGCAGTCTGAACATACAAGTTAAGTCACGAAGAGGTAAGCCTCTACCTAGCCTAAACCACTGAACCGATTTTGCTAAAATTTGGTATAGAGCTACTTTGAGGTACGGTTGACGGTTTGCTAGTGATTTACGAATTTTGGCGCAACGGAGTTTTGGGCGTCGTCTAACGTCTTGTATTATGTAAATAATACTAGATGTTATCTGCAACTTCGTTTTCACGTAAATAATCTTCTATAATCTATAGGTTTAATTTTTTTCTCGCATTTTTTGGTAAAAAAGTGGGGCCCGTGCGAGTTTTTTACGCCGCCGCGCCGCGCCGGCCGGTCCTTCTCGCCGGGTTATATCCCGAACCGGTGGTAGGCCCCAGCACCCGCGGCATGGCTACAGTTATAGAAATACGAAAGTAAAGAAAAACGTTACGTGGGAGTTTATACGTGGGAGAGCCATGCTTCGGCACGAATGGGCTGGCTCGACCGGATAACTACAACGTTCTCACAGAAAACCAGCGTGAAACAGCTCTTGCGCTGTGTTTCGCCGAGTGAGTGAGTTTACCGGAGGCCCAATCCCCTACCCTATTCCCTTCCCTACCCTCCCCTATTCCCTTCCCTTCCCATCCCTACCCTCCCCTATTACCTTCCCTAACCTCCCCTATTACCCTATTCAGCATCAGAAGAACTGCAGGTGCGTTGCCGGCCTTTTAAGAGGGAATATAATGATAGGGGAGGGTAGGGATGGGAAGGGAAGGGAATAGGGGGGGTGGGGAAGGGAATAGGGTAGGTATTGGGCCTCCGGTAAAGTCACTCATTCGGCGAAACACAGCGCAAGCGCTGTTTCACGCCGGTTTTCTGTGAGCCCGTGGTATTTCTCCGGTCGAGCTGGCCCATTCGTGCCGAAGCATGTCTCTCCCACGGACACTTTCTGAGCAAAACTGTGGACAGACAGACAAACAGACAGACAGACAGACAGACGGACAGACCGAATCTATAAGGGTCCTTGTTGACTACGGAACCCTAAAAAACGCCATCTAGTTGACGCGCAGCAATACTTACTATCAACGCCATCTGCCCCTAACATGCTGGTACTAATAAAAAGTTTCGAGGTCAAATCAAGGTCAAATATAGTTCTGTCTAGCCTTCAGATCGCCGAACGCGTGATAAGGAACTTCGTTCCAATAACTTCATCTCGAGGAAATTGATTCCTAGGCAGACCAGCGTCATTTGGTCGAATTATGTCAATTCAATGTAATTCTTGATCTGTCGGCTGGGTTTGAAGTAACGCGACCAAACTACATAGGTCCCCCATCTGCCTAGGAAATAGGAATCAACTTATCTGATAGTACAAATCTAGTTTCTAAATTATTTATTTACACAGAATGTAACAATCGCTTTATTGTGAATGGGGTAGGAATGGGGGCTTTATTTCATAAGCAGTAAAGAGTATTTAATTTTGTATATCGGTCCCACAATAGCTATTAATTAAACCTTCCATAAAATATATCAAATACTTAATGCTTAATATGCAAGTGTTGGAATAGATTGGGCAAATGGATCGTGTTGTCGCATACTAACTTTAACCCCCCTTTTCACCGCCTTAGGAGACGAATTTCGAAAAATCCCTTCATTATTACACGCCTACGTCATACCACAGAATACAATACACTGTAGGTAGGTACAAGTAGTCATACGAAGAACACTTCCCCCTTTCAAGTCTCTTAGATCAGTGGTTTGGGCTGTAACATGATTCCGTTTTCATGTAATTCTATAAAATAAATAAAATAATAAATAAATTGTGAAATTATTGAAAAAACTAAACGATTAGCAAAAAAAAAATATTAAAAACATTCGTTTTTGGTGACTGATTGCGCTGAAACTATAAGTGATATCGCTTTTGTTTATTTAAGAGACTTATAGTAAATATTTTATCAAGGTTTATTTCGTTCATATATACTTTTTAATTTATATGTATCGAGTACCGCTTCTTAATTAAGTGGAAAATAACTCGTTTCGGGCCGGACGTATACGAGGGCGGGGGGGGGTGACGCACACCCCGGAGGGGGAGGGGGGTTAGATAAAATTTAACTTTACTCTATAACCTACATATCCTGATAGATAATGATATAAAATGAGTGATCATGCTGCATGATGAAAAATGAGCGTTCATCATGCAGCATGTAATTCACGTAAATGAATGGTCATGCTGAATTACCGTGTACGGAGTACTTAAGAACTACTCATTATTAACTTTGATAGTCTGAAATTAAATCCTCTCGCAGCCTAAAGACTGTTCTTGAAATTCTCGAGTGGGATTAAAAGTCAACATTGCTTCACATCTAGTGTCTAAATGAGCTGTTACAATACAATATAGGCGAAGAACTAAAGACTATAGACTAAATTGATTTTGATGAAGTCGTGCGCGACATGTCAATTGATTAAATTGATGAATAGTTAGTTGAGCATTCGATGATTGAATTATGAATTGATCGTGTAGATATTTGTTGTGATGATTAGTAGCTATGTGTTAAGAATGAACTGTGATTATATTATGAATTAAATTATGAATTAAAAATATTATAAAAGTAGTACATGTACGCGACTTAACACTTACATCGTGGGCATCGCAGACACAATATATTTTTAATTGTTATGCGGCAGAAGAGAGATCCAATAGGATCGTCGCGCTGAGCGATGTCATGGCAAGCTCACGTCATGAAGCGATTCTATTGGTTCTTTTTTCATTGGTTTAACATTCCTCGTAATTCATCTCTGATGGAAACGCAGCCTATGTCGAAAAAGTTACGTCTAACGATAACGTAGGAACGGAGAACAGAACTAGATGTCTTCGGCCGACGCGACGACATGACGATGCGACGTCGACGTGGTCTGCTCATCAAGTTCTCTGAAGAATTTACCTAAATTGGTCTAATAGTTACTTCGAGATACTTTGCTTGTCTTGTTTACGCCAAATAGGCTCAAAATACTGGACCGATTTTGATGAAATATTTTGGCACAGACATAAAAATATAGACCTCGGGAAAAGATCAATTAAAATACCGATAATTTTTTCGAGGAGATTTGCAGTTGTGATCTATATACTTAATATTTTTGACGTCGGCACAAGAGCGCCTTCAGTATATAGTCAAAATAATTTAAGGTGGCACCAGCGGTCATTGACCTTTTTAGTCCAGGAACTATGTAAAAAGTGCTTGCACTGTATTGCAGGGCTTCAAATAACGTTATTTTTTCATAACGTTACTGCTTCAAGGGCATAGATAACGTTATGAAAATTTACCCGATATTAAAAATAATGTTAAAAATTGATATTAATAACGGTTAATGTTATAACGTTATACTTATAGGATTTATAACGGTAAATATATGTTCTTCGATAACGTTATAGTCCGTCAAGAAAGTCATGACAGGCGGGAAAATTTTCTAAACGTAATCACGCTTATAAGGTGTATTTTTTCTTTGTATTTTCACGCAAATCTCGCAAAAAAAGTGGGCCGCGAGTGAGATTTAGTACATCGTGCACGATCGCATACCTGATACCAGAAAATAACGTTATATTTACCGTTATTATTATAACGATATTTGTTCGTTTATACTTGCGAAAAAATATCGTTATAATAATAACGGTAACAGGGACTGAATAACCGGAAAATATCGGTAGAGAAATTTAGCGGTATGACGTCATACCTTTAAATTACGGTAACCTTTAAATAACGGTACCGTTATATACAGGTATTGAAAAATTACGGTATCGATATTTTTTTAGGTACCTTTATAAAAAAATAAAGGTTTTGTTTGCACCCCGCTGTCCGCCGGAATATCAAGCCTAAATTACTTAAGTCGGTTGAATCTTGATTGGATTTTACTGACACTCGTGTCCTGCCTGTAACGATGCACCGCGTAGGTAGCCAATAATGATTAGCGCGTGTAAGCTTGAAACAGACACCAAGATGGAAAAAGTAAGAAAATACTATTTATCATTACATAAGTGTTATAGCAGTTTGTACCAAACATGTTTTCACATAGTCTTGTATGTATGTATGTATGTATTATTAATTTTTTAATGGATCGGAACACCGGTGTGTTTGGACACGTTGTATATAGACTATATTATACAATATGTCCAGACACACCGTTGATTTTCGAGATTGCTTGATATGTTATATTGCTAAAGTCACTCGATAAACAAAGACTAAATATAATAAAATATTTACATAACTTTACCTAGATCTGAGCTCTAGGTAAAATTATGTTAGTATTTTTAATAGTAAGGGGAGCAATATTGTGTGTAGGAATAAATACCTAATGCTTAAAGCAATAGGAAACTTTGTATTTCTAAATTCGTACATTGGCTTTATCGATTTTACAAAAGCCTTTGATTTTATCATCCACAGACCAATGTTTTTGATTGAAGGGCATAAGAATACCGTATATCAAAATATTACACAGCATGATAAACTCTGAATGCTTAGCAAAGGTCAAAATTTAGAAGGTCAAAGTTAATTAGAACGAGAAGATTCCGAATTTCATGTTAAGAGAGGAGTCAGACAGGGTGACCCCTTGCCTCCCAAGCGATTTTCGGTGCAGGAAGAAATATATTGTTACGTGCTAGGGTTCGAGGATTCGGAGAGAAAGACTCTTTGAAGACTTTATTCACAAACACTAGCTCACACAAATCACTAAGTCCAAACACTAAGCACTAGATCAAACCACTGAGCACTATCACTGTCCTAGGTCGTAGCCGAGTCGTAGGTCACTATCGCAATCACTCACTATTGATCACTTGTTCTCACTTCGAAGTCGCCTTGATGATCGCTTGTATCAAACTGAGTTGACTGCCGGCTTGTTTACCTTTTATATGGCCCGCGTCGCCTTCTGGAACGTTCCATTCTGGATTGTTTACGTAAACACGCAATTCACATAAACAAGGGTTGGACTTTTCTAGAAAGTACGCGCAGAGGTAAACAACTGTCCGTATCCGTAACAATATTTATTTTTATATTGGGAAGAAAAGGTCCTTAATATAGACTGAGAGCGCCTAAATCATTTGAGGTTTGCAAACGACGTTGCGGTTTTTGATGAAAACTCAAAGGAACTAAACCATATGCTACAGGAGCCACAAAGTAGGACTACAGTAGTTAACGCTACAAAGACAAAAATCATAGGTCATAAGTCATAACTAATGGATAATGAAATTGAAATAGACGGAGAAGATGTGGAATATTGGAATATATGAAAGAATTAATATACTTCCAAAATCAAACTGAAAAAGCGATGAAACTGAGAGTAGTGCTGGAAAAAATACTGAAGCTTAACATAAATAATGAAAACTAAATGTCAAAAGGAAACTTTACGAATCTAATTTACTGTCATGCTTAATGTACGGTTACCTAGGCGCTTAAAAAAGATGAAAAGCACCAAAGCACTGAGTCATACAACAAAGAAAACTGGAAATCATACTTCATGTTAAAGATAAAACTAAGACGCTAGATACCCAATACAATAATAAAATTGGAGAGAAGACTAAAATATGTAATATAAAGAATTCGTATGATAAAATGGAATTGGACTGGCCATATTTGCAGACGAAAAGACAATAGAATATATATTATATACACAAAGTAAAATAGAATGAACAATGAGAAAAAGACGTTCAAGAGTAAGATGGAGATGACATATTCAAACAATATTGTGATCCAACACGGCAAGTGAAGGCAAACAGAGAAAGTCATGGAAAAATGGTGTATAGGGAGACCTACGCCGACGAAGCGACTACATTGAGCTACACAAACTACTAAATATATAGACGATAATCTAATATTGTTAAACTAGGAACCACAAAAAATATAATAACATTTATTACTAAATAAAAATAATCGGCCAAGTGCGAGTCGGACTCGCTTACCAAGTGTTCCGTACCGTTTAAGCCTGGAGACAGACAGAGAAACATCAAAAATCGTATGTGTGTGTGTGTGTGTGTCAACAAACCAACCCCAAAACAACACCATTGTCACTACATGTTTCCCAATAAGGCTGCCTTCACATTACGTCGCTAGTGGTGCGACAGCCGCGCGACTTCCACACTAAAACGAGCCGCGCGACTCTCTTTTGTATGAAATCGCGCGGCTGCAGCGCTGCAGCCGCACTGCTTGCGACGTAATGTGAAGGCGCTCTAAAGTAAGTGTTCCTATGATATCTCATGGATCCCATATCATGATAATATGTCAACATTGTTGGTCGTAAGAATAAGTTCAAATTATATCCTATAAAAACTGACAAAAGAATAGTAATCAAAGACATCCGTATTTTTTTTATCAAAAGTAATAATAATAATTTGAGTCACCTATAGGTGGTATTTAATTTTTTTTGTTACTATATTTATCACTATTTTGAAATGTTTGATAGAAACCCTGAAGGGGCGTGTGTGGTCCCAACATGGTAGCCAGTAGATGCGACATCTTCCGGTTTATTCGGGTATGATGCTCTATCCTTTTCTTTTAGATGTTGTGGCATAGGCTTGGTGGAGAGGGTCAATCAAGCTGGGTCGAGTTTCAAAGATGTTAAGAAGATATTGAAATGAACTGAAACTCTAAACTATGAAAGTACTAGTTACACACATCTTACACCAGAATTTCAATACACAAAATAATGGCGTTCTTAATATCTGTCACATAAATGTCCAAAGTGTACCTAGTCACTTTAGTGATATGAGGCCGAACCTGCGCCTTGTAGAGTTGTAGGCGTTGGTCCGGACTGAAGTACTGTCTCGCTCTGTTAAGAACACCAAGCTTCTTCGAGGCTAATTTGGCTTTACCCTCTAGATGATATCGGAACTGGACTTCGCTCGATATGTTGACGCCAAGCATCTCAATGCTAGGGGAGATGGTTAAAGATGTGCCCTCGAAACGAGGACATACGACCATTGCTGACTTTTTAGTGGTGAACGCGCAGACCTGTGTCTTGGCGGGGTTGAATTGGATCAAGTTACGTCTACCCCATTCAGAGACCTTCTCCAATGAATTCTCCACCTTAGACACAAGTTCGTTTCGACTCTCAGTGACATTTTGCCGAGAAATATTGGGGGAGCCGGTATATACAGCATCACCTGTACTGTCATCCGCATAGCAATGAATGCCGCTGGTCTGCAACATGTCATTGATATGCAGTAAGAATAGAGTAGGCGATAGCACACAGCCCTGAGGGACACCAGCATCAACAGACTGAGTTTCCGAGCATTCGCCGTCAACTACGACCTTTATGCTTCTGTCTGCTAAGAAACCAGTGACCCACTTACATAATTTCTCAGGCAGCCCGTATGATGGAAGCTTTGGAAGCAGCGCTTTATGCCAAACCCGATCAAAGGCTTTCGCAATGTCCAAACTAACAGCCAATGCCTCTCCCTTCGACTCAATTGCCTGAGCCCAACGATGAGTCAGGTACGCCAAGAGATCACCAGCCGAGCGACCCTTACGGAACCCGTATTGTTTGTCGCTTAGTAATCCCTGGCCGTCCAAGTATCGAAGAAGCTGGCTATTGATAATGGATTCCATTATCTTCGAGAAGAGAGAGGTTATAGCGATTGGTCTGTGTTAAATATGTGCTTGAGGTCAATGAAACACGCTACGCAATTTTTCAGACTGTTTATTCCCGTAGCCTGGCAACATGACATTCTATCATAGACTAAGCACAGACTACGCATATCCAACATTTCTCCCCCCATAAAAGTAAGGAAAATAAGAGAACACTATAATAGTACAAATAACAGATAATTACAAATAACAAATAAAACATAATATAATAATTAATTACAAATATCTCCTATAATCTACTCGAGGAATGTCTCGTAACAATCGGTTCTGATTCCTCGAAGTTAAAGGGCCGCTGACAGTGTCCGGAGATGACGGAACCTGACGATCATTATCAACATTCTGATGACTCTCGTCTCCCCCCGTCGACTCCTCAGGTTCTGAATTCCGGGCATTGTCTACAAATGCAGGCCATATTCTTTTCGAAAACAACACTATCTGATTCTTATGTTTTTTAACATGAGATGACGATTGATGATCAAAAATTAAATATACAACCTTCCCTATTTTGTCTACGATAGTTCCACGTTCCCACACAAACTTATTACTACTCAAATGCTTTTTGTACAGTACCTCATCACCTGGCTCAAAACTCGCATCTCTTTTATGTCCTTCTTTACTACTTTGCAAACACAGCATTTTATTAAGAAGGGATGATGACGATGCCGAGGGTGAGCTAGACTTTATTAAATCCAAACGACATTTTAAATTTCGACCGTACACCATTTGAGCCGGTGACAAACCCGTGGCAGAATGTAGTGAATTCCTATAGTCAAACAAATATTTTAACAAAATTATTTTTTGACGTTCGGCGTTATCCGTTACAAACAAAGCTGATTTGATTCCCTTTTTTACAATTTTTACAAAACTCTCTGCTTGACCATTGCTCGCGGGGTGATATGCCGGCGACGTAACGTGAGCTATACCATTACTTCGGCAAAAATTTTGAAATTCGTACGACGTAAACCCCGTTCCGTTGTCACTCACTATAGTACTCGGTAACCCAAAACGTGACATGTACTCGTACATTTTGTCCATTACCTCGCTAGAACCAGTGTTCCTGCATTGATGTACCTCTACCCATTTCGTATGAGCATCAACTATAACTAAGTACGTACGTCCATGAATTGGTCCTAAAAAGTCTAAATGGACTCTTTCAAAAGCATGTTTTGGATACGACCACGGTGCAGGCGAAACGCGCGGCGGTGATGGTCGTAACTGTGTACAAATCGCGCATGTCCTGATCATGGTCTCTATCGCACCGTCTATGCCGGGAAACCATAAACGTGCCCGAGCCTCAGCCTTAGTTTTAACCATTCCTAGATGAGAGCGGTGTAGCTCCTTTAGAACTTCCGCTTTTAACGTCTCGGGTATGACTACCTTATGCCCTCGCATTATACATCCATTTTCGTAGGACAGCTGGGCTCTACATAAAACGTAAGGTTTAATTTGGTCGTCGTCATTTCCCTTAGGCCAGCCTTTCAATATACAAGTTTTTACTTTTTGTAACACTGAATCTTTTAGTGTTTCATCGCGAACTCTACTTATAGTTACTGGCATGTCCCCGTTTACTATAAAATTAATATAGGATGCCTTATCGACATCGTCCTCTATGCCTGTCGCGTCTGCCGGCTCTGGCGCGAGCGGCTGGACGTCCGGCAAACTGGCCCGAGAGAGATAGTCGGCGCAATTATTGGCACTCCTAACATACTCAATACTGTAATTGTATGCACTTAAAAACATCGCATACCTTTGAAGCCGATTAGCAGAAACTTCCGGAATACCTCTGTAGGGCCCAAAAATAGAAATTAAGGGCTTGTGATCTGTCCGCAAAATGAACGGACTCGCTCTTCCATACAAATATTGATGGAAACGCCTTACACCAAAAATTATTGCCGTCGCCTCCTTTTGAATTTGCGAGTATCGCTTCTCGGCAGAATTGAGCGTACGAGACGCAAAAGAGATAGGGCGCTCCGCCCCCGTCTCGTCCACCTGCGATAACACCGCACCGAGGCCGCTCGGCGACGCGTCCACCGTCAAAATTAGCTTCGCGCTAGGGTTATAATGTGTTAACACCCGATCCGATGATAGACGCTTCTTAATTTCGATAAAAGCATGCTCGTGCTCCTGCGACCAAGTCCATTTAGTCCCCTTCTTCAGTAACTCGTACAAAGGGGCGAGCAACGACGAAGCTCCATGAACGAAACTTCTATAATAGTTAACTAACCCTAAAAACGACTGTAACCTATGTACATTATCGGGCCTAGGCGCATTGACAATAGCCTTAACCTTGTCCGGTGACTTTTTTAACCCGTCTTTATTAATAATATACCCTAAGTAACTTATTTCGTCCTTAAAAAACTCACATTTGCTTCTCTGTAAGGTTAGCCCCGCGTCCTGCAGTCTCTTGAGGACCTCATGAATCCTCCGCAGGTGCTCATCTCTGTTGGAAGCGGTTATTAATATGTCATCGAGCAGACACAACACACCGTCCATGCCCGCGAGCACGCCCTCCATCGCGCGCTGAAAAATAGACGGCGCGCTTGTCAGCCCGAATGACATACGCGTATATTTAAATAACCCGCAATGCGTATTTATGCAGGTGAGCTCCTGACTGTCTTCGTCCAGTACGAACTGGTTGTACGCACTCGATAAATCCAGCTTCGTAAACTCCTGCCCTCCGTGCAACCGCGAAAACAACTCGTGCACCGTAGGCAGCGGATAGTGCTCGACGACTAGCAACTTATTTATTGAAACGGAGTAGTCCACGCACAACCGCACCGAGCCGTCCCGTTTCAGCACCGGCACCACGGGCGACGCGAACCTGGAGTGCTCGACGGGCTTCAAAATGCCGAGCCCGACAAGCCGTTCTAGCTCTTCGCCTATTTTGTCGCGTAACGAGAAAGCCAACGGACGTGCTTTAAAAAAAACGGGCTTAGCGTCATCCCGGAGCCTCAGTTTAATCTTGTACTTATTAAACGTTCCTAACTTACTAGAAAAGACCTCCGGATACTGCCTTTCTAAATCCTGTACACTATAACTATTTACACTATTTACAAAATGACAGGTTGTCAAATGTAAATTAAAAATCGAAATGAAATCTCGACCTAGGAGCGGCGGCCCTCCGCCCCGCACCACGTACACGTCGAGCTCGCGGGTGTTCCGCTCGTACGTCACCGCCAACCGTACCTTACCTATACAGCCAATCTTAGCCCCGGTGTACGTAAACAAACGCTTATTCGTTTCTAACAACGGCTTTTTGCTAAAATATTGCTGATAAGTAGCCTCAGAAATTACGGTGACAGCCGACCCGCTATCTATTTCAAATTTAATGTTAACGTTATCTACACTTACAAACTCTGCCATAGGTTCGCCACGCTCGGAACGTATGATGAACAACTCACCGTCGTCATCATCGTCGTTCCCGTTCATCTCCTCGGTCCCTATGTAATTTAGTTTCCTACACATATTTTGCAAGTGCCCTTGTCTATTACATTTCTTACATTTTAATTTTTTGAAACGACATCGAGATGAGGCGTGGTTCTTCCGGCCGCACACGGAGCACTTCCCCGCGTCGCTGCCGCTGAGTCTGTCCTGCTGCACGCTGTTGACCTGATCGGCGTCGCTGACGGGGCCCGCGCCGCCGCCGTCCCACTCGCCCTGCCGCACGCTGTACACCTGCTCGGCGCCGCTGACGACTGCGCCCGCCGCCCTCGCGCACCGTCCGCTCTCGGCCAACTCCACCGCCTTCGCCGTGGTTAACGTCGCGATGTCCTGCTCGAACAGCTTCGCTCTCTCAGGACAGGCCAACATGCCCATGACAAAGCGACCCCTCAGCGCTTCTTCGACGTCGCTGAAGCTGCAGTCGGCCGTGAGCCCCCGGAGTCGGGCCGCCCATTGCGCGTGCGTCTCGCCCGGCTGCTGTGTCGCCGAGTAGAATTTGTACCGCTCGCTGAACCCCTGCACCTTCGGGATGAAGTGTTTGTCCAGCAACGATATGATCTCTTCATATTCTACACCGTCGATTTTTTTTCGGCAAGGCCAGGTCGCATGTCAGTTTGTACGTGTTTTCGCTCAAAGCACATAATAATACGGCACGTCGCTTGTTCTCTTTTGTATCTTCAAGATCATTCGCAATCACCCATTGTAGGAAGCGACTCTTGAAGTTCCTCCAGTCTTGCGCGAGATGATCAAAAACAGGCAAAACTCCAAACGAACCTGACATTGTGCCGTGCGCGTAGTTGTAAAAATTTTATCTAGCCGATATTAGTCCGAAATCTCGTCGCCACTGTTAAATATGTGCTTGAGGTCAATGAAACACGCTACGCAATTTTTCAGACTGTTTATTCCCGTAGCCTGGCAACATGACATTCTATCATAGACTAAGCACAGACTACGCATATCCAACAGTCTGTAGTTGGAAGGATTTGAGAGATCACCTTTTTTGGGGATCGGGTGCACCAAGGCTGTCTTCCAGGAAGCCGGGACGATGCCAATGGAATAGGAGAGCCGAAAAAGATGCGTCAAGACCGGAGCCAACTCTGGAGCACACTTTTTCAACACAATAGGCGGGATTCCGTCAGGCCCACTCGACTTTTGGATATCAAGGGAACGGAGGGCTTTTCGCACTGAGCGCTGATGAAACCGAATATCCAACATGATGCTCGTGCATCGCGGTATGGTCGGCGGTTTCTGCCCCTCGTCATCCAGGGTCGAGTTTGACGCAAAGAGCTTGCCCAGAAGATCGGCTTTGTCTTTTGCGTCCTGGGCCAACGATCCATTTCCTACGTGTAGGGATGCTAGGGTTGGCTTGCAGAAATTTCCTTCAATAGCTTTGGCCAGAGACCAGAATGCACGGGTTCCCGAGGGGAGGCGCTCAAGTCTCTTGCCAATTCTGTTGACGTGCTGTTGCCTTGCCCGAGTAATCTCTTTCTTGAAGGACCTAGAGGCAAGGTTGTACTCCTTTTTATATATGCTGGTATTTAAATCCCGAGCAGACACTGATGGTTTCTGTCCTTGTTGGCCATTTGGTGTTATATTATATTATAAAATTGGTTGACACCTCCAAGGATCTTTTTATAAAGCTGGCCACAGCGTCCCCATCAGTGTCAGTGTAATAGACACAGGTGTTAGTGTGCTGACATATAGCTACCACTGCATAAGGCAAGCTATCATGAATTCCCAGTTTTTGGGTTTTGGTATGTACGATGATCACTGAAGGACTCGTTAATCCCTGAGCTTCGTGAATTGTGAGGACGCGAGAGCCCGTTCTCGATCCATAGCCTATACTAATTATAACTACTTTCTCCTCCTGTGTGTGTACGAGATACAGGTATTTAGATCGGTTTTAGATATTCATTTATCCTCCTGTTTATATTTCTTTAGCTTTAGGGACCGCACTCCTTCCTTCGATGAATAGATGTTACTGTAGACCATGCTTAGGGCGTAACTCGTAAGCCACATCCCTAAGGCTCCTGTGTGTACAAGATAACTCCTGGGTAATACTGTTTACAAGGTTTGGAGTTTAAAGAGGCTTGCGCGCTCTATGAAAGGAAGTTGGTTAATATCTTCAATAATACTCATAATAGAGTCAAAGCGTGATGAATGATAATGTATGGTGTAACAAAGGTGGTGATGATGATGATTAATGTAATTTACGTAGTGGCATATACTTGTAGTTACTTAAACAACGCTGAAATCCCAAAACATGACAACTACAAGGACTTTAGCGGTCTATCGGTCCATTCGGAACCAAGGTCTCAATATCTTGGTGCAAAATCTTACTTTTTGGTAGCGTTTCCTTAGATTACTTCATAAAAAGTTTAAATCAACATATTAATAAGTTTTTTTGATTTCTCATGAATATCATGTCACCATTTTTTGTGAAAAAAGAATTTTAAAATTCGGACAAATGTCTGAGTAATCGTTGAATAAAAGAATATATATTTTTTAATGTAATTTGGGGCCGTCTATGGGCTGTTCGCCCATATCCTTTTTTTACTATCTTTGTATATAGGTTTTTCGCACCAAGGATAATTTAAATACAATATTATTAATTGTAATTATTGTAGTCCATCACGCCATGGACTTTTTTTTTTAATATATTATATAATAGAATATAATAAGTATACAGGGTGTTAGGTTTAACACCGTTATCCTTAAAACTATCAAATGAGCTTATATTTTGATGGTTTTAAGGATAACGGTGTTAAACCTAACAACCTGTATACATAAAAAAATATGTTATGTATACAGCCAAACCTCACCTTTTTTGGAAGCTGCTTAAGAAAACACCAAATATAAAATATTCTGAACATATTAAAACTACAACTTAGTAAGCGAGCGAATTAAATATTAATGTTGTAGGAGGCTGGAATGAATGCAACAGCTTATCCCCGACTGTCCAAGTCTTGACATGACAAATTGCGGCGTTGCCCTTGCATTTTTTCGGTACCGAAATGATTTCGGTTGGGGTACCGATAAAATAAAGAGATATATCGGTACCGTAGAAATAAAGGTATATTTCGTTATTTTGCGGTACCGCAATGGTGAAGTTCAACCGTTTTGACTCAATCTTTAAATCAAAGCAATACCGTAATTTTATACCGGTATATACCCTTTATAACGGTACCGCTTTCAGTCCCTGAACGGTAAATATAACGTTATTTTACCAAATATCGTTAAAAAAATAACGTTATCTGGCTACCATTATGAAAATAGCGGTACGTAACGATATTTTTTCTGTTATTCGATAACGTTATGAAGCCCTGCTGTATTGTAACTTAAGAAAATAATTGAACTCGTATAAAGACACAGACTATTAAAGATTCATCGGAAAACCTCTTGGTAAAGCCTCTTAGAATTATAATCTCTTTATGAGATTAGGGGGCGTCCACAAATTACGTGAGGTGTTTGGGGGGGAGGGGGTCTAGTCAAATCTCATCTAATCTCACGTTGAGGAGAGGGGGGTCTCGGCAAATCTCACGTAATTTTTTTCTCAACAAAATAATACTATTTTGGTCCATTTCATCCATATTGTACGTATGCTTAAGATTTAATCGTAAGCATAATCGTTATACGATTAAGATCATTTACAAATTCGTTCGAAAGAAAATCTAGTGACTGTCAAACCAAACGTTTACGTAAGAAACCCACATTTAAAAAAATCTCACGTGAGATTTTGGTTGACTAAAATCTCACGAAATCTCACCAGGGGGGGAGGGTGGGTCAAAAATTCCAAAAAAACATCTCACGTAATTTGTGGACTTTAGAGTGATATTATACTTCATAATAATATTATGTTATATTAGAGTGATATTATAATTTATACTAGAAACATCAGCTTTCACAGCTCACTTCATTGTCAATCGCGGTTTGTATAGAAAACGATGAATTAGGTATTATGACAAGTTTTTATCGACCGCTACGGTCAGAATTCGGCAATTTGAGAATAGGATGGACAAAATATCTCAGAAACTGTTTATAAGTCTACACGATAGCTGTACTTTATTTAGACACGTAGACTGAACTTTCGCACATTAAAAAAGTCCTTCAGAGATGTTTAATCTGTGGGGACTAATAAGGAGTCACTGGGAGTCACGTTCCAACATCAAAATAGACCATCGCCAAGGTCTACAGAACCCACGTACAGAGTTCAGTCAGATTAATGAGACCAAAAGATTTGGGTCGACTGTTTCGCAAATTCGCCATTCTGTTTTTATGTATTTTATGGTAAGTTACTTACATAATATTATAAGTACGTAGTTAGTTAGATATCTACTTTGAATTCTGGAAAAAGATAAAAATCGTTTATCGCGCAGGAATCGTACATTTTTCTAGGATAAAAATAGCCTATGTCCTTTCCCGGGGCTCAATGTATTTTCATGCCAAATTTCAGAAAAATCGCATGAAGGGGAATGGAAGGGGGTGACAGTGAAGTAAGTACGCGGACTTATGGTTCGACGATCCTAAAGGGGGTGACAGACGTGCGAGTAAGTACGCGGACATGATGATGGCTTGACGATCTGAATCGCCTGTGTGTGAGCCGCGAGCCGCGATCCTGGGGGCATGGTAATCCAATGTGAGCGATTCTCGTGTGTCACCGACGCGAGCCGAGAAGTTCGCGAACTTAAAACCCGCGTACTATAAAGGGCCCCCGAGACGATCAAACGGTTTGATTCAAACCTTACGTGTTTGATGCAACCGTTTGATGTCGGTTTGAACGGTTTGTAAAACGAAACTGCGCAGTTTGGTTCAATACTCGCTGTGGAGTACACGTCTTGTGACGAATAAATATTATTTTTTAAAAGATAAAACCGACTTAAAAATTGTGCGAAATTGAGAATTAAATTCCCTATCTCAAAAACTACTAAACCTATTTTGATGAAACTTGCAGAAGTCTCTCAAGTCAAACATGGTATGACATAGTTATGTTTTGCTTCAATTTATCAATTTGCGGTTAAATTAACATTTTACAATGGCTTACCTTTCGTTTTTCATTAATTAATCCACTTAATTTACAATTTTTGTATGAGTTGCTACAAAATAATTTTCACAAAATGAAAATCGAACTTTGAATTTTAAACTCCTTTTTCGTCTTTTTTCTCATGTAGTTTATATTCTCTATGGTCTTTTTTATCAGCCAATCACAGTCGACCTTGCACAGATTATCTGATTGGGTACAGTTGCTACGTTTAAATTTGGAACCCAAATTTTTTTTGTTCGGGAATTTCGTCCACCTGGACATAAAGATAATATACCTATCGGATAGGTATATTACCTTTATAGATTTAGAATAAATATGCATTTTTTTTTTAATTTTCATAGATAATATAAATTTTCCCGCCTTTTCTTGAACTTGACTCATGACTGCGGTCTTACTGTTTAATAAACATAGGTAAATGACTAGTAGATTGGACAGTACTAGTCATTGGAAAAAGCACAAAAATACCATAATATTTATTAATGTTGCTTTAAAAACTGACTGTTTTTCTTTAAAAAAAGGCATTCTTTTACTTTAAAAACAGGAAAATTTTAAAGCAACATTAATAAGTATTGTGTTTTTGTGCTTTTTCCAATGACGGGTACTGTCCAATCTACCAGACATTTACCATAGATAGCTATAGTCTATACTGTCATAAAAAAAAGAAACGTCAAACAATGACAAATGACGATCAAATTTGTTACTGACGGCCGCAAACACTTTATTGATCAAACAGGTAAAGAATTTTATTTTATAACAAAGAAATGGAGAAAGTTTTTGAAATTCAGAGGCAAGCTAAAGATAATGCTAAAACAATACATTCGTATCTCACCGACTTACAGAACTGGGAGACAGAAATGAAACGCAAAGAGGCCGCTATAAACGGTGAATTCGAACAGGTCTCTACTCATTCCTGAATACATTTTTTTTTATATTTACACATTACAAAAGCAGCATTTTCAAGTTCTTGAAAGTATCTTAAAGTATTGGTACCGTAGTTTTTATTTGTTATTATTTTGTACTTTTTTTAGGTTAGGCGCTTTGTTGCTATGACTTAGTTATGTTGCAGTAGTATTCTTATTTTCCAAGTAGTTCATAGATAATATTGTATGTATGTGTAGATAGCGTAAAAAGGTGTTAGTATACTTTCAGGCAATTTAAAATTACAATATAGTAGGTTTTTACAGCAGATAACCTAATTACTGGTCTGTGCAGATACCTACATAAATTTTGCTAGCAGTCAGCAGAATAAATTCGCAAATTTTGTTTCATTTATCTTTTGATACGTGCCTAAACTACTAATAAAATACAATAAAATTACACCACTAATTTGATGCAAAAAAAACTTCATTTTGAATTTGGAACAAAATCTAAAAACTGTACTTGCATAGATACCAACTTTCAGATTTAACATATTTTTAAAAATAACTGCAATAATTATTAGGTTTTGCCCCCTGTACGAAGTAAACAGAAAAGAGAGAAACAGGCACAGAGAAAGAAAAGACCGGACAGAATCACATCATCGGATTACGGAGCTTGGGAAAAATTTGATGTTGTAAGTGATAAATATATAACTATCTCTGTCCCTTTCATGCTCAGTTTCGAAGGTATTTTGACAGGAGTTTATCTATTCAACAGCATTGCTAATTGGTTGATATTTTGGCCGTAGCCAGTCAAAAGCACTAGTAAATAGATAAACTTAAGTCCGATAATCTCAGAAAACTGGACATTATGTCTTTGCCTTGTCATTTATCCATCATTGTTGTCCCTTATTTTATAGAAGCTTCAAATATTTTGGAAGATGCTTGATTTTGCGCTTGTATTAATTTATATTATGTTATAATATGTATAGTATGTACACTTAATCTGAAATTATAGTCTTTGTTTTATAGAACAAGATATATCCTATGATATAATACTACCAAACTTAATTTATATTGTTCTAACTGCTACTTTTTTTTTCTAATGCATTCTTTTTTTTTTTTCAGGAAAAAGCATGCATAGAAGTTGATATGGCTGACGTAGGACCTGTGTCGTTGGACAGTAAAAAGAGCATGGATGCAAAAAAAGAAAAGTTAAGAGAGGAAGCTCAATATGAGAAGAATAGGGTATGTGTAATCTATTGGACTATTCACTTATCTGCGGGGTTAAAATGGTCACTTTGAAGAATCATGATATGAATCATAATATGATTCATTTTTCTAAAATCGCAAAATGCAACTCTGCTTGCAATTCATTTCTGTATTTCTGTACTGATTTGACATTTGTCAGTTTGACAGTTTTGACAATTCATTTGCTGAATTGATTGAGAGGAATTACTAAATGTGACCATTTTAGCCCCGCTGAGCTATAATTACAAAGGGTTGACAACACTGGATGGCAGGTCTCAGGCACACATCCATCCTCGCTGATGGTTCTCGCTGTATTGATGTGCGCCCCTTCCACATACCATGAGCAAGAGACTGTGTTATAACTATTAGGATAGTTAATAATAGTAGGGGAGGTAGTGCTAGCGTTTGCTAAGTCATTTCATTATTTATTCATACCAAATTTTTGTCCAGCGGTAGCTTAATATTTATCAATCAATATAATCAGCGTCAGTCGCCGCACCCGTGGTGGAATGTTAACTGAGAGTATTTCAAAGTTGTAAAAAAAATTGTTGCGAAAAGTGATTTTATACCGAATGAAACTTTGATGGATGATTATTGAGGTCATGTATTGCATGATGGCCGTATTGCAGACGGGGGATTCAACGTCAGTCGCGTTACTGAACATATAAATTTTACGAACATGTTAATTTTACTTGTACAAAGAAATAGAGGAAAATGTGGAAAAAATGGGGAAAATTATTTGAAAGGGCTAACTTGAATGCGTTAATCTCAGGAACTACTGGTCCGATTTGAAAAATTCTTTCAGTGTTAGATAGCCTATTTATTGAGGAAGGTTATATTTTATTACGCTAAGACTACTAGGAGAATGTGGAAAAAACGGGGAAAATTATTTGAAAAGGCTTATCTCGCAAACTACTGGAGAATTTTTTATGTTATTTGGCACAGAATATAAGAAGTAGACCACGTGAAGGATCATAAGCTATCGATTTTAATCATTTTTTCAGTGGCTATAATATATTTTTTATCCGTGCGACGCCGGGGCGGGTCGCTAGTTTAATAATGAAATAAATAGTCAAGGGGGGCTGATCCCATACAAAATACACCTTTTTTCTCTACTTTCGCTCCATAACGGTACGGAACCCTTCGTGCGCGAGTCCGACTCGCACTTGGCCGATCTTTTAAGTGTGTCTTTCTGTTGCCTCTTCATCCTTCAACCGCTGGACCAATTTTAGTATGACAATATTTTGAGTCCTCGGAAAGGATGTAAGATTTGTCCTGGAGAAATGTACGGTTCCCGCACGAATAAAGAGTTTTGGCGCAACGCCGTTGCACCGGAAGTATCTAATCCTAAATAAACACAATAATATAATTTACAGTAAGCAGAAAGAGTTTCAAATCACCAACAGATGGCGCTAAGCGCGTAAAATACAAACTATCAATGTTCCGACATCGTAAGTAAAATATGGTTAGGCGACGTAGGTTCGATGTAAAAATTATATTATCTAGAAATTTTTATACGCTCCCTTTTAGCTATGGCTAGGATCGGAGCTGGATCTGGCACACAGACGCACTTCACACCTGTTTCTATGTATCTTTGTCGGCACTACAATATATTAAAGGCGAATATTTTGCGAAATTTTGAACGTGGGAGAGCCATGCTTCGGCACGAATGGGTCGGCTCGACCGGAGAAATACCACGTTCTCACAGAAAACCGGCGTGAAACAGCGCTTGCGCTGTGTTTCGCCGAGTGAGTGAGTTTACCGGAGGCCCAATCCCCTACCCTATTCCCTTCCCTTACCATCCCTACCCTCCCCTAATTACCCTATTCCCTCTTAAAAGGCCGGCAACGCACCTGCAGCTTTTCTGATGCTGCGAGTGTCCATGGGCGACGGAAGTTGCTTTCCATCAGGTGACCCGTTTGCTTGTTTCATGTCATAAAATCATGTGTCATAAAAAAAAGGCGAACGCGTTGCGTTGGCCGACGCGTTGGCCAACGCGCAACGCGTCGTCGCGTCGGCCCAATGTGTAGAACGGGCGACTCGCGCGTTGGCGGTAGGTATTTAAACGTTGGCCGACGCGTTTTGTCGGCACTACATAATATAGGCGATGTAGTGCCGACATCAGAAATACCCTCCGCAACTACGAAGCTAGCGATACTTTTCATAGAAATACATAATATGTCGCAGTCGACTGATTAATTACGGGAATTGTGTTCAAAATGAGTTTTAGTTAATTTACCGTTTAAACTTTAAACAGTTGGCCAAGCGTCATCTAGCTGTAGTGTCGAACGTTGCAGTCAACAAGTCGGCTAAACGACGTATAGCCGTGTGATTGAATTCAATCAAAGGGCTCTAGCTGTTTAAACGGCTATTTAAACCAGTTGGCTGCGACACATACATAGAAACCAGTAGTGTCGCGACGACACCTCGTATGCTGCCGCTTCATGTCGCCCGCTGTCAACCGGCACCATTAGTTGCCCTATCGGAGAAGTTGGTTCATAGGCTGATGGCGGACGGCGGACCTAAGCAATTTGGTCGAGTTATGTCAAACCCAGCCGATAGATCGTAAACAACATTGAATTGGTGTAATCTGAGCACCAGTGGCATAACTATAGGGTGGCAGGGCTGGCAAAATACCACGGGCCCCTGACCCAAAAGGGAGAGGTCAGAGAGGCCGTGAGGTCAGATTTTTTTAATACATTGTTTTTTTATTATCGTGACGATTTTTATTGATAGGGTCCCATCAATTTGCCACGGGCCCCGGATGTTGTAGTTACGCCACTGCTGACCACATGGCAAAGGTGCGCCCTCAGAATAGGAAGGTGCGCCAACTGCCTATAAATCAATTTCTTCGATAGTACATATTACTGAATTTTCCGTTTGATAAGGATACCAGTGGATACGGGACAGCAAATACATTACATGAGTGTGAAAGAGACAAGGAATATCATGATATCATTTCTCATTCCAGGGTAATATGTTTGTGAAACGGGAGAAATGGGACGAGGCTATAGTGTGTTACAACCGGGCCATAGAGCTCGTGAAGGACGACGCTATTTATTACGCGAACAGAGCACTATGTCACTTAATGAAAGACAGGTACATTTTTTTATATAAGGCTAGTCAGGGTAAGTTTGGACACGGGGTAAGTCCGGATAATTAAACTTTTCAGTAAATTAGTCGGTGTTTGTTTTTTGCCTAGCACTACGTGCATGTACGCCATACAGCACTGCAAATAGTACCGTACTACGATACAGTTATTCAAGGTAACGCTAAATTGAACAAGAGTTACGACTCTTGTTTAATTTAGCGTTAACTTGAATTATCCGGTCTTACCCTGTGTCCGAACTTACCCTGATTAACTATATAGTCCATTGAAATCTTACAATTTTAGGACCGAATATTGCATTTATTAGAGGACGCAATTTTATTTTTGGAATATGTTGGGGGGCTCAATAGAAGCTTAATCTCAAGTTTGTGGGGTCGCCACTCTTGTCCCCCAGCCGGCATCTTGAAAAAAGGGGTTACAAAAATTTGTAAGAACATAATTTGTTGCAAATTATTTTGCCTACAAATAATATTATGCTTATATAACTTTTTACCCTAAATTAAAAATTTAAAAAGTTATAAGCATTCCAAGAATAAAATTGCGTCCTCTAATAAATGCAAAGCAAATGTAACATTTCAATGGACTCATCTCTACTTATTATAAAACAAAGTCGCTTTTTTCCCTCATGTCCCTTTGTTCCCTTTAAGCTTTAAAACTACGCAACGGATTTTGATGATTCTTTCAGTGTTAGATAGCCCATTTATTGAGAAAGTCTATAGGCAATATTTTATCACGCTAATACTAATAGGAGAATGTGAAAAAAACGGGGGAAATTATTTGAAAGGGCTTATCTCGCGAAGTACTGGAGCAATTTTTATGTTATTTGGCACAGATAAGCAATAGACCACTCACCACGTGAAGGTTCATAGGCTATCCATTTTAATAATTTTTTCAGTGGCTATATATTTTATACCCGTGCGACGCCGAGGCGGGTCGCTAGTAATATTATAAGACTAGCTGTAGTCTCGTCGTACTGCGTATCCCTTTCCTCCTAATATAGAGTATAAACTTTCCCTGGACGTGGACGAATATTTCAATACTAAAATTAGCAAAATCGGTTCAGCCGTTCTCTAGTGTTAGCTAGATTAACGAAATTGAAAATTCATCTTTATATACATTAGGGGCCAAACGAGCAAACGGGTCACCTGATGGAATGCAATTACCATCGAATATTAACACTCGCAACATCATAAGAGTTGCAAGTGCGTTACGAGCATTTTGATTCTAGATTAAAAATTCCCAACACCATGCCATTGCATTATGCATATTAAATCTAGTTGTCAATTTTGATATAATGAAGACTCTTATCTATTACTAGCTTTTGCCCGCGGCTTCGCTCGCGTTAAGAAGTATTATTATATTCAATTTTACATCCCCTATTTTAACCCCTTGGCGGTAGAATTGATCAATCTATAAAATCCTTTCTTAGTGGATGCCTAGGTCATAACATCTACCTGCATGCCAAATTTCAGCCCAATCCGTCCAGTGGTTTGGGCAGTTTGTTGATATATCACTATGTCAGTCAGTCAGTAAGTCACCTTTGAGTTACTTTGAGTTATTATATTATAATATATAAAATTAGATTTTATATTTTAGATTTCTTTTTTATATTTCAGCCTCCATCAAGCCATATCAGACTGCAACGAGGCTCTGAAACTGGATCCTAACTACGTTAAAGCATATCAGCGGAGGGCATCAGCTAGTGAGAAGCTGGGGTCACTCCGAGCGGCCTCACAGGACCTACAAGAGGTTATCAGACTGGAACCGCACAATAATACTGCTAGGAAACAGCTGGAGGACATAAAGAAACGTATGGGAACTAAGGGAGTGAGTATTCTTGTGGTTTTATTGTAGGCTGAATTTATATGTACGAAGTTTATATGTAGGTTTGACGCGAGAGAGACCACAAACAATTGTAACGATTTATTTAATTAGCGGTGCGCATGTGCAGTCATTAACACACAGTAAGGCTGTGTTTCCACCAGAGATATATTGCGAGAAATGTATTTTTAAGATCTAATAGCATCTACGCGCAGGACAGCGAGGTCAGGGCAAGCTCACGTCAACGAAGCGATTCTATTGGTTCTCAAAAACACATTCCACGCAACACATCTCTGATGAAAACTCAGCCTAAGCCGTAATAGCCGTCATAAAGTGGCATTTTTTTTTTTTAATTTTTGACAAAGATCAAACAAACGATCTGGATGCTACCTATAGAGTTAACTCTACAACAACATGAAATGTCGATGCTACTGCCACAAAGTTGCAGCACACAAACAGCCTACAATTATAGGCATGATGACAATTTTTTTTTCTTATTAGTAATTGAAAGACCCTTAAAATAGAAACATCGCTGAAAGAGTGACTATGATAGCTTAAAAATTCACCAAGATATGACAATTCAAACATCTCATAAAATAGACCTGCCCGAAACGCTCCATACAAAGTGCTACGAAAGAATGACGTCACTCTTTCGTAGTTTGTAAGTCACGCATTGGGAGCGAATTTTGTTCGGTAGGTGTATTAAATATTGCGTTTATGAAAGTGGTTTCATAACAAAAGTTGCTTTTATTATCGAATGCTATACATATATTAAGAAATTTAATTGAAAAAAAAATCGACTTGATTATCCAACTTTGAAGGCGCATAACAAAAAAAAAATACAAATGCTATAGAGCTGAAATTTTGTGAACACTTATTTTTTACCGTGATTTCTTTATTTTATTAACAAAATTCGCTAATCTTTGACCTAGTCATCATCCATAGACTAAATGTTTTTTCTACTTTCACTCATTTGAAAACTCAAACACTTTCAGATGAAATCCAAGTCGTCACCTCAGTCGACACCAATATCAGAGTCCAAATCGTTCATACCACCTAATGATTATAAACCAAAAATCATAGAATTGCCCGATGAACCGAGTAAAGAAGAGAGAGAATTGGAAAAGTGGAAAGACGGTGTTGGAGAGGATATAAATGTTATCAAACCTGTGAAGAAACCACCGCATTTGAGGTCCAAGGTAATATGGTTGTTGCCTACAAATATTGTAATTTACAAAAAACCCTTCAAAGGAGATACTTAGAGAAATCAATAATTAACATACTTAGAGAAATCAAGAATTAACATAATTAATTATTGTTTTAAACTATAAATTGTAAACCAACTTCCACCTAATAAAAAAGTATTAAACAATAATTATTGTTATTATTTCAATAAAGGCTTTTTCAGAACTCTCATTAAATTCGACAATTTCTCTACTTAGCCTTCACATTCTTGAAGGCGGTGCCAGCCAACTTAAATGTGAATCTAAAGATTATAGAATTTGTAGGGCTGGTAATTGTTCATCTCTATTCCACAAAACGGTTTGGAATGTCACGATATGGTTTAAATTGTTTATTATCATTGAATAGAAAAAAAATTAATGTACTCACAATGTGAAAGATTTGCAGTTTATTTTTACACAACCTGTATAGTTATTATTATGAAATTATTTAAAAAGTGTCTACATGACTCTTTTACTCAATCAATCAATCCTTACTCTTGCTTTAAAATCAATCAATTAATCATTTATTTATTTTCCAGAGAGCGCTAAAGAATGTGCCAATACAAGAGATACCTTTAAGCATAATTGACAAAAATACAACCGAGACTGACAAAACTGTGGAGGAAGTCAACTCAAAACTGACAGAACTTTGCAAACCTGACCCGCCGGAGTCAAACAAATTGCTGTCAGATGTTCTGACCACGGAGAAACTGGAAAATCTGACTGCCCCCCACAATAGCGTCCAGTTTACGTCCGAATGGAAGTACTTAAAGAATAAGATAGGCGCCAGAGGCGATTATTTAAGCGTAAGTGTCTTATTTTTTAATATTATTAACCAAACCGGTGGTAGGCACCAGTAGTAATGACGTTCTGACAATATTTTATTCAAAATTCAGAAATACAACAAATTTTTATTTTATTTAATTTATTAACCAACCACAACAATACATAGAACAAATTACAGTCAAGATTTGTACATAAAATTAAAATCACAAGTATCATATTAATAACGAGCTTTTGCCCGCGGCTTCGCTCGCGTTAAGAAGTATTATTATATACAATCTTTCATCCCCTATTTTAACCCCTTGGGGTTGGAATTTATCAAAATCCTTTCTTAGCGGATGCCTACGTCATAACATCTACGCGCATGCAAAATTTCAGCCCGATCCGTCCAGTGGTTTGGGCTGTGCATTGATAAACCATGTCAGTCAGTCACCTTTGAGTTTTATATACATAGATTTGGTACTTTTGTGCAATATAATATTATATTATCCCAAACTAGGCAGAGCTTCTTGGTTTTCGTGGTTCTTTTATATCTAAAAAGTAACAGACCAACACACCATATAAGTTATTCTAGATGTTGTAGTTCCGTATTTGAACCATAGATGTTTATTAACCTCCCAATAGAAATGTTTTACAAGTTTGACGTGTCTGTCTGTCTGTATTTGTGTGATGTGTCTGTCCGTGGTATCGTAGCATCTAAACGGGTGGACAGATTTTTTCTCTATTTGAAAAGTGACATAATCCAGACTCTAGAATCTAGAATCTAGATCATGTTAGACATTCTAGGTTCCAGAGTGTTTTTATCCATAATTCATCATCTTCAGCTCCATTTCTGCAAAATATATTATTTTATTTTTTAATTTATATTATTTTCTCTACAGATAATAGACCCAGAGAAACTACCGGCGATTTTCGCTAACGCCCTAGAAAGTGACATACTGTCGGAAATACTGCATACTCTACGCCAAGATATACAGAAGTTCACTAAAAAATCCGTGTCAGAATATCTACTAGCTCTCAGTAAAGTGAAGAGGTTTTCAACGCTCACACTGTTCCTAACTAGGGAAGATAAAGAGAGTGAGTTTACTTTGTCATTTTGTAGTAGGACTTAGGGCTGGCTTACATGTATTAAGTAGATAAGTAGTTAACTAATTTTTTACTTAATTTTAAATTACTTATTGCATGTAAACACAAAATTTAGTAGCAAGTAGTAAGTTGAAATTAACTTAAGTACTAAACGAGGAAATTAGAATTTTGACTATTTTCTGTTAAGTTCGCAGGCGGGGCTTGTCACTTGACAAATTTCGGGCAGGCACTTACTACTTATCTACTTAATACGTGTAAACCAACCATTATTGTTATGAAAAAGTAGTATCATGTGGGAAAACGACTTTTGGAACGAAGTTCTATATCGCGTGTTGCGAAAGGAGGCTACTGACGGGAAAAGTTGTAACGACACATTTTTATTAGTTCCTGCGCTGTAGGTGCAGGGGTCGTTGATAGTATTCCTGTGCGTCAACTAGATGGCGTTTTTTTAAAGAATAAACAGCGACATCTACCGGACGTTTTAATAAATTTTATTACAATTTCACAAAAGTGTCGTCAGTATTCCTAGGCGTCAACTAGATGGCATTTTTTATAACTTCGTTACGTATCCACGAAGTTATAAAAAACGCCATCTAGTTGACGCCAAAGGAATACTTTCAACGATCTCTGCCCATAAAAGCCTGTATTCACTTTGATTAGTGCAAGTGCAAGTGACTAGTAATTGAGGCAGTGGAGTGCAGGTGTGTAGTGCAAGTAGTGTCCAATTCTTGTTTAGTGGCTCTTTAGTAATTTAATTTAGTAAATTCAGTAGTAGCTGTCAACACGAGCGTCCAAGTTTCAAAAATAAAACTGCCATTTTGACATGTCCTTCATTTTTAATATTGGTTTTATTAAAAACAAGCTTTTGCCCGCGGCTTCGTTTGCGTTAAGAAGTATTGTTATATACAAACTTTGATTCCCTATTTTCACTCCTTGGAGGTATAATTGATCAAAATCCTTTCTGCCTCATGATAATGCCTCATGATCAAAAACCTGAATGCCAAATTTCAGCCCGATTGGTCCAGTGGTTTGGGCTGTGCGTTGATAGATCAACATGTCAGTCAGTCACCTTTGAGTTTTATATATAAAGACCACGAAGTATTTTTATATGTCCTTTCCCAGGACTCAAAGTATCTCCATGCCAAATTTCAGCAAAATCGGTTCTGACTTCTGAGGTATAAACGTGAAGAGTATAGTAAGGTATATTACTTAATAATGATATACTATATCTATGGACGCTTCACACGGCACACCACGTCAGTCTGGCCCATAAAGTTAATATACCTAGCGGAATAATAGTAACAATCTCGAGCTGTCAAACGAAACCAAAATTGGTTTTCATCTGTCACGCACTTGCACTCGCAAAAAATAGAACACGCTTTTAATCACGTTACTACGCAGCCGACTAGTCACTTGCACTAATCAGTCGCTGTCCACATTACTTTCTACTAATCACTCATCACCTGTACTAGTCACCTGCACTTAATCACTAATCAAAGTGAATACAGAACTAATCACGTTACTACGCAGCCGGCTAATCACTTGCACTAAACAGTCGCTGTCCACACTTACTTTTTCCTAATAACTAATCACTTGCCCTAATCACTTGCACTTATTACTAATGAAAGTGAATACGGGCCATAAAGCGCAGAAGCTAATAAAAATGTATGTCGTTAAAACTTTTTCCGTCTAACCTTCCTTTGACACCTCTCAAGATTTTTCGATTATAATATATAAAGTAGCCTGTATTCTAATACAGAGGCCAAGCAAGAATCATGCTTTTTTATCTCTCATAGTCTCTCTGATATCCAAACTTTATCCAAATTAATACAGCGTTACAGGCTTGAAGACAATAGTAATACAAAATAGTATATCGTTACTATATTCCTGCCTAAGAGCCAGTCCACACGGCGCGTTGCGTCGACGCAGCGCTGCCGTTGCATTGGTTTACATACAAATAACCAAGATGTTCATCCAACATCGTGGCAACGCACACAGTCATGACGGACAGCAGTCCCCGAGACGAAGCGGAAGGGTTACTTCGTACAAACGTTGACTGCTTCGTAATAACGGTGCGATGACGCAGCGCCCGTGTGGCCGCCTATGCGTCAAACGGCAGCGCTGCGTCGACGCAACGCTGACGCAACGCCCGTGAGGAGAGGCTCTTATACAACTGACAGATAAGCAGACGCACTTTCGCGTTTATAATAATCCATCCTAATATCCAACCTCCATACTTCCATACTGATCCATACTTACTATATACTATATAGTATATACTATACTATAAACTATATATACTATACTATATACTTACTGTATACTATAATATTATATTATATATTATATTATATTTATACTAGCGACCCGCCCCGGCGTCGCGCGGGTATAAAATATATAGCCACTGAAAAAATTATGCCTATAGCCTTCCTCAATAAATGGGCTATCTAACACTGAAATAATTTTTCTAATCGGACCAGTAGTTCCTGAGATTAGCGCATTCAAGTTAGCGCTTTCAAATAATTTTCCCCGTTTTTTCCACATTTTCTTCTATTATTTATTTATTTATTTATTATTTTTATTATATAATATTAAAAATGCGAAAGTGTGTCTGTCTGTCTGTCTGTCTGTATGTTACCTCTTCACCGTTCACGCCCAAACCGCTGAACCGATTTTGCTGAAATTGGGTATGGAGATACTTTGAGTCCCGGGAAAGGACATAGGATACTTTTTGTCCCGGAAAAATGTACGGTTCCCGAGCGATAAAAGAATTCTGGGGCACGGAGCTGTGGGCGTCATCTAGTAGTAAATATAGATTTACTTGTGAAGTAAACTATATATTTTTTTCTGTTTCAGCAATCAGAAAACTATTGGTTCACTGCGAGAAGGAAGAGAAACTGACGACGGGCGAAATAGCGGAACTGATGGAGATGTATGAAGTTTAAATGTAATAGGCCAAGAAATTGTAATATTCTATCAGTCATATTTTATTTTGCTATTTTCAATGTTCTCTCTGCTATAAGTTCGAACACTAACGCACTAGGAGATGTTTAATTCAATTTCAATCAGTCATTTGTTTTGCTATTTTCAATATTCTCTGCTATTAGTTAGGAACACTAACGCACTAAGAGCCGCGACACAAAAACACGACACGACGTCGTGTCGTACCACGGCGCGACGTCGTTTCAAGATGCGACTTCTTGTCGTGGGAATCTACGACGCGCGTCGTAAAAAACTACGACACGACGTCGTACGACGCGATGTCGTGCCATATATCGTGGCACGTCACGATGTCGCGTCGCATTTTTTACGATGCGATATCGTGGATTCCCGCGCGACACGACGTCGCATCGTGAAACAAAGTCGCGTCATGGTACGACACGACGTCGTATCGTGTTTTTGTGTCCCGGCTCTAAGAGATATAATTAATTTAATTTCAATCAGTCATTTGTTTTACTATTTTCAATATTCTCTGCTATTAGTTACGAATACTAAGAATCTGTTTAATGACATCTCAACTTTAATTTAATGAAGGGTAACAGAAAATGTATGAAGTTTATGTATAAGTCATCATTAAATTAAAGTTAAGTAATAAATCTCTGAGTCGGATTATAATAATTGATTGAGCAAAGTATCTTACAGTAATAATCTACAATGGAAAAATATGTCTAATTAGTGTAAAGTCAGGTTGAAATTCACACATTGACGCTTACCTACTTGTCTCTTTCGCATACTAAATGATAATTGAAGACGTGAGTGGAAGAATCGAATAAGTACCATTTTGTAACATTCGAACAATAACTAACTTTTTCCCTAATTATTTTAATAAAACTTGTAACTTATCTACCCCATAACCTAGCTCATGTATCTGGCTACACATATATTCCATAGTTTTTATATTTCAAATAAATTTTCCGGTCCTAAAGCCTCCATTTAAGCAAAAAAATGGGTTTTTTCATGTTACTTACCTTATTCTTCCACTCACGTCTTGAATTATTTATTGCTAAATCTTAATAATAATATAAATATAGCATATTTACAAGGTTTACTTGTCTACCTGTCCTTGTCAACATATCGGAAAAATGACGGATAGCGAACCTTGAATACACTCAATAAGGCTGTTTACACACGCTATAGCGACAGCGGCACCGCAAATAGAAGGATGAGTAAGGGCCGGGACATAAAAACACGATACGACGTCGTGTCGTACCACGACGCGGCGTCGTTTCACGTCGTAGAAACTCACGACAGTTGTTATTCAAAATTCAAAGAAGACGCATCGTGAGTTTCTACAACGCGACGTCGTGCCGTGTACCGTGGCACGTTACGATGTCGTGTCGTAGGTTTTTACGACGCGCACGACACGACGTCGCATCGTGAAACGACGCCGCGTCGTGGTACGACACGACGTCGTATCGTGTTTTTGTGTCCCGGCCCTTATGGAGTGGCAGGCGGCGGTGCAGACCGCTGCCGCTGCGGCGCGTGTGTAAACAGCCTAAGGAGTAGTAGTAAAAGTATAACATTATCAGTAAGAAAGAGATGCATTTATGTGATAGTAATAACTAATATGTTTTGAAGCTGAAAGAGACAAGTAACCATCATGATCCGACCGAAATAAACAATAAAGTATTATCACATTGCTGCTAAATAGTTTACAGATTTTTTTAAGATTGCATTTTGTTTTTGTGTTCAAACTTGTCTGTTGAATATTTCGTTTATTAGAGAAGGTGTAACGACCGTACTTGGAAATAATTTATGATTATTTAAGTTTTATTATATTATAGAGTTAATGTAATCTTTGTTAAATTAAAGTAATTATTAAATTATTTCTCTGAGTGTAGTATGAGTTTGTTATCACAAAAATATTCGTAATTATAATAGGTGACTTTTGTATAGAAATGTGCAATTTCAAATAACATGTAGCGCCATCTATGTTAGTACTCTTGAACAAAATATTTTAGGCAAGGTTAGAAGAATTCTGAATTTGTTTTTATTTTAATCTGATAGTTGATACTAGTATTGTAATAAGGGCTCATTTACATTGTTACAACTTACAGAAGTTATAGTTTCAGTTTAGCTATACAGAACTATAAATATTTCCAGTATAGAAAAAATTAGTATGAAGTTTATTATGGAATAAACTTCATACTTACTAGTTTTTTCTTCTGCGCGCTACAAGTGAAATATGTTAGACATGATTTTATTGCGAGACAGTAATGCAACAGGCAAGGCTGTCGCAAGATCTACCTGTGAATTAATTCTTCTGATGGTCCAATGTCTTTCGAAAATCTTTTTTTTTCAATTTGTCTGGTACCTGTAACACAAGTCCTTCAGGTACTTAGCACGTGGCCAGACCGACATGGTGTGAAGTGTCCATAGATATTATTATTATCTTATGCTTATATTATCATACGTCGTCGTCAACTGTATATAGGAAGACTAAATGACGCCCGCAACTCCATTGCGCCAAAATTCATTTACCGCGCGGGAACCGTACATTTTTCAGTAATCGTCACAAAAGTATCATATTTATAGTAAAGTTTGGGCTTGAAGGACACACAGCCAGACACACTTTCGCATTTACAATATTAGTATGGATTGCCAAGGTTCACAAGCAAAATGGTTTTCATGTAAAAAATTGCTCATGTCGAGTACTGAAACTTATGCTTTTAACCCATCCCCAAGCGGCACCCGACTGTCGCATAACAATTGAAAATCTATTGTCTGCGATACCCATGATCGAGGTATTAAATTGGAAAAGTGGTGTAATTCTTGTTTCAATTATCAGATTAGGTTTTTTGGAATACTGGATTGTTTTGTATATTGTGTTTTCTATGAATTGGTGCAAGTTTTAGGTTCTGTGATCTAAGTCGAATATAATGTTATTTTATAACGTATGTTTTATTTACGCCTAATAACTCCTTTGAAGAAACCTGGAATGTACGCTTGCGTAGAGACTCAGCAAATTTTGTCAGGGTTGTCGATTGTCGCGCACCTTGGGGTAAATTATTGAACTATTTGTCTAAACACACCTGCATGCCGAAATTACGTGGCTGAAGTTCGGTAAGATTACGCCTGCAATGTATTTACCGACGACACACCATGCCGAAATCACGTCGCGTTTTATTGAATGCGTAGCGCATTGCTGACGTAATCATGTCGAACTTCTGCCGCGTATTTCCGGCCAAGTGTCGACACTTAGTAGACGTTTATGGAGAAAATATTGTCTCACCAATTCGGGATTGAACCTACTGCCTGGCGCCTGCATTATTTTGCAATCAGTAATACCTATACCTACTTACCTATTCTTGGAAAATGGAAATGATTGTGCACTATAAAAAACATGGATTCTAAATGTAGATCGAAACACAAAAATATATAAAAATAAAGAATATCTCTAAATAAAAAATCTTCAGACTCTGGCTGCGAAGTTTTTCAAAATTGACAACACCTGTAATTTTTTTCATAACAATCACACTTTCTCGCTATTCAAAAATGGTAGACGCCAACAAGAAACATTTCCTGGCTACTTACATTAACAAAATATTATGCCGTTTAAATTATCTAAGTAGGTGTTAAGAACACGAAATCCAACCCTAAGGGGTTAATTGGGTTGAAAATTAATGCAAATTTAAAGTGGCTGAACCGGATACCGCCTATTAGGGTTAATTTAAGGCGCGATTACATAAGATGGATATAGCCACTGACAGGTAGGATGGTAGAAGAATGAAACTAACTAACCAAAGTATAGATTTTTACATTAGGTTGAAAATATCCCATCAACCCCAAGCGAACCCGGGTGCCGCATAACAATTGAAAATCGATTGTGTCGGGAATTCCCACGATCGAGGTAATAATTATGTTACACATTATTTTTTATAAAAAAATTAAAACCGAGTTCCAAAGTAAAAACAATAGTAATATAAACTAAAAAGTAATAAATAACTCTTACTCTTTAATAGTGCCTTTTTCAGAATTCGTCTAAATCTCAACTATTTCTGTAAGCTCATTTTGGGTAACTTTGAAATGCAGTTTAACTTTGAACAATACAAAAATGTATAAAAATGTATTGTTCAAAGTTAAAACCGCAATTCAAAGTTACCCAAAATGACTGTACTGTATGCCTACTACTATCTTAATTATTTTGAAGTCGGTACCAGCTAATTTAATCGTGAGTTCAGTAATGTCAGAATATCTGAAACTTTTAGGACTGGTACCGACTTCAAAGTAATGAAGATACAGTCTTCAGTATGTACATAAATAGTTGAGATTTAGACGAATTCTGAAAAAGGCACTATTAAAGAGTAAGAGTTATTTAATACTTTTTAGTTCATATAACTATTGTTTTTACCTTGGAAGTCGGTTTTAATTTTTTTTTTAATAATAATTTCACTCTTTTTAGCTATCTACAAAATAAGGCTTTATGCGTCAATAACCAATACGAATGTTAACTATTCACATTATGTCACTGTAAGCGAAATTGTGGTAAATGATTGCATTTATCTAAGCGACAGTGCAATTTCCAAACTTTTATATTTAAAGGTTCAGGAGTTCTGTTCAGTGCCTTTGGACCAAGAGACACCTTCGTATGAAATTTCTCTTATTCGTAACACATGTTTAACTTACTAGAAACAACATTTTAACCACTATGAGTGTTTTGATTTGAAACAAGGATTTCCCTCGATTGCTCATAGATCCCATCATCAGCTCACCACTTTCGTAACTGTTATACAAGAACATGAGAATTTAAAAAATCGGTCCAGAAATAGCTAAATAATCATCAAAAACATCTGCTTTGATGCAAAATATCACGAAAAGTACCATTAGCTGGGTCATAGTGTGATGACCCGTGGTATAATTATGGTTGTGATGATGATGATGATCAATCAAATTGATGTGTTGGTTTATGCTTTCAGTAGTTTAAACGACGCCGAAATCCCCGAACCTGTACCTATGAGCATTCAAAAGTTCTGTTCGGTACCTTCGGATCCAGGGTATAACCTGGTGCGAAGTCCTACTTTTTGGTAGCATTTACCTTGAATGCTTCAGAAAAAATCGAAATCACTATATGTTTTCATACAAACTTCAAGGAGTCCCCTCGATTCCTCAAGGACCCCATCACCAGATCACCACTTTTGTTAACATGGTACCAAATTCGAGTTAAACCCTATACAACACAAAAAGAACTTTGAAAATCGGATCACAAACGGCTGAGTAATCGTTGAACATACAAAAAAAAAAGATACAGCCGAACGTATTACCTCCTATTGTCATACAAAATGTTGCTTGCTATTTTTCATTCAATTGATTTGTCCCCGGAAAACCAAGCTACAAAGGTGTCGTATATATTGTAGTGCCGAAGTGTGTGTACAAAACACTTTAAAAATCTGGGGGCACGGGAGTGTCCCCCGCCAAGATGAGCCAAGCGAAGCGCGCAAGGGCACTACCTATCTTTTCTCGAAACGTTTCGTCGTATTTTTGAACCCTTGTAATTTTGGTTTGGATAATACCAGATAGTTGAAATTTTCAAGATATTATGACGTGAGTATAATAATTAAATGCGAAAAGATTTAATATTGTTACTGTAGGGGCGAGCGCCCTACGACGGTTGAGACAGGGTATAATGAAGGAAGACAAAAATGGGTACCTGTTGATCATATATGCTGGCGGCTGCGCTGAGATGAGACGAGCTGATAGTCACACTGTCACTGTGGTTTATTAGTTTATTTTTAGAGATGTTGAGAGACACGAGACATGAGTTGAGATAAAAGTGTAGCCGCGGATAATTCTAATTTAGGAATTGTGAGTTTATTTTTAATAGGGGCTACCTTAGATTTTGCAATTATGAGCTGAACGTTAGCCGATCCATCGTGATTTAATTCGTGTAAATATACGACTGCAGCAAAACCACTTTCTGAGGCGTCTGCGAAGCCATGAAGTGAGTATGTAGAAGTTAATTTGTGCGAAGCTACGTGTCTGGGAAAGTGTATGTCTGAGATGTGCGGAAGATCATGAGAAATGCGCTGCCAGTCTTGTGTAATATTATCTGGAGTAGGGTCGTCCCAATCCAGTTTGAGCAACCACAATTTTTTTAGAAGTAATTTTGCGAGGAATATAACAGGAGTGATCCAACCGTTTGGATCATAAAGAGAAGCTACAGTGCTGAGTATGGATCGCTTTGTTACGTGAGCGATTGGTGGCAGCGAAATGTGATATGTAAATTCATCAGATTGCGGAATCCATCTAATACCTAAGACCTTAACAGATGGAGAGTCTGAGCTTATGTCAAAGTCTTTGGGCATTTCGCATTGATCATCTGGGAAACGCTGTAAAAGTTGAGAAGTGTTAGATTTCCATTTACTGAGCTGGAATCCACCTAGCGATAATAAATTAATAAGCTGAGTTTGAAGGGCTGAAGATTCCTCTATGGAGTCATGACCACAGAGAATATCATCTACGAAAATGGAGTTACGTAATATATGAGTAGCTTGGGGATAGCGATGACCTTCATCATCAGCTAGTTGTAATAATGTGCGAATGGCGTGATAAGGGCTCGAACGTAATCCGTAGGTAACAGTGTTGAGCGCATATGTGAGTAAAGGTCGATCGGGAGACGATCTCCAGAGTATGAGCTGATAATGATGTTGATCTGGATTAATAATAATATTTCTAAACATCATTTTTATGTCTGTGGTAAAAACTACACGATGTGTCCTAAATGTCATAATTATATCGACAATATCACGCTGAAGGGCGGGGCCTGTGTGCAGATAATCATTCAGGCTGACACCATTAGATGATTTGCAACTGACATCGAATACTGTGCGGAGTTTATCCGTACCTGATTTAAATACGCCATGATGAGGAATATAATAATGAGGTTTATGTGTAAAAGTGGAAGGATGACAAGGTGTCATGTGACCTAAATTTATGTATTCATTCATAAATTCTACGTATTTTGATCGGAGTGAATGATCAAATTGTAATCGCTTTTCTAAGTTGAAAAATCTACGGAGCGCAATAGCATGTGTACTACCTAACTGCGGAGCATTCGATAAAAATGGAAGAGTTACAATATAACGTCCCGATTGGTTACGAGTAGTTGTTGAGCGGAATAAGTCTTCACATTGTTCATGCAATGGGTTTGAGTGAGTTGTACGCGGCTGGGGTTCTTCTGACTCCCAGAATCGCTCTAGACTTTTATTTATATCTTGATTAGAATGGGAATGAGCAGAAAGAGCTGAGTTAACTTGAACTACTGAGTTATCATTACATAATTGTTCAATGGGACCTATAAGTGCAAAATCAAAAATCGTGCCGAAGGCTATGGGCTTCCCCGGGCCCAAAGTCAACTTAATACCATCTAACACATGGCCTAAAACATCTGAACCTAAAATGAGATCGATGGGAGCAGAAGTATGATATTCTTTATCCGCCAACGGAATGAGCTGACTTTCCGAGTCATGTACTACATCGGGAACTTTTTGCATAGGTAGGTAACCTGTGACATCCTTTAAAATATGAGCTGAAGTTGTGATAGAAGGCGTGGCATTCCACAATCTAGTGATGCGCGGGCTTTGTGATAGTTACCATATTTATCTGAGATTTTTAAAACGACTGTAGGTAATAATATGGGCGTTTGTAATGTGTTATTATTGTGCTGAGAGGTATTAACCTGAGTGAAATTATTATGAGCTGATTTATCATGAGAAAAATTATTATTTAAATTATTGGGCTGATTTTCTAACTCTGAATCTTCCGTGATGGTAGGTAGTCATTGTTTATTATTATTATGAGGCGAAGATGAACGAGATTGAATAGATGTAGATGGTTGATGATGGACGATAGCATGGTTTGTGTTAGATGTGTATGTGTGGGCAGTATTTTCACTACGACGACGGGGCTGCGTGCGTAGGTGCGCGGGAAGTAAATGGGCCGACGAAGTTGGCGAGCGTGGCGCATCATGACGATGAAGCGAAGTGTGGTGATTAGGACTACCGCAATCCTTGCAGGCACCAGTCGCCACCACTAAACATTTTCGACATCTTCCTCTAAACTTTATGAAGTCCCAACGTCCTTGAATGGGCTGATGATTGTATTTGGGACAAGCTATTAATTTATGTTCGGTCGACCTACAGTAAGGGCAATAAAAATTAGGCTTATGACTGGCTTGAGCTGAGTATACGTGCTGAACCTGTCGGGGGGGAGAGGGGGGTGTATAGTGCTGGCGAGAATGAGATGGAGCTGGGCTGACATGCGGGGTACGCATGGTATGTGCTGAGGGCGAGCGCTGATACGCTGAGCTGATGGGTCTAAAGCGGGGACTGCGCGGAGAACGGGGGGAGGGGAGCGGTTGTTGACGGGAAGGGCCCGCTTGACCTTCAGACTCAGCAGCGCGCGCTGGCGTCGGACGTTATGTCTCGACGCAGCGCGCGTCCTCCTCTAAGAAAGAGATTAAATTGCCTAAAGTGGGCAGAGTATCAGAGGCACCGTATCTCCTCTCAAATAATGTGCGGAGCTCCCCCTGTAGCTTGCGGACTACAATCGAAACAAAAACATAATTACTGTCCATGGGTAAATTTAAATTTATTAGTGCACTTTGGGCGGATATGAGCGGGGTTAGAAAAGTAGCCCGGGTACTCGAGCGTATGTGTATATTGGGCAGACCGAGTATTATATCGACGAACCTGTCGATTAGCACACGACGGTTCTCGTATCGGCGCGTTAATATATCGAGCGCAACACTATAATTCTCGTTTGTAATATTTAAATGCGATATCATCGATAATGCCTCCCCCGACAGACAAGAGAACAGGTAATGCAATTTTACCGCGTCTGACAGCGTCAAAATTGTAATAAAAGAGGGCCATTCTTCAACCAACGAATTGAACTTAGGGAGCTCAATTTTGGGTAGCACGGACGACGAGAGCTGAGGGGAATCCGAAGTATTGGACGGGCCTTCGGCCGCCGTTAAAATGAAATAGTAATCCGAAATTGCATTGTCATATTGCGACGTATATAATTTTTCAGACAAGCTTGGGTCGTCCAGAATTTCATGGTAAATATTTTCTAACCTTGCCTTTTGATGACTAATTTCTTTAAAGCGGGCATTGAACTCCCTTCTCAATGCATGGGCCGACTCCTTCGATTCGCTACTGGAAAGAGCTACGGCAATTTCTTTAAGTCTACCGAAAGCCTTAACGGCCTCTCTAAACACGGCAGCCTGGGACTTTGTAGGCATTCTAATGTGAAATAAACTGAATAAAAAAAAATGGGCGGATAAGACGAATGAAAAGTTATAAACTAAGTTACGAAAATATTTATGTGTAGTAATGTGCTAAGTTAATATGTGTCTATGTAATTATAATACAGGAACGGCTATAATACCATTAATTGAACGAAACAAAACGCTTAAATGCCTAAGCCGATTGCTATTGCATAAGTTGAAAACAATAAACAGATGTTTCTTATCGGAGCGCAGGTATGCGCGCGCGGCGATCGAACGATAGATAAGGGACGGGTAATTAAATCAAGTACTTACTCGAGGTGCTAAGTTATAACGTAAACAAATATTTTACACGAGCTGAACAAAAATAACACTTAATGTTATAATGGTATAAGGCACAAACTATGCGATGTATGAATAAGTTCCTTTGTTCTATAACACGACGTAATTTTGTTGAAAATATTTTATATAGGTATTTTGGGCAGAAATATATTCTGGGATTTAATTTAAATGCTTATAGATTTAAAATATGGGCTGAAAATAATTGGATGGCACTTATTTTATAAGATGAAACGGGATTCAATTGTCTTTGTTAATAATTATGGCGGGCGAACGAAGTACGTATTTGGTTGTCTTTGTGAACTATAATGGCGGGTGGGCGAACGACGTAATTGGCAAATTTTTGCAAAAAAAATGCCGTAGGGAGATGAAAAATGGGCGGAGGTTACTTAATTCGATAGAATATTGACTGGAATTCTAATTAGATTTAGGCAGAAATATGGGCAGAGTGGACTGTATTTTCAATTTTCGCCGGGTGGTGCATATGAACGACCGAGCGAAAAAAAATCTCTCTAAAATGACCAGAGAGGTCCCTGGACGGGTTGATAGGACCAGAAAATGTAGGGGCGAGCGCCCTACGACGGTTGAGACAGGGTATAATGAAGGAAGACAAAAATGGGTACCTGTTGATCATATATGCTGGCGGCTGCGCTGAGATGAGACGAGCTGATAGTCACACTGTCACTGTGGTTTATTAGTTTATTTCACTGTATTCACTGAGCTGATCATGACCCTGAATAAGGCACGGGAAGATGAGATTTTCGTATGTTTAACGAGCGCGCGCCGTTCACGGTTCAAAGCGGAAAGTCTTGCTTGTCACTCACGTGTCTAGGGTATGACGTCGACAGCACAGAGCAAACTCACGCGCTGCAGTGTTGCCAACGTCGCGCTAGAGTTTGGCGCGAACAGTTATACTTTAGATTTTATAGGTGTCCGAAAACCCACAATTTTGGCACTGACTCATCCTATCATCAAAACTGTTAGGGTACTTACTTCCTGAAGTCTGAGAAAGCTGAAATTTGGTATGTGACATACTATTAGTACAGAAACAACAAAAAAATTATCAAATCCAACCTAACCTATATCCTTACCATTTTAGAGCAAAATTAGGCCAAAAATTGTGTTTTTTGTATGGGAGCCCCCTTAATTTTTAATTTTATTTTAATATTATTATTAAATTTTAAAGTAGACATATTATTAAGGACTTTGATAAAAAATCAAGTGTCTACCTGTTGCCATTATTGATGTAGACCAAAAAAGGCAAAAAAAAAATACGTTTGTTGTATGGGAGCCCCCCTTCAGTATTAATTTTATTTTGTTCTTAGTATTTGTTGTTATAGCGACAACAGTTATACATAATCTGTGAAAATTTCAACTCTCTAGCTATTATGGTTCTTGAGTTACAGCCTGGAGACAGACAGACAGACGGTCAGACGGAAAGATAACGAAGTCTTAGTAATACTGTCCCGTTTTTACCCTTTGGTTGCGGAACCTTAAAAAATACGTGTAATCCTTGAGAGACCACAGACTCACAGAAAACCGGCGTGAAACAGCACTTGCCTTGCTTGTTTAGTCTAGTGAGTGAGTTTAGCGGAGGCCCAACTGCACTCTATGGTCTATACCAATACATTATTCTGATGTCACAGTACGTGTCCATGGGCGATGGCAGTTGCTTTCCGTCAGGTGACCCGTCTGCTTGTTTGCCCCCCAATTTCATAAAAAAGGGATAGAGAACAGGGGAATAGGGATACCCCTTTTCCCTATTCCCTCAATTAAGCCTTTTTTCTGAAAGGCTGGCAGCTCGGCGACGGTAGTACTTTCCATCAGGTGACCTGTTTGCTCGTTTGTCCCCTAATTTTATATAACCGATCCCCTCTAAGGCTTGCAAAGCACTTGCAACTTTTCTAATAATGCGAGTGCACATGCTCGCATGCTCAATAATTTCATAAAAACGTGGGTGGTAAAATGTTTACAAAAAGTTATGAAATCCCACCAAAAACATTTTCATGTAAAAATGCTGCCAAGATGAGAACATATAGTTCGTGGTGTCAAAAAGAAGTGAGATCTCATGTAGAGCCAAGTTTCTAACCTTACATACTCAGCAGTCAGCCCTAAAACTAAAAACCTTAATTTTACACATAAGTCGCGGCAAAATACTTGATGTAATGTGTCAGCCGCGCGAGAAGAATCTAAAAACACTACAAATTAGTCAAAATCGGTGGCCTGGCCATTTTGTTGCGGTTTATATAAATAAAAGTTATTAAGTACAACAGAAGAGTAGTTCAAAGCTCATAGCATGACCAATAACAAAATGGCCAGGCCACCCATTTTGACTAATGTGTAGAGTTTTTAGATTCTTCTCGCGCGGCTGACACATTACATCAAGTATTTTGCCGCGACTTATGTGTAAAATTAAGGTTTTTAGATTTAGGGCTGAGTATGTAAGGTTAGAAACTTGGCTCGACATGAGATCTCACTTCTTTTTGACACCACGAACTATATGTTCCCATCTTGGCAGCATTTTTACATGAAAATGTTTTTGGTGGGATACTCTTTTCCCCATAATATAATACGGCATACCTCAGGAATATAATTTGATACGACCAACCTTAGGATCAACTTTTTACATGCCTATTGCATATGCGATTCATTATATTTGTTGGTACTACGGCGGGAATCGAACCCATTAGGAGTTTTTCAAGAGCCTAAACCACTAAACCAAAAGGTATTTGTCTGCAGAAAGCCTGTAGTCGACCTTTGTCCTTTAACGTGGATATATCGTATATCTTACGAACAATACAGGATGTATTGTGTACCGTGACGCGGCGGTTCCATTGTCGGACACTTTGCACACGCGAGCTTTGACGGATTAAAAAGCGATGATGCTCTAAATTGTACTTGAGTATGGTTAGTACTTAGTGGTAGCTTTCTCTCCTGGCAAATGATTTTAAAATAATAACATAATATAACAAGGACGTTTATAAACACTGCCTTTGCACGAGGAAACTCAAAAAGAAAAAAAAGACATCCTAAAAAATTAAAATATTGCAGTAAAATTAAGTATATATATTATTTGATATTATTCGTCTCTTGTACAACCGCCAACGTTCGATCTATATTTAATAATTTAATTATTATGAACAGCAGAATATTGTTGCTCATCTCAAAAACAGCACCCGATTTTTGTAAGTATTTTTTTTGTTGCATTTGATGATATCGGAGGAAGGTTATTATGAAATTTTTGTTAACTATTCGTAAATACAATTTGCAGTAAATATGAAAGAAAAAATTTATAACATTTAAAATTTTAAGAATACCAAATCTACACTGATAGTCCAGTAAGTTAACCTCGGAATTCGAGATACCCAGCTGTAAGTCTGTGAATATTTGTATATTGGCACCCTAAATGTCTCAAAACCAACATATGGTAGGGTGTGCGCAACTATTAAATTTCAAGGTCAAAAGGTCACAAAAATCGGTTTTTACGCTTTTTTTGTAAATATTTCATTTCCTATGGGTTTTTTGCTATTTGTATTAGAACCATGATGTAGAATACAAAATTCTCTACAGCATCTGTCAAAAAAAAAAATATTATACGGTGAACCGTTTCCGATAAAGAGGACAGAGCGCGCGGTCAAAGTATCACTTCAGGTTAACTGGTGCCTCCGATCGAAAACTCGCCATAATTAATGTGTCGCGATACCAGTGTCCCATCCTTTAATGTCGTGATGTATGGCATATTTCCTCAATAAATTGGCTCTCAAATTTTTTCTCACTCTGACGGTTGTAAAATGGCAGCCATTTTAGATTTTCTCGGGCTTTCACACAAATTTATTTATTTATTTAAAAAACTTTATGCACATATAGGTACAAAGGTGGACTTAATGCCTTAAGGCATTATCTACCAGTCAACCTTTGGGCGATACAAGAACAAAGGTGCCAGTCGAGTTGAAAGAGGAAAAGTAACTTGCCAAAAAATATATATATAAATAAATAAATTATACTTATAAAATATAACATAACATATTGCATAAAATTATATTACACTTATAATATACATATTATTATCATACACAACTAATGATCCCAGAGCTGGCGCTTACCTCGGCCAACGTATCAGTCTTGCGATACAGCGAGGTAATGCTGCCAGCCTCTTGGGTACATTGCCCGCAGCCTCCGACTTAGATTTAGTTTTTTATATATAGTCTTTCTTTTTTTTATTATTCTCCCCCTGTTTTATATTTTAGTAATATATTTTATAGGCACCTTATATTGTTAGAGAATAGAGTATTAATTTTTATCATACATAAATTATATTATATAAATAAAACCAATAACCATACATAATGTTATATATTATTTAATAGGTGTATATATAATATATATAGTTGATCTTGCTTAAAATATAAATATTAAATTATGCCATAAATTATGAAAATTATGAAAACTAAGAGTCTGCCAACTGTTTCAAGTAAAAGTTACGTACCCTGCGCTTAAAAGTGTCTCTGGTTTTTATCATCCTAATTTCCGGAGGAAGAGCATTCCAGAGGCGAATAGCCTGGACATTAAAAGAAGAGTTGACGGAACTGGACTTGTGGGAAGGGCAACTTAAAAGCTGATTTGAAGTGGATCGGAGGTTTTTATCGTGCCTGCTGCAACGGTATTGAAAATGAGGCGCGAGATATTCGGGAGAGTGGGGATGATGCAGCAGTGAATATAGCACTCATAGTGCCCGCACAGAGCGGCGCTGACGTACTGGTAACCAGTGTAGCTTGGAGCGATACAAAGAAACATGGTCGTATTTTCGAAGGTTGAATATGAATCGGAGGCAATTATTAAACAATCGGTCGAGTTTATCGAGTTTGTCGGCATTAAGATCTAAGTAGCACACGTCACCATAGTCAATTATAGGAAAGATAAGGGACTGGACCAGCAAGGTCTTGACCGGAATGGGAAGGAAATTTTTGAGCCGGTGAAAGGATCGTAGTATGTTAGTGACTTTGCTGGACACATTAGAAACATGGGATTGCCAAGTCAGAGAGGAATCGATATGTAAACCAAGATCTTTTACGCTTGTACTAAAAGTAATTACAGAACCATTGTAGATAACAGGTGGAAGAGTGTGTCCACTTTACACAAGCATCTTGGACTACCTAACACCATTGCCTGGCATTTTGCGGGATTTACTGATAATCCAAAGTTATCGCACCAGTCTTTTATTGCTTTTAAGACCTCGTTTAATTCTGCGATGGCTGCTGATAACTAATCTAACCCCGCCTGGATATAGAGTTGCAGGTCGTCCTCATTCAGATGATACGCAATATGATGATACTAATCTGACCAATACTTCTCACGTAAATATAAAAAAGGTCTTATTTATTAGCTAAGCTTATGGACTACGCTTACACAGGCAATACGTTATGAATTTCGAAAATTAAATATAGAAAAACCAAAATTTAAGGAAAAAATTTTGTGTATTTTTTAATTAATGGCTTTTTGTGAAAAATAAAGCGCATTAAACTGTTTTTTTTTTAAAGATAGAGGAGGATTTCATCTTAAAAAAAATTCCTTTGCGTCTATGCTCTAAGTCAGATAGTTAAGAAGTTATAACGATTTTATCAAGAAGTATTGGTCAGATTTGTATGAGAGCCAGAGAAAAACATTTTTTCAAAAGGTAGAGAAAAAAATTGTTTGAAAGCCAATTTGTCAATAACATATGCCATACACCAAAACATTAAAGGTTCGGACATTATTATAGGGCATGATTTGGAACCCCAGGTGTGGGGTTGGGCAATGCGAAACGATTCTCTGCAGCCTATCAGGACTTTTTTTTCCTTAAATTTTGGTTTTTATATGTTTAATTCTACCAAATTAATAACGTATTGCCTGTGTAAGCATAGTCCATAAGTTTAGCTATTAAATAAGACCGTTTTTATATTCATAGGATATTTACATGATAAGTATTGTTCAGATTAGTGTGAAAGCCCGGGAAAAACTAAAATGACTGCCATTTTACAACCGTGAGAGAGAGAAAAAATTTGAGGGCCGATTTATTGAGGAAATATGCCATACATCACGACATTAAGGGATCGGACACTGGTGTCGTGACACATTGAATATGGCGCGTTTTGGACCGGAGGCACCGGTTAACCTGAAGTGATACTTTGACCGCGCGCTCTCCCGCCCTCTTTATCGGAAACGGTTCACCGTATAATTTTTTTTTTTTTTAATAGAAGTTGTAGAGAATTTTGTATTCTACATCATGGTTATAAATACAAATACCAAAAAACTCATAGGAAATGAAATATTTACAAAAAAAGTGCAAAAACCACTGACATAGTATGTAAGTACTACGTACTAGACTCGACAACGCAACGCAATGCTTGGTCACATTCAACGTAATCTATATAGCAGCAGTGCACTTAGTCGCCCGCGAGCTCTTCTGCGCACCGGACGTACAACAATAAAAAAGAAACCAAAAAAAGTCGCAAAAATGCCTAGTTGTGGGTTAATATACTGCAAAAATTATTCCATTAGCACTTCCAAATGCAACGGAATAACATTTCATCGGTATTAGCATTCTTATTTAATTATTTTCAATTAAAATACGAACATTCAATTACCTACTAGGCGAAGACGCGCGCCATTTGCATTGTCATAGAGTAATAGATTCAGAGTGGAATGTAGGCAGAATACAGATCTATATAAGACGACGATGAATGAAGTACTTACTCACGTAGACGAGTTTGTATTTTGGTAATATTTAGAATATTACGTACATTATACATGCGTACATTATAATAATTTTATTATGGTACATATTTGAAAATATTTAAGTAATTTAAATAAGGTAATTAGCTATAGTGGACTATGGACCCATACTTAATTAATTTTTTTATAAAAAAGTGAATTTTTACTTTTATTTTATCCACTTACTCTAGGGTTGCCAACCTCAAATTTAAAAAACCAGGATTTGAAGTTGGAAAAACCAGGACAATTCATTAAAAAAACAGGACACATTAAGGGAGCGACTAACCCAAAATTTACGATTTTATAATTCATTTTCATACTTGAAAATAAGCCCCAAATTGTTTTATTTTCTAAACATAGATACTGCATCATATTTCCAAGAATTTAATTTGAGCGAAATAACGATATTTTAAAATTTTCTCGATAGAAAAAATCACAAAGATGCATCTAATTTTCACAAATTCTTCATATATTGCTGTAACTGTGCATTAAACTACGTTAATATTTTAACACATTGTATAAAATTCTATCATTGAGACACTGACATGGCGGATTTTTAAAATGTTGTATATTTATCGAGTTATGAAGAAAAAACTAACTTGGCGATGATTCCGCGTCGTCCTTTTTCACCTGGCATATGAAAGACGGGCGTGAGTGTAAAAAGAGGAGGACGATGTTTGATTTTTTGCGTTAGTTTTACTGCTTTGATTTACTGCGCGACCAAAGTAGAGCAAAAGAGATATCATCAAGTGGCACGTTGACCGCTCGTAGCGTAAAAATTTGAAAAGAGGCGCGCGAATTTTAAAATTAAAAAACCCAGGACAACCCAGGACGCTGCTTATAAACTATTCAGGACGTCCCAGGACACTACAAAAACCAGGACATGTCCTGGGAAAACAGGACGGTTGGCAACCCTAACTTACTCAAATAGATTCTGCATTCATTCGAGTGTAGGCACAAAACTGTGTCACTTCTGCGGTACTGATCTATAGCAATCACCGCTCCGCCTCCCACCCCGCTCATGCCTCAAGTGCGACATGTTTTTTATTTGCAATAGCTGCTCTAGTACGTAGTACTTACTACCTCAGTGGCAAAAACCGATTTTTATGACCTTTTGACCTTGAAATTTAATAGTTGCGCACACCCTACCATATGTTGGTTTTTAGACAACATTTAGGGTGCCAATATACAAATATTTACAGACTTACAGCTGGGTATCTCGAATTCCGAGGTTCCTACCTAATTTAAGCCTAATTTGACTGGACCATGAGTATTTCCGAGCAACCAAATGTCTAAAGCGCAATACACACTGAGCCCGCCGGCGGCCGGGCTGCCGACATAATATTATGTCGGCAACTTTTTGTCGGCGGTCTAGTTGGCGGCTTCACATAATACAAGTCGGAAAATTTGGTCGGCGGCATGTCGGCGGCTTGAGATGGGAAATTTATTTGGCAGAGAGTGATTGGTTAGTGATTGCAGCGTGTCTAGGTTGTGTCGCCGGGCAACTGAGCGCAGGCGACATGTTGGCGGCTTGGGTAACACGTGCGGGCGCATGTTGCCGACATCATTCTTTTCATACAGGCCGCCGGGCTGTGCCACCGGGCTTTGTCGGCGGCCCGGCGGGCTCAGTGTGTATTGCGCTTTATAGCTAGCGTTTTTACTAGCGTTTCTACGTTGCTTCGTGTCGTGTCACGATAATCGTATACGATCACGTCGGAGCATCTAAAGCGGATCACTAATGCAATTTTAATGATAGTGTAGTACAAAGACATTGTATTACAATCATCAATAACGGTAAACGGGGTAATCTTGGTTAATTTAGCGAATGTTGCAGCAAAAACTTAACATAATTAATTACCGCTCATACCTGTCACCACTCACCTGATAATACTGTCTAAGCCAGGGGTTCCCAAACATATTTTGTTATTTTTTTTCTCAAAGTGAGCTTGGGTGGATTTTTTTCTCAAAATTATTTAAACGCCCGAATTGTTTTAAATTAAAATGCATCCAGATGAAATAAATCACACCCAAGCCTCTACGCACCGCCCTATCATTTTTTCTGGGTCCCACACTGCCCCCTATAGACCTTTAACGCCCACAAGGAGGCGTTATCTCTCACTTTGGGAAAGACTGGTCTAAACTGAGGATAATAATATTATTATGGCACGATGTTCCGGAAAATTCATAGACAGAATATGGCGGACAGCTACGTTATTTTGTCGAGCTAAGGGCGCACCTATGTAATTTAGTCCGGTTATGCAGCCCCGAATTTATAAATAGGCCGTTATAGGCTACGGCCTGCGTCATAGTAATGCGTCCTAGTGAGGCCGCAGCGTCCATAGAGTCTCTTCAGATTTCGTACATGGGGCGGCGGGAATAAGTGGCCTACTCTCATAAAAAATAATATAAAGCGCAACACACACTGAGCCCGCCGGCGCGGGCCGGCGACATATTATGTCGGCAACTTTTTGTCGGCGGCCTAGTTGGCGGCTTCACTTATTACAAGTCGAAAAATTTTGTCAGCGGCATGTCGGCGGCTTGAGATGAGAAATTTAATTGGCAGTCAGTGATTGGTCAGTGATTGCCGCGTGTGTCGCCGGGCAACTGAGCGCAGGCGACCCAAGCCGTCAGCATGTCGGCGGGTAACACGCGCGGGCGCATGTTGCCGACATCATTCTTTTCATACAGGCCGCCGGGTTGTGTTGCCGACATAATATGTCGCCGGCCCGGCGGGCTCAGTGTGTGTTACGTTTAAGTACCTAAATTTGGCACTGTAGTAGACACGTTATTTGGTCGGGGTGTGCACCACCTACGTAACTTGGTCCGGTTATGTCAAACATAGGCTTGACATAGCCCGATCAAAATATAAGTAGGTGCGCCATGTGCCTCAATCAATAATGAATAATAATTATTATTTCTGTAATACCTACATTCGAAAAATTTGAGTCCCGGGGAAGGATATAGCCAGAGCCTATAGGAATAGGATACATTATCCCAGAATATTATACGGTTTCCGTGCGATAAACTAATTTTGGCTCAATGGAATTGCGGGCGTCGTTTAGTACAAAATAAATTGTGAAATATCTTTTATTAAAAATATTAGAATTTGTAAAAAATCCTTCCTCTTCTTCTTTGTCCACCCCATGTTCCCAGTTTATCTGGGGTCGGGTCTTCCAATACGCTTGCGCCAGAATTTTCTGATCTGGGGTGTCTCAGTAGTTAGGCTTTCCTGGTCCATCTCGTCATGGCTCTCTCTTGATGTTGTTCCACCAGGTTGCGGGTAGTCTTCCTGGTCTCTTGTACACATTTGGTATATATGTATTGAGGACTTTATTTACGGCGTAGGCATTTGTATGTGACTGTACTATCTCAGTCTGGACTCTTTGACTTTTTCCACAACAGAAGCTACCCTGAACGAGCCCCTTATGTACTCACTGCGGACTTTATCTATATAACGGGTTACACCAGCCGCCCATCTGAGCATCTTCATCTCACTCACGTGCAGTTGTGTCCTCTGTTTTAAAAGATTTATATAAATCCTTCGTCGATTAAAAATTCAATGTCATATAAAAAGTAGTAAACACTCGAAGCTAACATAATAAATAGATGGTAAATAGATTAAAATCCGTATTTGGTGTAAAACATAACTTTTTAGTTTTTTCAACTATGTAAAAACAAAAATTCAATTATTTCGCTTTTAAATGTAATTGAAATACTCGCAAAGCTCTGCGTTCCTACGTCCTAGTATTTTTATTGTTTAATAAAGCTTCGGATTTTGTTATTCAACGCGTTAGGTACTGTTCATCAAATTTGATAATATTAATTTCTTTTTAGTGTACATTTTTTAAGGGGAAAAATTACAAAATTCATAGTCTAAGATAGTTCGTAAAAAGAGGCGAAGCAAAGAAAGTTGCGTAAGAATAAACGCAAAATTATGTAAAAGTATTTCTGACTGTCTGTTACCACTTCACGTTAAAATTCTCGAACCGATGGAATTTTGTATGAATAATGAAATATTAAATCACGTCATGAAATAGTTTTTCTTCCGAAAGAAGAAAATTATGAATTAACGAATTATGATGCGACAAAGTTACGTAGTTTTATCATCAAATTCCTCTTTTTGATAACGCCATTACAAAAGCATTTGTTAGGTCAGTTAATTTAGTGATTGTTTGATGCAATCTTCGTTAACATGTAAATGGATCAAATAAAAAGCTTGCCAAATGTATTAAAAGATTATCGCAAAGATAATTCTTAAGTAATGAATGTCGGTCGTTTAACAATTCATTTTGCTGCAGTGTATTTGAGTCACCTAACAGTTCAAATCATGGATACGTTTTCAACGATGAGCCACCTCAATGCGATATTAAGATTCGTTAGTCTCTCTTGTATTGTTCGTGACAGGACCACTCTGAGACATTCTTGGTCCTTCTATAAGGCCTCTTTTCATGTAATTTTTCTCACCACCTTCACTGTTTTGAGCATGTACTTCAAATTTTATTTTATCAACGGGCTCTCTTCCTTCAGTTTCAAAGATGTCATTCAATTTGTCTACTTGCTTGGCTACGTTCAGTACCTTAGCGATTTGTACTTCGTCTGTAAGTACAGACAGCTGTATTTGGACTATATCAACATGTATGACCACATTGATAGTATCCTTGGCATCAACTACATCAGCATAATCAAGTCGAGAGTCACAAAAATCTGCTTAGTCTTTCTTATCTTCGATTTGTGCTGCAGTATATTTGACTACGCCTCCTGGATATTCTTCTACGGTTGGATCATCCCTACACTTTACTCTGTTGAATACGTTTTTTACCTTCTTAAAAATTTGAGTCTCGCTGATATGGCTGCGAATATGTATCAACTTGAATATCGACTCCGGGCGATTGGAGACTTATTAGAAAACGATAAAACAAGTACCATAATAGTAAAATCAGTTCATGAAGATATTAAATTGACGGTTGATGCTTTTGATCATAAGGCTTATAAGTTGGATCTGGCGGCTCTCTATCATGATCGACCAGAGGTGATATTGTGGATCTCAAGATGTTACCTTCTACTTTTAGATCAAGCTGACTGTATTAATACGATGTATGGTTTAAGAGTAAGTACCTGATTGGCCAATATTATACAAAATCATAATAATATTATTGAAACAAAAACTTGATAATAAGTATTAATTTTTGACATGGATGATGATTATTTTCAGATATTGGTGACCAGCATTATAATTTTAATAACATTAATAATGTCACTTAACATTATTATCCGTTTGGTTCTGGGCTCTATGGTAAGCGTTTGTTAATATCTGTGTATAAATATTTTAATTAACGAACAATAAATTAGCCTCAAAACACTTTGAAAATCCTAACCTTTTTTTAATTATTTTTACAGTAGTTAAGTAGTCATAATAATAATATCTATACTCAAGTTAAAGTACCAGTATAGACGGTAGTATTATTTTGACATCCGATGCTTGAAACTCATCGAGGTTAGACGTGATTAATGATTTTCGTAACTTTTTATAGAGAGTGGAAAGTCAAATCGTTAAATGCTTCCTCATCGCTTCGACAATTTTTCGAGTTTTTGGCAGCTGTTTTGTTGTTAATTGCGGCGTTCATCGCTTTGAGAGGTGCTACAGAGAGTCAGAGAGGATTATTCGAATCATTGATCACAATCTTGTCAACAGAAATATTTGTAAGTATAAGAATTCTTATATTTCCAAGACAAGTTTGTACTATCTGATTCCTTTTAATATCCGAATTTTTTATACGTGCAGTCATTCTACAATTTTTAATTTATATTATCGGTTGCATTATAACTATTATAAGTAATTATATAGTCTCTAGTATCACCACAGATAATTAGTATCGTCGAGTAATTGAATTTATTTTCCAAAATATCTGATATTTCCATCTACGCTTGACGACCTCTGTGGCTCAGTTGGTGGGCAGTCGGTAGCTCAAGCCGGGGGTCGCGGGTTCGAATCCCGCCGACGGAACAAAAAGTTTTCGAAGTTCCTGGGTCACGGGCGTGTATTAAATATGTGTATCATGTAATAAAAATCTTAAATATATGTATAGTATAAACTTATTAAATATATTTCCGTTGTCTGGTACCCGTAACACAAGTCCTTCAGGTGCTTAGCACGGGGCCAGATTGACGTGGTGTGAAGCGTCCATAGATAAAAAAAAAACGCTTCAGTAATAATCGTCTCTATGTTTTATTATTTCTTTTTTCACAAATTTTATTCAGTCTTTTCTACGTCATTTCCATCTACACTTCTCTACTGATCATCATTTAGAGTTTCATTTCAATTTCTTTCATGTTTTCTTCACTTTTTTCTACTTTATTCTCATTTTTTCAGCTCCCTCCACCCACCGGGCTCTCCATGATCTCAGAGACCTCATCCTCTCCAGGCCTCTGAACTTCCACGCGCACAACTTCTACCGTCTCGACTATACTTTTCTCGTGTCAGTCAGCTCAGCCACCGTCACGTACACCATTATACTGTTGCAGAATATGCAGTGAAATATAAATAAGAGAATATAATATTTTAACGTTACTTTCATCTTTACTCACAATATTATAGGTATAATACGAGTATTATTATTTATCATGCATTCTTATTGTAGTACAGTAATTGCTCTAATTACCTTATTAGTGATGTTTAAAAGATTATCAAATTGTTTATATTAAAATAGTCAAGAGAGGGTAGATGCAAAGCAGCTGTCACATAAAATGACACCAGACACCAGCCGGCCTAAGATGCGTAAACGAGAAAATCTCGAGATATCTCACTCTCGTGTGTAGTGATATTGTCGATAACGACATAATGTCAAAATCATTTTTTGACATTATGTCGATAGATTTTGACGACAGATCTACACGAGAAAAAAATTATGTCATGTTAGGGTCAATACAGATGAAACGCCATCAAACATCGAGAAAACGTGTGGACAAAATGTTCTCGTTGGCGTATGCTAGATGGGCAGCTATAATAATTGTCTCTAGAGAGACATTCGACGTGCTCTCATTTTGTTACGCCAAAAGTCAAAACAGCAAGACAGTAATAATTACAATTTTGTGCCTTATGACTTCAACAATCCGTGTAATTTATCTACTTAAGCTTAGAAAAAACCTACGCGTCAGTGACAGAGCGTCAAGTTGCGTCAAGTTGTCAAATGTGTTTTTTGTATACAAAACACACATTTGACAACTTGACGCAACTTGACGCTCCGTCACTGACGCGTAGGTTAAGCCTCAGCTTTATGCTTAGCACAAACCTACGCGTCAGTGACGGAGGGTCGAGTTGCGTCAAGTTGTCATTTGTGTTTTTTGTATACAAAATACAAAAGCATTACTAGCCATATATAGAATCCATATTTTTTTATTTCGAATCATTGGTCCTAAAGCTACCATGATCCATTTATGCAAAAACTACAATTTTAAAATCATATTATGCATTTCTTCATTTTCTATTATCTGTTTTTTTCAGTTCTCTGCAAATAAAATATCTTAAGCTTTAGCTTAAATCTCAGTTAAGTGTCGTAAAATATTTACAGAATGTGAGTGTTGCCAGCGATATAAAATATTAAATAAAAATTTCAAAACTCCGTCATAGTAAAATCCCGTTTTATTGAGATCGACACGCGTCTTGGGCTTAGGGTTACCAGTATTTTAAAACGCCCCAGAAAATTTATTATTGGAAAAATGGATCTTGTTCTGAATAATTCCAGAACAAGATACTTATTATATTTATTTCGTAATAGACTAAAAGTACAAAATTACTTCAAATAGGCAAGCATAATATTAATATTGGTTTCTAATATTATTATGTATTTAATTTAACTTTTTCATCATCATAATAATATTATTATGTGATGTTCAATAGTCATGTAAATTTTTAATGGTTCCTGGTAAAATTTTACTGGCAATTACTTTAAATTCCAATACTGACATGAACTTTTGTGGTTTCCCGAAATATCCAGAATCCCTAAATGACAATAACGAATCTTACAGGCGAAATTCCTAAAATCTTTTCTGAATTTCAAAAATGCCCATAAAACCCGTAGATTTCCGGAAAAATCGGTAGCCCTAACCGTACCCGGCGATATTTACACTCAATCCTCATAAAGTCTATTCGAATACCAAATTTCTGGAATACCTAGGCTTTATTGTGCCTCGACGTAGAGATTTTTCCCATTTCCCGGGATTTTCTAGAGGAATTCTCGTAAAGGGATAGTGTTTGTCTAATGGTAGGTAAGATTAAGGTGTAGACCTAAAATAGCACAAAGAAAACAGTACCTACAAATTTATCAGTTTTAAATATTATCTAAGTCATTCTTGAATCTTGAACTATCTTCTTACTAAGAATATTCATAAATTCATACTAAATATTCATCCATCTTTGTCTGCAATGTAACTTTTCCCAATGTGCGACAAAAAGATGAGCAGACCTTGTAAAGTTATGTTATGTTTTATCATTATAATATTATGTAGGTACTTACCATAATTAGGAAGGCGCCTGGCATGTTACAGCAAATAATAACAACCAATATTTATTAGGTACTCGCGCGTTAAAAGAGTTACTTATCTAATGGATTAATGTGAATTTGTTGGGAATATTCACCAAAATATAATATGAATACGAGATGACGCCTGCAATTACTCTGTTGCACCAAAACTGATATTTAGTATCAAACGGGAATCGTATTTTTTTCTGCAACAGAACTATCCTATGTCCTTTCCTATCTCTCAAAGTATCTCCATACCCGAGATAGGTACCATTTAGGGTCAATTCAGACCGCAACGCGTCGAGGCGAGGCGCGGCGCGACATTTTCTATGGATTTGACAGATTTCGATTGCGTGAGACGTCTTGCGAATCTGTCAAATTCGCATAAATTTAGAAATGCATCTACGCGTCGCGTTGCGATCTGAGCCTTAAGGACAGGTTCTTCCAAATTCACGTTTCTAGAATGAGTAATTTTTAAAGAAAGCGTCATTAAAAAAAACTGAAAAATATATACATGTATAGATACATCTTTTAACTAGTGACTTTTTTGGTTAGAAACATAATACAGATAATTTTACTCGATAAAAAAATCCGAAACAACCTCGATTTTAAAAACATTTTGAGTTTTATAGGACTTACAGGGACTCAATCAAAAAATAATTTGGACAGTTCGATTACTATAAAAATTTTACAGGGAAATGATTGGATACATGTTTAGTTATAATATTTTTTATCTAAGTAAAAGGTTTTTTATTTTTTATCTAAGTAAAGAGGTTTTTTCTCCTATTTCGCCCTATCATGGACGCGGCGAGCGTCGTAACCGCCACCTACACAAGGCGCGCTGATATAAATGTTATTTTAATGTCATTTACGTCGATATTCGCACTGACAGACATCGACCTGTTAATTTAGAAAGGTCGTGCCCTTAAGTATGAAAAGGTAGCAGACAAACAGACACACTCAATAATATTAGTAATGATAGAACATCTACTCTTTCTATCTTCACTCCGTGACATTTGAACGCGGGTGTCCGGTCTCGGGGGATTGATTTTCCGAAAGAAGCTGGCAATTAGCCGAGCAAACATGGGTCTTGTTGTTTCCCCATCACAGCCACACGACGATCCACTGTCTATTTGAGTTGCTTAGTTATTGACATTGTTATAACTTATAAGCATCCTTACTAGAACTGAGACTGACCATCCATACCATCACCTTATCCATAAGTACTAATATTATAAAGTGGAAAAGTTTGTTTGAACGCGCTAATCTCAGGAACTTGGTCCGATTTGAAAAATCTTTCAATCCCGACAAAACATACATTATTTTAAGATTCCTGCACGATAAAGGAATTTCTGCGCACATTTTTTTACAAATATTTTAATGTATTCACAAAATATTCAAATGTTAATAAAATTAAATATCCGTCTTTCACTTTCAAGGTTTCCGATTATCAATATTATGGTAATATTGATAAATGATTCCTATGGTAGTACCACAGCTGTAGTACTATCGAATCACGCGTATTATTTTTTGAAAATAAAAAATATTTTGTACGACTTACTATGGCTACTTTATGACTACAGGCGCGAGAGGCTATGGCCTGTGACCCGGCCGAATTTTATTTATGATTTGAATTAAAAAAAACTTCACAAATCTATAGTACTACCACAGTATAGCAATATCCCTACAGTAGTGAAACGAATGTACTTCTTTGAAGGGGTACCCGCGGGGAAGCGGGCGGCGCGGCCCCGCGTACACAAACTCGCGGAGTTTGTGTACCTGCCCGCGCAGGGGTGACGTTGGCGCGTTGTCTACGAATTTTGTGTTGTAATTATTGTAAAACGATAACTTATCTGATAAACAATGGGATATAATAAGTGTTCAGACTTCAGTGTACGGATGTAAATCTGATTAAAAAACAAAAAGGATCTAAATTTTCATAAATATCGGTTCACAGTTCACAATATTGTGTTGGTCTTGGCGGCATTTATTTGCATTTTAGTTTTATTGTAACTTACGTTGTAAAAAGTGTAACTTGGAGAGAATTGAGAAACAATATATAATAAATTAAAAACCTGTCAAATAGCCTGTTACACACTAATTAGTACCTACCTAGCTAGGTATACAGGGCCACACATCAAGTGTAACATGTTTACCTTTGGACCGCCCTTACCGCGCACGTAATAAGATCGAGTTTTGAAGCGCTGATGTGGTGCGGATGGCCTACCGTACCTACCAATTATGTGATTAATAATTATTAGATATTTTATACCTAGAATGCGTCTTCATTACTTTAATCATTCGATCGTGGATTCTTGGAAATCTATTGTTATTCTATTGTGTCTCGTTCACCGGTGAGCTTATGGGGCTTGATGGGTGAATCAAATTTTTAAATAGAGAACTAAATCATCTAAAAATAAAGTTTCACGTAAATATCTGGCAGTATGACATATGTAAATATATTATATAACACGCTGATTAAACAGATTATGTGATAACATTACAAGCACAATATTTTATTTTTATTTTATTTCCCGTTTCGTGGCAACCCTGGCATATCTGCTCGGTACCTACCTACACCCTTGTCGGCATTGTGCGCAATCAAAGGCGTTTCGTTACTGTAGGGATATTCAATATTGCTATACTGTGGTACTACTAAGATATAATCACTTTACTACGGGAAAACAACCATTAAAATTTCACGCAGTATTCATACATATCTGATCAAGGCCGGCCCTGCCCTTCTTTTTACTATGTCCCTACCATAGGGGTCTACCATAGCAGCCGCTCCAGCCACTCAAGGAAACTCTTAGACGTGGACTCAGTCTTAAATAAATTATAGTCCCTTATAAAATGATAATTATTAATATTATTATCTTCCACTTTCAATTCCTATGCGACATTGATTAGAATTCTAGAAGTCCAATCTGAAATATAGAAATAAATGACATTCGGGGGAAATAATAGAGTGACCCATAGAGAGCAGAAATGTAAGATGGTATTACATCAATCCAATTTGGAGAACGATTCTCGTTACGTACGTCAGACCTCCAGGAATTAGGGGATGGTGCAAGTTATAGGCGACAATTAATACAATCACTGTTAAAATGAATAGAGAACTCTCTATGCATTTTAATAGTGATCTCAACTGCTTGCCTGATTAACTATTAATAAAAAAATAATATTCTGCTTAACTTTGTTTTAATACATTATAATATTTATTCTAATGAGTAGTTATAACGATAAAGATAATAGAATTTGGAAATATATTTAGTACCTTTTTAGGGTTCCGTACCCAAAGGGTAAATACGGGACCCTATTACTAAGACTTCGATGTCTGTCCGTCTGTCCGTCTGTCTGTCACCAGGCTGTAACTCAAGATCCGCTATAGCTAGACTTCTGAAATTTTCACAGATTGTGTATATTTGTTGCTGCTATATCAACAAATACAAAAAAAAATTAAATATTTAAGGGGGGCTCCCATACAACAAACGTGATTTTATAGCTATTTTTTGCTCTTAATCAATAACGGCAGCACATAGGCAATTGAAATGCTCACTAAAAACTTTAATGTATTTGTACTTTAATAATTAATAATAAAATTTAAATAAATTAAATACTTGTTCCCATACAAACACTACAATTTTTTGCCTATTTTTGCTCTGAAGTGGTACGGAACCCTTCGTGAGCGAGTCCGACTCGCACTTGGCCGATTATTTATCATTAAGATCGTCATAGAATTACTTTGGCTTTCTTATATTTATGTTATTTTGTCTGTCAGTCTTTCTTTTGCCTTAAACGCTATCGCCTATACTTAACACCACAACACAATAAGCCTACAAAATAAAAATGTGGAGGGTTAGGAGCGAGTTCGGGATTTAACGCGGCGGCTGACAGGACCTAATATCTTTTTATTTCACGACGACTCTATTCGGCTGCGCGCGCATCATTAGCAATAAAGTTCTTCCGGGTATTTAGCCAATTGTGAGCGATGGTTTAGAAAGTTAGGCTGAGTTGGTTTTGTAAGTTTAAACTGCGGGCTATAATGTAGTCTATTAGTAATTTTTAACAAAAGCAGTATCGAATTTGTACCACACCATACGTTATTAGGTAATAGGCTATAGCTTTTTCTTGGTAATTTTTTTAAATAATATAAAAATAACCATAATCAACAATAATTGTATTCCGATTCTAATCAAAGATAAAGATAAAAATTATTAATTTTTCACACACAACTTAACATAGTAATTTTAACAATAATATACTTAAGGATGTATATCGACACCGGAAATATCACTTAACGTAAGGGACATTTTGGCGAAAATGAGTTATATATATCATTGGATTCAGAATTTCGAGCTCTATCGTTTGGCATACTTGAAATTCTTCTATCGTTAAAAAAATGTCCCTTACAGTTATACACATTTTTTAAAGTCTAGACAGGTTTTTTCCTAAAAAAATGATTTAACGGACGTAAATATTTTTACGTGTTAAAAAAAATAAAGTAAATGCTTTTAAAATAAAATTCAGTCCTTACGCTAACCTTTAGCTTAATACAATTCTCTTAACAAGTCCTTTACGTTAAGAATTGATTGATTCGAATTGATTCACTAAAATTTGTCCCTTACCTTAATTTTAAATATCATTTTTCAAGTAAGAAGATAATTTTTTGGCACCTACTCAAAAAGTATTATCCGTAAAAGTATTATCCGTAAAAGTTTAAGGTTTTCTATAAAGTTTTAGTGTTTTAGCTAAACCTTTAGCCTTTAGGTATACACATGTAATGCGGTCAATTGTATATAGCTAGCATTAAAGATGACAATACTCTGCTGGCTGCAAATGAAATCGAGATGCAAGAACTGTTTTAGAGAATGAAGCAAATGATCAACAACTTGGGCCTTTCATTTAATAAAGGGAAACCAAAAACATGGTCATAGACAGAAGCAACACTCTGCCTTTGACTGGCGCGCTAAAATTGGAAGTGGTTAGCAAATCTGTCTTTGATCTTTACGAACAGCGGCTCCTGTTAACCAAATATACGTAGAAGAATTGGGATGACTAAGAGCGCCATGTCTCAAAATGCATAAAACCTGGCTTGACAGGAAGATTTCGTTAAAAACCAGGAGGAAACTTGTGTACGTGCTCATATTCTTCATCTGTCTTTAATGATCCGAGACATGGACTCTGAAGTCTGCAGACCGCAGACGTATCGACGCCGTCGAGGGTGCTGGAGGAAAATGCTCTGAATTCCATAAACTGCTTTCAGAACCAACCAACCATTCTGGCTCAACTAAACATACAAACAAGGCTCTCTACCATCTGTCTAATAACTCATCTTAGAATATTTCAGACACATTACCAGAAAAAAAGGAGGAAACCTTGAAACCATGGTATAGAAAACTCATGATAATTGGCAAGATTGAGGGGAGGGAAAAAGACGGCGGAGCTGCTGTCTCATGCGTTGGTCTGATCAAATCCGTACCACACTTGAGTCGACTGTCTGCGACGCTCTTTGAGTGGCCGATAATAGAAATAGCTGGCGTAACACCATAAAAAGGAAGGTCATAGAAGGGGAAGGTCATGACTGGGCACTGGCGAAGCAGCTCTGACAGGTGCGATAAATTATTCCTATTTAATAGTGTCTTTTTCCGAATTCGACTAAAACTCAACTATTTCTGTACTCAATCTTCATAATTTTGAAGTTGGTGCCAGTTCCAAAAGTTTCAAATATTCTGTCAGAGAACAGAAGATTCATCTGGTACCGACTTCAAAATGATGAAGATTGAGTACTTACAGAAATAGTTGAGTTTTAGCCGAATTCGGAAAAAGGCACTATTAGATAGGAATAATTATTTAATACTTTTTAGTTCATATTATAAGGATGTTATTATTGTTTTACCTCGGAAGTCGGTTTTAATTTTTTGTTAAAAATAATAATTGAGAACCAATAGAATCGCTTCATTGACTTGACGTTGCAGTGACATCGCTCAGCGCGTCGATGCTATTGGATCTTAAAACATATCCCTCGCAACACATCTCAGGTGGAAACGCAGCCTTAGTGTTTTCTTTTATTTCACATTACTTTTTAATATTCATAAATGTTGCAAGTTTGTTCCGCCTAAAGTCTAAACTCATTTGAACACTTTATTTTGCTTTCCCAGGAACTAAAAGTATGTCCGTACTAAACACCAAGATTCGTTTAGCGGTGTAAGCTGTAACAGACATAAGATGTTTCAAAGTCTTGAGTGTGGTCAAACCTTAAGGCGATATATCGAAAATAAATTATATTGCAAGAGCAATTTCATACTTAATTTGTATTATTATAAAGTCGTGAATACGCTGCGGCCAGAAGCTATCGGCTCGCTCGGAAAACATGCGACAAAACGTAATTATAATTATTTAAAAAATAACTAGGAGCATTTAAGGCAGGGATCAATCTCAATCCAAAACGATAACCTTGCACACAACCAAAGACCAAGCGTATACACATCGTAATAAGATTCATTTTAGCTTAGCATAAAAATGTAGTTACTAGGGGCGGATCTTCTCTATTTTTCATGTTTTTTTTTTAAATATCTTTGGAAATAAATATTAAGAAACAAAATTGTTCGGTTAAAGATATTTTAATATAGATTTACTAACAATTTATTCATATAAAATGTATAATTATCCTAGTTAATACTTATATTTCGATGAATTAGATTTTTGTCGGAGGTGAGTTTGTAAATTAATTACAGCCAAAGTATTACGTTTTACAAAAATGTTTATGATTTAAAGTCTTTTAAATATTATGCTTTATATCTCATATTTTTTTTACATTTCGTTATTATATTGGAACTAGGTAAGCTGGGAGTCACGGAATAAAAAATTGGGGTTTATGCCCGCCTTAAGCAATATGCTTCTACACGATTTTGAGTTGCAAAGGTGTCTATTAATTAGACTAATTTCCTTCAATACATCTATTTTCGTTTAGAAATAATCTTCAAATTTCGTATTTTTAAGAGGTCATTTCGAAAATTAAATGTATCGAGGCAAAATACATTAATCGTGTTTCTAGTTCTTCTCAAGCCTAGATAAGGCTATGGAGATATGTCATATGTCATTACCAGATTTGTAACATTACTGAGGGTCCTATAGTATTACGTCAAAAAGGACAGTTTTTTCAATATAGCGCCTTAAATTATGCGCTACACGTTTTTGTTATCAAACTAATATATAGTTACATAACATTTTAGATGCTAAGAGCGTATACAAGATTGGTATTGAGTTGGACTTTGGAGTATCAAAGTTCCAACAACTAGTTGCTATTATTTTTATGTCCCAATTCTACTTCAATAAAAGATGAGCATATTTCTTAGTAGTCACGTACTCCAGAGTTAATTTATCTCGGAGACTCTAAAGTCTAAAATCAACCTTATGTAGTCGACATAAATGTTCTGTAAGAGGTAAAATACTATTGAATGAGGAATACGTGCATTCTGAATATTTAATGTGTCTGTAACTTGTTATTGTTGTTTGTTGATATTGATGTTTTATTACAGAGTAAATATCACAGAATGCAAAGTCATGTTTCTGTTGCAAATGTATTTGGAAAACTGGTAGATTTTATAATACGTTCACACTTAAGGCCTCTACAAACCTCCACAGACACAAGCGTGTAAACGGGCTGTTTAGCTTGACTTGTGTGAGTTTGTAATAGCTTGTAGCCGACTCCCGGTGTCAGTTTTTGGACACAGATCAAAATATGAAGCCGCACTCTACTTCTCGCATTAACGTTGCAAACGTGTGAATGGTATTCAGGCGTTTGTGAAGGTTCGGAGTTTGTTGGCGACTGCCAAATATTTGCAGGCGTGTGAAAGCTACCACAAACTTTCTAAAACTAGCCAAATAGCCAGATTACACGCTTGCGTTTATGGAGGCTTAACACAATTGTACACGTAGAGATTAACTACGACAACATGGCGCGCCCCTCCAAAATTCAAATCAACTTTGAAGTGCGTTGTCAAAACGTTTGAAGTGCGTTGTCTTGCGCGGTAGGCTAGCTATGATTAGTTGACCAACAAATCTTGGTAATAAGTGACATTAACAGAAATATTACGTGTACTGTGCTTGGTTGAATACCTTACTACATACAAACTCTTTCATAAGGATGTGACTACACACATTGAAACAGTCATTTGGAGGGGCGCGCCATGTTATCGTAGTTGATCTCTAAGTATAATAATAGTTTTTTGTATTGTTTGCGCTGTATGAACACAGCGCAGTGCTTGGCTGTCACAGAGGCCCTAAAATCAATTCTCATCATAGATTGCTCTAACCATCTTGGCAGGCAATCAGGTGATTAGCCTTATTCCTAACCAAATTATAAAATTTCAATTTGGTGGAATTCTATTAAGTCCGCGGCTGTGCATATTGGGTCAGCGCATGGCGAGTGTATAACAGAATGTCGCTACCAATTTATGCCCAATTATTGAGCCTTTACATTCTACAAGTTGGCCCATTTCAGTGTCTCAATATTGGCTCAATGTGTACAGCGTACAGCAGGCTTTACATATTATTATATAACGCCAAATTAGTTTCTCGTGCGGAAACCGTAAATTTTTTCGGGATAAAAAGTATCCCCGGGACTTAAAGTATCTCCATACCAAATTTTCATATATTCACTGTTCGTCGCCTCCGTGGTCTAGTGGTATAGAGCGCGGCTCTTGACTCGGAGGTCGTGGGTTCGATTCCCGCGTTTAGGACAATGCAGGCTGACACCTGATTGTCTGACAAGTATGATGATCCATGCGTCGGATGGGCATGTAAAAAGTCGGTCCTGTGCCTGATCTCTCGCCGGTCGTGTCGGTCTTCCGTCCCACTAGGTTATGAGAGTAAAGGAATAGAGAGTGCTCTTGTGTACTGCGCACACACTTGGGCACTATAAAATTACTCCTGCGTAGCTGGCCTGGTTTCAATGAAACCGGCCGCCGTCACCGAAACCGGTGTGGAAGCTATTATTATTATTATACCAAATTTCAGCAAAACCAGTTAGGCGGCTTGGGCGTGAAGAGGTTACAGACAGACAGGCACACTTTTGCATTTATAATATAAGTGTTGACCTGTATTGTGTATATTATGCGAAGCTACACAGTTCATAAAGTTACCAAAATAACCTCCTTTATACCATTCACGCTGAAGTGGCTTTTAATTTATCTGAATACGGAACGTATGAAGATCAAAGTTGCTTACCCGAAGCGCACTTGAAACAACGACGAACTTCCAAGTTGGGAATTCCCAAACTCGAATCTTTCGAGTGGGAAATTTCCCAGAAATCCGGACAAAGCAGGGGCGGACTTACAAATTAGTCACCCCCTTTCCAATTTTTTAAAATTTGCATTCTTCCAAATATATTAAAAGAATCAAAAAACATCAAATAAATCGAATGCCTAAGCAAAGATAAGAGGATCTTGTTCAGTTGTTTGATATATGAATATTTTTATCAGTGAGAAAGTGTGTAGTCTATTTATTATTGTTTCTGTGTATTACATTTCTGTAACGTAAGCTTTTATTAAAATAATTTAACTTAAATTGTTAAATTTTAAAACCTCTACATTCCTTGTTATAATTGTTAATTATAAAATAAAAATAAAAAAACTCGCCTTAAATTAATATGTTAATTTGTGTGTGTCAGATGTAGGTGCCTACTCAGCCTGTTACTAAATCCGCCTCTGCTTTTAAGTGGGAAATTCCCGGAAATCCGAACCGGGAGTAAAATTAAATATCTTTGGTTTTAAGCAATGACAATGTTTGCAAAGTAGCTACCGAAACTATCTCGGATTAAGATTAAAGATTTTGTGGAATAAGCACAAGTTTCGAACAACTTCTAGGGATTTTAAGTTTGTATCTAGCAGATTGCAGTTTGCTAGATGAAAAAAGATTTCGTAAGGCAGATCTATCTATATAAGCAAATGAATTTGTTAGCCCTGCTAAAACTCAATAACGGCTGAACATCCTTCTTTTTCGAAGTCGGTTAAAAAGTAACAATCATATTTTCCCCTTTGTTTTGCTGCGGGCAGACTATTACAAGACTATTTTGGCACGTGGCAAAAATCGGAATCAACTCTCAAGTAAAATTTTCTAGAGAGAGACACCAGTTCCATTTCACATACACTTAAGTGCCTGTCCAGATGAGGAATCCGTCCGCTGCGGATGAACGTATTTGATTGGAGCGTGAGAAGTCCGAGTCCATGTTTGTAGCGAAAAAACGCGCGTAATGCGGTATCTGGGTGCAATAGAACATGTAACGCGCGTATGGACTTCGCGCGTAAAACGCCTCATCTGAACAGGCTCTAATGCCACCAGGCGAGGCCACCAGGCCAGTAGCATTAGGGTGTTTGGTGTCAAAAGGGGAATATTACGCGAAGGCAGGAGAAGAGGGCGCTATAACTAACACGTGTCTAAGCACACTATGCCGAAGTTACACGGCGGAAGTTCGGCATGATTCCGCCTGCAATGTAAAATACATTGAAGGCAAATTAGCAATGACAACGTTTTTTTGTATACGTTTTTTATTATTAACAACTTTTTTTTGTATGCGTTTTTTATTATTATTAACAAATTGTATGCGTTTCATATTGCTGACGTAATCATGCGGAACTTCGGCCGCGGAACTTCGGCATGGTGTGTTTAGACCATGAACGGAGAAAAAAAGGGGGACTGAGTGTTAATATGCACAGTACTGTGTCTTCAGAGTCGGCCACGCACACATTCTCACGCCTGTTAAATGGCCGGACTAGCGTAAGAATGTGTGCGTGCGGACCGTGTATACGAAGTCAGCCTGGCCGACTCTGAAGACACAGTGCTGTGTATAACAAGGCTCCGTCCGCCTCTTTTTCTATGGATTAGACACATACAGTAAATAATCCGACAAAATTCCGACATGTTACACACGTTTATCAGAATATTGACAGAAATATTGTCAAACGCCGAAAAAAACTTTTTGTCTGTATGTGTTAGTGAGTGGTGCTGCGTCTAGCGTGAAATATTGCAGTCATTTTTTCCGGAACAAAAAGTGTCCTAGATGTCATTTCCCGGAATGCAAAGTATCTCCGTATGATAATAATAATAATAATTAATTAAATAATAATAATAATAATAAAAAAATTATTGTGTCAAACAGATGTAATAATAATAATATGTCAATAATTTAAAAATCCTTAATAAATCCACGAGTCGAAACATTATTTTCGGTTCAAGTTTGAAAACATTTTGTTATTATTTAAGCCTGGTTGTTACTTTATTTTCAATATTTAAAATATTTACATAAAAGCCGAACAATATTTTATTGAAAAACTGTAAAACTATAAAATTCTCGGAAACAGAAACATTTTTGAACATCACAAATGCATTTGTACCTTCCCTGAACTAATAAAAGTTCGTAATATTTACTTTGAAAAAAAAAAAAACACGGTTTTAAACATTTTTATACAGCGTGTGTTTTTCAATGGACGGCGTTATAATTATTTTTGACTTCCTTTACTTCGATTTTTATGAGATAATTGTAATGACTATAAAAGTTTCTCGTAAAAATTTTCGGCACATTCTATATTGGAAGACTGTCTGTTATATCTTACGGTTGGATTGCATGTGTGCAGAAATTATAAACTATTTAATGCTGAATGTGTGGACGAAAGCCCAAGTCGTGAGCTTTAGCCCGGCGGCCGGCCGCACATTATCCGAAATTTCTGATCAGAAAAATTCGGACGCCCGCCGGAACGCACTCTGTTCATACATTTTGTTGTAGACCCCGCATACTATCAGAATTCTGACGGGTCAAATTGTTTGAGCGGGGCAGGGAGTTCGAATTTTCATGATCAGAAATTTCGGATATTGTGCGGCCGGGCTTACTCTACGCGATCGAGTAAAACCGTATGTAAGTACTTAGCATTAGACTGACATACTTTCGCATTCATAATTAGGTACTAGAGATCGCCCAATGGTCGAAATTCGACCTCAAATTCTCAATAAATAATAAAAATTTAGTTTTATTTTAATTAATATAATTTAAATATAATACTTACTACTAGTTGATGTCCACTACTACGTTGCGCCAGACAGACAGAGAGACAGACATTAATAATAATTATTAGTACGGATAGTACAAAACTATGGATATTTTATAAATAATAATGATAAACACGTTATGCAGCGATTTAGTAAAAGAAAAAATATTTTGTAGTACGCGTGCTAATTCAAATATAATGTCCCATACCTATGGATGATTAATCAATCAAGAACAAATCAAGAAAAACGAATAGTATATCAGCCACGACACGCATTTCGCGTTATGGCCTTTTTGTGATTGCCAGAACGCGTCGTGGCCGTTTTCATTAGAGGCACGACGCGAAATTCGCGTCGTGGCTGTTTCACTGTGACCACAACGCGTTGTGAGCTATTTTTTCGCTAACTGAGCAATTTCGGTCTTTGAGCGTAACATATACAATATACATATAATTAATAATAGATCGTATCCACATAATGTTATGATGGAAGGATATTTCAAGTATCAACAGCTCTTCCCATTTGTGTCTGCAACATTTTGTATTCAACATAGGCTCTTTTTTGTGAGCACTTTAAAAACACACCCTGTACAAAGTACACAGAGCATCTACATTAGTAGACGAAGTGTTTATTCTCGCCAGTTCCACGGCCCTGTGTAATGGATTGTAAAGGCTCGCCTGGGCGAATCTGCCTCCGGTGTGCCCTAAGCCACAAGCGGTAGCGCAATAGCAATAGCGGATGTAGGTTTTTTTAAAATAAAATGAGGGGGTAAACGAGTAAACGGGCTGTCAAAACAACTACGCCGCCAACGGACTCGCAACATAACTTTCGATTTTCCTAGCACTGTCCTACGAATTGTTATCATGCGGATACACGACATAGCACGCTAAAAACGTCTCTACGAATCAAGTAGAACTTAGTAAATTGACTCAGTCGCTTTTTCACTCTTGAATATGTGATAGTAACAAGGTTAGTACTAACAAGACATTATTAATCCGCTTCAGCCTGTGCCGTGTACCAAAATCACACTATTTGTTCTAAGCGCTGAGTCGCCGAAATTTTTCTTTCAAATATATTTTTGTTGGTGATATATTTTGTCGTTTTCGGCAATTTATTGTATCATTTAAGGCCTTTAAACTCGCATGATACTGAATTACGTCTAACTTTATTCCCTGGGACGATAACGTCAGGGTCGCAATATAAAAGTATAGCATTATTTGGTGTTCCTGCTAAAGGCTTTATATTTCGGTTTAGTCTGTGATCCGACTAAGGTTACAAACTAGATCTATACTAATATTATACATGCAAAAGTGTGTATGTCTGTTATCTCTTCACTCTCAAACCGCTGAACCGATTTCGTTGATGTATTGAGATAGGTATTTTGAGTGTCAGGAAAGGACAAAGTATAGTTTTTATCCCGGAAAAATATACGGTTCCCACGCGTCAGTAGTTGCGGGCGTCATGTAGTTGCTTATGAACTTAATATTATATAAATTAATTATCATAAACTAGATATTATTTTGCATTTTTTTCTGAAAATCATGTTTCTTGTGACTTCGTTTATAACGCGAGAAATGAAAGAAATTCGATTGTCTATTAATCTGTTAAAAAATAGGTCTTTGCATCCGTTGTGGATGATTTATACAGTATTTTCAGAGCGAAGTAACCACTCGTCAAATACTAAAATATAATAATAATATGCCTGGGATAAGATTTTTAAATGACGGTATGGTTGCCCAAGCACATACGGCATGCAACGTAGTCGTCTAGTCCAGAGGAAAGAACTAGTCAATAATTGTATGTAAAAATGTAATGTTCTGATGTTGCGAGTGTCCATGGGCGACGGTAGTTGCTTACCATCAGGTGACCCGTTTGCTCGTTTGCCCCCTTATTTAATAAAAAAAAAATACGTCTGGGACTAACTATGTGCGAGTTTCCTCACGATGTTTTCCTTCACCGTACGAGTATTATGTGCTTGAGATCAAAAAATCGCTGGCCCCGGGCAATAAAGGCGTAATATAAAATCGTTTTGTTCAGGAGAGACAAAATAAGCTAATTTGTATATAGTGCAGCATACGGTGGTCCAAAACAAAAGTTTGAAGTGTCATATGAAAGTTAAATTTTTTACCTATTTAACCATATCAAAATTAAGTGTGTAAAAAATTGTTGAAATAATTGAAAAAATGTATAATATAACTAATAAGCGATATTGTTTCAATTGTAACATTATTTATTGACTTTATAAAATCACCAAACCGCTTGAGATTTACCGCTGTAAGAACATAACACGACGTATTTTTCGCTTTAGATTTCGAGCGTGCCAGCCGATTACCCCCTTCTTCTGGGGAATCTTACAGCGAAAGCTTACTCTGTATCGTATCTTCACCGGTTTTTTTAGTTATGTTTCATAGAGTAATGCAAGAATACAGTTTTAGTCCTAAGAGAATTTTCCATCTAATAAAGCTTTTGTCATTTATTATAGGTACCCAAAATGTTATTTTAAAAATATTATGAAATAAATAGGGGTGATAGACTAATACTCAGAGAAGCCAAAAATCAAATAACATTAAAAAGGGCGTAACCGGCGTTTACCGCTTTGTTGCCCGGGGCCAGCGAAATGTCTCATTGGTATACGCCTCTACCCGGGATCGAACCTGCACTCTTTAGGAGTGCGAACCAAAGGTTTACGGACCATTAACGGACGCTCTAACCTCGAAACCTGTTAATATAATTTATAATATTTAATTAATTGAAAACCGCTTAGGTGTTAAGCACTTAATAGTCTGATATGAAAATTAGTTAATCGAAGAGCTGTTTGACGCATTCGGTTAAAATTCCAATGCGATGCCTCTCCGGTGTGCTCCATTTGGGCCTATCGAATTTATACCATATAAGATTTTCTCAATAATATCATTTCATTAAAAGTATAATGATATTAAACATGCATTGTATTATAATTTATAACTACGTTTGAGCAAATAACGTTTTATTAGCATGCAGTCCCGCTCGCAGTTCGCAAACTGTCTCGATCACTTTTTGTCGGTTCGAGCGGCGACATCGCCTAAAAAAAAAAGAGTTTGGTGTCAAAATAGGGGTTTTCGGCCATCCTCCTTCGATATATGCGATCCGTTTTTACGTATTTGCACTATTTCCAAAGTTAGCTTTTGTGTTTACCCCTCATTATCTACTATCTCCACGCTCCATTGTTCCTTCATAATCACAATCGCTACTTATTGCATTGTTATGCTCGCCTCAGTGTTCTATTGTTCGTAATGACTACCTGGCTTACCGCTTACGTCACCTTGCTTTCTTACAAGATTTTAAATAAATATGAATGATAATTAACTAACTAATGAATTATTGCAAATTAAAAGTCATAATTAATTATGTAGGTCACTCGATCATTCGATGGACTTCGTAAATACACGACGACGCGGTGTGCAAGCTGACATGTTTTGCTCGTCAGCGAAATCCGACGAGTCAACGACCGCCGCCGCCACGATCGCCGCGGCTGCCACCCGCATCTCGCAGCTCGCATCGAAGCGCAAGTGTAAAAGCTCAAAGCTCACAAAGCTCGCAACACACAAGCGTGCCCTGCGAGTTGCGAGCCGCGTCGCGAGACGGGTCGCAAGCTCAAGCTTACACTCTCGACTCGTAGCGCGTCTCGCGACTCGCAGGGCACGCACCCGCTCGCTGCCGCCACCCACATCTCGCGGCTCGCATCGAAGTGCAAGTGTAAATACAAAGCTCGCAACACACTGCACACAAGCGTGCCCTGCGAGTCGCGAGCCGCGCCGCGAGACGGGTCGCAAGCTCAAGTTTACACTCTCGGCTCGTAGCGCGTCTTGCGGCTGGGCTCGCGGCTCGCGCGCGTGAGTAAATCATGTATTACAAGATTTTAAATAAATAAAATTTGATAATTTTTTCATTACATGTATTTTATTTCATTAAAACATTTATTGCGCGCGTGAGTGTAAATCATGTATTACAAGATAGAATTTGTATAATTTGTAATTTGTATAATAAAACTTGATACATTTTTAATTACATTTATTTTATTAAAACATGTATTGAACATACTGTACGATATTATATTATCATTACACAAAGTGTTGCTACTAAATGACTTTTGAAACTCTACTAAACTTTCCCTATTGAACTTATAATACAAGGACATACATTAAACTATACTCGTCACAAACTGATGTGAAATCATTTTGTAATCTCCACAATATGTTAAAATCCAATCTCCTACAGTTTCACTCCATAAAAGCCTTGTGATATTGCATAGGAGTGCGCCTGCAGGAATCAAAGTATTGACAAATGTCATTTTCATTGATGTGCAGAGCCATCCAGTGGGGTCCAGGTGTAACAATATATTATCAGGATCCAAGTTGCTAATAAATGTATGTAGGGGGTTGAACATATTATTATATTATATAGGCAGACGATTCGCAGCGTATACAATATTATCTTCTAAAGTCTAAACCTTCACAAATTCTTCTCAAGTAATTACGGATCTCTATTGTGTTCATACTGTATTATCGCAGAACCAATCTGGTATATGAATCTTGTATAATAATAATATGTCACATATCCGTATAATGTATGCTTTATGTACTTACTAAAAGTGGTATTACATATGAAATAATGAATGAATAAATAAAAGAAACAACTTTGGTACAATATTTTATTTCATAGTATCTACAGTCTACACACTATTAGATAAACACTCACACATACACACGTTACACATTATAACTCAAATATATTATTATCATACATATTGTGACTTTTCTTAGCTTCTATAGTCTACAGTTACATTACGGTTTTTATCTAGTTTTCTATAACATTATCAAACTCTGCAAATACAATACAGTTAATCGTTTGAGAGAAACTAGAATCAATTGATATCCCATTTCCTTCATTAAGGAAATGTATACCAGTGCCGGAAAATAATATATGAGAGGCTGAAGTGAACATATTAGATACCATTGAAGGATGGTTGTAGAGTTTTTGAAGGCACGTGTTGTCCATCTATGTATAAACAATATGAATTCATACCATAATTTTCAAAATTGAAAGGATTCTTACTAACGATTAAACGCTGCGTTATTTACAAATCCTATGATAAATATTTTGAGTACTTGCACCGGAATATTATCAAGCGTTTTTTTTCTCATCAGTGGAAATTCGTAATATCATAAACGTTATTCACAATTATTGAGTCATCCTTAGCATCCATTTAATGATAAAGCATACAATAGATACACTTTCACATTCTTTACTAATAATTATTCCTGTGAGTCGCTAAAAGAACACGATAACTTAATGGTTGGGACATATTTAGATAAGATTGCAAAACCTCATATCATTTTGAAATTTAAAAAAGTAAAATAATATTTATTAAGTTTTCCTATAACAAAAAACATACGATGATTCTATAAACTAATTATATTCTTAATCCTATAGCATATTCCGTATACACCCATAAGTATTGTACTTTGTTATGAGATAATATTTTATACTAATATTTTTTTCTTTTGTTAACTATTTAGTTTGTAATACTTTGTTTCGAGTAGCTATACTTTATATTATACTTTTATAATATGTATAATATTGTACTGAATGTTTAATTTTTAAAGTTTCATTCTATTACAACATTGTCTATAGTCTATACATAATATTATATATAAAGGAACATGAGGACATGATATAAAGGAACATATAAAGGAACATTCCCCTCATGTTCCTTTGCATTGTTCCCTTTAATCTTTAAAACTACACAACGGATTTTGATGCGGTTTTCTATAATAGATATTCATTAAATAGTGGTGAAATACTGTTATGAGCCGAGCCGAGCCGCGAGACGCGCTACGAGCCGAGAGTGTAAACTTGAGCTTGCGACCCGTCTCGCGGCGCGGCTCGCGACTCGCAGTGCACGCTTGTGTGCAGTGTGTTGCGAGCTTTGTGTTTACACTTGCACTTCGATGTGAGCCGCGAGATGTGGGTGGCGGCAGCGAGCGGGTGCGTGCCCTGCGAGTCGCGAGACGCGCTACGAGTCGAGAGTGTAAGCTTGAGCTTGCGACCCGTCTCGCGACGCGGCTCGCAACTCGCAGGGCACGCTTGTGTGTTGCGAGCTTTGTGAGCTTTGAGCTTTTACACTTGAGCTACGACGCGAGCCGCGAGATGTGAGTGGCAGCCGCGGCGATCGTGGCGGCGGCGGTCGTTGACTCGTCGGATTTCGCTGACGAGCAAAACATGTCAGTTTGCACACCGCGTCGTCGTGTATTTACGAAGTCCATCGAATGATCGGGTGACCTACATAATTAATTAATTATGACTTTTAATTTGCAATAATTCATTAGTTAATTATCATTCATATTTATTTAAAATCTTGTAAGAAAGCAAGGTGACGTAAGCGATAAGCCAGGTAGTCATTACGAACAATAGAACACTGAGGCGAGCATAACAATGCAATAAGTAGCGATTGTAATTATGAAGGAACAATGGAGCGTGGAGATAGTAGATAATGAGGGTTAAACACAAAAGCTAACTTTGGAAATAGTGCAAATACGTAAAAACGGATCGCACATATCGAACGAGGATGGCCGAAAACCCCTATTTGGACACCAAACTCTTTTATTTATTTATTTAGGCGATGTCGCAGCTCGAACCGACAAAAAGTGATCGAGACAGTTTGCGAGCTGCGAGCGGGAGGAGGGGTGGACCCAGAATCGTGATCCAGAACCCGCGAAAACACACTACTACTCCTGTACTCTAAGTATCTTCATACTAATCGATTTAGATATTTAATCGTAAAGAGTTAAGACATAAACTTTCGCATTTATAATATTAACGAGACTATTATAAAATATGTTTTATAAACTGTGTTTCCGGACCTATACGACCTGCAAACCTTCAAGAAAAGAGCGTATTCCTTCTTAAAAGGCCGGCAACGCACCTGCAGCTCTTCTGATGTTGCGAGTGCCCATGGGCGACGGTAGTTGCTTACCAGGTGACACGTTTGCTCGTTTGCCCCCTTATTTAATAAATAAAAAAAAAATGGTTGAACTTAAATTGAAGTTAAAACAAAGTTTTTACACCCTTCTCGTCTCCATTATATTTTGCAGAAGCTATTTGTAAATACTTATAACAAATAACTCGTAAGTTCTTTTCTAAAGCTTCAAGATACATTAAAATATCGAGGAAAATCAGTAATAATAAAAATTTCTTACGTCCTTTTTCTTTTTTCTGTCTAAAAGGCCAAAAAAGACAAAGGGCACCAAGTGGAACCAATCAGTTATTAATTAATTTCACCCGTGCAGTCCTCCCAGTAATTGCTTTTCAGCCGTGCTCGCTCATTGTATATTGTGTATAGTGTATGTACATTTGTACAATTATACACTGGTCAGTGATATTTGATCTCTGATAGGATCTTTTTGGTTTTTGATTCCTTCATAAACTAAAAAAATACACAAATGCAATATTTAGTAGAGAATTTCAGCGACGTGGTGCTCCCATAGCTTTGTGTGTAACGTTTTCTTTTGGTTCCTACATTTAAAATTATAATCATCTCTAATGTACAGGGTGGATCTTTCTTTTTGAAGATCGTCTTCTAAAATCGTCGATCGATGTCGATCGTCTTCTTTTTTATTATAGGTAGAGACCTATAATAAAAAAGTGGCTCACGCACTTTATACCAATTTCAGGGCTTTTTGACACTGTAACACCAGTTTGATGATAATGCTTCTCAGCAATCTTAACTATTCACAAAACCTTTCAATGTTTGTTAAACTACCTTCTACCGCACAGTGCGACATCCCTACTTGCTACGTCGATGCCATTCTTCGTAGTCGTTTGACGTCGTTTAGTCAATTGCCACGTTCCTATGTCACATGGAGAAACATTTTTATTTGTTTTTCAGAGAAGTATGGGAATACTTACGTAATGTTGTATTCATTTTTCAGGATCTTATTGGTCCCAAGAAGAGCCTCTATTTTCATTACTTCCTAATAATAGGCTGAACTGACTTTGAAAACTTTTTTTTGATTTTCCAATTCCTGCCAGTGATGCCCTCAGTTCTTCACATTGGCCGACTGATGCAACTAGCTTCTAGTTCGTGCCACTAATGATAGATAGAAGTAATTTTTAAATAAGTAGATATCGAAGGGGACGGAATTAGGTTTGGGGACGTAATTTGGCGACTGTAGCTTAAGTAATGTCCCTTATACCCAATGTCAGCAAAACCGGTTCAACGATTTGGACGTGAAGAGGTAATAGACAGTCAGACCTAATTTCGCATTTGTAATATTAGTATGGATATTGCCATAAACATTTAAAGCAATCATTGTCTCCGTTGAGTTTTCAAGGACACGCAGATTGAGTGTCTAAACGCACTATACCGAATTTCCGCGGCGGAGGTTCGGCATGGTGTGTTTAGACACTATTAGCATTTATCACCTGTGTCCTATTGCGTGCGTGTCCCATTAACCCACCTTTAGTGTCACATCGAAATCATCGCCATCAATATCTTGATAATTGCGGCGAACGGGGCACGTTCTGAATATTTATTTACCATTCCCATTTAATGCGCAGATAAAATTTTATAAGATGTCATGTTGGGAATAGGAATGACGCGTAATTCCCAGGTAATCCGCGTTTGTCATGTGGAGTGGGAATTCTGGACGGAATGGGAATATTATGCGAGTGTAGTGCTATTGATAATAAAATACGTCTCCTTTACAGGTCATGGTGACAGGTTTCGTGGGAGATCAGGAGTAATTTTATATTGCTTAAATATGTACGCAGTACACAAGAGTACTCGGAGGAATAGGGACTAAGACGACCGACACGACTAACGATAGATCAGGCGCAGGACCGAGTACATTTTGTACATATCCATCTGATGCGTTGATCATCTTACTTGTCAAGCAATCAGGTGATTAGCCTGCATTGTCCTAACCAAACATTGGAAACAACATTTTCTGACCTCCGGGCGGAAAACGTCAACTTTCTTCCCGCTGCGCTTACCGATGTTGCCGTTTTCCGCCTCCGTCGATGAAAAAAATAGTATACGCACCATGGGAAGTAAATAAGAAAGCTTCAGATCAAATGTTTGTTGACCTCGGCTTCGCCACGGCTAACAATTACATGTGATCTGAGACTTTTCTTATTTTCCTGCCCTAGGTGCGTAATGTACTATTTCCAAACGTGGGAATCGAACCCAGTTAAATGACTTATGAGACACGTTTTCCGTTTCAGTTTATTCAGTGATCTAGAACTCAAAAGTATTCTCTTTTGTCATTCCACAAGATCACTCTGTACTGCTTTTGTAATGCGCTTTTTGATTCAGCATTAACATATTCTAGTGTCGGAGTGCTCTGTTACGTATTCAAAGTATTTCCTCGGACACTCAGATTTATCATCATCTCTGTCATCATAAAAGACAGCTCTGTTTGAGAATTAAAGGAGATAGTAACAAAGTGGCTTAAAACCTTAGATTATGAACAAAAGGAAAATTTTATAAGAGAGATAATATAAACATTATTACACACACACACACACACACACACACACACACACACACACGCACACACACACACACACACACACACACACACACACACACACAGTGCAATTTAAGTTCTAATTGTTTAGATAAGCAAGTACTTTAATTTTTACTTTTCATAATTTAAATTTTTGTTAATCCTTAATTTTAGAGAAACTGCTCCTTTTGTTATATAGGTAAGTATATCATTTTATGTTGTAATTTAGGCGCCAATGTAACACACTAACTGAAAATCTGTTACTTAAATGAAAATCCACACAATTTGTACTGTACTTGTACTATGTAGGTAACAGATGTAAAGTTGTAAATAAACTATTTCTATTCTATTCTATCATCATGTCCTTTGTTTGTTGTTCATCTTCACTACATTGTATATTATAACAAAGTTGGTTACGTCTGTCCTTATTCATACATACATAATATTATACATAAATAATATTATTTTTAATGTGAAAGTGTGTCTATATAAACACAACTGTTCATCCTAATTTTTATTAAGATTCAATCATCCGTTACAAAATTATGCAAAAAAGAAACTTTGAATCGCTTTCCTGTAAAGTAGCGTTTGTTCAGTACTGACCTTACCTTGGGACCTTTACCTTATGCAAAAAATAAACCCTCGCAAAGTTTTTATTCATACGGCCGTTAATCGCTTTCCTGTAAAGTTTTTTCAGTTTCGATACCTTACCTTCGGACCATCGAAGTATTCTGTAGATCTTGGCCACCACAGTAAATATAGTGTTAGCACGCACAGTCGGCCCTAGAATAATAAGTGCCATCTAGCGGTACCAGATAATTAAGTGCCATCTAGCGGCCACTGGTGGTACCGCATCCTAGCTCCAATAATCGATGGTTCGCAGCTATCTAGGAGCTACTGCGGTATGTCACTAGGGGTCGCTAGAACTGGCGTGTAAATGTCAGAGTTGACGCAGATGTAAGACGCCATATTTGTCTTGGTTTTTCACTTTTACCTTGGAGGCATTAAATATAAGATTAGAAGATTTGCGGCGTTTCATTTTGGGTCACCAATCACCATGCTGTACTGATTCCCGGCTGCATGTTAACATATAGAAAGTGCCCTTTTGTATTGCTTCTACACCTACGCACTACAACTCCTGCATGGCCCTATCAAGGTTACCAAAATTCATATTATATTAGTAAGAAATTAAGAATATTCTTTCAAAAATTTGAACCATTTATAATATAATTTCATCGTTTCAAATACGCTTCCCTAGCTAAGTGATATTTTGACAGGCGCACTCTCTAGCGCCAACATTTATCACCCGCACGGTCTACGAGTGCAACTGTCATTCGTTAAAGTGATGTGACGTATACATATCGATACTTTTAAATTGTCTTTTGTTGAAAATGCAAAGGTATAGATAATAGAGCGGTGACATAAGAAACGGTTTGTTTGCGTAATAATAGATTTTTAGAATTTAGATACCGCTCTATAAGGTTCTTTTTGTACGTCAAAATAAAACTAACGTCATCTTGTGAAATGTCACTTGAGATATATTATCTGCCAATGCCATCCAAGTAAAATAAAGAAAACAAAAACAACTCCGCGGTGTCATTTTGAGTGACAGCTACTTTGCAATAGTATATATAATATTAATTACTGTAATTTTTTCACGCTTCGTTCGTTTCGTTCGACGTTTGACAACGTTTCTGTCAACATTCTGATTTATTATTATGACGTGTGCTAAATGTCAGAGTTTGGTCGGATTGTTAACTGAAAATGTCTAAACACACTAGGCCGAAGTTACGCTGGCGTAAATTCCGCATGATTACGTCCGCAATGTATTTTAAATTGCCGACGACACACTATTCCGATTTCCGTCGCGTTCCGTCCGTATTTTGTATGCGTTTGAGATTGCGGACGTAATTTACGCCGCGTAACTTCGGCCTAGTGTGTTAAGACACTTAGAGCGCCTTCACATTACGTCGCAAGCAGTGCGGCAGCAGCGCTGCAGCCGCGCTGCAGCCGCGCGACTTCATACAAAAGAGAGTCGCGCGGCTGCCGCGTGGCTGCCGCACCGCTGGCGACGTAATGTGAAGGCAGCCTTAAAGTATGTGCTATAGTAGCACCCTTTCCTTATTTGCGTAATAATTACACTCTATATAAAAAATTCTCATAGTTCTGTTTAATTGATTCATATTTCGTGTGAAGAAATTTTTTTATAAATGCCCCCCAAATAACTACTTACAACTCTAAAATACATACCATATGATTTTACACTGTAATTACTTATGATTGGATAGCTGTCGTTCTACCTACTTAATTATTTTCAAATCCTATAATTTCCTAACGGAAAAGGAACCTTGAAAAACTTCGTTTTTCATTCTTTTCAAATAGGAACACTTAATTTTTTCGGCCTCGAGTTTTTTTAAGCCTTTGAGGTGAGACACACGAATGTTTTTGTCCCGAAAATTTACGTTCCCCATCGATAAACTCTAAAAAAAAAATACTAGACGTAATTCGTCTAGTATTTTTTTATTTATTAAGTAGTATTTTTACGTGGGAGAGCCATGCTTCGGTACGAATGGGCCGGCTCGACCGGAGAAATACCACGGGCTCACAGAAAACCGGCGTAAAACAGCGCTTGCGTTGTGTTTCGCCGACTGAGTGAGTTTACCGGAGGCCCAATCCCCTTCCCTACCCTTTACCTTTCCTCTCCCTTACCCTATTACCCTATTCCCTCTTAAAAGGCCAGCAACGCACCTGCAGCTCTTCTGATGTTGCGAGTGTCCATGGGCGACGGAAGTTGATTTTCATCAGGTGACCCGTTTGCTCGTTTGCCCCCTTCTTTCATAAAAAAAGACGGGTTGCACTCCGGGAGTGCCGGCAGAAGTGAAAACTTGATTATTAACGTTGTGCATTTTTTTAACCCATATTTTATGAAAAAAAAAAATCGATTTTTTTAACTAATCGAAACCCTTACAATTCGAGTTCGAGTTCTCGAGTTTTCGAGTTTTCAAGTTTTCGAGATTTCGAGTTTTCAAGTTTTCGAGTTTTCGAGTTTTCGTGTTTTCGAGTTTTCGAGTTTTCGAGATTTCGAGTTTTTGAGTTTTCGAGTTTTCGTGTTTTCGAGTTTTCGAGTTTTCGAGTTTTCGAGTTTTCGAGATTTCGAGTTTTCGTGTTTTCGAGTTTTCGAGTTCGAGTTTTCGAGTTTTCGAGTTTACGAGTTTTCGAGTTTTCGAGTTTTCGATTTTTCGAGTTCGAGTTCGATTTCGACACAAAACACTACTCTCCAACCGTCTTACGCTTTTTCTATGGTTTTTCGATCAGCATGAGAATCTGGCGCGAGTTTCACGGTTTTTACCCATCCCACTTCAAAAATTAGAAATATTTTACTTTAGGTGCGTATACTGCACAGCAACAGGTAAACAATTGCAAGGGCCCGAGACGATCAAACGGTTTGATTCAAACCTTACGTGTTTGATGCAACCGTTTGATGTCGGTTTGAACGGTTTGTCAAACGAAACTGCGCAGTTTGGTTCAATACTCGCTGTGGAGTACACGTCTTGTGACGAATAAATATTATTTTTTAAAAGATAAAACCGACTTAAAAATTGTACGAAATTGAGAATTAAATTCCCTATCTCAAAAACTACTAAACCTATTTTGATGAAACTTGCAGAAGTCTCCCAAGTTAAACAATACCTATTATAGTAAAATAAAAAATATTTAAATCGGACTTGTAGTTCCGGAGATATGTGAACACAAACGTAAAAACATACATACACTTTTGAAATTTTGCACATTTGTTCAGATGCTGATATAGACTAACATTATATACGAAAACTGGGCAGTTCTGGAAATATTACATACAATATGCGCATCGAATTGATAACCTCCTCTTTTTTAGTCGGTTAAAAATAATGTACCTACTCCAAAGAATGGTATAAAGTTTGTTGAAACGCATCGGAACACGATCCAACGGCGCGTCAAACACAACAAAAATATGCAATTTCATCAAACGAGCTTCAAACACGTAAATGTTTGACAAACCGTTCAAACTAGCTTTGTAAACGATCAAAATGGTTTGAGTCAAACCAAAATTTACGTGTTTGAGTCAAACCGTTTGATCGTCTCGGGGGCCCTTAAGATTGACATTCTGAGTTTTTAATCATAAAATCCGTGCTGGCTTAATTCAACCATATTCCGATGACAATGTTCAATATCCAAAATGTATTAGTTTCAAAATTGTCTGCGGAAATATTATACGCTAGAACTTGCCACAAATCCAGAATAAGATCCCTTGTCAGACGTACAACTAGGGATGTGAATAACCGTTTAAAATTGTCGATAAAATTTTTGTGTCGATTTTTTGTAGTATTTGATTTTTTTGTTTACTAATGAAAATCATTTGTGGATTTAGTATTAGACGTTTTATATTTATAGTACTACGACTACGTAATAATATATATTTAATTCATGCTATATTTATAATAGTAGAGTCGTTGTAGAGCATCTCAAAATCTAAAACGTTCTGTCTTTATAAAATGACGAAAATCTGGCTGTAGTCTAGCTCTTGGGCCGTTACATGACTACTTTAATAATACTTAAATATATTATATTGCATAATATTATATTAATTGTTTTTATTAAATAAGAGGGCAAACGAGCAAACGGGTCACCTGATGGTAAGCAACTACCGTCGCCCATGGACACTCGCAACATCAGAAGAGCTGCAGGTGCGTTGCCGGCCTTTTAAGAGGGAATACGCTCTTATCTTGAAGGTTTGCAGGTCGTATAGGTCCGGAAATACTGCTGGTGACAGTTCGTTCCAGAGTTTAACAGTGCGCGGCAGAAAGCCCTCACAGACTGCCACTCATCAAGGTGATGAGGATGGTATATTTTTCGCGTGGGACGATGGCGAAAAGTTGCAGGTGGTATGATTCCGAACAATTCCTCAGAGCACTCCCCGTGATACAACCTATAGAGGATGCAGAGTGATGCTACATCTCGGCGTGATTAATCTAAGTTTATTTTTTCAAATACTTTATTCACTTTATTACCATTGGTTTACAGTATAAAACTGAACTAGCAGTTTGTAGGCGTTCCGCTCAAACACAAACTTTCATGTAATTGCAATACAATGATAATTACACAAAAAATAATAGGTACTAACAATTACGAACTAACTAAAAAGTGATATTTGTGTGTGTGTGTGTGTGTGTGTGTGTGTGTGTGTGTGTGTGTGTGTGTGTGTGTGTGTGTGTGTGTGTGTGTGTGTGTGTGCGCCGGTGCGTTTGTGTGTGATAATGAGTATGAGACTACTTTTTTTTTACATTTTTTAGTATATCCAAGCGTTTCTTTTAGTTTTTGTTTTAATTTCGTTGAACATTTTAAAAAAGGAGGTCCTTTTTATGTTTGGCTACGTATTTTTGTCAGTGTAGCCCCAGTATTACAGTATTTCATCAGACAAATCAACTATTTCACTCAAACAGGTCAAGTGTTTATGATATTTTTGTATGTAAATAGAGGAGGGTAGAAAAGGGGAAGGGATAAGGGGGAGGGGGTAAAAAGAGAAAGGGGAGAGGTAGACTTACATTCGGAGCGGAGAGTGCTCTATTTTTATTGTCTAATAAGATACCGCCTGTTGACGTAGTTAGCAAGTGGTGCTCGTATTTGAGACAATGTATTAGATATCAGATGGTTTCAAGCAGAGGTCTTTTTGTAGTGCCAAAGTGATGCGATTTTTTTAAATAGAATCAAATTTCCTCTATAACGCAATGGGATGAGGGGGGTGTGCCAAAATGTTTTCGTTTTCGCTTCGTTATAGAATCGCCGATCAAAATGTATGGAATTGACATAAGCGTTCGTTGATATGACGTTGACGTTCGACTTCTTATGTCAGTTCCATGCATTTTGATCGGCAATTCCATAACGAAGTGAAAACGAAAAAGTTTCGGCTAAATGGCCAGGTATGAATAATTTTTCCCTATTACGCAGCGGAATTTATAAAGCGACAAGACCGGTAAGAAATCAAGCACATGACTATTGTATATTTCTATGTAATTTTTCACAGACAATCATATTGTCCCCCGTGGTCTACACTCTATTTTATAATATAGCGTAGAATGTAGACAAAATGGGCAGTCAAAATTTACGGGTTTTGCGGTTAACTTATTAAGGTTGGAGTTGCAAGGTACGTCTAGTAACAAGATAGAATGATGTTTGATCTAATTAATGATGATAGTCTAAGTGTCTAAAAACATTATGCCGAATTTCCGCGGCGGAAGTTTGGCATGATTACGTCAGCAATGTCGAACACATGCATTTCGGCATGGTGTGTCATCGGACTCATCGGTAATTTAAAATACAATATTACAGGCGGAATCATGCCAAACTTCCACCGCGGAAATTCGGCATAGTGTGACTGTGTTTAGGTACTTATATTTGTACCGTACCGCGAGTGAGTCCTGGGTCCTCTAAACCTCATAATGAAATTGTCGCATGCCCTCGAAATTCTTGCGACTTTACAGGCTTGTTTCACAAAATACACTTCACATAATATAATATTATGTAGTACAGTAGAGTAACTCGGTCATGGCATTGAAATCAAACATCAAGTTTGATTTAACAACACAGATACAAAGTATTTCATAGTAATTGCAAGGTAAAAGTATTATAGGCCGTGCACTACTTTTATATCTCTGGAGGAATTTAGGAAACAATAGGCGCAAATGTACAATAGCTAGTATCCTCCAATAGGTACCTATTTAAATATTCTATAATAAGTAATAGGGAAGATGCAATATTTTTATTTTTCTGCTTATTTTAAAGAACTCCATGTAGAATAGACCACAAACATATTAAAAAAATAAAACACTGGAATTTACTGCAAAAAATGCGGTTTAAAATTATTGTCAATTTATATTTTGGCACCAAAACAGATCTATAGTCTGTATGACGTCACTACTGTCCTGCCCCGCGTTAAAATAGGAGGCATTTTGAGCGTTTTGATCGTTTTTAACGCTAAATGGAACGCGGGGATAGCAGGTGTGACGTCACTGAACGCTGATTGGTGTTTCGAAATCCGATCCGTTTCAAGTTACTTTTAATTTGTAACTTTTGTAAAAAAAAAACAATATTTTATAAAATATTAACCTAATTAATTAATATTATTCTTTTATATTTTTTTAACATTTTTAATAGCAAAATTTTCATAAATATTATATTTGCATGTTCCCTATTATAACTACCTTTAAAACTTTGTTCACTGATCCATCAATAGCGTGGTACCTTGTGGCCCCACCAGAGATACCTAAAAATCAAACATTGTGTATCACATTTTTTGGCGAGCTATCTTGAAGTTGTAAGCAGCTTACATTTCGAATTATCTGAAATCACGCTAATGTGTACGTGTGTTTTAAGTTAGGCCGAGGATGATCTACTGTATGTATTTATACTGTGTACTTGCTTACGAGTCATAGCTTAGATATATTATGACCAATTTTAGGAAATAAAAGGATACTACAAAAATATTACCCACGCGTGGTTAAGAGTTAAGACACAACAATCCTTACGAGTTAACTGTTATTACGTTTTTTCTGTTTAGTATATTTTATTAACCGACTTCCAAAAAACGAGGAGGTTATATGTTCGGCTGTGGATATTTTTTATTTTTTATTATTTTTGTATGTTCAACGATTACTCCGCCGTTTGTGAACCGATTTTCGAAATTTTTGTTTTGTTGTATTAGGTTTCACTCCAATTTGGTACCATGTTCACAAAAGTGGTGACCTGATGATGGGATCCATGAGTAATCGAGGGAACTCCTCGAAATTTATATGGAAACATATGGTGATTTTGGTTTTATGAGAAGCATCCTAAGCATATGCTACCAAAACGCAAGATTTTGCACCGAGGTATACTATGGTTCCGAAGCTACTAAGAGAACTCCGGATTCCTTATAGATACAAGTTTGGGAGTTTAGGCGCTGTTTTAAGAATTGAAAGCATATGCTACTATGCAAATTACATTCATCATCATCATCATCATCATCATCATCATCATTACCACGTCAGGGTCACCAATGTCACCAAATTCAACCTTATCTCCAGAGCATAAGGCACACATTTGACATTACTCCTGAGAAGTTAAAGTTGCTTCGATAATGTAACATTCTGTTTCACTTCGCCGAGATATTCTGGAAAACAACCTAATTTCAACCTTTTGCATTGTATTTAGCGTTCATAGTATAATAACGCATCGCGCGGCGGCGCGGGCGCGGGCCGCCGGCCGGGTACTATGCACAGAATACAAATTACTCACGGAGGTACTATGTGCGCTGCGTGTGCGACAAGTTGAGCGAGTGCCAGCCTATTGAAACTAGTCCGGTGACCGGCTACTTAGCACGTCACAATTGTTCACTTCGATTTTTTTTAATGTATTGTTTAAAATTATCTGCAGGCTGCAGCTGATATTATAATATTTTGTAAGTGTGACTGTAATAAGATACGTAGAATAATATACAGGTGTATTATTCTAAGTATAGTACGCGTTTGCTTACTAGGTAACTAAAAAGAGTGAAATTATTATTTTTAACAAAAAATTAAAACCGACTTCCAAGGTAAAACAATAATAACATCCTTATAATATGAACTAAAAAGTATTAAATAATTATTCCTATCTAATAGTACCTTTTTCCGAATTCGGCTAAAATTCAACTATTTCTGTACTCAATCTTCATAATTTTGAAGTCGGTGCCAGTTCCATAAGTTTCAAATATTCTGTCAGAGAACAGAAGTTCTGTTTATTATTATATTATATTATATTATAGTTGTTTTATTTTACGATTCTAAAATCTGAAATCTAAAATCTGATCGCACTGATGCAGGCCGAAATGATCGGATCAGAGGGCCTCAACAATCAAATTCTACGTTATCGCCATAGCATAGCTATTAAATGTTGATTTCCTTTGGTTAGCTTAATTACGTAGTCAGGTAAAAAGCTTCCTGAGAATGAACGTAATGTGTGCGTTACACTCTGGAGTTGAGGTTGAATTTTTTATATTCAGTTTTTGGTAATTTACTTCGATGCGATTCGACTCTACGCTTCTATAAATTGGGAGGTCCTGTAATTAGAATATGAACTACAAGTTTGTGCGGCGGTCACTATGAGTTATGACCATAGCTCCGGGCTTGGTTCTGTTTAGCTCGCGGCCCTTACGAAATATCTAATTAGTAATTACTTAAAAAAATGTGAAGGCTATTACTTGAATATCCGTCATGTTATTTCAGTACGCATTATGCCAAACCACCCCGTGACGTGTTCTTCGACTTGTAAAGTTGTATTTATCCGAAACAACACTTAAAAGTTACTCACAATTTCTGAGTCCCGCGATGCAGAACAGATTTGAAGACAAGAATGAAGTGGGTAACTAACGATTTGAAAATTGACGTTTTTTTTTCAGATTTTACTTGCATGAGACGTCATGCAAGTCTGTCAATTCAGTACTTTAGAAATGCATCTACGCGTCGCGTTGCGGTCTGAATTATTGACCCTAATGGCCGCTTTACACGGGTGACTAAAGCCGCACGATTTACGCCGTACGGCAAAAATCGACCGTGTAAATGGCAATTCGACTACGCCGCATGCGGCTAAAGTCGCAAGCCCCAAAGTCGGCTGGTGACTAAAATCGACCGTGCAAACGCTCAGTCGCAAGCGATCGCTTGCTGCGAATACTACTGTAGAGATAATATATAAATAAACAAATTATATTAATATATATATAATGACTTGTGACTTGCCGGGTGTTAGCTAGTTAGTGTTAGTTATTAGCTAGATGATGAATTGTGTAACAAGATTTGTTCAAATTATAAGGGAAATAATCGGCCAAGTGCGAGTCGGACTCGCACACGTAGAGTTCCATACTATTATAGAGCAAAATTAGGTCAAAGTTTATGTTTTTTTGTATGGGAATGGGATTAATTTTTTATTTTATTTTACATGTTAATAAAGATTATTAACTATTATTATTATTATTTTAATTTTAGTATTTGTTGTCATCAGCGGCAACAGATATTATACATAATCTGTGGAAATTTCAACTCTCTACGCCTGAAGACAGACAGACAGACGGACAGACGGACAGACAACGAAGTCTGTAGTAACAGGGTCCCGCTTTTACCCTTTGGGTACGGAACCCTTAAAATGAGTAATAATTGTTATGTTGTAAAATGTTAGTTATCCAGTTCATCCGCTCACGTCTTCTCAGCAAACTCGCCATGACAGTCCGACTGGTTTCTGTCAACTGAAAACTTCGTTTTTAAATCAATTAGCAGAAATGATATTTTAAATACTTAAGAAATTCAAGTTTGCTATCGCGGAAAAGATATTTTAAAAGTAAGTTGCCATGTCTTTAAAATTTGTTGGGACTTAAAATTCTTTGTTCGATTCTAAAGTTTATTTTAAAGTGGACAGCACTTTAATTTTAATCCATCGAGAATGTTATTACTTATTGTGTGGAAAATAGAGTTGCAATTTATTTTCTTTGATGATCGTTTCTATGTAACGTTAAAGAAGTAAAATTGATAGCTAGTCTTTTTAATAAAATAAGATTTAGTGACTAGGATAGCAATTTATTTAATTTAATATCTATGGACGCTTGACACCACGTCAGTCTGGCCCCGTACATACATCTGGTACATACCGTACCTGAAGGACTTGTGTTACGGGTACCAGACAACGAAAATATATAAATATTTTTTTTTTATAATGAATACTATACATATTTAAGATTTATATTATAATTATTATGATACACATATTTAATACACATCCATGACCCAGGAACTTTGAAAACTTTTTGTTCCGTCGGCGGGATTCGAACCCGCGACCCCCGGCTTGAGCTACCAACAGCCCACCAACTGAGCCACAGAGGTCGTCAAACTAACTAATTTCCTTACTCATTCTAATATTACAAAGAGTACTCATACAAAATACACGCTAATTTAATTGTGGTAGAGTGAACGGCTTCCGCCAGTCTTTTTGCGCGCAGGGATGTAAAATATTATCTTGATGTATAAAAAGAGTCTCCGATGCGTTTTCCTCGTCAGTTTTAAGCATGTAGAGGGCCTATCCCCATACTAATAATATTATAAATGCAAATGTGTGTCTGTCTGTTTGTTACCTCTTTACACCCAAACCTCTGAAGTCTGAACCGATTTTACTGAGCATGGAGATAGTTTGAGTTCCAGCCCTAGTAAACAAGTGGCAAGCGATTATCGTAAACGCCCAACAAAATGTATGCGATTTGACATAATTCATCGCTTCGTTAGCGAACACTACAGTCGGGGCATTTCAATAGGCCACATTTGACATCTGTCAGATTAATCTCCATAGTGAGGTGAGCTGCGTAAAAACATCGACCAAAACGAATAAATCGATACGGACTTGAAATAAAATATTTGAATTTTATACGTTATTTGTAAAACCAAAAACAAATTCCTGTCCCTTTATTACTTTTTCTTTGCAAATTCAAGGAGCAAAATTAGACAAATATATAATTTAAAAAAAAAAATGCATTTATTCGCTTGAATTATAAAAATTGTTAAATTTAGTATTAACATTATTCATTTCATATAAATATGTGTTACTTTTCGCAACGTGGTTATTAATTTATGGGGATATTTCGTTACAAGTAATAAATGCATCGACACTATTTATTAGCTTTCGATTTTTAGAGTAACATCCCTAGAGTTTAAAAAGAAAAAAGGTCAGCTGACGTAACATTGTAACGACGTGCAATTATTAAGATCAGAATTTGTTTATTACGTTTAGAATTGTTTATCAGTAAAAGCAAATCGTTAAATAATTCGTATCGGTCATGTTTACAATAAATATGTAATCGTAATTAAAAAAAGTTAATCAATTGTGCAGTTACAACAAAACAACAATATTATTTATTTTTATGCACGTCGCTACAAGGTTACGTGGTGCAATTTTGATGAACTGTCAAATGTGGCCTATTAAAATGCCCCGAATATAATGTCAAATCCCATACATTGACTGCCATAGTGTTTCAAACAGCTTGGACCCCTTGGAATTACGCCGAGATGTAGCTTCACTCTGCATCCTCTATCGGTTGTATCACGGGGAGTGCTCTGAGGATTTGTTCGGAATCATACCACCTGCAACTTTTCGCCATCGTCCCACGCGAAAAACATACCATCCTCATCACCTTGATGAGTGGCAGTCTTCCACAGTGCGTTTTTCGCGTAACTTTCTTCCGCGCACTGTTAAACTCTGGAACGAACTGTCACCAGCAGTATTTCCGGGCCTATACGACCTGCAAACCTTCAAGATAAGAGCGTATTCCCTCTTAAAAGGCCGGCAACGCACCTGCAGCTCTTCTGATGTTGCGAGTGTCCATGGGCGACGGTAGTTGCTTACCATCAGGTGACCCGTTTGCTCGTTTGCTCCCTTATTTAATAAAAAAAAAATTGTGGCATTAGGGTCACCGCAGATATACAATTTCAAGTTGGCCGACTATCGTATTTAAGCTAAATTACTTACGTATTATCGCAATTTAATTGGTCAACTTTTAAATTGTAGGTAATCGGAAAGGAATCGAATTTAGTTGCAAAATATGCGAGCTCTCATAAGTCGCTATAGCTATAATTGGTATACTGTGCGACTTAGGCCCGTATAAATAGTCAGTACTCAAGATGCATCTCGATCTCAAGACACGGTTCAGGCTCTGTGATTGGTTGGCTGTCAAAATTTGGACCAATCACAGAGCCGAACCGCGTCTTGAGACCGGGTCGCATCTTAAGTACTGACTATTTATACGGGCCTTAGTTGACCAACTTAAAATTGTAAGGCTGCGGTCGCTCTTAGCGTTAGCGTTAAGAACATAGGATACTTTTTGTCCCGAAAAAAATGTACGGCACCCACACGATAAACGAATTTTGGTGCAACGAACGTCATCTAATGTCTATATTTTCCCATGATCGGGGACTTTTGTGTTTCAGATTGTCCATCAGTGGCGGATTTATAAATTTGCCGCTAGTTAGGCTATTCAATTTTTGCCGCCCCTACTGACATTTGAAATTCAATACGTTTATTTAGTTCAGTCATATTATATTTATCATCACAATCTTATTGTATTTATTCGGAAATTGCAACTTTACGAGTATGATTTGTGTTCTACGTCATAATTACAACGGCTTTCTCCCTAAAAAAATTGGGCTAAAATCGCCCCTCTAAACTGCTGCCCTAGGCTCCAGCCTACTAAGCCTATTGGTAATCCGCCACTGTTGTCCATCATGGCACAGACAACGAGTTTACCAATAATGATGATAAACGATTACAGAATAATACATCTCATTTAGTTTACGAGTATAATAAATATTTGTAATTAATGTTCTACGAATCGCCGCCCTAAACGTTTGTCTTAACGACTCATCCTCACGATTTATTCCTAAAGTATTTTTCTAATGGCGTCTTCATGCTGACTGCGTAATAAAACAGGATATTGAAATTTCGTAGTAATGAATATGTGGAAGCTATAACGACTTGCACAGTTTTCAGGACAGTATTAAAAAAAATAGGTATTTAATTTATCTTTACATAGCCTTCACAGCAATCAATCCAGAATCTTAACACATGTACAGATGATGTGATGATGAGTGATAACAGATGTTGAGATTTGTGATGTAGGACGTTGATCGAAAATTATGGAAAACCAGTCAGCGTAATACAGTCAAACCTATTTAGTATTTTTTTATCTATAATGTACTTATTATTCCTTCTTTCATATTGTGTTTTCTTACTTCATTATGCGCTGGTATTCGGTAAGGTGAGACTACGTATCTTGATTCTTGCGACAGACGTTGGCGTTTAACAGGAGATATTGCACAACATCTGGTGTGTTTTTACATCATGTAATATTTTCTGTCAAATACTTCCGCCTGTTACTGAGTTACCCTGCCTATAATCTTTTTCAATGGAACATTTGGAGATTGTTCGCCGTCCGGGAACTATCCGTATGACGGTGGATGAAAATTTAGGGAAAGCTGTTCTTGAAACCGCAGTGAGTATGAAGGATCCCTTAATTTGCTGGCGTTATCAACATTTTCTGGTTAGCTTGTTCCGGGATAATCGCTGGTTTTCATAATTCCCCCGCTTACCTGGACGATGGACTTACTAATTACACCTTCAACGAATTGTTTAATGTATCGAGCACGGAGCTAATACAAAGTTAGCTCCGTGGTATCGAGTATTGAATCTAGATTCTTTATAATACTCGATACTTTTGTGAATTTGAATTTTTTAGTAGATACTTTAGCATTTATAATATTAGTAAGGATATACTAAAAAAACAACACTTTCCTCAAGTTTGCCATTTAAGTTTACTTTCCAGAAATTATTTCTTTCCAGCAACACTATACATTGATTCAATAGTACAGGGTGTTTCTTGGGATTTTTTTTACCTTCTACCCTCTAACTTTTTTCTCCCATGGTTAAGAGATTTTATTTCATACAATAAAATGTACAGCTTTTCAAGCCCTTTCGTTAGTTATATGTCTAGATGTGCTACAGCTTGGGTACGGGTTCCATACAAAAATGCCCCTTGTTCTTTACTACGATTTTGTCTTTAAGACTTTGTATCTAACTCCAATCATTGCCTTGCTATGCTAGGCTTGTGTTGTGTGGTGTGTGTGAGGTTGATTTGTGGATACACAAATCAACAAAGTTTTAGTGTGTAAACTCATTAGGCTGAATTACGCCGGCATAATTTACGTGGCCGAAATTATGTTCAGCCGCTTACGTCTGATGCGACACACTATTTAAATTAGGCGAAGAGATGAAACGCGGCGTAATTTCCGTAGCGGAACGCGCGCGTAAGCGACTATTTAAAATTCTCAGATGTAATGTGTGCGTTAACGCTTTGGAGATAAGGTTGGATTTCCTATGTTCGGTTTTGATAATTCCGTCACGTATAGTGTGTTAAAACATTACCGACGAATCGCTGCCGAACTTTACGCTCGACTCGGCTCCTCGGAAATTCGGCTCTCGACGTAATTTCGGCATAGTGTGTCGTCTGTCGCGTTCCGCCCATATTTTGTATGGATTTGAAACGCCGCGTAAACGCGGCGGAATTTACGTCGGCGTAATTCAGCCTAGTGTCAGGTCTAAGCCCATAGGATATATTTTGTGTTTTATGAAATATCTGCAAATATTATCTAAGAATCTATTTGAAAGACCGTAAATGAAAGAATTTTAGCTTATTTTTAAAGTTATTAACAACAAAAAAACTTCCGGAATTTTTATTTATATGAAAAAATCATTAGTTTTTCTATGGCTAAACAAAAGTTATAAGCCAACAAATCTATATTTCGTTTTAATAAACTGAAAATTTATTCGAAAAAGACAAAATCTTTGACATTTTCTTGCCAATAGAAATATTCGATACTTGGTATAGAGTACCTAAACACACATTCTTTGAGCCTTTCCCAGATTTCAAATTTCAGATTTCAAAGGCCCTGTGTTCTTTGTAATTTCAAGTAATCTTTTGTTCTAACTTACTAGGAAGTCTTTGAAAATAATGTATTTCAATACTGCAATCTGGAAAATGTGAAAGGTTGTTTTTTCACGAGTTTGGAAGATTGATAATAAAATTATTGATAATGGTAACACCTAATGGGACGAATAATCGCTCTTCAGAGCCAGTCGAGGATACTATGGCCGATAACTCCGCCGTTTGTTGACGGATTTCCAGAATTCTTTTGTTAATGTATAAGATGTAGTCCGAATTTTGTAACATGTTAACAAAAGTGGTGATCTGATGGTGCGTTTCATGAGAAATCGAGGGGATCTAAAAAGAGGAAACTAGCTGACTTGGAAAACATTGTTTTGCCATTTAATTTTTTTTCTAGTATTAATATAAAAGTAAATAAAAATTGACAGGCCTAACGAATGTACTATCAGAGAAGTTGATTCCTATGCAGATGGGGGACCTACGTAGTTTGGTCGCGTTACGTCAAACCCAGCCGACAGGCGACAGATCACAATTAACATTGAATTGATTTGATCGACCAAATGACGTTGGTCTGTCAACTGCATAGGAATCAATTTCTTCGATGGTACATAGCATTATAATCGGTTGAACCGTTTTGGATGAGTTCGCGCACAAACACTGTGACCCGAGAATTTTATATACATATCGGATCGTCGAGCGGTATAAGAAACTGATTCAATGGCCATGAAATAACATTGCGTTCATCCTCCAAGATTGTGGGCGTATATTAGTTATCTACACTCAACGTGATTAACCAGATATCGTCAGATTTGGAGCCGATGGGTTTGGGAGCATACACCGTTCCTTCCGACATTCATAATAATTCTAGATATTTTGCAGGTAATGAAGTTATGACACATGAAGTTATAATATTTTTGTAACAACTACAGCTTAGGAATTCTAAACAGAATAGATCCAGTAGTGTCAGAGCCTATTCGATTTCGATAAATAAACATAATATCATAAAGTATTACTAGTGTATAAACTATAAGGCAAAAAGTATTAATTTGATTCTCAGAGTACAGATGGAAAATGTGACTCGAACTTCTCAACATTTTATCCGATATATTTGGTTATACTACGATTATGGTAATTATCTCGTATCTAAAAAAGTAGATACGAGATAATTACACAAAAATATAGCCGCGGTGACGTCATTTTGAATGCGTTGGGCGAGTGTGGGGGGTATGAAGTGCGCGGGTGAAAACCGATTTTATTCTGTCATAGGTCGCCCTCTTAACGCCCAGCTTAGGCACCAGACTCCCACAAACAATTATTGTAATAACTAATAAGTATATTTTAAGTCTGTAATAGTATAATATAATATTGTTGAACATTGTGGTGAGAAAATAAATGTTATTAGGTATTATATTGCTATTATTATTATACTAGATGAAACCCGCAACGGAGTTGCGCCAAAATTCGTTTATCTTGCTTACATTTTTCCGGAATAAAATGCATCCTATGTCCTTTCCCGGGATTCAAATTATTTCCTTACCCAGCAGAATTTGTTCAGTGGTTTGGGCGTGAAGAGGTAACAGACAGACAGACACAATAATATTAGTTAAAAGTATGGATTTATCCAACCTATGACTATTCAAGTTTCACTGTCTTTACCATGTGGCTTTTTTGAGCCAGACAAAGACAAGATCTTGTATTATAATATAATTACTAAATGACGCCCGCAACTCCGTAGTGCCAAGACTCGTTTATCGCGCGGGAACCGTACATTTTCCGAGATAAAAACTATCCTATATCCTTTCTCGGGACTCAAAGTATTTCCATGCCAAATTTCAGCAAAATCGGTTCAGCGGTTTGAGCGTGAAGAGGTAACAGACAGTCAGACAGACTTTCGCATTTATAATATTAGTATGGGAGTATGGATTGGCTGTGATAATATTTTAAGCTACTGCATAACTTTAATCACAGGGTTTGGGCGCGGCGACCGAATCAAGAAATTCCGTAACGAAAAAAACCTAACACCCGACGGCGGTGTTGCCAGACTTCGACACGGTGTTTGTGTGCGTGCGACTAGACCTATGCGAATTATAATTGCATAGGTTGATAAAAAATGCTATTCAATAGCTTTACCGCGGCAGTTCCCAAACGCCAAACGTATTTTTTATGACTAAGGGGGACGGAGTGATAATTTATCTTTTTATAGTTTGGTATATTTGTCACTTGACAGTTAAAATACAGCTTGAATTAATAACTTTTGGATATCACATACAGTCGATTGCTTTCATCACATCACTGCGCTATCACGCCGCATCACCGCTATCATGTTCCATCACTTGCAGTTCAACAATGCTGTTTCAGAACCATTGTGTGGAAAATGTTTTGTATTCATAGTTTGAAGAAAATAGTACACCCTTAGTTCCTTAAAGTTTGAGATGGTCTGGCAGTGGGAAGCAACTGTCTAAAATGTCTGGCAGTGGAAGACGAGATTCCTACATTTACCCCAAAGAAAATAAGACAAAAAATGAGTTTTACTTTTATCGAAGGCTAGGTAGACCTTTTGAACGCGAAAAACATACCATCCTCGTCACCTTGATGAGTGGCAGTCTTCCACCGTGCGTTTTTCGCGTAACCTTCTGCCGCGCACTGTAAAACTCTGCAACGAACTGTCACCAGCAGTATTTCCGGACCTGTACGACCTGCAAACCTTCAAGAAAAGAGCGTATTCCCTCTTAAAAGGCCGGCAACGCACCTGCAGCTCTTGTGATTTTGCGAGTGTCCATGGGCGACGGTAGTTGCTTGCCATCAGGTGATCCGTTTGCTCGTTTGCCCCCTTATTTAATAAAAAAAAACTGACACTCCTAAAGTAACAGAAACTCCATACTTAGTTGTTGGTCGTTCTTACCTGTATAGGGGTCATATACAGGTAACTTTCAGGTTTATAAAAATTCATGGCATTTGGGCCATTATTTTACTAACACTGACGTATTTTTTCATGAAAATCAAATTAGTGTCATCAGATTAAAGTCCAAATGCGCCTCTTCACAAATCACAATGGTCCATGCTGGGCTGCTGGCCCACTAAAGGCCATAGCTAATGTATGTACATTGTACACACGATACTGAAATAATCTTCGTCCGCCATCTTATACCATTACCCCGTCAACACAATGGCGATGGCTTCTGGGCCAGTATGGACCATTGTGAAGAGGCGCCTTTGGACTTTAATCTGATGGCACCGATTCTAATGAAAATAATAAGTAATTTTCGAAAGTAATCAATTTTATGAAGGATCTATAAAGTTCGTATCGTGTTTTAATTTCTTACAGGTCTTTTGTAACTTTAATTGTATAAATATCCAAGTTTTCGAAACTTTTCGATACTTTAAAATGCGTAATTGTCAAAAGGCTAACTTGAACTATTAGCTGTTAGCTGTTATTTAGAAAGTTTCGTACTTATTCAAGTATGCAATAATTATTCTATCAATAATAATTTAACGAACTAGGCTTGAAACTTGAAGCGTAATAAAGAGCAAATCCATAATTGATATTATAAGTACGAAAGTATGTCTGTCTGACTGTCTCCTACCTCTTCACGCCTAAGCCGTTGAACCGATTTAGGTGAAATTTGGTGTGGAGATACTTGAATTCCCGGAAAAGAACATCTAATCGTACTTTTAATCCCAAACATTTACGGTTTTCGCACGATAAATGAAATTTGGTACCCAGAAAAACCCGTGCTGCGGTTTAAGTGTTAAGCTAGGTGACAGACAGACAAATCGCTAAAGCTCTCCAACTATAAAATATTATAGTCTAGGAGCTGTATCTAAAATATATAATTATATAACTCAAAGGTGACTGACTGACATAGTGATCTATCAACGCACAGCCTAAACCACTGGACGGATCGGACTGAAATTTGGCATGCAGGTAGTCGATGTTATGACTTAGGCACAGTATAATATCCCTACAGTAGTGAAACGAATGTACTTGCGCCGAGCAACGGAGGGGTACCCGCGGGGAAGCGGGCGGCGCGGCCCCGCGTGCACAAACTCGCGGAGTTTGTGTACCTGCCCGTGCAGGGGTGACGTTGGCGCGTTGTCTACGAGTTTTGTCATTTGTGTTGTAAAACGATAACTTATCTTATAAACGATGGGATATAATATATGTTCAGTGTCCGGATGTAAATCTGATTCAAAAAACAAAAAGGATTTAAATTTTCATAAATATCGGCTCACAGTTCACACTAATGTTACATACTAATTAGTACCTACCTAGCTAGGCACACAGGGCCATACATTAAAAAATGTTACACTTAGTGTAACATGTTGACCTTTGGACCGCCCTTACCGCGCACGTAATAAGAGCGAGTTTTGAAGTGATTCTGTTACACCTGACGTGTGGCCTACCGTACCTACCAATTGTTAATATGATTAATTGTTGGATACTTTATAAATTCATATATTCGAATGTGTCTTTATTATTTTAATCCTTCAATCGTGGATTCTTGGAAATCTATTGTTATTCTATTGTGTCTTGCTCACCGGTGAGCTTATGGGGCTTGATGGGCTAGTGAAATTTTTTAATCCATACTAATATTATAAATGCGAAAGTGTGTCTATCTGTCTGTTACCTCTTCACGCCCAAACCACTGGACCGATTTTGCTGAAATTTGGCACGGAGATACTTTGAGTCCCGGGAAAGGACATAGGATACTTTTTGTCCTGGAAAAATGTACGGTTCTTGCACGATAAACGAGTTTTGGCACAACGAAGTTGCGGGCATCATCTAGTAGAGAATTGAAACCATCTAAAAATAAAGTTTCACGTAAATATCGATTAAACAGATTAAATGATAACATTACAAGCACAATATTTAATTTTTATTTTATTTCCGGTTTCGTGGCAACCCTGGCATATCTGCTTGGTACCTACACCGGTGGCGGCATCGTGCGACATCAAAGGCGTTTCGTTACTGTGACGTAGGCATCCGATAAGAAAGGATTTTGATTATTTCCACCCCTTAGTGGATAAAATAGGGGATGAAAGATTGTATTTAATAATACTTCATAACGCGAGCGAAGGCGCGGGCAAAATCTTGTATCCAATAAGATCGATAACTCATAACTTCGTCAAAGTCGTTAAGTTTACGCTCGTCATAACCAACCAGGTGGTTCAACAGCAGATAATGGTAATTTATGTGACCAGTAACTGATTTTTAACCGACTTCCAAAAAACGAGGAGTTTATATGTTCGGCTGTGGATATTTTTTATTTTTTTATTTTTGTATGTTCAACGATTACTCCGCCGTTTGTGAACCGATTTTCGAAATTTTTGTTTTGTTGTATTAGGTTTCACTCCAATTTGGTACCATGTTCACAAAAGTGGTGACCTGATGATGGGATCCATGAGTAATCGAGGGAACTCCTCGAAATTTATATGGAAACATATGGTGATTTTGGTTTTATGAGAAGCATCCTAAGCATATGCTACCAAAAGGCAAGATTTTGCACCGAGGTATACTATGGTTCCGAAGCTACTAAGAGAACTCCGGATTCCTTATAGATACAAGTTTGGGAGTTTAGGCGCTGTTTTAAGAACTGAAAGCATATGCTACTATGCAAATTACATTCATCATCATCACCATCATCATCATCATCATCATCATCATCATCATTACCACGTCAGGGTCACCAATGTCACCAAATTCAACCTTATCTCCAGAGCATAAGGCACACATTTAACATTATTCCTGAGAAGTTAAAGTTGCTTCGATAATGTAACATTCTGTTTCACTTCGCCGAGATATTCTAGAAAACAACCTAATTTCAACCTTTTCAACCTAATTTCAACGTTTAGCGTTCATAGTATAATAACGCATCTCATCGCATATCTGCCAGGGCTGTCAAGCAAGCGGCGCGGCGGCGCGGCCCGGGCGCGGGCCGGGTACTATGCACAGAACACAAATTACTCACGGAGGTACTATGTGCGCTGCGTGTGCGACAAGTCCAGCGAGTGCCAGCCTATTGAAATAAGTCCGGGGACCGACTACTTAGCACGTCACACGTGTTCACTTCGATTTTTTTTTAATGTATTGTTTAAAATTATCTGCAGGCTGCAGCTGATATTATAATATTTTGTAAGTGTGACTGTAATAAGATACGTAGAATTTTATAATATATACGTATAAATACGTAGAAATTACAAGTGTATTATTCTACGTATAGTACGCGTTTGCTTACTAGGTAACTAAAAAGAGTGAAATTATTATTTTTAACAAAAAATTAAAACCGACTTCCAATGTAAAACAATAAAACATCCTTATAATATGAACTAAAAAGTATTAAATAATTATTCCTATCTAATAGTGCCTTTTTCCGAATTCGGCTAAAATTCAACTATTTCTGTACTCAATCTTCATAATTTTGAAGTCGGTGCCAGTTCCAAAAGTTTTAAATATTCTGTCAGAGAACAGAAGATTCATCTGGTACTGACTTCAAAATGATGAAGATTGAGTACAGAAATAGTTGAGTTGTAGCCGAATTCTGAAAAAGGCACTATTAGATAGAAATAATTATTTAATACTTTTTAGTTCATATTATAAGGAAGTTTTATTGTTTTACCTTGGAAGTCGGTTTTAATTTTTTGTTAAAAATAATAATTAGCGCTTAGTTTGCTGTTATATTCCCCTAATACGGTGCAAGATGCCTCCTAAAAGTGACATGTACATAAACACGGTGGCTCTGATTTAAGCAATAAATAGGGCAGAGATCCGGTGTACTTGTAAAGAACACCGGATCTCTGTCCAATTTAATACAAAACTATGAATCTTCTGTTGTCTTTCTTAAATTTAATACTTAAACCTTAAGTTGGCCTATCTATACTTCTGTACTAATATTATAAAGAGGTAAACTTTGTTTGTTTGTTTAATTGTAATGAATAGGCTCAAAAACTACTGGACCGATTTTAAAAATTCTTTCACCATTCGAAAGCTACATTATTTACGAGTAACATAGGCTACTTTTTATTTTGGAAAATATAGGGTTCCGTAAGATATTTTGGTTTTACTGACACAAGGTGAAATAAATCAACCAGAAAAGTTACTTAATATTTTGCGTACGCTGCCTAAACTATAAAAAATAGAACCATACAATGTTCCAAGTAAATGTAGATCTTATAAATATCTACAAAAATGTCCGCGACACACTATACCTATCTATGTTAAGTGAGGCACAACAACCATTTTTTTATTTAAAAATCTTGATGGGTAGGCTTTTTGCAGCGGTAACCAATATTCACGCGGGCGGAGCCGCGGGCGACCGCTAGTAGAACAATATTTAGAATAAAGTTCAAATTCGTAGGCCCTAGAAGTTTGCTATAATATATGCAAATAATTATACCAATAGTCAATACGCATATAGGATAGTTTTTACAATGCAGTATTCAATGTAGTTCAGTGATTTAGGCAACTCATTGAGAAGACAGACAGACAGACAGACAGACAGACAAACAAAAAAAAAATATTTTTAAACGTGTATATTCTTCCTTAGCACTCTCTCAATTCGAATGGTTTTACGTTGGCCGTAACTGCTTATTTACGGGATTTACGGGATCTACGGGACTAACTGTCACTCAAACGTTTTTATTAATCTTTTATTGCCGAGTGCCGGATTTTCGTAATTGGATCTTTGACTATACGAGGAAGTACTTGTGTTAACTAGTTATTTCATTAATTACTTGTTAGTTTATTACTTTAATTTGAACCAGAGTTTATATTACAGGGTATATTTTTTGTGATTTTTGTGATTTGTATGGGCAAGCACCCTAGCTTTATGAATTTGTATATTTTTTTATTAAATAAGGGGGCAAACGAGCAAACGGGTCATCTGATGGTAAGCAACTACCGTCGCCCATGGATACTCGCAACATTAGAAGAGCTGCAGGCGCGTTGCCGGCCTTTTCAGAAGGAATATGCTCTCTTCTTGAAGGTTTTCAGGTCGTATAGGTCCGGAAATACTGCTGGTGACAGTTCCTTCCAAAGTTTTACAGTACGCGGCAGAAAGTTACGCGAAAAACGCACGGTGGAAGACTGCCACTCATCAAGGCATGATGAGGATGGTATGTTTTTCGCGTGGGACGATGGCGAAAAGTTGCAGGTGGTATGATTCCGAACAACTCCTCAGAGCACTCCCCGTGATACAACCGATAGAGGATGCAGAGTGAAGCTACATCTCGGCGTAATTCCAAGGGGTCCAAGCTGTTTGAACACTATGGCAGTCAACAATTCGAGCGGCCCTTCGTTGGATACGATCCAGAGGGAGCGGTTGGTTAGCCTGCCCAAAGATGAGAACAATATTCCATATGAGACCGAACCTGCGCCTTGTAGAGTTGTAGGCGTTGGTCCGGACTGAAGTACTGTCTCGCTCTGTAAAGAACACCAAGCTTCTTCTAGGCTAACTTGGCTTATATACAAAGTTAAAAAAAATACTCTTTCACCGCTGCTACTTTCACAGTTAACTCTATACAGGGGACTCAAACACATCCTAAACAATTATCACTTCTAAGATATATTAATAAGAATTCTAGATAATACTGCTATTTTCACTATACAAGTGTTACATACGCAGTAGACACCCTAAAGTATTATCACCTGATTTTCTTAAATGTATAATTGTATATTTATCTCGCGGGGACCGTTCATCTTTACATGATAAAAAGTAGCCTATGTCCTTTCCCGGGATTCAAAGTATCTCCATACCAAATTTAAGAAAAATCAGCTCAGCCGTTCAACGGTTTGGGCGTAAAGAGCTAACAGACAGATAGACAGACACACTTTCGCATTTAAAATATTAGTATGGATAACTAAGAGGGTTTACAAAGTACACCTTTGCAAAATTCGCAATTCAGTTTCGGATTCCGTTAGTCCATATTAGCATAATTCATGTAGTTCAAAGATTGCAGCCCCTAACGAGCGTAACTGACTACGCCCCTGGGACTGCACTCGACGAGAGCTGGAATAATCGATGGGCAACTGACTTCACCTATATACTGCACTGTAATAGTTAGTACAAGTAGACAAAATAATTGAGGACGTTAGTGGATGTAGTAAGTAAAGTTAAAAATTCAGTTTTTCCGCATAAATGGCTTTAGGATCGGGAAAATGATATGAAATAAAAACAAATTGATTTAACTCATTTCTTATCTCCGTAATTTTTTAGGGTTCCGTACCCATAGGGTAAAAACGGAACGCTATTACTATAAGACTTCGTTGTCTGTCCGTCTGTCTGCCCGTCTGTCTCTCTCCAGGCTGTATCTCAAGAACCGCTATAGCTAGACTTCTGAAATTTTCACACATTCTTTTGTTAAATATTTAATAACAATATTAAAATAAAAAAAAATTAAGGTAGGCTTCCATACAAAAAACACGATTTTTAGCCTATTTTTGCTCTGTATCGTACGGAACCCTTCGTGCGCGGGTCCGACTCGCACTTGGCCGATTTTTATTAATATCGGTTCAACGGAAGTATACAAAGATGACTGGATATCATTTAGATCTGAATTTTATTTTAGATTTTAAGGTTTTATCCTACTAACCACTGTTGATCTTGACGATGCAGGAGATGCATTGGTAGGAAATAGGAATGCGTGCTGGGCTTTTTTACCGTTTGAAAGAAAATCCTACTTAAGAGTCCGTATACGAAAATTTGCCGATTTTGCCGAAATTGCAAAGGTTCGCTACAGAAATATTATTAGGTTTCTTCCCCTTATTAGACTAAAAAAATATATATATATATATTAATTACTAGCGATCCGCCCCGGCGTCGCACGGGTATAAAATATATAGCCACTGAAAAAATGATCAAAATCGAATTCACGTGGTCTACTTCCTGTGCCAAATTATAACATAAAAATTGCTCCAGTAGTTCGCGAGATAAACCCTTTCAAATAATTTCCCCCGTTTTTTCCACATTCTCAAGTAGTTCCTGAGATTAGCGCGTTCAAGTTAGCCCTTTCAAATAATTTTCCGTTTTTTCCACATTTTCCTCTTATATTTCTTCGCTCCTATTATTCTTAGCGTGATAAAATATAGCCTATAACCATCCTCGATAAATGGGCTATCTAACACTGAAAGAATCATCAAAATCCGTTGCGTAGTTTTAAAGGGAACAAAGGGACATGCGGGAAAAAAAGCGACTTTGTTTTATAATAAGTATAATATATATATATATATATATATATATATATATATATATATATATATATATATATATATATATATATACGAATCGTGTTTTTTTGGCACAATTTTTTTTTTCTTTTTTCTCGAATTGGATAGAATTTTATCTATAGATTATTTCTGTCGTTTTTTTTATGAATTACAGCTCCAAGTTACCGAAATTGACAGCAATTCTTTGCCCATTTTCTCTAAAATTTTGCCGAGTTACATATTTTTTTACTCAACTATTTCATATTAAAGTGGTAAAAAGTAATTCCAACATTTTAGACCACTTTCTCAACAGTACATTGTATTTTTTTCATGCCGTTAAGACGTCAATACAATCCATAAACAGGTGATATTCTAAACCTTTTACAGCAAAAATCACAAAACTGTCGCGGGTTTGAGTTGGATTATTTAAAAATACTTAAAAAAATAAAAAATCTAGCTCCAACATTAGATTATAATTGAAATGATCTTACATGTTGTGCATTAAAACTTATAGAAATACTGTATTTTAACTGTTAAATCACGTCTGTAAAATCAGTGAAATCGGCAAATTTCGTATACGGAACTTTCGTAATTTGGCTGTCGCGATATCGATTTTTCTCAGCAATGACTAAAGCTAAGAAATTAAGGTTAAATATCAGTATTTATCATGTCTTTGTTTTTGAATTACCCAGAGCGTAACACGATTGGTCAACTTTTAAAACACAGAATAATCAATCAAAAACACCTCTGTAAAAAAAGGGATTCCTATTTTGCCAACGGAGTAGAGTGATTTAAGCTTCCAGCTTCCAAAATTTGTACATAGATTGGTTCAAGCATACACTTTAATTTTCCCATAGCTTATATGAAATGTTTTTATGGTTTTTAAATTACGCGACAAAAACCATTTTGTCGCTTACGCCCTTTCCATTTTTTGCTGTTCCATTGCTTGTTTTCTATGAGAGGCCGGGCTGGTCTCTCATAGAAAACAAGCAATCTAAAACATATCCAACACGGTTTTTTACTTTGACGCAGCGTCACCTTAAAGTAAAACAATAATTTACAAACCGGGACTCTTTTTCCTACCTAGTCTTGGACATCTAGGACCTTGCCGTTTCAATTGAAAATCTATTAAGTTCAATTAAAGGACGTCTAGAAATTGCTAACTTCAAGTTTCAAAGGAACAGGAAAAACTGTTCCGTGGCACTTTACAACGCAGCCTTAAGAAATCTTTGAGAGCGAAGCCTTTAAAATTTTGTAATTTAAAGTTGTTCATTGGTTGGAACCAGAGACTTAAGGCCGAACTCAGGGATATTTAAGAACTGCTTAACTTTAATTTAAGTTTGGTATAAGCTTCATGTATTTTTTGTCAAACAATAATAAATAAAAGTTATCATAATAATCCATTCCATTAAGCCTAGATGCGGAGTTTGAATCTTGAATTATTATAATGACTTATGAGTCTTATGACACTATAAAGCGGGCAATTGACTACCGGGCCGCCCGCTACGGGCCGCCCGTCACGGGCAGGTCTGTTGCATGTCTGCTCGTCAATTCCTAGGTACGGGCACAGACATGCCCGCCAGCCCGTGCCCGCAGCCTGCCCGCGAGATCGCATTTTTCCCGCGCGGGCACGGGCAAGTCTGATCATGAATGGCCGCGACGGGTGGCCCGTCGTCATTCGCGCCTTGGAGAGCGACTGCACTTAAAATATTATTTTAAAACATATTATTGTAAACAATACAAACATTAACCCTTCTATATGTGCAAAAATATTTGCAAAAGAGTAGTGTATGGAATGTGCAAAAAAAATGGCGCCCGGCCTTACCCCCTTTTTACAAATAATATAATATTTTTACATCCAAACCATATTTTATGTTTTTGTAAAGAATTTTATAATATCTAATAAATTTTCTATCAATCAAGCCATCATAATATAGTATTTAGTCTGATTTAACATTCTTTTTAGAAGTATATATTTTGAAATATATTTTTCTGACTATTTCACATGAAATAAATTAATATTTTGTTATATTCTACACGACAGAATCCAAGAATAGACCCTTGTTTATATAATTTATCGTCACAGCTTGAGATGTTTACAAAAACAGGTTATAAATATCACTCGAAAAAAATGCGTTTCGTATTACCATAAGCAAACTTCGTCATTATGGCTTTACAAATAAAGTTCAAAATGGCTGCGGCCGGCAGAATATGACCGTTAACTGTAGACTTTTAACTCTTTGTTTTGGAAATATAAGAAATACTATCGATATAAAATAGTCATGTAGACGTTGTGTAATAATTTCTATAAGCCTTTTACGTAATTAATTTACAATTATATGAAGCAAATTCCGTCCAAAACACTTATAACACACACAACTTTTTTCTCAACTTTCACAAGTTATTACGATGTATTTCTTGCAAATGATTATCTAAAACTACTAAATACTATTAAAGTAAACTATTTTACTACTTACATTCGATAAATCCAATTATTATTTCACACAAATCACACAAAATGACAGAACACACACGAAACAATTCACGATTTTCTAATGACTGAAAAATATTCGTCGACCACAGATTGTATAATATTTTGCATTCAGAATGTGGCAAATGTACCATAGATTATAACTAACCAATCTTCTTCATACAAAAGTAGTCTCTAAGTCGACGAAATACGTAACTCGATCGAATGAAAGAGCGCGGCCACATACGGCCGCTTGGGTGTAGACAGAATAGCTGCAGTATAATCTGTGGCGGCCGGATCCGGCCGCTTCGGAATTAATGGGTTAAACTTAAGAAAAACCAACAAAAACAATTTGGACATTCTTTTATTTCCATTTACCGGTCGCATCCTTGTTTGTGAAAAGTTATAAAAGCAAGGATTGCATGAACACCGATCTACGTAAAGCCGCTTACAGCGAACTTATTGAAAAATCCAAAGAAATCAATACCGATGCTGATCTATCATCTGTTAAAAAGAATATCGAGTCCATGAGTCCACGACCGAGCTGCAGCTCTCTATCTATTCGACTGACTTGCCCGTTCTGTGTGTGTTCAATAGGGGCAAGCGGCAGACTTGTGCCAGACCGGGCGGCCCGCGGGCAGCCCGGTAATGAATTCCCCGCTTTAGCAGTCCGGTACGTGCTTCGCTACGTATAAAGTGAAATAATACAAAAATCTGTTAGAACATCGATCACATCGAATTTAAAAAAATATATTATAACTTAATTGCTAGCTATTTAAAAACATTGGGATAAACAATATTTTTTGTTTCCATTTTGAGTATGAATTAACAAATGGCTGAGGCATACCAACTCTGGAACAAGCTGTTAGAAAGTTGGCCATGCGAAAAACATGATTCATCCAAATTCACACCACAAACCTTAATTGTGAGTATCAGATGGCATACGATCGAGAGCAATTTTAAACAATTGAACTAATGCGTTATGCTGATGGAAAAACCATTGTAGCTCACGAATAATTTCTCGTATTGTATTAGAAATAATTGCACAACGTTGATCCAATTCACGATTTTCATCACCAATAGAATAAAATTGCAAAAATTGATGATCAGCGTCGGGGTAGGGCAATAACGAACCAACTTGATGATAAATCCGGCCCTGAATCTGTAACATATATGCTATTTTAGGTTGTTGGATAAGAATTTTTAAAACTATCGAATACTTTATGATTAAGATTGATATAAACATGGGACAATCCAGTTGAAAAAATAATAATTTCTCTCTTTTTAGATAAAATACTTATGACGTGTTCTTTTAGTGACTTTGGATCCAGGATACACCTTCATAATACGACAACTCATAATCAGCTGACTTCACTACCACTTTAGAATTTCTTAAAAAAATCCAAGCATATTATTATTCTACTGTATATAATATGCTTAGAGTTTATCAAGAAATGCTGAAAATGACATGTTCAAACACCTATCACTAATAATTAGGCTCTAGAGTTCTGTTCTCTGACTTTTGTTTTATTATAGCACTGATTCCGCATGGAAACTCATCATAAAAAATATGTATAAACTACTTATAACTACATCAATAGAACTATGTTTGTCCCAATTTTGAAAGACTTTCCTATACAATATACATATCTCATAGATCCCGTGATCAAATTGCTATCTTAGATATTAGTAACCGCAACACTAAGGGTCAATTTATACTACTCGTAAGTCGAAGCGCATCGAAGCCACTCACTAATATTGAAAATAACAAATTGGACCCTGGATGTGGTAGTGATGATGATGATGAATGTAATTTGCATAGTAGCATATCTTTCAGTTCTTAAAACAGCACCCCAACCCCCAAACTTGTATCTATAAGCGAGGGGCGTTGGGTCGAGTTGAGTATGCGAAATATGAGTGACGCATTATATTTATATAAATAGGATTGAACTTAGAAAAGCATGCCGATTATGTTTCTAATCTCACCGGGAGTCATATATTGGTTCGTTTTTGTCACTGGATGGAGATGGGGAGAAAAATTATACACGTGACTATTTTTTTTAAACGGGCAATTGGCCCATCACACATTCCCGCCACTGCAACTCCTGCGTCGCAAGGATCAACAGTGGTAAAGCGCTTATTCCATTTCACTAAATTTAGAAGTTCTAACTAGGATCCAAAAAAATTTAGTCAAGTGAAATAACATTTAGAAAGCTAGGATCCTAATTAGTGTACTAAGTCGGAAAATGTGTGGCTTCTGACTAAATCAGTGTTGCCAGATGGTTTCAACCTTTTATCTGTAGTGGGAACTGCTAAATCTGTATTAAAGTCAACATATTATGTTATACGATCTGGAATCCATTCGTAGGTAATTTCTAAAGTCTGCTGGTTCCAAGTAGTTCAGAAAGTTCATAATTCATAATTTTTCGTGGAGCAAAAATTCTTTCAACCATCTTTTTCGCCTTTTATTTATTTTTATTTTCATTGATCCAACAGCTAAGCCTATGAGAAGACAAATTTTTTGTTGCTTTGACAGAACTAGAGCCATTAAGAAGACGTCTGACCAAAATGACAACTGATTTAGTCACTAAATTAGGACAAGTGGAATAAAAAGCTACTAATTAGTCTTCTATTTAGGATCCTAGTTAGAACTTCTAAATTTAGTGAAATGGGATAAGCGCTTAATCAACCGCCCTTTGATATTATGAACTCAGAGGTGATTGAGGGCCAAGCTAAATCTCAATATATTAGCAACATAATATTATATTAGCCAAATTATGAGGTAAGTTACAAGGTTTGTTCAAATTATAAGGGGTAATTGTTAATTACTTATTATAAAATGTACACTTCATCCACTCATATTGTCCTTAATTTACATTTCTTAGAACTCAAACGGAGCTTGTTATTAAACAAGCTCCGTTTGAGCTAAGGTCATTGGACCTTTATATTAATTATCCTTCACTAAAACTACAAAAGAACAGGTTCCTTTATGTACAAAGTCCCGAAAACAAAGTCCTTAAGTTGAACTTCTCATAATAATTATATTACCTATTATGTTACCGTTAGAATGCAGAATACGTTAACGTGCACATTACCTAGGTAATCTGCAGATTCCCTGATACCTTCCGTTAAAGTGTGAAATTGTTTAATAAACAAAGCTTATTTTTGCACTTAACCTAGATAATTTGCATTCTCTTCCTTCGTAAAAGTCCTAAAAACGTTGACGTAAGCTTGTCAACCTAAGACTATTGTTGTTTTGATTGCTTTTATTCTAGTTGATACGAACTGTTATATTTTATTAGTGAAGTAAAATTGTACGTAAAATTTAATAATTTATTCCTTTTTTTATGTCCAGAAAATTATATTAAATAATTCTCTACAACTAAATAACGATTATGGACTAAAATATTACTTTACACCTTAGTAGCAAAATAAAACATTACTTATTTTAAATAACATGTTTTATTCAAACAAGTGCCTGTTTTATGAGAATTATTGAATATACTTTTAGCACTTTAACTAACTTACCCAGGTAATCTGCAGAATACCTGGTTAATCTAACTGGTTTACGCACATTAGCGGTAACATAATATATACTTACTGGTATTACTCATGCGAATGTCTATCTTTCGGCTTCATTTTCATGCTTGGGTATACTAAACCGACTTTGATGGGTTCAGACTGTCCATACTAATCCATACTAACATTATAAATGCGAAAGTGTGTCTGTCTGTCTGTCTGTCTGTCTGTCTGTTACCTCTTCACGCCCGAACCGCTAAACCGATTTTGCTGTTTGGTATACTATATATATATATTACTTATAGATATGGATGGATAGATACTTCGAGTCCCGGGAAAGGACATAGGCTACTTTTTATGTGCGAAATAACACATTTTTCATGTGCGGTTCCCGCGCGATAAACGAGTTTTGGTGCAACGGAGTTGCGGGCATCAACTAGTACAGAAATAAATACTTTGATAATATTATATCGTGAGTGAAATTTTAATTTCAGAAAAATGTATGCTTCCCGCGCATATAAATATAATATGATACACATACCCAGGAACTTTGAAAACTTTTTATTCCGTCGGCGGGATTCGACCCCGCTACTTGGCTTGAGCTACCAACACGCTCATCCACTGAACCACAGAGGTCGTCAAATATTTTATTATTCGTAGATTGTAGTCATTATGCTTATAGTACTGAAACTAGCACATTAAAAGCATAATCACGAAACTCAAAAGTGCATAAAAGATATTAAAGTTAGCAAATATGTGAAAATTCAAGCTATATATCAGGCTTAAGCAACGTGTTGCCAGGCGAGCGTATATCACATGTAATATTATTAAAATACTGTGTACGTTAACTGGCTTAAAAATGTAGAATAATCGCGCGTTCGTGCTTTTAAAGTTTTCCATACAGTAAATCGAGAGGCGACACGACGCAGGCAGGCTACAAACGCGAGGCGCTCGTGTAGCGATGCTTTGACGACCTCTGTGGCTCAGTGGTGAGCGCGTTGGTAGCTCAAGCCAGGGGTCGCGGGTTCGAATCCCGCCGACGGAACAAAAAGTTTTCAATGTTCCCGGGTCTGGATGTGTAATAAATATGTTTATGATATAATAAAAATCTTAAATATATATTATGTATAGTATCAAAGTATTAAATATATTTCCGTTGTCTGGTACCTGTAACACAAGTCCTTTAGGTACTTAGCACGGGGCCAGACTGACGTGGTGTGAAGCGTCCATAGATATTATTTATTTATTTTTGTCAGTTTTTTTACTGCGACGTCTCGGTGCGGACTGGCTCTTAGTTATTTGGATACTCTTAGAGCCAGTCCACACAGCGCGTTGCGTTGCGTTCCGTCGTCGCAACGCAATGCAGCGTTATTACGACGAGCATCATCGTTTCGGGGGCTGCTGTCCGTCATGTGTGCGTTGCGACGACGCAGCGCGCCGTGTGAACACCTTGGTTATTTGTATGTAAAACAACGCAACGGCAGCGCAACGCTGACGCAACGCGCCGTGTGGACTGGCTCTAAGTGTCTAAACACACCATGCCGAAGATACGCGGCCGAAGTTCGGCAAGATTACTCCTGCAATATGTTTTAAATTACCGATGACACACCACGCCGAAATTACGTCGCGTTATATTGTATGCGTAGCGCATTGAATTATACAGATAATACTTTAGAGCAGGGGTTCCCAATCTTTTTTAGCCTCCGGCGCACTTACATGTCTCAATGTTTTGTCACGGCGCCCTCGGCTTACTTTAGCAAAAAGATACATGAGATACATCATTAATTAAAGACCCCTTGATGATTTTAATTAGGATAAGCAAGTAAAATTAATAATAATAAACCAATATTTAATCATCTGCCTGCTATGTATAATTCATATTATAATTTTATTTTATAATATTTGTGGTTACGGAAAATGGCGGAGGATTAACTCACGGCCTCTTGCCTTTCCAGTTTCCACAGCGCATCAGGGCGCCGCGGCTCACAGTTTGGGAACACCTGCTTTAGAGTGTAAATAAGTCCCCTGTATTATGTATAATAGAGTTCACCGTGAACGTTCAATTTACAAAAAAAGTTATTCCGAGTTTTGTTTTTCGAAAACTTATAATATTATTATGTTCTTTACGTCCGCAGAAATGTTGTTGTTTAAAATACACGGTAACTTAATTTGCAATGTAGGTATTTTCAATAGTTTTTTATGAGTTTTATTACAACTTATGCCCTTTAGTTTATATAAAGAAAACCTACGGTATCTGGATTTTCCGGATTTGAGGAAAAACGTGACACACGGGATTTTTTACTACGATCTATTTCAATCAAATAGACACGCATCTCTTTGACAAACAGACGGCTGTTCAATGTTTTGATATATCTATCTATCCTCTTGAATAACTCCAGCTGTATATTATGTTTTGGATTAAAAGAATAGAAAAAATATTGTGACACTGGACGTTTTAACCCACCAAGCCCCGTACTATTGTTGTCCGGTGACCGCGACAACAATAGAATACAATAGCATTTCCAAGAATCCCCGATCGAAGGATTAATAAAAAAAAGAATTGGCCAATCGCACCCCGGAAGCGCCAGGCAGAAATAAAAATTAACTTGATTTCTTTTCTACAGACTATAAACAGCCAGCCTACATTTCCGTCATATTTCATCATATTTTGCAGGTTCGATCAGGTCGCATGTCATGGCCTCAACATAAAGGTAATATAGTATATTAACTTTATGGGCCTCACCCAATGTGCATACAATAATCCGACATTTTGCACAGCACTTTGAACACACACAAAAGTTTTGTTCGACGTTTCTGAATTATGACGTGTGGACGTCAGATTTTGGTCAGATTATTTACTGTATGTGCTAGTAGCGCCCTCTACTCCGACATTTGCGTTGTATTGCAAAGACGTGAAGAGTTGATATACTTCCGAAGAAGCCAATTCGTTTTTCCGTATTTTTGCCAAAATCGATTATACAGTGTAAATTTTAATTATAAGTGCAAATTTAAGTAAAGGATATAATGGGATTGACATATCTTCGGATAAAAATCACTAAATAAATATAGATAAAAAAAATCCCACCAAAAACATAAAATATGTAAAAATTGAAAGCCAAGTTCCATACAAACATTATTCTTGTCTATGGACTTAGCCGTAAAAAGGATGGAGATCTAAATGAGTGCCAAGTTCCATGGAAAATCGAAATATGTATGTATAGGAACCAAATAACATTATGAACAAATAGTAGAGTCTATTTCTTTGCTTTATTGAATATCTATAACAATTAATGTTATTTAAATAATTTGAGATCATAAACTAGATTAGATCTAACTTGGCCAGTTTTCATTACATCAGTCATTTCATAAAGTTATTGAACATTGTAATTCTATATCATTACTTATATATCATTACTTTTTGTAAAGAAAACTTTCTGAGCAAGGGTAGACAGTAGACATCTTAATCTTCCCAGTTCAAACATACATAATGTTCGACTATATTCAATCGCAACCTTAAGGTGTTATTTCACCACTTCCCGACGAGTATCGGATATGCTATCCGCAACTTATCTGGCAGATACTTCATCTATCAGATAAATAATTTATCTGATAGATGAAGTATCCACAATTATTGTGGATAGCCTATCTGAAAATTAACTGACAGATGCTTCATCTGTCAGATAAGTTATGGATAGTCTATCTGAAACTAATCAGGAAGTGGGGAAATAGCCCCCAAGCCTTGTTGAGTATCAGACGAATAAAACAAAGAAAATTCAAGCAAATGGAAAAAGCAGCTACCATCAGGAGGCATTGGAATAATACGGTATAACACAAGTGTATTTCCAACCATTAACTATAGGGTACAGCTTATTGTGCGGAAGTAAAGAAGCTATTATTATAGCTGTCTAACAGACAGACAGACGGACGGACAGACGGACAGACGGACAGACGGACGGACAGACGGAGAGACGTATTAAAAGAATTCTATGTCTATTCCCGGGACTCAAACTATATCTCCATACCAAATTTAAGAACAATCGGTACAAGCAATTTGGGCTTGAAAAGGTTACAGACAGACAGACATACTTCATAAAGTCACCTATTAATTTCCTAAAGTTTTTTCACTTCACAAATAAATATTTACGGAGAGCTCCCATACAATAAATGTGATTTTTTTGGCCTTTTTGCTCAAAATCAATAATGGCAGCCGGTAGATACTTGAAAATTTCAAAAAATCTTTAGTTATATATTTTTTTTCATAATTTATAATAAAAGTAAAATAAAATAAATATTTAAGGGGGGTCTCCATACAAAAAATACAATTTTTGCCTAGTTTGGCTCTGTCCGACTCGCACTTGACCGATTTTTTGTTTTCTGATTTTTCCTCACGCTTTCACACAATTGCCGAGCTGGATTCCAAATTTCAGCCTTCTAGGTCATCTGGAAGTGGGTTAGAATTTTGATCTATAGGTCAGTCAGTCAGTCAGTCAGTGATAAAAATGTAGATTTTCGGACGTTAATATCTTAATAACCGTTTGATCTGTGCTTATGAAATTTAGAGCATGTAGTTATCTCGCAAGTCTCATTATAAGAGCCAAATTTGAAACGTTTATGTCAAATAGTTTCGGAATTATGAGAGGGTCAAAAGTACCTGCAAATGGTTCGTGTAATATTACACACGGTGCTGCTCGCCATTCTGTTATGCTGGAACTTGGCTTGACACGCTACCGCGTGTCTAGATATTTGATATGTCAAAAATGCACACACTTTATTTTACAAGTAAAGTCGAGCAGAGATTTCAGTATAATGTAATGTTTACCTTTACTTACAAAATACGAGATTTTTACTTAAATTCACTGTCTGAATCGTAGAGACGTGACAGAGCAGGCGACAAACTCCGGAGATAAGAAAAAAGATATCTCAATAAATCTAAAGCTCTACCATAGAGTAAGAGTTAAAGAGATGCGGCTCTTTGTAGAAGAAAGTCATTAAATATGGAATAGTGTTTCATTATGAATTCCTAAAATTAAGATTAAGTATAATATATATTAAGATTTATATTAAGACTAGATGACGCCCGCAACTCCGTTGCGCCAAGGGTTGCGCCAAAATTAGTTTATCGCGCGGGAACCGTACATTTTTCCGAAATAAAAACTATCCTATGTCCTTTCTCAGGACTCACAGTATCTCCATGCCAAATTTCAGCAAAATCGGTTCAGCGGTTCGAGCGTGAAGAGGTAACAGACAGACAGACAGACAGACAGACAGACAGACGGACAGACAAACTTTCGCATTTATAATATTAGTATGGATAATGGATTTAAATGTATTAATTATTATTGTACAATGCCCGGCAATCTTTGTAGCACACACCTATTTGACATTATGTCAGTCGTTGTTCAAATTCAATAGAGTGCAGTCGCGTCCAGTTCAAAATATATATCTAGAGTTGTTAACACCCCTAAATTTGCTACAGCTGTAATTTTCCAAAAGAATTTTAAATACGTAAACATAATTTGAACATCCTTTTTTATTTTATTTTACCCGAATATAAAGCCATAACTTATAGATAATTTGGTGTATTTTATACAAAGAATAATAAAATTGTCAAAAGAAGCAAACTTTAATTGTTTTAACAGCTCCTAATATATACCGGACTTTTTGTATTTCGTGCGTAAGAGATAACGCTCTACAAAACCGAAATTAGCCGACTGTCACTTTCCAAAGGTCGATGTGCAATATTTAATGCCGGGTACTGTAGTTTATTATAGTCGGGACATTTTAATAGGCCACATTTGACAGTTCATCAAAATTGCACCAGGTAACCTTATAGCAACGTACATAAAAAATAAATATTTTCGTTTTGTTTTAACTGCACAATTGATTAACTTTTTTTCAATTACGATTACATATTTATTGTAAATATGACCGATACGAATTATTTAACGATTTGCTTTTACTGCTAAACAATTCTAAACGTAATAAACAAATTCTGATCTTAATAATTGCACGTCGTTACAACGTTACGTCAGCTGACCTTTTTTCTTTTTAAACTCTAGGGAAGTTACCCTAAAAATAGAAAGCGAATAAATAGTATCGATGCATTGATTACTTGTAACGAAATATCCCCATAAATTAATAACCACGTTGTGAAAAGTAACACATATTTATGTGAAATGAATAATGACAATACTACATTTAACAGTTTTTATAATTCAAGCAAATAAATGCATTTTTTTTGTAAATTATGTACTTGTCTTATTTTGCTCCTTGAATTTGCAAAAGAAAAAAATAATGGGTCAGGAGTTTGTTTCAAACGTATAAAATTCAAATATTTTATTTCAAGTCCGTATCGATTTATTCGTTTCGGTCGATGTTTTTACGCAGCTCACCTCACTATGGAGATTAATCTGACAGATGTCAAATGTGGCCTATTAAAATGCCCCGACTGTATCTGTACCGAAACGAGAGAAGCGAATTGAATCTCAAGCGTCGAAAATGAATAAGGTGTAGAAAATTAACCATAATTCGAAACAAGGCTTACCTTTAATTATTTAAGAATAAGCTTGCGGTAAAAAAGTATAACAACTATTTTTCTGCCTAAACGGCATTATGTGAACTGTAGATCATAATAATATTATGTTACGCAAAATGTATTCTGTAATTTATGTTTTACAGGATAAACAAAAGAAGCGTCCTAGCTCAGCTGTCTATTCTTCTTAGGTCTACAGTTTGAACTATTGTAAACTCCGCATAAAATCCTAACTCAGACAAATGAAACATATCGAGGTGCCCAGACCTCACATACTAGATAAGGACTAGACACCTTAAAAACCTAGGGTATTTGCCCCTTTATGACATACGGTTTCTAGTTTATATTGTCTGGATCAAGTTGAATAATGACCATGCATCGACCTAAACAAATTAAAATATTATGTGACAAAATGTACTTAATAGAAATGTTGATATCCATATTTTCCTAACGTTATATTATAAAACTAAATGATGCCCGCAACTCCGTTGCGCAAAAACTCGTTTGTGGCACGGGTGCCGTACATTTTGTTGAGAGAAAAAGTATCCTATGTCCTTGTCCGGGACTCAAAGTATCTTCATACCAAGTTTCAGCAAAATCGATTCATCGGTTTAGGCGTGAAGAGGTAACAGGCAGACAGACATATTTTCGCATTTATAATTAGTATGGATATGCAAAAGTATGTCTGTTACCTCTTCACAGTTCACTATCCATACTAATCCATACTAATATTTTAAATGCGAAAGTGTGTCCGAAAACCGATTTTGCTGTTTGGTATGGAGATACTTCGAGTCCCGGGAAAGGACATAGGCTACTTTTTATGTGCGAAACAACACATTTTTCATGTGCGGTTCCCGCGCGATAAACGAGTTTTGGTGCAACGGAGTTGCGGGCATCAACTAGTACAGAGATAAATACTTTGATAATATTATATCGTAAGTGAAATTTTAATTTCAGAAAAATGTATGCTTCCCGCGCATATAAATATAATATGATACACATACCCAGGAACTTTGAAAACTTTTTATTCCGTCGGCGGGATTCGACCCCGCTACTTGGCTTGAGCTACCAACACGCTCATCCACTGAACCACAGAGGTCGTCAAATATTTTATTATTCGTAGATTGTAGTCATTATGCTTATAGTACTGAAACTAGCACATTAAAAGCATAATCACGAAACTCAAAAGTGCATAAAAGATATTAAAGTTAGCAAATATGTGAAAATTCAAGCTATATATCAAGCTTAAGCAACGTGTTGCCAGGCGAGCGTATATCACATGTAATATTATTAAAATACTGTGTACGTTAACTGGCTTAAAAATGTAGAATAATCGCGCGTTCGTGCTTTTAAAGTTTTCCATACAGTAAATCGAGAGGCGACACGACGCAGGCAGGCTAGAAACGCGAGGCGCTCGTGTAGCGATGCTTTGACGACCTCTGTGGCTCAGTGGTGAGCAAGTTGGTAGCTCAAGCCGGGGGTCGCGGGTTCGAATCCCGTCGACGGAACAAACAGTTTTCAATGTTCCCGGGTCTGGATGTGTATTAAATATGTTAATGATATAATAAAAATCTTAAATATATATTATGTATGGTATCAAAGTATTAAATATATATCCGTTGTCTGGTACCTGTAACACAAGTCCTTTAGGTACTTAGCACGGGGCCAGACTGACGTGGTGTGAAGCGTCCATAGATATTATTTATTTATTTCTGTCAGTTTTTTTACTGTGACGTCTCGGTGTGGACTGGCTCTTAGTTATTTGGATACTCTTAGAGCCAGTCCACACAGCGCGTTGCGTTGCTTTACGTCGTCGCAACGCAATGCAGCGTTATTACGACGAGCATCATCGTTTCGGGGGCTGCTGTCCGTCATGTGTGCGTTGCGACGACGCAGCGCGCCGTGTGAACACCTTGGTTATTTGTATGTAAAACAACGCAACGGCAGCGCAACGCTGACGCAACGCGCCGTGTGGACTGGCTCTAAGTGTCTAAACACACCATGCCGAAGATACGCGGCCGAAGTTCGGCAAGATTACTCCTGCAATATGTTTTAAATTACCGATGACACACCACGCCGAAATTACGCATTGAATTATACAGATAATACTTTAGAGCAGGGGTTCCCAATCTTTTTTAGCCTGCGGCGCACTTACATGTCTCAATGTTTTGTCACGGCGCCCTCGGCTTACCTTAGCAAAAAGATACATGAGATACATAATTAATTAAAGACCGCTTGATGATTTTAATTAGGATAAGCAAGTAAAATTAATAATAATAAACCAATATTTAATCATCTGCCTGCTCTGTATAATTCATATTATAATTTTATTTTATGATATTTGTGGTTACGGAAAATGACGGAGGATTAACTCACGGCCTCTTGCCTTTCCAGTTTCCACAGCGCATCAGGGCGCCGAGGCTCACAGTTTGGGAACCCCTGCTTTAGAGTGTAAATAAGTCCCCTGTATTATGTATAATAGAGTTCACCGTGAACGTTCAATTTACAAAAAAAGTTATTCCGAGTTTTGTTTTTCGAAAACTTATAATATTATGATGTTCTTTACGTCCGCAGAAATGTTGTTGTTTAAAATACACGTCAACTTAATTTACAATGTAGGTATTTTCAATAGTTTTTTATGAGTTTTATTACAACTTATGCCCTTTAGTTTATATAAAGAAAACCTACGGTATCTGGATTTTCCGGATTTGAGGAAAAACGTGACACACGGGATTTTTTACTACGATCTATTTCAATCAAATAGACACGCATCTCTTTGACAAACAGACGGCTGTTCAATGTTTTGATATATCTATCTATCCTCTAGAATAACTCCAGCTGTATATTATGTTTTGGATTAAAAGAATAGAAAAAATATTGTGACACTGGACGTTTTAACCCACCAAGCCCCGTAAGGACACCGGTGACCGCGACAACAATAGAATACATTTCCAAGAATCCCCGATCGAAGGATAAATAAAAAAAGAATTGGCCAATTGCACCCCGGAAGCGCCAGCAGAAATAAAAATTAACTTGATTTCTTTTCTACAGACTATAAACAGCCAGCCTACATTTCCGTCATATTTCATCATATTTAGCAGGTTCGATCAGGTCGCATGTCATTGTCTCACCATAAAGGTAATATAGTATATTAACTTTATGGGCCTCACCCAATGTGCATACAATAATCCGACATTTTGCACAGCACTTTGAACACACACAAAAGTTTTGTTCCACGTTTGCCAACGTTTCTGTCAGTTTTCTGAATTATGACGTGTGCACGTCAGATTTTGGTCAGTTTATTTACTGTATGTGCTAGTAGCGCCCTCTACTCCGACATTTGCGTTTTATTGCAAAGACGTGAAGAGTTGATATACTTCCGAAGAAGCCAATTCGTTTTTCCGTATTTTTGCCAATATCGATTATACAGTGTAAATTTTAATTATAAGTGCAAATTTAAGTAAAGGATATAATGGGATTGACATATCTTTGGATAAAAATCCCTAAATAAATATAGATGAAAAAATCCCACCAAAAACATAAAATATGTAAAAATTGAAAGCCAAGTTCCATACAAATATTATTCTTGTCTGTGGACTTAGCCGTAAAAAGGATGGAGATCTATATGAGTCCCAAGTTCCATGGAAAATCGAAATATGTATGTATAAGAACCAAATAACATTATGAACAAATAATAGAGTCTATTTCTTTGCTTTATTGAATATCTATAACAATTAATGTTATTTAAATAATTTGAGATCATAAACTAGATTAGATCTAACTTGGCCAGTTTTCATTACATCAGTCATTTCATAAAGTTATTGAACATTTTAATTCTCCATACAAAAAACACAATTTTTGCCTAGTTTGGCTCTGTCCGACTCGCAGTTGACCGATTTTTTTGTTTTCTGATTTTTCCTCACGCTTTCACACAATTGCCGAGCTGGATTCCAAATTTCAGCCTTCTAGGTCATCTGGAAGTGGGTTAGAATTTTGATCTATAGGTCAGACAGTCAGTCAGTCAGTGATAAAAATGTAGATTTTCGGACGTTAATATCTTAATAACCGTTTGAGCTGTGCTTATGAAATTTGGAGCATGTAGTTATCTCGCAAGTCTCATTATAAGAGCCAAATTTGAAACGTTTATGTCAAATAGTTTCGGAATTATGAGAGGGTCAAAAGTACCTGCAAATGATTCGTGTAATATTACACACGGTGCTGCTCGCCATTCTGTTATGCTGGAACTTGGCTTGACACGCTACCGTATCAAATATCTAGACACCTAGATATTTGATATGTCAAAAATGCACACACTTTATTTTACAAGTAAAGTCGAGCAGAGATTTCAGTATAATTTAATGTTTACCTTTACTTACAAAATACGAGATTTTTACTTAAATTCACTGTCTGAATCGTAGAGACGTGACAGAGCAGGCGACAAACTCCGGAGATAAGAAAAAAGATATCTCAATAAATCTAAAGCTCTACCATAGAGTAAGAGTTAAAGAGATGCGGCTCTTTGTAGAAGAAAGTCATTAAATATGGAATAGTGTTTCATTATGAATTCCTAAAATTAAGATTAAGTATAATATATATTAAGATTTATATTAAGACTAGATGACGCCCGCAACTCCGTTGCGCCAAGGGTTGCGCCAAAATTAGTTTATCGCGCGGGAACCGTACATTTTTCCGAAATAAAAACTATCCTATGTCCTTTCTCAGGACTCACAGTATCTCCATGCCAAATTTCAGCAAAATCGGTTCAGCGGTTCGAGCGTGAAGAGGTAACAGACAGACAGACAGACAGACAGACAGACAGACGGACAGACAAACTTTCGCATTTATAATATTAGTATGGATAATGGATTTAAATGTATTAATTATTATTGTACAATGCCCGGCAATCTTTGTAGCACACACCTATTTGACATTATGTCAGTCGTTGTTCAAATTCAATAGAGTGCAGTCGCGTCCAGTTCAAAATATATATCTAGAGTTGTTAACACCCCTAAATTTGCTACAGCTGTAATTTTCCAAAAGAATTTTAAATACGTAAACATAATTTGAACATCCTTTTTTATTTTATTTTACCCGAATATAAAGCCATAACTTATAGATAATTTGGTGTATTTTATACAAAGAATAATAAAATTGTCAAAAGAAGCAAACTTTAATTGTTTTAACAGCTCCTAATATATACCGGACTTTTTGTATTTCGTGCGTAAGAGATAACGCTCTACAAAACCGAAATTAGCCGACTGTCACTTTCCAAAGGTCGATGTGCAATATTTAATGCCGGGTACTGTAGTTTATTATAGTCGGGACATTTTAATAGGCCACATTTGACAGTTCATCAAAATTGCACCAGGTAACCTTATAGCAACGTACATAAAAAATAAATATTTTCGTTTTGTTTTAACTGCACAATTGATTAACTTTTTTTCAATTACGATTACATATTTATTGTAAATATGACCGATACGAATTATTTAACGATTTGCTTTTACTGCTAAACAATTCTAAACGTAATAAACAAATTCTGATCTTAATAATTGCACGTCGTTACAACGTTACGTCAGCTGACCTTTTTTCTTTTTAAACTCTAGGGAAGTTACCCTAAAAATAGAAAGCGAATAAATAGTATCGATGCATTGATTACTTGTAACGAAATATCCCCATAAATTAATAACCACGTTGTGAAAAGTAACACATATTTATGTGAAATGAATAATGACAATACTACATTTAACAGTTTTTATAATTCAAGCAAATAAATGCATTTTTTTTGTAAATTATGTACTTGTCTTATTTTGCTCCTTGAATTTGCAAAAGAAAAAAATAATGGGTCAGGAGTTTGTTTCAAACGTATAAAATTCAAATATTTTATTTCAAGTCCGTATCGATTTATTCGTTTCGGTCGATGTTTTTACGCAGCTCACCTCACTATGGAGATTAATCTGACAGATGTCAAATGTGGCCTATTAAAATGCCCCGACTGTATCTGTACCGAAACGAGAGAAGCGAATTGAATCTCAAGCGTCGAAAATGAATAAGGTGTAGAAAATTAACCATAATTCGAAACAAGGCTTACCTTTAATTATTTAAGAATAAGCTTGCGGTAAAAAAGTATAACAACTATTTTTCTGCCTAAACGGCATTATGTGAACTGTAGATCATAATAATATTATGTTACGCAAAATGTATTCTGTAATTTATGTTTTACAGGATAAACAAAAGAAGCGTCCTAGCTCAGCTGTCTATTCTTCTTAGGTCTACAGTTTGAACTATTGTAAACTCCGCATAAAATCCTAACTCAGACAAATGAAACATATCGAGGTGCCCAGACCTCACATACTAGATAAGGACTAGACACCTTAAAAACCTAGGGTATTTGCCCCTTTATGACATACGGTTTCTAGTTTATATTGTCTGGATCAAGTTGAATAATGACCATGCATCGACCTAAACAAATTAAAATATTATGTGACAAAATGTACTTAATAGAAATGTTGATATCCATATTTTCCTAACGTTATATTATAAAACTAAATGATGCCCGCAACTCCGTTGCGCAAAAACTCGTTTGTGGCACGGGTGCCGTACATTTTGTTGAGAGAAAAAGTATCCTATGTCCTTGTCCGGGACTCAAAGTATCTTCATACCAAGTTTCAGCAAAATCGATTCATCGGTTTAGGCGTGAAGAGGTAACAGGCAGACAGACATATTTTCGCATTTATAATTAGTATGGATATGCAAAAGTATGTCTGTTACCTCTTCACAGTTCACTATCCATACTAATCCATACTAATATTTTAAATGCGAAAGTGTGTCCGAAAACCGATTTTGCTGTTTGGTATGGAGATACTTCGAGTCCCGGGAAAGGACATAGGCTACTTTTTATGTGCGAAACAACACATTTTTCATGTGCGGTTCCCGCGCGATAAACGAGTTTTGGTGCAACGGAGTTGCGGGCATCAACTAGTACAGAGATAAATACTTTGATAATATTATATCGTAAGTGAAATTTTAATTTCAGAAAAATGTATGCTTCCCGCGCATATAAATATAATATGATACACATACCCAGGAACTTTGAAAACTTTTTATTCCGTCGGCGGGATTCGACCCCGCTACTTGGCTTGAGCTACCAACACGCTCATCCACTGAACCACAGAGGTCGTCAAATATTTTATTATTCGTAGATTGTAGTCATTATGCTTATAGTACTGAAACTAGCACATTAAAAGCATAATCACGAAACTCAAAAGTGCATAAAAGATATTAAAGTTAGCAAATATGTGAAAATTCAAGCTATATATCAAGCTTAAGCAACGTGTTGCCAGGCGAGCGTATATCACATGTAATATTATTAAAATACTGTGTACGTTAACTGGCTTAAAAATGTAGAATAATCGCGCGTTCGTGCTTTTAAAGTTTTCCATACAGTAAATCGAGAGGCGACACGACGCAGGCAGGCTAGAAACGCGAGGCGCTCGTGTAGCGATGCTTTGACGACCTCTGTGGCTCAGTGGTGAGCAAGTTGGTAGCTCAAGCCGGGGGTCGCGGGTTCGAATCCCGTCGACGGAACAAACAGTTTTCAATGTTCCCGGGTCTGGATGTGTATTAAATATGTTAATGATATAATAAAAATCTTAAATATATATTATGTATGGTATCAAAGTATTAAATATATATCCGTTGTCTGGTACCTGTAACACAAGTCCTTTAGGTACTTAGCACGGGGCCAGACTGACGTGGTGTGAAGCGTCCATAGATATTATTTATTTATTTCTGTCAGTTTTTTTACTGTGACGTCTCGGTGTGGACTGGCTCTTAGTTATTTGGATACTCTTAGAGCCAGTCCACACAGCGCGTTGCGTTGCTTTACGTCGTCGCAACGCAATGCAGCGTTATTACGACGAGCATCATCGTTTCGGGGGCTGCTGTCCGTCATGTGTGCGTTGCGACGACGCAGCGCGCCGTGTGAACACCTTGGTTATTTGTATGTAAAACAACGCAACGGCAGCGCAACGCTGACGCAACGCGCCGTGTGGACTGGCTCTAAGTGTCTAAACACACCATGCCGAAGATACGCGGCCGAAGTTCGGCAAGATTACTCCTGCAATATGTTTTAAATTACCGATGACACACCACGCCGAAATTACGCATTGAATTATACAGATAATACTTTAGAGCAGGGGTTCCCAATCTTTTTTAGCCTGCGGCGCACTTACATGTCTCAATGTTTTGTCACGGCGCCCTCGGCTTACCTTAGCAAAAAGATACATGAGATACATAATTAATTAAAGACCGCTTGATGATTTTAATTAGGATAAGCAAGTAAAATTAATAATAATAAACCAATATTTAATCATCTGCCTGCTCTGTATAATTCATATTATAATTTTATTTTATGATATTTGTGGTTACGGAAAATGACGGAGGATTAACTCACGGCCTCTTGCCTTTCCAGTTTCCACAGCGCATCAGGGCGCCGAGGCTCACAGTTTGGGAACCCCTGCTTTAGAGTGTAAATAAGTCCCCTGTATTATGTATAATAGAGTTCATCGTGAACGTTCAATTTACAAAAAAAGTTATTCCGAGTTTTGTTTTTCGAAAACTTATAATATTATGATGTTCTTTACGTCCGCAGAAATGTTGTTGTTTAAAATACACGTCAACTTAATTTACAATGTAGGTATTTTCAATAGTTTTTTATGAGTTTTATTACAACTTATGCCCTTTAGTTTATATAAAGAAAACCTACGGTATCTGGATTTTCCGGATTTGAGGAAAAACGTGACACACGGGATTTTTTACTACGATCTATTTCAATCAAATAGACACGCATCTCTTTGACAAACAGACGGCTGTTCAATGTTTTGATATATCTATCCTCTAGAATAACTCCAGCTGTATATTATGTTTTGGATTAAAAGAATAGAAAAAATATTGTGACACTGGACGTTTTAACCCACCAAGCCCCGTAAGGACACCGGTGACCGCGACAACAATAGAATACATTTCCAAGAATCCCCGATCGAAGGATAAATAAAAAAAGAATTGGCCAATTGCACCCCGGAAGCGCCAGCAGAAATAAAAATTAACTTGATTTCTTTTCTACAGACTATAAACAGCCAGCCTACATTTCCGTCATATTTCATCATATTTAGCAGGTTCGATCAGGTCGCATGTCATTGTCTCACCATAAAGGTAATATAGTATATTAACTTTATGGGCCTCACCCAATGTGCATACAATAATCCGACATTTTGCACAGCACTTTGAACACACACAAAAGTTTTGTTCCACGTTTGCCAACGTTTCTGTCAGTTTTCTGAATTATGACGTGTGCACGTCAGATTTTGGTCAGTTTATTTACTGTATGTGCTAGTAGCGCCCTCTACTCCGACATTTGCGTTTTATTGCAAAGACGTGAAGAGTTGATATACTTCCGAAGAAGCCAATTCGTTTTTCCGTATTTTTGCCAATATCGATTATACAGTGTAAATTTTAATTATAAGTGCAAATTTAAGTAAAGGATATAATGGGATTGACATATCTTTGGATAAAAATCCCTAAATAAATATAGATAAAAAAATCCCACCAAAAACATAAAATATGTAAAAATTGAAAGCCAAGTTCCATACAAATATTATTCTTGTCTGTGGACTTAGCCGTAAAAAGGATGGAGATCTATATGAGTCCCAAGTTCCATGGAAAATCGAAATATGTATGTATAAGAACCAAATAACATTATGAACAAATAATAGAGTCTATTTCTTTGCTTTATTGAATATCTATAACAATTAATGTTATTTAAATAATTTGAGATCATAAACTAGATTAGATCTAACTTGGCCAGTTTTCATTACATCAGTCATTTCATAAAGTTATTGAACATTTTAATTCTCCATACAAAAAACACAATTTTTGCCTAGTTTGGCTCTGTCCGACTCGCAGTTGACCGATTTTTTTGTTTTCTGATTTTTCCTCACGCTTTCACACAATTGCCGAGCTGGATTCCAAATTTCAGCCTTCTAGGTCATCTGGAAGTGGGTTAGAATTTTGATCTATAGGTCAGACAGTCAGTCAGTCAGTGATAAAAATGTAGATTTTCGGACGTTAATATCTTAATAACCGTTTGAGCTGTGCTTATGAAATTTGGAGCATGTAGTTATCTCGCAAGTCTCATTATAAGAGCCAAATTTGAAACGTTTATGTCAAATAGTTTCGGAATTATGAGAGGGTCAAAAGTACCTGCAAATGATTCGTGTAATATTACACACGGTGCTGCTCGCCATTCTGTTATGCTGGAACTTGGCTTGACACGCTACCGTATCAAATATCTAGACACCTAGATATTTGATATGTCAAAAATGCACACACTTTATTTTACAAGTAAAGTCGAGCAGAGATTTCAGTATAATGTAATGTTTACCTTTACTTACAAAATACGAGATTTTTACTTAAATTCACTGTCTGAATCGTAGAGACGTGACAGAGCAGGCGACAAACTCCGGAGATAAGAAAAAAGATATCTCAATAAATCTAAAGCTCTACCATAGAGTAAGAGTTAAAGAGATGCGGCTCTTTGTAGAAGAAAGTCATTAAATATGGAATAGTGTTTCATTATGAATTCCTAAAATTAAGATTAAGTATAATATATATTAAGATTTATATTAAGACTAGATGACGCCCGCAACTCCGTTGCGCCAAGGGTTGCGCCAAAATTAGTTTATCGCGCGGGAACCGTACATTTTTCCGAAATAAAAACTATCCTATGTCCTTTCTCAGGACTCACAGTATCTCCATGCCAAATTTCAGCAAAATCGGTTCAGCGGTTCGAGCGTGAAGAGGTAACAGACAGACAGACAGACAGACAGACAGACAGACGGACAGACAAACTTTCGCATTTATAATATTAGTATGGATAATGGATTTAAATGTATTAATTATTATTGTACAATGCCCGGCAATCTTTGTAGCACACACCTATTTGACATTATGTCAGTCGTTGTTCAAATTCAATAGAGTGCAGTCGCGTCCAGTTCAAAATATATATCTAGAGTTGTTAACACCCCTAAATTTGCTACAGCTGTAATTTTCCAAAAGAATTTTAAATACGTAAACATAATTTGAACATCCTTTTTTATTTTATTTTACCCGAATATAAAGCCATAACTTATAGATAATTTGGTGTATTTTATACAAAGAATAATAAAATTGTCAAAAGAAGCAAACTTTAATTGTTTTAACAGCTCCTAATATATACCGGACTTTTTGTATTTCGTGCGTAAGAGATAACGCTCTACAAAACCGAAATTAGCCGACTGTCACTTTCCAAAGGTCGATGTGCAATATTTATTGCCGGGTGCTGTAGTTTATTATCTGTACCGAAACGAGAGAAGCGAATTGAATCTCAAGCGTCGAAAATGAATAAGGTGTAGAAAATTAACCATAATTCGAAACAAGGCTTACCTTTAATTATTTAAGAATAAGCTTGCGGTAAAAAAGTATAACAACTATTTTTCTGCCTAAACGGCATTATGTGAACTGTAGATCATAATAATATTATGTTACGCAAAATGTATTCTGTAATTTATGTTTTACAGGATAAACAAAAGAAGCGTCCTAGCTCAGCTGTCTATTCTTCTTAGGTCTACAGTTTGAACTATTGTAAACTCCGCATAAAATCCTAACTCAGACAAATGAAACATATCGAGGTGCCCAGACCTCACATACTAGATAAGGACTAGACACCTTAAAAACCTAGGGTATTTGCCCCTTTATGACATACGGTTTCTAGTTTATATTGTCTGGATCAAGTTGAATAATGACCATGCATCGACCTAAACAAATTAAAATATGTGACAAAATGTACTTAATAGAAATGTTGATATCCATATTTTCCTAACGTTATATTATAAAACTAAATGATGCCCGCAACTCCGTTGCGCAAAAACTCGTTTGTGGCACGGGTGCCGTACATTTTGTTGAGAGAAAAAGTATCCTATGTCCTTGTCCGGGACTCAAAGTATCTTCATACCAAGTTTCAGCAAAATCGATTCATCGGTTTAGGCGTGAAGAGGTAACAGGAGACAGACATATTTTCGCATTTATAATTAGTATGGATATGCAAAAGTATGTCTGTTACCTCTTCACAGCCAAACTACTGAATCGATTATGCGTAAATTTGGTACCTATGGTATTTTAGTCCCGGAAAAGGACATAGGATACTTTTTATCCCGGAAAATGAACGGTTCCTGCATGATAAGTGAATTTTTGCGCAAGGGTTTTGCGGGCGTCACCCTGTTGTGTTATAAAGTTTTGAAGACTTTGTCTTAGAAGGAGGGATTAATGTCCTCCTCTCTTTCTACTGCGACGTAAATGTATAGCTGTACCTGCTGTTTCGGAAAACAACGGGTTTTCGCAGTATTACTATTTACAATAATTAAGATGAATTGCCAGGCTCTTTAGTGAGGGAGCCCTAAATTAATTTTTTTTTGTGATTACATTTTGATAAGACGAACAACATTTTTATTTTCGAAAAATCTAGAAAGTGATAGCTAACAGAGATGGAAAGGATTTCATACTTTGACTTGATGATCCTAAAATATGGATTATTTTATTTGTAGGACAATGTTACTCTTAAATTATATAACTACTAGCTGTCCCGGCAAACGTTACTTTGCCATAATATTATAAAGTATTTCGCCCATATTATTTTATTGAAGTGACTATTTAGTCACTTCAATAAAATAATATTATTACAATACTATATAAATTATTACAACCTGAGACTGACGGCGACCATTAATGTTTGTGCGACGGGATAGCAATCGACGTTGCCATGGCGACATACTAATTATTTAAGTATGTCGCCATGGCAACGTCGATCGCTATCCCGTCGCACAAACAATGGTCGCCCGTCAGTCTCAGGTTGTAATAATTTACTATTATTTATTCAACAAATGCACTTATCAATATATAAAGTACCCAGTAGCCGATTCTCAGACCTACTGAATATGCATATAAAATTTGGTAAAAATCAGTAAAGCCGTTTCGGAGGAGTTCGCTGACTAACATTGTGACACGAGAATTTTATATATAAGATTAACCTACCAATATACAAAAAATCTGCTGGTTAGCGTTCCGTTTTAGGGTACTGTAGTCAACCAAGTTTTGTTGATCTTGAATATGAAGTTGAATATGGAAATAAGCTTGTTAGTAATCACAAAAAATTGTTCTAGGGCTCCCGTCCTACTTCTTAGTTCTTACACTCGAAAAACAAAACCCTCCTTTTAAACCACTATTGAATAATTCCACCAATAAACTCTTAAACTTGTCTAGTGTTAAGTGTCTATTAGACTATCTGCCTGCTCGTTTGCCATTAAAAGTGTCAGAAAATGGAATATCGAACGGCTGTAGTGATAAAAGTGGTTTATTATTAATTTAAGATGGAAAACTCCGCGTTTACGGTCGAATGGTCTTGCTTAGTGTGTCCGATACGATGTCTGATAGTATTTATCAATTCGACGCGTATGTACTTATGTAATATTTCCATAAGTGCCCAGTTTTTGTATATGTTATTCTATTTCAGTGTCTTAACAAATGTGCCAAATTTCAAAAGAGCAGGTATGTATGTAAGTATGTATGTTTTTAAGTTTGTGTTCGCTAATCTCCGAAACTGCAAGTCCGATTTAAGTAGGTATTGTTCAACTTATGTTGGGAACATATAGATGACACTATAATTTTCATCAAAATCGGTTCAGTAGTTTTTGAGATAAGGCAATTTTAATTCTCAATAACATACGATTCTGAAGTCGGTTTTATCTTTTTATAACTGTGTACTCAAATACCCTCATAAAATACGAAATAAGTATTATATTTTTGGGTGATTTGGGTGATTAAGGAGAGCCCCAATATTTAAAAGTTTGATAACGTTGCTATTGATAAAACCTTTATGGCATTGTACCAGAAAAATACGGCTTATGGAACGGATTCAGTTGTCATGCTTTTTATAAAATACTAGCTGTCCCGGCAAACGTTGCTTTGCCATTATAATATATTTGCCATATTATTTTATTGAAGTGACTAAATAAAGTATGTCACCATGGCAACGTCCATCGCTATCCCGTCGCACAAACAATGGTCGCCCTCAGTCTCAGGTTGTAATAATTTACTATTATTTATTCAACAAATGCACTTATCAATATAAAAAGTAGATGTTGTCCGATTCTCAACCCTAGCCGATATGCTCGCTAAGATTCACGAAAATCGGTCGAGCCGTTTCAGAAGAGTTCAATTACGCACACCGTGACATGAGAATTTTATATATTAGAATATGTTTTATTGTTACAAGCTACTGTAGGTTACTGTAGGTACACTCAATATTGTGCAATCGTTAGGCCGTGCACGGTGCAACGCCACGATCTCGTGGCAGTGCTAGGTGGAGACCTCTCGCTCTCGAGCATGGTGCGCTGCATGCTCAAGAGCGATGAGGCCTGGCAGGCGGCGGTCTCTTTCTGCGAAACCGTCCTTTCACAGAAAGAGGCCGCGGAGCGGAACAGAGAGGATGATCCATCCTCCGTTCCGCTCCGCCGGCATAGGACCGGAGTGCGGAGGTGTCGCTATGCGAACCTCCAAAAACTTCCGTCCCACAGGGCTCCAGGTCAGGAGGGCAACCTGCCCGGCTTAGCTTGTCCTGGCGCCGAGGGGAACGCTTCAGTTTGCCGAAGCGTTCCCTAACTTTGATGGAAGTCCGGTGACGGTCCCTTGAGGGAGACCGGCCGGTCGTGGAGGCAGTCCTGCGTTAGACAGATCCAGGATATCCCTCCGTATACGGCTGAAGGCAAACCGCAGGTGGTTTTAGTGAGTAAGCCCGACGTCGGGAGTCCCACATACCCCCGGGGTGCTTCAGCTTAACTGAGGCAAATCCCCATAATGGTTTCCCCTGCGTATCAAAAAAAATATCCTCTTTTTCACAGCTAATATTTTTGGAAAATATTATAAACTCAGTGTCATAGAAAGCTTAGTTATAATTCTATACATATTATAAAACAAAGTCGCTTTTTTCCCTCATGTCCCTTTGATCCCTTTAATCTTTAAAACTACGCAACGGATTTTGATGATTCTTTCAGTGTTAGATAGCGATAGAATAGCGATAGAAGGAAGGCTATAGGCTATATTTTATCACGCTAAGACTAATAGGAGCGAAGAAATAGAGGAAAATGTGGAAAAAACGGGGAAAATTATTTGAATGGGCTAACTTGAACGCGCTAATCTCAGGAACTACTGGTCCGATTTTAAAAAAAAAATCAGTTTTAGATAGACCGTTTATTGAGGAAGGCTATAGGCTATATTTTATCACGCTAAGACTAATAGGAGAATGTGGAAAAAAAGGAGGAAATTATTTGAAAGGGCTTATCTCGCGAACTACTGGAGCAATTTTTATGTTATTTGGCACAGATAAGAAGTAGATCACGTGAAGGATCATAGGCTAGCAATTTTAATAATTCTTTCAGTGGTTATATATTTTATACCCGTGCGACGCCGGGGCGGGTCGCTAGTTTATATTATAATATTAGTTTTGATGGTGGAGGGACTTTTCACTATCAAACTTGGTAAAATATCGTAAGTTTTAAATAGATAATGTTTGATGGCCGTAAACGATGTGTCGTAAATAAGATAACTAACGTGTTTATGCGATATCGTGCCGTATAATTCATCAAATATCATCATCATCATCACGTTCAAAAATATGCTCTCTTTAATAAGACAGCAAATATAGAAACAAATATTATAGCATTTTTATGGCGCTATGCATATCGATAGTCCATACTAATATAAAAAATGCGAAAGTGTGGCTGTCTGTCTGTCTGTTACCTCTTCAAGCCCAAACCGCTGAACCAATTTTGATGAAATTTGTCTGGAGATACAGTATTTCCGGACCAATACGATCCTGCAAACATTCAAGAAGTGAGCGTATGCAACTCTTCTGATATTGAGACGTCATGGGCGACATTGCTTTTCATCTTAATTATTGTAGTCAAAATATTATCACAATGTAATAAATAGATATTTATTACACTGCGATAATTATTATGATGGAATTTTTGTTTACTATGAACGTTTGCTCATTTGCCCCCTTATTTAAAAAAGTCAATAGAAAATCCATCGCATCGCTCCCTCACGCTACAATGTAAGCTAAACCTAAACGCTGCTTGTCCCTCGTTTGATGTATGAACATGTGTGGTCGCGGCTGACACCGTATTTACAGAATATATTCCACCGGAGGTCCCAACACCTAATCCACGATAAATTTTACACAAAATGGCGACGAAAATTCACTACAAAGGTTGTTTACTTGGCGAATGTTAAGAGGCCTTATTTATCTTGTGTGGTTTTGGGCTTCCATTGGGTGTCCATCCATACAAATATTATAAATGCGAAAGTGGGTCTGTCTCTCAGTCTGTCTGTCTTTCTGTCTGTCTGTCACTTCACGCTTAAACCGCTAAACTGATTTTCAAACGCACGGTTTCCGCTGTGTCTGAACAAGTACTTAGGTATAGTGCATTGAAATTAACTAATTCGAACGAAAATTATTGTGACTATGTCTTTGACCTTAACTATCGATATCGATAAAAATATATTCTACAGTAGACAGTGAAGCGGGAATCAAATCGGCGAACATTACGCGTCTCTCACTGACGGCGCTCATGCACCCATAACTCACTAGTGATGTGGCCTACCTGACAATAGATATCGATAAAGTAATTTTTGAACTGGCTCTTAAGAGTTGCTAACTAAAGAGTTAGTACATTTTTTCTTATAGTAAAGTGTAGCAAAGTTAACGGGTGTTTAAAAATTATTAGATAAAACTATTAGGTTACAATTATATAATCCCTTTGGGGGTTTTATGAGAGTATCATATTTTGATATATTAAATAGTTAGCCTTAAAATTTAAGAGAGCTTCTTTAAAATATTATCATAATTTATTATTTATTTATTTCGTTTAATCTTATAATATACTTCACAGTTAGTGTTTAATGTAAAGATCTGGTAGCATTCATCCCTATAGAAACCTTTACATAACAACCTCTTTTTACGTAGTGTCAACTGAGGATAAATAAAAAATATCAGTTTTGACTTTATACATGATTAATTAGAATTTGGTTAAAATTTAGTTTGTTATTATTTTTAGCAATATTCCGCGAAAAAAACTTCCACCTTTAAGTAAATGAGTGAGTGCACACATGCCGCCACCGGTGGCGGCACTTGACGGACGTTGTTCGTAGAGTCCACATCCTGAGGATGCTCCGGTGTTGGAGCGAAACGCGCGTCGAGGTTTTCAACCTGCATGGTGGTGAGGGGCCTTGCACGGATTTGCCAACATTATTGCTTGTGTGGTGGTGGTGTTTGCAAGTTCTTGCATGCGAGTGTACGCATAGGCAGTGTGGGAGGAGGGAGGTGCTGTACGCATGCCTATGCGTGCACTCACTCATTTACTTAAAGGTGGAAGTTTTTTTCGCGGAATATTGCTAAAAATAATAACAAACTAAATTTTAAGCTATGGATTTCCGCAAAGTAACGCCTGATTCTATTAACTAGAATTTGGTTCTCTTGCATTTTCTCTTGCTGTTTTTTACAATAAATTTTTTCGTGTTAAAAAGTGTTGTTTTAACAGTTAGACACTATCTGCAAAACTGCCTACGCAGTTTGACTGCAACTAACAGTCTCTTTAAATGTTTAAATATCTAAATATATTAAAAATTGTTTAGACTGCTACCTAGTGAAGCTTCAGTATCGTATCACAAAACTAAAGCGTCCCCAACAAAAACTCCCTCAACATTCTTTTAAATTTACACAAATTAGGTTCCAGTCTAATATTTTCAGGAAAATAAGGTAATGTTCAGGTAATATTTTAGAATAAACGTGAATATTTCATAATGTTTATATTCTTTTTACTAAATGAAAACAAAGATTTTTCCGAATATCCATTATAATAATATTATAATATACCTGTTAGCTATGCTTATGCTTAAACAGCTAAACCGATTGTCATGTTGGTGTTGAAACACGACCGAACAGCAAAGCATAAAAATAGTTCTTATTACAGAAAATGTTCTATTTCTGCTGCATCATCCAATTATTATATACATTATTATTGTACCTCAATATCTTTTACATTAAATCCATACTTTTCCCGACTATAAACATACAAACGTCCAGTCGCATGGACGTTTGTATGTTTATAGTCGGGAAAAGTATGGATTTAATGTAAATCTATCTGAATAAAAATCGATGTTGAAATTATCGATATCGATATTTTTATTTCACATCACTACTCGGGCGTTAGGGCGACCGCAGACGCGGTGAATGTTGTGGCCTGAGTTATGTTCTGCAATTCGACCTAACCCGTGGCACAACACTATAATTATTTGGGTGTCGCGATGCAAGTACTAATAATGATTTATCTTGTAGCCTAACGATCTATTTGAGAAATGATCTAGGCTCGAACTAAATCGCTCGTCTCGTGTGTAATGTCGATAAATTGGGATGCACAAATCAGGTGATCTGTCGGCTCGTTTACACTGTTCGTTTTATTTAAATTATACTGGTTAGTCAGCGGTTATGTTTACGTTACGAAAAACTAGTAGAACAAGTTTTGATAACATTAAAAAAATACTGTCTACAATAATAATAATATTATATCCCCTGTGCTCAAATACATTCTTTAAAATCCCGGAAATAACAATATTCTTTTTACTGTAGCGGGAAAAAGTACAGTTACTTTAGGATATTGTGCCAAGACATCAAATAAGTTACATCACATTGTTAAGAACACAGATTATAAGTTAAGAAACAATTTTTTAAGTCTGTAAGTACTGTGAAGTGTTTATATCGCATTATCTAGTGTAATTTTATATGCGACAGATATGCAACAGGAGTTTGACAGCAGACACGCCTGTTGCATTGCTGTCGCAAGATATAGATGCCGGAGTCACAAGTGCGAATAACCCATCATTGAGTTATCTTGACAGATCGATTGGTAATTAGTTATCAGTCAAGATCGACTGATTGCAAGATCCATGTGTAGGTTCCGATCATATCAGATGTAATACTAAGAACAAACAACCCTTGGAAAGGATGAATGGTACTAGGTCAATACATGTGGCACCGGGGCACCGCGGTAAAGCTATTGCATATCATTTTTTATCAGCTTATGCAATCATAATTTAAAATGTCAAGTTGCACGCACACGAAGTCTGGCAACGCCGCACCAGCTGACACAGCGGTGTCAGTGGAGGGTTAGGTTTTTTCGTTACGGAATTTTTTGATTCGATCCCCGCTTAAAGCCCTCGATAAAAGCTTAAAGTATCCTATGGCCCTTCTCGGGACTATGAGACAAAGTATCTTCCTACCAATCTGTTCTCCGGTTCAAGACAGACAGAAAGACAGAACTCACAGACAGACAGGCAGACACACTTTCGCATTATAATTTTAGTATACTAGAACTAGAAGATATAGATTTTCACTCGCCGACTACACTTCGGCCGGCACACCCATGTATTAAATTAATATCGAATCGGGCTGTGATTCCACAATACAGTTTGATTACAAATTGGCGGGCATACGTGCTTACCATTTATTATGACTGCGAAAATTGTTAGTATTTACCCTTAGAACAGTATAAATCATATACAGTAAGACCATCCTTATCCTAGATTATCCGAATTCATACTAATGTTATAAGTGCGAAAGTGTCTCTCTGACTGTTCTCTTCACGCTTAAACCGCTGAAACGATTTTGATGAAAATTGGTATACAAGCACTTTTAGTCCCGAGAAAAGATTCAAATTCAAATTTATTTATTTGCATGAATGTCATAAAACAAAGGTCTTAAAAGTAATAATATTAGCGCCATACATTCTACCAGTAATGTGGCGTGCAAAGTCATAATAATTATTATAATGTACTTAGTTCAGTTCATATTAATTACATTTAAATTTTGATTTAAAAATTATATCACAGTCAAGTTAAGAACTTTGTGTTGACTCAATTTAAAAAACGACCTCTGTGGCTCAATTAGTTTAGTGTGTGGTAGCTCAAGCCGGGGGTCGCGGGTTTGAATCCCGCCGACGGAACAAAAAGTTTTTCAATGTTCCCGGGTCTGGATGTGTATTAAATATGTGTATGATATAATAAAAATCTTAAATATATGTATAGTATAAAATTATTAAATATATTTCCGTTGTCTGGCACCTGTAACACAAGTCCTTCAGGTACCTACTTAGCACGGGGCCAGACTGACGTGGTGTGAAGCGTCCATAGATATTATTATTATTATTATATTTTAAAGAACATGGCAAAGTTAGACTACCGTATTTAAATTGTGCTTAGGGTTGCGACCTTTTTGACCTTTCCCTTTTCAGTATTAGCCTATCAAAGCAAATCTTAAGGTAATCTGAAGGAAAAATAGTATTGAATTTTGATTGCTATAGTATTTATTAGTATGAAGTTGCTGTCCACGTATGGACATCGTGGCATAAAATGCGACGTCCCTGGCGGCTGGCGCAAGGACCTCGCGGACCTGCGGGGGTGCCGGGACAAGGCGGAACGGGTTTGGAGCGGCGACGGCGGCGAGCTGCGCGGGCCGCGGTGGGGCTCCGGGCTCGCTCTCTTCCTCTCGAACCACCGGCGCACGCGCACGTCTACTACATACTTTAGTTACCAACATTGTAATTAGTTGTAAAATATATCGGAGTTCTATCGCTTGCATCTTTCATTTATCAAAGATAGGACCCCGACAGTTGCGTTACATATTTTTTGATAATAATATACAGTAATTAGCGTAATAATATTATGTGAATTTCAAAGTTTTGCAAAATTGGTCGAAAAACAAAATAAGTATTATGTTCGCATAATTGTGGAGACCTAAATTATATTTCTTGCTCTTTTTTTTCTATCTTCTTTAGGAGAGTAATTTCTTAAACTTTTCTTTTTTTATATTTAATCGAGAATTTTGGGAATATTTACGGCAGAAGCTTAAATAATCTTTACTGTATAATAATTATTTTATTAAAAAAACCGGTCAAGTGCGAGTTGGACTCGCCCATGAAGGGTTCTGCAGCAGCAATAAGGTTTATTTCTGTAAAATTAAAAGGTTTTTGATTTATTTTTATATTTTAGTTGATTTAATGAAAGTTAAATTAAGGTTTACCATTTATGGCGTATAAAAAAACTACTTGTTAGATTCTCGTTCAAACCAATTTTCGTTGGTAGTTTTTATAATAATGTACATCATATATTTTTTTTTAGAATTATCATACTTTAGATGTTAGAGGGACACACATTTTACCACTTTGGAAGAGTCTCTCTCGCAAACTATTCAGATTAGAAAAAAATGATATTAGAAACCTCAATATGATTTTTGAAGACCTATCCATAGATACCCCACACGCATAGGCCAGATGAAAAAAATTTTTTTTTGTTTCAGTTGTACCTATGGGGACCCCTAAAATTTTTAATAATTTTTCCATTTTTGTATCAAAATCTTAATGCGGTTCATAGACTACATCTACTTACCAAGTTTCGATAGTATAGCTCTTATAGTTTCGGAGAAAAGTGGCTGTGACATACGGACGGACAGACAGACAGACAGACAGACAGACAGACAGACAGACATGACGAATCTATAAGGGTTCCGTTTTTTGCCATTTTGGATACGGAACCCTAAAAAAATAAATATATTACATAATAAATGGTCTAAAAATAGTGTGTGTGTTAGTGTCAACGCACCTTGAAATAGGTATGACTGCACCCTCTTTACAAAACCATTCTATTTTGCCAAGTTGTAACTCTAAAAATAGGACTAATTTCCTTAAAAATGCTTAAATCAGATACAAACTCCCGAATTGAGTCCAACTCATTACCTTATCAAATTAAAACTTTTTATTTGTACGATAAGGTTTGGACTTTTGCCAATTTTTTGTGCGGAATCCTAAACGACAGTAGAAACAGAAAAATAAAGTAAACCGTTAAATCTAAAAGAATTTCACAGTGAATAAATACAACATTTAGTGAGGCAATAAGAATAGTCATGATTTAATTACTTACCAGCCGCATGCGGCCGTTGGCCGCACGGCTTTGGGACTTGCGGCTTTAGCCGCATGCGGTCGAATTGCCATTTACACGGTAGATTTTCGCCGTGCAGCGTAAATCGTGCGGCTTTAGTCACCCGTGTAAATCGACCATAACAGCCGCTACGTTGTTGATTTTGACGTGAGCCAATCAAAAGCGCTAGTGACAGAGCGTCGATTAAACATTCTTGAAAACCGAGCATGAGTTAAACATTGTTTTGGTGTTGCTAATTGCTCTCGTAGTGTCTGAATCCAAAATGGCTTAGCAATATTTGCTGGATTTATTTAGTTTATTTTAAATTTGATTGAATTTAATACCATACTCAATAAATTTAATACCCATTAAATTACACTGCATCTACTATTATTATATGGAGATTTCCCGCAGAAATATTATGGTTAGGGGAACCCCGTTTCCTGCTTGAACGCACTTCAAAGTATTCCGAAGTATTGAGTTACGCTGCCACCTAGGGGTAGCCAAATTACATTGACATTATTATTTATTTAGACAACAATACTCTAACTAACGTTACTCTGTGACGGCGCAGGGTCGAGTAGAATTAATTTGAAGGATGTCACAGATTTATTCGTCTTTAAACCATTCTTCTGTTCTGTCAGTGCTATAATATTTGGAATAACTTATAGGAAAATCTTCTTTCCGTATGTTCATAAATAATACATAAAGATCTCTAAGAAAAATAAATTCATGTAAAACCATTTACTAAATAATTTCTTGCAACAGGAACAGATTTTTCAAATTTTGTTGACACACTGCTATGAAGTGTCTTTTTGTGATCCTCATCATCTGGATCCTCCTTTTGAACTTTGTCCTCTTTCTTTGTATCTCCTAGTGTCCCTTCTTTGTCAACGTGAACGTGATCTTGCGATGTTATACCTTGTTCATGTGATGGTGGTGATATGACTACCTTTTCTTTTTCTTTTGTTGTAGGCGATGTTGAAGTTATCAATTCAGAATTAGCCAAAACGTCACCATTTTTAATATCATTACCCTCTTGTGTCTCTTTCTTGTCTACATGAAGCTCTCCTTGTGATGTTACATCTTCTGCATGTGATAGTGGTGATTTGTCTATCACCTCTTTCTCTTTTGTTATAGGTGATGTTGAAGATAACAATTCAAATTTAGCTATAACATTATCACTTTTAATACCATCACTTTTTTGTGTTTCTTCACTGTCAACATGAAGCTCTTTTTGTGACGTTTTGTCTTGCTCAAGAGATGGTGGCGATTTGTCTAACTCTTCTTTCTTTTTTGTTGCAGGTAATGTTGAATCATCATTACTATCGCTATCGGCAGATGAATCTGGTGGTGACAATTTAGTATCTTTATCAGTAAGTGATGTTTTATATTTTTCGGGCGATAATGTTGTAAGCAATATTTTGCTTGTTGTGATTTTTGTGACGGGACTGTTCTTTACTTCTTTATCAAAAACATTAGTTACTACAGGACGTTTTATTTCATCTGGAGTATTTTCTTCGTCACTTATAATGAATTCATGATTATCTATGTCATCGTATCCCATAACTACTGGAGGTAATACTACAAGTTTGGCAACTTGTTTGATACATTGTATCTGAAATGGAAAGATTATGATATTTAAGAAGCAGTTGCTAATCCTGACAGATATTGGCTGTTTGGTGTACGTTTGATGGCATATGTGTTTTTTTTTTAAATATGTAGAAAATAAAAATTGGGGATAGATCTCCCGATCTTTGACATGAGGTTAATTAATTTTTAACCCTTCGTGTAAAAATTACCTCAAATATAAAGCACATCAACAATGCACAAAGAAACATTTCACTTTTAAAAATATATTTTCTTATCGGCTCCAGCTTGCTTTAATGTTGCTTGCAAAAATTTTACTGTTGATATTGTTTTCCACGAAAGTGGAAAATTCGTAAGATAAAACATTATATAAATATATATTAACGTATTTACTCTGTGTGTGTTTTAATAATCTTAGTGTGATAATATTATTAGCAAAATTTTCTCAATCTACAAGACCTAAAATAATGGACTGACTATTTACTGAACCTGTTAATATTTTTAACCAACTGATGCCATAATTGCCTTTCAAGAATTCGATACTTATTTATCTTCTGAATTCTGTTATTTGACAAAGACATAAAATAAATGGAATGGCTTATAAAAAATGTTTCCAAGTGAACAGATTTATATCGGTGCGTCGTAAAAAATAATGCCTTAATCGGAAGAAAACGTTGAAACATACTTTATATGTTCAGCCAATTATAACACACATCGCTGTGTTGCAAGAAAGTTGCTATTTGTAAAATATTGCTATACTTGTATTTAGCAGAAAATTGAACCTATGTTTTTAAGGAAAGCTACAATTGTGTTTTATGTCCTCGTTTGTTAATCGCTTTTTATTGTTACCTATGTCAAGTATGTATTTGTAATCGGTTACAAATCCAGTAATATAAACTATTACTGAAATACGCTGGAATGCATTAGCTATGTCCAGTGTCCACACTGTGCACTTTCGTCTTCAATTTTCGTCATCTTCTTTAATTCAACTTTCGTATTAGCGCGTTCAATAATTGAATGCGTCAACGAACGCAACGCCAACATTGTCATTAAAGAACAAAGCGAAAGTTTTGGATACGATCAGAGGGCATGCGTCGCGGGCATGCCTCACGTTCGCTGTTGACTGCGCTATAACGCATGCCCTTGATGAACTAAAAAGGCACATTTTGGAATACACTATTAGCTTAGTCCACACTGTGCCTTTTTCTGTTCATCAAGGGCATGCGTTATAGCTCAGTCAACAGCGAACGTGAGGCATGCCCGCAAAGCATCTGACCGTATCCAAAACTTCAAAAAATGACAACGTTGGCATTGCGTTCGTTGACGCATTCAATTATTGAATGAAAAGATGACGAAAATTGAAGACGAAAGCGCCTAGTGTGGACATAACTATTGGAATACACTAGAATGCTCTGAATTTACACGTGGGAGACCCATGTTTCGGCACGAATGGGCCGGCTCGACCGGAGAAATACCACGTTCTCACAGAAGACCGGCGTGAAACAGCGCTTGCGCTGTGTTTCGCCGAGTGAGTGAGTTTACCGGAGGCCCAATCCCCTACACTATTCCCTTCCCTACGCTCCCCTATCACCCTATTCCCTCTTAAAAGGCCGGCAACGCACTTGCAGCTCTTCTGACGCTGCGAGAGTTCATGGGCGACGGAAGTTGCTTTCCATCAGGTGACCCGTTTGCTCGTTTGCCCCTTATTTAACAAAATAAAATAATTGCATTATTCCATTACATTGGATTGCTGGATTGTAAGCCCGCTATTACATTATCACTGTAATGTAACTTTTGTATGTAATTTGTAAGAAAACATAGTTTCATGGCATCGGGAAAGTGAAAACTCATTTTTTCGTCCAATTTCCTCGCACACGTGTTCGTCGGGCTGCCGAAATGGCTTCGTACGCACCATTGCATACCCCATCTGTGGTGGAAGAAAAAATATTTTCTCAAATAGCTACCTCTAAAGTACCCCGCAAATGATCAAATTTGTTTGACAAACTTGTTTGATGTAATTTACGTTTCCATCAAACAGCTGTGCAGACGATCAAACGTGCATCAAACACGTTTGTCAAATAATTAGCTAGAATCGGTTTGAGATCGTGAGATTTTGTTTGACAAACACAGCGGAACACGTTCAAAGTTCAAACACGTTTGTCAAACGCTACGCAAATTCAAATTTTCTTCAAACAGGTCAAACACGTTGTTTGTTTGACAAACGCTTCAAACAAAGCTGTACATCTTAACATCCATACTTACTAATATAATAAATGCGATAATAACATCCTTATAATATGAACTAAAAAGTATTAAATAATTTTTCCTATCTCATGGTGCCTTTTTCCGAATTCGGCTAAAGCTCAACTATTTCTGTACTCAATCTTCATAATTTTGAAGTCGGTACCAGATATAGCTGAATCCAGATGCCAGAATATTTGAAACATTTGTAACTGGCACCGACTTCAAAATTATGAAGATTGAGTACAGAAATAGTTGAGTTTTAGCCGAGTTCGGAAAAAGGCACCATGAGATAGGAAAAATTATTTAATACTTTTTTGTTCATATTATAAGGATGTTATTATTGTTTTTACCTTGGAAGTCGGTTTTAATTTTTTTGTTAAAAATAATAATTTCACTCTTTTTAGTTAAAGGTCAGTTAACAAGAGCTGGCACGATCAACACATTTAAACATTGCGCTTGTGTAGTGTCTGTGCATAAGCGCGTGGCGTGACGTCGTACTGCATACGCATCATAAAAAGTCTGACCGTCTCTCTCGCGCGCGGCCTATCTTATGAGCGTGAAGGGGACAGTTATTGTTTTTCATATGCTACTGTTTATAAATACAGCGTGATGTTACAAGTCGGTAACGTGTGATCGGCGAGCGGCCAGTGCACATACGATAATTTTGTGCGTACGTACGATGTACGATAGCATAATATTATTATCGTACGCAGATTATACGATAATTTTTATCATGATGCAAACATATTAAATTTTTAAACATACTGTATAGGTAGTGAAATTGCATAAGTGACAGCAATGTGAACGTGCCAGCTTTAGTTAACTGATCTATACCTAGTAAAATCATCGCGTACTATACGTAGATTAGAGCCGATTCACAACGAATGGCAGAGGCGAGGCGAGCAGTTTCAGTGTCATATGATTTTAAACTTTATCTTCATTACTGTAATACATAGTATCGCTTGAGAAATCGACGCCGCCGGCGGCCGCAAGAGGCCACGAGCGTCCACGGGCGGCCGTAGGTTTCTCAAGCGATACTATCTATTACAACAATGAAGAAGTTTAAAATCATATGACACTGAAACTGCTCGCCTCGCCTCCGCCATTCCGGTGTGAATCGGCCCTAATACACCTCTATACTATTCTACGTATCTTATTACAGTTTGTTAACAGCCACACTTACAAAATATAATATCAGCTGCAGATAATTTTAAACAATACATTTAATAAAAATAATCGAAGTGGACACGTGCTAGGGCCGCGCCAAACCGGAATTTTAGCAGAGGCGAGGCTTTCATTGTCATATGATTTTAAACTTTATCTTTATTATTGTAATACATAGTATCAATTAGTATCGCTTGTGAAGTCTACGGCCGCCCGTGGCCGCGATTGGTAAGTGTGACAGCTGTGTACTCTAGCATGTTACTTACTTGTATTATCGAAACAACTTACTTCTCAGAAGTAATGTCAAATGTGTGCCTTACGCTCTGGAGATAAGGTTTAATATTTTGTTATGTTCAATTTTGGTGACATTGGTGACCCTGACGTGGTAATGATGATGATGATGATGAATGTAATTTGTATAGTAGCATATGCTTTCAGTTCTTAAAACAGCGCCTAAACCCCCAAACTTGTATCTATAAGGAATCCGGAGTTCTCTTAGTATCTTCGGAACCATAGTATATAGTATAATACCTTGGTGCAGAATCTTGCGTTTTGGTAGCATATGCTTAGGATGCTTCTCATAAAACCAAATACACCATATGTTTCCATATAAATTTCGAGGAGTTCCCTCGATTACTCATGGATCCCATCATCAGGTCACCACTTTTGTGAACATGGTACCAAATTGAAGTAAAACCTAATACAACAAAACAAAAATTTCGAAAATCGGTTCACAAACGGTGGAGTAATCGTTGAACATACAAAAATAAAAAAAAATAAAAAAATATCCACAGCCGAACATAATATAACCTCCAGGTTTTTTGGAAGTCGGTTAAAAATGTGCCTGTATGTTACCTCTTTACGTCCAGACCGCTGAACTGATTTGGCTGAAAGGTATAGAAATACTTTGAGTCCTGGGAAAGGATATAGGATAGGTACTTTTATCCCGGAAAATGTACGGTTTAAATTTTGTATGCAGATACTTTGAGAGACAAAAAAAAAAGAATATTATATCCCAGTTTCAATTTCCGTGCGATAGATGAATGTAGTAGTATAATATAAATTATAAATCTTTTCTTCTAAGTTAAAAACATACGAAACACAATCACACGTTCTCATTAATCATAATAATTCAGGTGTTCTCGGCAAAGCAGGTGTTATTAAAGTTTTTCTTTGTGAAACAAGAGAGTTTCAACCTTTGTTTTCTAATATTTTTCTTTTAGCAGCCGTTTCGTTTGTAATTTGTGTATATTTTTAGGGTTCCGTAATCAACAAGGAACCCTTATAGTTTCGGTCTGTCCGTCCGTCTGTCTATCCGTCTGTCTATCCGTCTGTCTATCCGTCTGTCTATCTGTCCGTCTGTCTGTCTGTCCGCGGTCTTGATCAGAGACTATAGGACCTACAAAACTGTAATTTGGCATGAATGCACACATTAATGATGGCGACAAAATGGTACATGAAATCTTATTTTTTTTTAATGGTACCTTCCATAGTCCATACACATCAAGTGGGGATGAAATTTTTTTTTCGCGTCCAGTCCATCGTGTGGGGTGTCGTTGGATAGGTTTTTTAAAAATATTATGAGTTTTAGTAGATCATTTTCCAATTTAGGGATCCGTTTGTAAAATATTAAGTTTTAAAGTGGAAAAAATCATTAGAGTCCAGTGTCCCCCCCTTCTACCAGGTAAACGGTTACTTCTGGAAATGTGAAAAAATTCACGTAAGTAGGAAATATGCTGAATTGAAAAGGAAAACTATCACGGCTAAGAAGACTTCATACGTTTTTGAGTTATAGTCGATCAACTAAAAAAAAATTATTGGGCGAAGTATACGGGAACTTTTCGTTCAAATTCCTTTGAACGTAACTGAGATGATGTTGTTAGTAGTGTAAAACACGATATAAATGTACACTCATTGACCATACAAAAATTATCAAAAGCTAGCGATACTACGGAACCCTATATTGCGCGTGGCACGACACGCACTTGGCCGGTTTTTTAAATTTAGCGCAGCTAACTCGGCTTTGGTTTTGCATTGAATTTAATATTTCTAAAATCTGACTTTTTACCTTGTGTGTAACACGTTTTTTTTTTATGATATAAGGGGACAAATGGTCTCCTGATGGAAAGCAACTTCCGTCGCCCATGGACACTCGCAGCATCAGAAGAGCCGCAGGCGCGTTGCCGGCCTTTTAAGAGGGAATAGGGTAATAGGGGAGGGTAGGGAAGGGAATAGGGTAGGGGATTGGGCCTCCGGTAAACTCACTCACTCGGCGAAACACAGCGCAAGCGCTGTTTCACGCCGGTGGAGAACGTGGTATTTCTCCGGTCGAGCCGGCCCATTCGTGCCGAAGCATGGCTCTCTCACGTGTATGAAAATATGATTTGCTACCAGTACTTATTAACTCAGTGTAAGCTACCAATTTCAAATGAAATATTGCAAAGTAAGGCATAGTGTCGAAACACACTAGGCTGAAGTACACCGGCGTAAATTCCGCCGCGTTTACGCCGCGTTTCAAACTCATACAAAATACGGACGTAACGCGGGGGACGACATACTATTCCATCGCGCTTTTTTTGTTTTCAGTTTTTTGTATGCGTTTGACATTTGCGGCGGAATCTACGCCGGCGTAATTCAGCCTAGTGTGTTTAGACACTGAGGGTGGGTTGCACCAGAGGCGTAGTTATAGTTAAGGTTAAGGTTATGGTCAAATAATATGGCGTCCATTAAGGACTTTTACTAGGGATTTGACAGTTCATTTGACATTTTGTTATGGTTAAAGTAAGTTGGTACAACCCACCCTAAGTGCTAACGGATATGTAAACTGGGCAGTTCTAGAAATATAACATACATACAGGTCGAATTGATAACCTCCTTTTTTTAAAGTCGGTTAAAAAATATCGTATTGTTTGTGACCAAACGAAGTTTATTGTTTTCGACAAATATTTTTTCAACACAACACAACAAACATGAAAATATACATTTGGGGATACTCGAGCGATCCATCACGACCAAACTGTGTGGACATTGATGAATTATATTATATTTACCTGCTTACAAAACTAATTACAACACGAAATTGATCCTTATTTATGTGTTGTGGTGTATAATTTTAGACGAAAATGCCCTGCATTTGTAAAATACTTGTAATAATGTTTCTTGTCGAAAATTCACGTTATGAAAACAACGTGGTGAAAGTGACAAGCGAAAGCGAGTTTAAAAAAAAAACGTTTTGAAAATAATGGACTTTTAGGGCGCTTTTCCTGTCGGCTGTCATATATCATAGATGTTATCACAAGCGCGGATTGGTCCGCATGACAGGATAGGATAGATCATCTATGAAATGATAGGATGCGGGCAACTTTCATGCGGATTACTGCGCGAGCGGGCGATGACACACATGACTGGAAAAGCGCGTACTTTTTAGGATGGACCTAAAAACTGAACTCACGTCAGGAACTTACCTGACTGAAAATCTGTAAGACAGAGAGAGAAAGACTGCAGCGAGAACCGACAGCTGCAAGTAAAACGTAGGGTAACATTAACAAAAGCAAAATATGCTTTTATTTTTAACAATAAATTGCGAGAGTCCTGAATATCTCAAAGAATATAATTTTCAAAATTACCATAAAAATATTTTGCTTAAATCCATTGAATTTTCAACTCCAATATTTATTCACGTTTGGTACTGAATTGTGATTTGTGTGAAAGGTTAACGTTTTATCAAGACTGAGTTGACTGACCTTGTATTGATTTGCATTAAGTCGACTGTTTCGAATATTTACTGTGACAAATATAATGGCTCTTTGCCAAAACTACCGCCATCTTGTAAAGCTTGACAATGTCATTCAAGTATCATTTTAGCGTGTGGCTAAATTTAAAAAACCTACTCAAATGTTATTTTAAGTTGATAATCTTTTCAGTTGTTATTATCGCTCATGTCGGCGCGGGTTCGAATCACGCCGATGGTGAAAATGTTTTGAGTTTTCCTGGGTCATGGATGTGTATTAAAAATATGGAAAGTATAACAAAATCTTAATTACGAAAACTATAAATATCGAAACGTGCCATTAACTTCTGTAATTTATTACTCTATGTCCTCACTTAGGCTACGTTCAGATGTGCGCGTGTTCTGCGTGTGCTCTGCGCGTGTTCTACTATAGCGTATGGGAAAACACGCGCGCAGCACGCGCTGAATTCGCGCCGCGCGACCCCCGCGTTCAGGAGGCCGCGCGCGAGTTTTCCCATACGTTATAGTAGAACACGCACAGAGCACGCGCACAACACGTGCACGTTTGAACGCAGCCTTAGTCAAAGAGACAAATACAGCTATGTTTAGATCATGGTAATCGTTGGCTAGCGGCTCCGTATAGATCTTAGCCGAAATCCTCCAACGCAATTTAAACCGTGCACAGCGCTAATAAAGTAGAATTTTCACTGCACACTTCATCATTAGCTTAGCTCGTAAATGTCAAATGAAATTTCATTGGCTTTTTCGCAGGTTGAATGCGAAAATTTAGTATAACTCAGGTTGTCGGAAAATGGGCAATTTTCAACTCTTTATTGCAAGGCACGGCGAAATAGAACAAAATGTAGAACAAAGAACTAAGTACCAAATACTCAAGTTCGCTTGGATTAGGCTTTAAATTAGGAGGTTCTTTTTTCATAGCTTTAACTGAAAAGGAGTTTTAAATTAAACAGCAAGCAATATTGTAGCGATACTAGATCTTAAAGCAGGGGTTCCCAATCTTTTTCGGCCTGCGGCGCAGTTACACGTAAAATATTTTGTCATGGCGCCCTACTCATAGACCATAGTAGAGTAGGCTCTAGCTAGATATTAGAAAAAGATACTTACTTACATAAATAATTACCTTTAATGATTACAGTAATAGGTTAAGCAGGTAAATAGTAATAAGCAAATATTTAATCATCTGCCTGCTTTGCATAATTAAGAGCCCGGGTTACCCTCGAAATTCTCATACATACGTAATACCAAAATCATTTTGTCATACGAAAGTATTTAACATGTTTGAGTTATTTTTCAACTTAAAATAGTAATTACCTAGGTTCCTAAACAAAAATTAACTTCAAAATATTTAAACACTAAAAAAAATTTTTTTCGTGTTTAACTTTTTTTACTAAATTTACTACTAAATATTTAAACACTAAAAATATATATACATAAATATTAAACTTACTACAAAATATTTCAACTCTAAAAAATATTTTTTAGTATTTAAATATTTTGTAGTAAATTTACTATTTATTTATATATTTTTTAGTGTTTTAATCAATTTTTTAGTGTTTAAATATTTAGTAGTAAATTTATTAAAAAAATTTATACACAAAACATTTTTTTTAGTGTTTAGATACATTTGAAGTTAATTTTTGTTCAGGAACCTAGGTCATTATTATTTTAAGCTGAAAAATAACTCAAACATGTTAAATACTTTCATATGACAAAATGATTTTGGTATTACGTATGTATGAGAATTTCGAGGGTAACCCGGGCTCTTAATATTATAATTTTTGTCGTTTCGGATACTATAGTGATGGAGGATCGACTCACGGCGCGGCGCCCCTCTTGCCTTTCTACGGTGCACCAGGGCGCCGCAGCGCACAGTTTGGGAACCCCTGCCTTAAAGGGTTTAAACTTAGGATGCGTTTCCACTGAAGCGGAGTGGAGCGGAGCGGAGCTAAGCGTTGTCCGAATTGACCAATCGTGTTATTCCAGCGGAATGACAGCGAAGCGGAGCGAAGATTTCGAGCATGGTGATTGGTCAATTCGGCACCGCTAAGCTCCGCTCCGCGTCAGTGGAAATGCGGCCTTAAAAGTCACTCCACGCCAAAGAAAAACGTGAACGCGGCTCAACTTTCGTTTTGGCGCATTCGATAATTGAATGCGTCAAAGAACGCAACGCCAACTGTCATTTTTAATAACAAAGCGTAAGTTTTAGACGGTCAGAGGGCATGCGTCGCGGGCATGCCTCACGTTCGCTGTTGACTGCGCTATAACGCATGCCCTTGACGAATAGAAAAAGGCACAATGTGGAAAGCTAATGAGCCATATTTTTACCCGACTGCCAGGAGGGTTTATGTGTTTAGCGCGTATCTTCTATGTATGTAATATTCTTTATTACCTCGTATCTTCAGAACGACTAAACGGATTTTCACATTTGAGGTATCATTAGATTTGTCTTAATAGCCCGAGTGTTCTTCGATAGGTGACATTAAGAAAAAACTAAAATGGCGGATGTTTGACGCCATATCGTGAGGTAAACAAAAATAAAAATTTACCAAGCATATCGAGTGGGGTATCAAAATAAAGAATTTTAAACACTGATTCTAAATATGTATATAACTTGCAGTTTTAATATTAAATCGAACGATAAATCTACACTAATAGTACAAAGAGGAAAGATTTGATTTTTTGTTTGTTGGGCTCGGAAACTACTAGACCGATTTGAAAAATTCTTTTACCATTGGAATTCTACATTATTTTTGCTGAACACAGGCTGAATTTTATTTTGGAAAAAATAAGGTTCCGTAAGATATTTGGGTTCTTCGGACGCAAGGTGTAAAAAATCAACCAGAAAAGTTACTTATGTTACGTACGCTGCTTAAACTATAAAAGATAGAACCATACAATTCTAAGTAATTGTAGAACTTACAAATATCTACAAAAAAGTCCGCGACACACTGTACCTATCTATGTCGAGTGAGGCACAATAACCATTTTTTTATTTAAAAATCTTGAAATTTTTTTGGACTACATTTAAACGCGTTTATTTTACTCATTCTTTTAATCCTTATCAAAATAAATTATTCCATTACTAAGTACAGTTTATGTAGATAATATTTGGTCTTTGAATGAATAAAATTGGACATTTGGTTTTAAAATTATGGCGAAATTAAAATATTACGATAGTTGGCGTCACCAAGGCGGGTGCGCCCGCGCGCGGGAGGAAGACAATCTGTGCAGGGTGCAGCCTGCGTATGACTGCGTCGTCGATGTTAGTGTCGCAGTCTGTGAATTGACCTGGGAATCATTTTGCTGACCGAGTCTTTCCAGGGTATGCTTTTTGCAGAGCTCACCGACATCCACGCGGGCGGAGCCGCGGCCGACCGCTAGTAATAAAATAAGAAAAAACCAATATCCGCCTGCATGGATAAATCCAATATTAATTAAAAATTAACTGAAATTACTGAAATAAGATGAAAATTCAATGACAAAGTATTAAAAAAAAAACAATGATTTGGTACTTAAAACTAGAAACATACATTGAAACAGTACCAAACCTATGTACCTATTATAACGTATTGTAGGTACACTTTTCTAAGTGTACTTAGGTACCTGAGAGAGTTTTAGTGCCGCGATCCTACCCACTAAAACTCTGCGACGCTCCTCTCGCCAACCAAGACGAAGCCACGGGCACGACACACCCACCGCAACTCCGTCAGTGGCCGTCTGACCTTTGTCAGACCACACTCATTTGGGGGCGCTTCTCGCCCCGCAGGCCGACAGAGGCCCCACTTGGGGCTTGCTTAGGCCCGCCTTCTCTGGTGTCACGATGCACGGAGCGTTTTGTGCATCGTGACCCACTCTGGGACTCGAATTTGATGACGGCGTCCCCACGCCGCCACCACGAGTACCCCGGCTTCTAAGTGTACCTACGATATATGGTAACACCAGCATGGTAGTTTTTCAATTTTTTATTAAATTGATTGTCGAAATGGTTAGATGACTACAACTAAAAAGTCGCAAATAAAATAAATTAATTAAAAATCAAAAAACCCGACTGCAAAAAATGTTAACTAAAAAGAACGAAACAAGACCTAATTCTGCCGGAGGCATCGAATTCATATTTTAATTGATACGAACCTTACTTACGAGTTTCATGCCAGGATAAATAGAAGGTTACAAAAAAAAATGTAGAAGAAGAAAGTGGATAATAAAATGCAGTTCGTTCTTTTTAGTTAACATTTTTTGCAGTCGGGTTTTTTGATTTTTAATTAATTTATGTCAATTTGATTTATATTCTGATATTCATTATTTGAAATAAACTTGTAAACTGAAAGTTTGTTTTGTTTTGATGATAACTGTATTATTTTAATAAATTTTATAAGCGTTACTAAAACGACGAACCGATACACAGCGTTTTTTATATGAAGTTTGTGCCTCAATTTGCCCTTGGACTTTTCAGTTCCATGCAGCAGCTAACAGAATCCTTCAGTATCGAAAGAGGAGTTCAGAATTCATTAATACTTGTTCTATATTGGGAACAATGGACTGTTTGTCTGTCCGTCTGTCTGCACTAATTAATTTTGGACATGCTCACGCGCATGTACAATAGCCGAGACAAACGAATTCCAGAGAAAGTTAAAAATATTTAACAAGAAATAGCAGATGGCTTTTGAATCCCTTTGTAAAATCGTAAAATTCTAATAACTTACTTCCAAGTTCCTACTAATATTTTAAATGCGGTCTGTTTGTTACCTTTTCACGCTCAATCCGCTGAACCGATTTTGCTGAAGTTTGGTATGTAGATACTTTGAGTCCCGGAAAAGGACATAGGATACTTTTTATATCGGAAAATGTGCAGTTGCCGAGCGATACACGAGTTTTGGCGCAACAAGCAGCAATAATAATATTTACAATGAATATTTTTTTCGTTTGAACGCGCTAAGTTCAGGGATTATTGGTAAGAATTAAAAAAAAGACGGGTTGCACTCCGGGAGTGCCGGCAGAAGTGAAAACTTGATTATTAACGTTGTGTATTTTTTTAACCCATTTTTTTGAAAATTGATTATTAAAACTCGATTTTTTTAATTAATCGAAACCCTTATAATCGATTATAAATTTTTTATGAAAATTTAAAACCCATTTTTTATGAAAATCGATTTTCAAGAAATCGATTTTTTTAATTAATCGAAACCCTTACAATCAATTCGAGTTGGAGTTCGAGTTCGAGTTCGAGTTCGAGTTGAAGTTCGAGTTCGACACAAAACACTACTCTCCAACCGTCTTACGGTTTTTCCAAGGTTTTTCGATCAGCACGAGAATCTGACGCGAGTTTCACATGGGTAAAAAACCCATCCCACAAAAGTGCTCAACGCCGCTAAAGAAGTTTTCACTTCAAAAATCTTTGTGTTGCATAGGCCAATTACTTATTTACGAAAGAATCGTTTTTCGTGCGGGAGCCATAATATATGTTAATTTTCCCGGGATAAAAAGTATCTTATATATTATGTCCTTCCTAGGACCCGAAATATATCCATACCAAATTTCAACAAAAACGCTTCAGCGGTTTGGGCGTGAAGAGGTAACAGACAGACACACTTACACATTTATAGTATTACTTAAGTATGGATTAGTTTGAAATATTTAGCCAATTTCCGAAAAGAAGGAAGTCATACTATTATTAAGTACTTATTATGTTTGTCAGTATAGTAATATATTATAGTACCTATTTTTAAGTGCGGTAACGCGGTAATGTATTTACTTAATGTTTATCAATTTCATTATTTTTTCTTCATTTAAGTGTTAGAATACACCTAAATAAAGAAAAAAATGAGAGGTCTCAAGGGACACCCGGATGGAATGAAGTTATTAAAAAACGCCATCTAGTTGACGCCCAGGAATAGCTATTATTTTAACAATGACTCTTTTGTGGAATTCTAATAAAATTTATTTAAACGTCCGGTAGATGTCGCTGTTTATTCTCAAAAACGCCATCTAGTTGACGCCAAGGAATACTATCATCGCCCTCTGGTCCTACAGCGCAGGAACTAATAAAAATATGTCCTTATAACTTTTTCCGTCTAGCCCCCTTTCGCAATGCGCGATAAGGAACTTCGTTCAAAAAAGAATGAAAGTATCTATTATGAATTATTTCATACTGTAACTAGAAGAATATAAAATTATTTTATGGTCTTTAAAAATTAATATGTTAAACTTTTCGGCATTCAAATAAAAATCTTAATCGTTTTGCCGGTCATACATTTAGTACCTTTACTAACAAAACTTCATTTCTTAAATAACTTTTGTAGTACAATTACAGGTACTATAGTAGATCATGATTGATGTATTAAAATAATGATGAGTTCGGCCATTCGGCCATTCGGTATTTGTGTTTAATTAGGAGCTTATTATAATTACTGACTATTTGAGAGCTATTATCCAAAATATGGCTAGGAATAAATCGGCGGTATTTATACTTAAATAAATAATGCGATATTCTCTTAATTACAAGATATAATACATCAAATTGTCACTATAAGGTAAAGTGCCTGTGTTATATTTTATGGAAGTGATCACTGCGAATGTCAAAATGGGAGATCTCGGTTCAGTTTTAAGGCAACGCCTTGATAATTTGGCTGTAGCGATATCGATTTTTCTCAGCAATGAGTAATGACTAAAGCTAAGAAATGAAAGTTCATTGTCAGTATTCATCATGTCTTTTTATTTGAATTACACATAACATATAACACGATTGGTCAACTTTTATAACACAGAATAATCAATCAAAAAGACCTATGTAAAAAAAGGAATTCCTATTTTTCCAACAGAGGAGAGTGATTTAAACTTCCAAAATTTGTACATAGATTGGTTCAAGCATACACTTTAATAATAATTTGCCCATAGCTAATATGAAATGTATATATGGTTTTTAAATTACGCGACAAAAACCATGTATATCGCTTACGCCCTTTTCATTTTTTTCTGTTCCATTGCTTGTTTTCTATGAGAGGCTGGGTCGGCCTCTCATAGAAAACAAGCAATCTAAAACATATCCAACACGGTTTTTTAGTAGAATTTAAAAAATAAGTATGTATTTGAAGAAACTATTCCGTGTATTGTGATGATTGTGATAGAGACAGATGCAGATTTTTTGCGTAAATCGAGGAACGTAGTCCTCTGGTTCCTCCTTCAAAATAGAGCCCATCTATTTTTTTTATATCTTCAGGAAGAGTGAGTCTATGCCTCTACGTTTTTATTTTATCTTAAAGATCTTTCAAATTTGTTTTATGGTCGGTCGATTGGCGGGGTACGGGGCATTCATTTTTTGCGATTTTTGAAAGGTCGTATTTTTATTTATTAGTAAATTATTAAAAAAAATTGAACGTAGAGGCATAGCTTTAACAGATCCTAACATTGTATAAAAAATCATTTGTCTAGACGCATTGTCCAGGGAGTAAATTTGTGTGGAAAAACAATGCTAGCGTACCCTCATATCATTTAATCCTTCGATCGTGGATTCTTGGATGTCTATTGTTATTCTATTGTTGTCGCGATCATCGGTGATCGGCGGTTATGGGGCTTGATAGGTTAATTAATTTATAATAATCTTATATCGCGATAGCTGTAAATGTATATTACATTTATAACAGCTATCGCGCTCCGATTACATAAAAGGCCTTTCAAAATTAATAAAGATTTTAGGGGTTTTCACCAAAGACTTCTATTTAACCCTGGAGCGGTCGCGCCCCTAAAACTAACGTTAGTGGTCGCGTGGACTACATGTGAAGTCCACTTTATAAAATTAAATGTTGCTTTTTATTATAATTGAACCTTTTTCTGTAATAAACAATCAACAAACATAAGCTAAATCCCTTCTGGTTTTAATAAGAATCGTACTTAACAAAAATCAACTTTTTCAAAGGTAACAAAATCATTTAGTGTCATTATATCACAAAATAGGAACTTAGAAATAGATATTCGGAAATTTTGTCATTATTTTCGAGACACGATAGACACAATATTTAGGAATGGTCCAAATATAGTATTTTTGACAGTTTTTTATTGTCTTCTTGTGCTTTTGTTCTGCTTTCCTCCATAGTACAGTGACGAACGTCATTGCGCCTTGTTCCGATTCAGACATGGTGGTCTTGGTGCGCCATATGGTCTTCTTCATCATCAGAATTGGAAAAGTTCTCGTTACTATCCTCGGCTTCATCTTGGTTTTCCTAAACAAAAAAAAAAAAAACAATAGTGTACTTTCAACCACTAAACTCAAATAATTTGGATAAATTCGTAACGTACTGATATTTTTTTAAATTCTGAACGTTTCCACATAAACACACAACGTTTTCCACTCTACAGAAAGTATAAAACAAAAGTGAATCAAAAAAGATGTTAGAAAAAAATACTCACGTATTAGGTCGCGTGGACTACATACGTAGTCCACGAGCCTTAGCGGACAGCTTACAACACAACCAGAAGCGACCGGCGTTTGCACTGCCTGGAGCACATGCGCATTCTATCCCGCTACAAGAACACGGAGCGTCAAATTGTTCGCTAATATTATGGTTTTTAGGTAATTACAAGTTTTGCGACAGAGGACTACAATGGTAGTCCGCGTGACCACTCTAGGGTTAAACTGTGGGTTTTCACATGGCGCTTGGCGATTTATGTCACAAGTCACAACTCACATCACATCCCTTATCGCATACATTGATTTCTAACTTTGTGGCTTGACGACCTCTTTGGCTCTATTGGTTGAGTGTGTGGCTCAAACCAGGGGTTGCGGGTTCGAATCCCGCCGACGGAACAAAAAGTTTTTCAATGTTCCCGGGTCTGGATGTGTATTAAATATGTGTATATTATAATAAAAATCTTAAATATATGTATAGTAAAAATTATTAAAATATATATTTCCGTTGTCTGGTACCTGTAACACAAGTCCTTCAGGTACTCAGCACGGGGCCAGACTGACGTGTTGTGAAGCGTCCATAGATATTATTATTATGTATATATATATGAATTTATATCTCGACAAATATGCCGGTTATGATTCAGGTACGGGCTATGCCAAGTACCTGACTCAGTTTGTATGAGCGAAGAGTTATGATTGCGAGGTAGTGAAAGATGATGATGGATTTAGAAACCGACGAACGATGGAGCAGGTATCAATTACGACGGATTTATGTATGTGGAATTATTATTATTATTTATATAGAGAAATAGTAGTCTCGGCTGTTTGCCGGAGAAATGACTCAGGTACGGGCATAAACCAAGTATCCTGATTCATGTTAATGATGTGTTATGACTGGAGTGTAGGGAAAGATGAGGATGGGTTTAAGAAACGGCGAACTAATGAACATGTATCTATGATAATGGATTTTTGAATTTGGATGTAAGTGTTTTTATGTAGGTCTAGACTCTAGAGCTTTCAGAGCAGCAGCGAGGGTTTTCGGTATTACTCCGGTTGATGAGATGATGATCGGGATAATTTTGACAACGTCTTGATGCCACATCTGTTTGATTTCATCTGCAAGTGGGATATATTTTTGTATTTTCTCATTGTGTTTTTTTGTTTATTATTATTATTATTTAAGAGAGTTAGTGTCTCGGCTGTTTGCCGGAGAAATGACTCAGGTACGGGCTGTGCCAAGTATCCTGATTCATTCATCCATTCCTTATTATTATTATTATTATATTTAAATGATTTTTTGTCTCGGCAAATATGCCGGTGAATGATTCAGGAACGGGCATGTGCCAAGTACCTGATTCAATTTGTATGAGGGAAGAGTAATGATTGTGGAGTACTAAAGTATGACGATGGATTTAGAAAGCGACGAACGATGGAGCAGGTGTCAATTACGATGGATTTTTGTAAGTGGATGTATATGTTTTTGTTTAGATCGAGTGATTTCAAAGCAGCTATCAGGGTTTTAGGGATGACGCCAGTTGAAGATATGACAATGGGTATGATTTTTACGGTATCCTGGCGCCACATTTGCTTTATTTCGTCTGCGAGAGGTATGTATTTTTGAATTTTTTCATTATTATTATTATTTCATTTTATTATTATTATTATTATTATTATTATTATTATTATTATTATTATTATTATTATTATTATTATTATTATTATTATTATTATTATTATTATTATTAACTTCACTGTCGAAAAGCAAGCTAAAACGCGATATATTCGTGCACTGTATCTACGTATCTAATTCCTAACCAGGAATCCCTAAACAAATATGAGGATTTACATACAAATTGCACACAAGAATCCTGGACTTAGCATTATTTACCTTAGCCGTTAATTCTCCAAAAATAGCCAGGAATTCCCTCGATGTGCCGTGGAATTTAAATTGTTGCTTTATATATGGAGTACATTTGTCTGTCTGTCCGGTTTATTAAGGCGAGTCGGATTTACGAGCGTGTTAAGGCGCATTTTTGGGGCGATTTTATTGTAGTGTTAAGCTAATGAAGCTTAAAATAGCTCTTTGGAAAGCCGCAGTGACTCAGTTGCAACTTGTAGGTTTCAATAGTTTTGATCAGTAAGTTACATAAAAATGAATTTTTCATTTTGTTAGTCTCGCTAAAACTCGAGAACAGCTAAACCTATTTTAAGATACTTAGTTACTTTTTTTAAACTGCTGAAAATGTAGGTCCCTACTTATATTATGTAAATTTGCAATAAAATAATATTATCATGGGCGAGGACACTGGCCTCTGCGATACAGTTTTCACTAGTGCAGGGGTCAGAGACTTCTTCATGTAAAACAGTTTTGGTTAAAATAAAGATTATTTATTATTATTATTTTGCTGATTTTATCCTTGATGTTCATGAAAAATCCAGGGAAGGTTTATATTAACAGTAATTGAAGACGTGAGTGGAAGAATCGAACAAGTAACATTTCGTAACATTCGGACAATAACTAATTTTTTCCCTAATTTTTTAAATAAAACTTGTAACTTATCTACTTCATAACCTAGCTAATGTATCTGGCTACACATATGATCCATAGTTTTTCTATTTGAAACAATTTTTCCGGCCCTAAGCCCTCCATTTAAGAGCCCGGGTTACCCTCGAAATTCTCATACATACGTAATACCAAAATCATTTTCTCATACGAAAATATTTAACATGTTTGAGTTATTTTTCAGCTTAAAATAGTAATTACCTAGGTTCCCGTTAAAATATTTCAACTCTTCAAAATATTTTTAGTATTTAAATATTTTGTAGTAAATTTACTATTTATTTATATATATTTTTAGTGTTTTACTCTATTTTTTAGTGTTTAAATATTTAGTAGTAAATTTAGAAAAAAAATTTATACACAAAAAAAAAATATTTTTAGTGTTTAAATATTTTGAAGTTAATTTTTGTTTAGGAACCTAGGTAATTACTATTTTAAGCTGAAAAATAACTCAAATATGTTAAATATTTTCGTATGACAAAATGATTTTGGTATTACGTATGTATCAGAATTTCGAGGGTAGCCCGGCCCCTTAAGCAAAAAACGGGAAGTTTTTTCATGTTACTTAACTTTTTCTTCCGCTCACGTCTTCTTCTAGATCATAATATTATTATGATTATTCTTGTGTTTGATTCCCGCTTTAAGGTGACGCCGCGTTAAAGTAAGAAACCGTGTTGGATATGTTTTAGATTGCTTGTTTTCTATGAGTGGCCGGGCCGGCTTCTCATAGAAAACAAGCAATGGAACAGCAAAAAATGGAAAGGGCGTAAGCGAAAAATGGTTTTTGTCGCGTAATTTAAAAACCATAAATACATTTCATATAAGCTATGCACATATTAAAGTGTATGCTTCAACCAATTTATGTACAAATTTTGGAACCTTAAATCACTCTCCTCTGTTGGAAAAATAGGAATCCCTTTTTTTACAGAGGTCTTTTCGATTGATGATTCTGTGTTATAAAAGTTGTCCAATCGTGTTATGCTATGGGCAATTCAAAGACAAAGACATGATGAATACTGACAATGAACTTTAGTTTCTTAGCTTTAGTCATTGCTGAGAAAAATCGGCATCGCTACAGCCAAATTATCAAGGCGTCGTCTTAACAGGAATGTTAAATTATATTATGTAACTACTGAACCGATATCCAATTTTTTGCTTATACGAAGCTACGACATATTCCGTTAGTGTAAATAATAGTATTTTAAATCCTATTAATATTATAAAGGCGAAAGTTTGTGAGGATGTATATGTATGGATGTTTCACGCAAAAGCTACTGAACGGATTTTAATGGAACTTTACAATAATATAGCTTATACATCAGAATAACACAATATAGGCTACAATTTTACCCACTTTCAAAATTGAGGAGATGTTATGTTCGTTTATTTATGTTTAACGATTACTCCACCGTCTGAGGACCGATTTTCAAAATTTTCCTTTTGGTGTATAGGGTATTATCCCAATTTAGTACCACGTTCACAAAAGTGGTGACCTGATGAAAGGATCCATTAGTAATCGAGGGAACTCTTCAAAATTTATATGGAAACATGTGGTGAATTCAGTTGCGTGAGAAGTATTCGAAGCATATACTACCAACAAATAAGATTTTGCACCGAAGTATATCATGGTTCAGAAGGTGCTGAGGGAACTCCTAACTCTTTATTGATACGAGTTTGGGAGTTTCGGTATTGTTTTAAGAACGAAAAGTAGATGCTACTATGCTAATTACATTTATCATCATTATCATCATCACTACCAAATTATACCATGCATCGTCCCATGATTATTGGTACGTTTCATAGTCTTTTAGATCGAGACTCGAGTTTGTCAAGCGACTAAAAAAATCTATACTAATGTTATAAACCTGAAGAGTTTGATTGTTCGCTCGAACGCGCTCATCTCAGGAACTACTGGTCCGATTTAAAAAAAGTTTCAGTGTTTGATAGAGCCCATTTATCCATATTTATATATTTATATTATGACTCTATTAGACTAATAAGACCGAATAAACAGAAGAAAATGTGGAAAAACCGGGAAAATTGTTAGAAAGGGTCTCTACGCGGACGAACTACTGAAGCATTTTTCATATTATTTCACACAGATATAGAGAAGACCACGTGAAGGGACATTTGAGCTTTTTTTTTGCAGGAAAATGTGCGGTTTTCGTAAGTAGTGTGTTTTCGCGGGTTCTGGATCGCGATTCTGGGTCCACCCCACCCCCCGCTCGCAGCTCGCAATTTTTCTCGATCACTTTTTGTCGGTTCGAGCGGCGACATCGCCTAAAAAACAAAAAAGAGTTTGGTGTCAAAATAGGGGTTTTGAACCATGCCCGTTCGATTTATGCGATCCGCTTCTGCGTATTTGCACTAGTTTCAAAGTTAGCTTTTGTGTTTAACCCTCATTATCTACTATCTCCACGCTCCATTGTTCCTTCATAATTACAATCGCTACTTATTGCATTGTTATGCTTGCCTCGGTGTCCTAGCTAGCGTGAAATAACTGGCATAAGCTCTTCGGTGGAATTAAGAAAAATCATTTCATTTAATTCCGATTTTTACTAACCGACTTCAAAAAGTACAGAACTGCCAAGTTTTTGTATAGGTATGTTAATGTATAACAGCTTCTGAACAAATATGCCAAATTTTAAAAGTGTATGTATATATGTTTTTATGTTTGTGCACGCATGTCTCCGGAACTACAAGTCCAATTTTAGTGATTCTTTTTTTATTGTACTAGGTATTGTTCAACTTAGGGAATACTGCAAGTTTCATCAAAATCGGTTCAGTAGTTTTTGAGATAGGGAATTTTAATTCTTAACTACGTACAAAAAATGAAGTCGGTTTTATCTTTTTACTAGATGTCCCGCGCGGCTTCGCCTGCGTAAATTAGGAATTTTACGAAAGTAGTGTGTTTTCGCGGGTAGGGGTTTTGAACCATGCCCGTTCGATTTATGCGATCCGCTTCTGCGTATTTGCACTAGTTTCAAAGTTAACTTTTGTGTTAAACCCTCATTATCTACTATCATGACGCTCCATTGTTCCTTCATAATTACAATCGCTACTTATTGCATTGTTATGCTCGCCTCGGTGTCCTATTGTTCGTAATGACTACCTGGGCTTATCGCTTACGTCACCTCAATTTCTTACAAGATTTTAAATAAGTAAATAAAAATTGATAAATTTTTCATTACAGTTCTTTTATTTAATTAAAACATGTAATAATAATAACTCTCATAGTAGTATGTTTTCGTGCATTGTGAATCACTATTCATATAATATAGTTCCCCTCGGTATCTAGTGAATATTTACAATGCATTCCTGCTAATAACATTTTGCTGTGTTACAATCCTCGTAAACAACATTCCAAAGTCTGGCTTATGCCAGTTATTTCACGCTAGCGAAGATCCGGGCAAAAGCTAGTAGCTGCTACTAGTTACTATAAAAAAAAACTGTTGTGATAAACATAAATATGCAGTGCAGTTCAAAGTGCTAGAAGGGCACAAAGAGAAGTATTCCTGGAAGTCTATAATTACTGCGTAGTGATACAAGAATGTACTATCTGCTGTCTGTCGGTAGGAATAAAATTAACATTGTTGTCATACTGCTGCTTTGAACGGCATACTTTAAGCGCAAATATTAATAAACTAGATATCTCTTGCGACTTTGTGCGTGTTTTAGCCTTTTAGGGTTCCATACTCCAAAAGTAAAAGAACCTCATAAGATTTTATTGTACGTCTGTATGTCAAAGTTCTTCTAAGCCTGAAAAAATCAACGTTAAAAGCACTTAACGAAAAAAGGGGTAAGAAAGTTTTTAATAAGCTTAAGGGAGTAAAAATTCAAATAATATTTTATGTTAAACCTATTTTTCTTAATTTTATGGTATTCGAATTTAAGTGCCATTTTACTAAGCGACTTGTTAGGTAAAACAAAAAAAAAAATACTAACTTATTTTAATATTGACTGCCAACCATAATGTTAAAAAAACTAGGCTTTTGCATCAATTGTGGATGATTTATACAGCATTTTCAGAGCAAAGTAGCCACTTTTCAAATACTGTAGTGCCTGGGACAAGATTTTCAAACAGAGGAAAGAACTAGTCAATACGTCTGGGACCAACCATGTGCGGGCTTCCTCACGATGTTTTCCTTCACCGTACGAGCGTCCGTATAATTGTGTACGTGAAAATGTCTCATTGGTACACGCCTCCACCCGGGATCGAACCTGCACCCTCTACGAGTGCGAACCAAAGGTCTACCCAATAGGCCACGGACACTCTTATAATGTTAAAGCATCATAATATTACTAATACCCACAGTAATCTGTGAACCCAGTGTTCGTCGAACTTTACATCCGTGTGTATCTTGGCGCCGTCTTCATCTTAGGATAATCTAATTAAATAACGCATGTGTCGCAAAGTAAATAGGCCCTTCTGATTCATTGCCCTTATAAAACGAATGCGACTAATAGCACTCATTCGTTACAGGAATATTTAGAGTTTAGACATAATATTGCAGGAGCGAATATCTTGCGAGACTGTGATACCACGATTGTGTTATCTTAATGCGGCATTAATGCAGCTTTCTTGTTCGATCTGGTTTACTTTAGTTTATCGAGGGGAAACCGTACATTTTTCCAGGATAAAATGTACTTATCCTAATTCCTAGGGGCTCCAAGTATCTCCATACCAATTTGCAACAAAATCGCTTCAGTGATTTTGGAGCGCTGAGGTTAAACAGACATAAACACATTTTTATTAGTATAGATACTGCGAAATGGTTACTACGATAATGTAGACTTAAAATGTTAGAATAATAATGAAGACGTGAGTGGAAGAATCGAACAAGTAACATTTCGTAACATACGAACAATACCTCATTTTTCCCTAGTTATTTTAATAAAACTTGTAACTTATCTACTTCATAAATCATAACCTAGCTAATATATATGGCTACACATATAATTCATAGTTTTTCTATTTCAAATATTTTTTCCGACCCTAATGCCTCCATTTAAGCACAAAAACGGGAAGTTTTTTCATGATACTTACCTTATTCTTCCACTCACGTCTTGAATTGTGAGTAGGATATTTAAAATTATTTGGTACTTATCTAATTACAGTAATAGAACTTGAGTCATGACTAAGGTGACCATACGTCCCGCTTTCAGGCAGTCTGTCCGGCTGTCCCCCGCAAGGCTGAAATTGTCCCGCTTTCGCAAACAGACCAAACGACGATTTAAAAGTATTTTTATCTTATTTATTTATTTCGAAATGCCGAGGCAAATGGCAATGCCCTCTCCCATACAGCAAATAATGTGATTATTCTGCCATATTTTGCTCAATATCAATAATATGGTAGATACAACAGACAGACACTTGAAATATTCACAAAATATCTACTCAATTGTTTACCTCTATACTTTAATAAAATGAAAATAACATTAACTATTATTGGGGGGGGGGGGGGGTATTCCGTAGATGACCCGCTCTGACAAATAAAATAAATGGTCATGTTAGTCATGACCCAGAATTTTAAAATTAGTAAAATATCCAAAAAATAAGTTCCTAACCCACGCATTTGGTTATATTAATGGATGTTTTATGGATATTTTAATTACTTAATTTGAAATTTCGTCAATATCCGGTGAGTTGTCCTGTTTGCAGAACTCTTTGGCCAAGACGTTTTCTTTATCGCTTCTTTATAGAATCGCCGATCGAATTGTATGGAATTGACATAATTATAACGTTCTATATAACTATAAGAATAATATTATTATAGAATTGACGTTCGACTCGTGTAATGCCAAATTTCCATACATTTTTATCGGCGCAAGCGACAAAGAAAATGTCTTGGCTTGGGGCTCTGCTCGTATTCTAACATCAAGTGTCAAAATAAAAGGCAATTCTAGGTAAATATAAAATGTAGATGAAGTTAAAAAACTTGTTACAAAGTTTCTTATATTTGGAGTTTCCGAGAACACAAAAATATTACGGTCACATCTTGTGATTAGGCTTAAAAATAAAAGTATGGTGTAGACGAGCGACTGAATCGCGAGTCTGCAGCTGCTTAGTGTCGCCGCACACGGGCCACACGCAACAGCCACAAACGCCGTTTTAAGCTAGTCTATTGGTCGTAAAGTGAATCGTTGAAGCGTGTGGCGGCCACCGGCGTCAAAAATGTATGAAAACTACAGGAAATATGCCGGTAGCGGCGTTTTGTGGTTATGGCCGGTGGCCCGTGCGGGCCCTTAGATCAGGTAGTGAACTGTATAAGAATGTTATTTTGATAAAACTTAAGAGGCAAAACCATCTAAGCGACGAACATTTTGGGTTGTTTCCTGCAGCTGATATAACATGTTTAAAATTTCGTCGCGAGAATCAGGAATTACGTAGTAACTAATTCTTAATCTGTGATCAGGAACAAGATACCGTTAGCGATTTTTGCTCACTCGTTTGCGCCTAACGTATTAGCTGCTTACTAGAAATAACACTTTCGTTCATATAGTTTAGACTTCAATTAGGTCTAATTTAAAATTTTCCCGGGACCGACTCATAGCTTGAAGGCACATAAAAATGATTAACCTCTATTTCCAGCTCAAGCTAATTATTCTGGACATCTTAATGATCCACCAGATCCACATTATTTGTTGTATAAATTTTAATCGCATTATATTATTTCTAGTCTAAATTGAACGCACGATTTAGTAATAGTGATTAGTTAAAGTTATATTTTGTAGAAGTAAGCGCAAACTTCTTATCCATACTAATATTATAAATGTAATATTTTAAATGCGAAAGTGTCTATCTGTCTGTATGTCTGTTTGTTACCTCTTCATGCCCGAACCGCTGAACCGATTTGGCTGAAATTTGATATGGAGATACCTTGAGTCCCGGGAAAGGACATAGTTTTTATCGCGGAAAAATGTACGGTTCCCGTAATATAATATCGTAGGTGCAAATGACGTTTCTCACTCAATTCCATAAAAGGCATAAAAGTGTAAACGCCATCCACACATTTTTCATTTATAATGAAGTAGCTAATACAGTTTCAGACTCATCGATCACAGGCTTAAAATAAATCAGTGGCAAATAAAGAAGTGATTCACAGTGTAATAACGGTAGGGAAAGGGCGCTTTATATAGATAATCCGCACAATATGGTTTATGTAAATCAAATAGGCCCTACCCTTACCCCACAAAAATATATTATGTGAAATTGATAAAATTTTCTTCAAGAGTTTGTAACAAATAAAAGTGATAAAAGTGACTTTAGGGTGTGTTTATTGTTTTTCTGTGTTGTTTTCTTAATCGCCTGTGTGTCGCCTAAAAACCGCGTACTTAAAGATTGCCACGCAAGTTCGCCGTCTTGGAATTATACTCGTAGCTCGTGACTCGTCTCGGCTCGTACGTCTGGCAAGAGTGCGAGCCGCGAGCCGCGTGCCGTAGGCCGCAAGCCGCGAGCCAGGGGACATCGTATTTCGTAATCCAGTCACCAGTGTGAGGCCAGTGAGCCATTCTTGTGTGTCACCGACGTCGAGCCGAGTAAGTTCGTGATCGTAAAACCCGCGTGCTTAAAGTTCGTACGTCTATCACCGACGTCGAGCCGAGTAAGTTCGCGAACTTAAGAGCCCGGGTTACCCTCGAAATTCTCATACATACGTAATACCAAAATCATTTTCTCATACGAAAATATTTAACATGTTTGAGTTATTTTTCAGCTTAAAATAGTAATTACCTAGGTTCCTGTACAAAAATTAACTTCAAAATATTTAAACACTAAAAAAATTTTTTTTGTGTATAATTTTTTTTACTAAATTTACTACTAAATATTTAAACACTAAAAAATAGAGTAAAACACTAAAAATATGTATACATAAATATAAAATTTACTACAAAATATTTCAACTCTAAAAAATATTTTTTAGTATTTAAATATTTTGTAGTAAATTTACTATTTATTATACGTCAGGCCTTTAACTCTTTTTCAATTTGTATGGACAAATTCATGACGATATAATTATGGCCCTGGCCCATAAAAATCATCAAATAAACCTTTCAGCGCTGCTTCTTTCACAAAAAGTTTTTTTATTAATTAGGTCTGTTATGTCCCCTGTATAGTTATACAGGGGACATAACACGCCCTATAGTATTATCACTTTGTTTTGTAACACCCTGTACATCTCTTCGTTGTGCCGTAATTCCAAAACCGTATGTTTTACCTCCTTCCGTCTTTTCTTCCATTTTGACTCAAAAGTGTCTCCATTAATGAATTTCATCAAAATTTGTTCTATAGTTTAAGCATGAAAATACACATTTTTTTAAATAAAATTAGCAGAAAAATAAGCAAACCGGCGCCCTGATGGAAAGTAACCACCGTCGCCCATGGACAGACAAAATACATGAGCATAGGTACGGACAGCTGCCCCCAAGACCTATGCCCCCCTAAGAATAAATATGTGTCAAAATAAATATGTAACATACACAAGTACAAGGGGCATACAACTAGCATGCTACACATTCTATTGCATCAAGTATATGCATCACTTTGGCCTGAATGTAATTATGTTATGCCAGTGGCTTCCAAACTTGTTCTTAATTTATACTTTTTTTTAATAATAATTAATATTGATTAATAAAATCAACTCATCACTCAAAGGCTGATTGCACACAGACTTGGAATCTCAAGCTTCCTAAAAATGTAATCCTATGAATTCCCAAGCGGCAGCCGCATAACAATAATCTATTATGTCTGCGATACCCATCATGGAGGTGCTACGAAAATTACGAAATATACAAGGGTCGAGGTGTAACAGAACTAAGTGATAATACTTTAGGGTGTGTACGTGTTCCTTGCAAAGAGTTCACTGTGAAAGTAACAGCGCTAAAGACCATTTTTTTTCACTTTTATATGAGGAAACTCGTGATGCTCGGGCCCATTCAAAAGTAAAAAAAAAAAAAAATTGGTCTTTCAGCGCTGCTACTTTCACAGTGAACTCTCTACAAGGAATACGTACACACCCTAAAGTATCATCACTTAGTTTTGTTACACCCTGTATACGGCTTTACTTTCACAAAAATCTCATACCTACTTAAAATTATTTCTTCGAGTTTGCTTACCTTCCCTACGAGTCTGCGTAGAGTGATACTTAAAAATTTGTCTCTTTCATAAACACTAACAATTTCAACGAACCTGGTAACTTATCTTCTTCATCATGTATATCTGGCTATAAGTACATAAAATTAACATTTTTTTATTTCAAATAGTTTTTCTGGTCCTTTGCTTATACAAGAAGCGAAAATTTTCAAATTTATTGTTAGTTACATCATCCACTTACATCTTTAAATATTTTTTAAATTCGTAACTTAAAATACCAGTCAATGGTGAACGAAATCGTGAAAGCCATTTTACTGCTGAAATGTCGTTTTTGTTCGCGAATTACAGGGAATGCATTCAAATCCAACTGGACGGTATTTGAGAACCACTGGAACGCACTAATTGCGATCGAAGCACGCGGTATCGGTATGTAATATGGCGAATGTCATCTAGTGAATTATCTGCTTTCTCGGTATTTTCAAAAAAATTAATGGTAAAAATAATCAAGATTTTTAAAATTATTTTAGCATGATAAAATCAATTACTATCAGCTGTACTTATAGTATAGTTCATTGTTTATAATATAATATTATGACCACAATATTATGCTTATTGCATTGCAATTTGCAGCATCGACTTGAAATAATGTAACATTTAAACATCACATAATTATATTCTTATTGTATACTTAATAAATAATAATATTAGCTTTTGCCTGTGACTCCATTGCATCCGCGTGAAATTAAGTCTATTCATTAACAAAAAATTACAAGTTTTGATACTTTTTTAGTTTTACTGAGCACGTTTAGATAACATTAATGTTTTAACAATTTCTAAAACATAAAAAAGGCAAAACAATGTATCCACCTTCATATTAATAAATTAACAATTCAAATCAAACAATCGCGTGACCACATTTGATTACCACAGTCAAAACAATGGTCAGGAACTTCAAAGGATAATGGTTGGTTTCCTGCGAACAAAACCGGTGCTTTCTTTGTTATATTCAAAGGCGTTTTTGTTTATAACTCGGGCCGGGGTCGACATTTTTAAGTAAATACATAAATTATCGAGGTAAAAAGTTTGGGAGCCACTGAGTTTTCTGAAAGGATAGAACAAAACGGGGATATCCCGTTGATTCTTTTGTTCAGTTATATCGTGAATTATTATTAAATACTTTCGTGAAGATTCATTGCAATATGCGAGTAGCAGGAGATGTCATCTTGGCGTTTATTGAGAGAGGTCTATGTCCAGCTGTGGACGAATATAGGCTGACTTGATTGATTGAGTTATATCTCAGTCTAAAGCTGATCGCATATTAATTGTCAGCACCGTACGCGCCGCGCGCAGTACACGCCGTAGGTACACGAAATGCACGAATGAATGTGCGAGGTTTCACACCATTTCATACAACAAATTTTAAAATGCGGCGCGTACGTACGCGTAAGTACTGCAAAATAACTTAAAAAACATAGCATTAAAGAAAGATAAAAAACTACCCCTGACGAAAAGTTAACAGCAATATCTTCTATTTAGCCGTCAAATCTTATAATGAATTATACAGCTATACATACTTATTTCATTTAAAATCACTGAAATTCTGGGCTACACCTGTATCTGTTCGCTCTGGGGTTTTTTTAGCATATCCTTTATTAAATATACGTTTTAACGGTAAAAATAATAATTATTAAAACTAACTTTCCAGTAGAACAAAAAAAAATGGGATAAACCGGGCGTGAGTAACGGGTTTAACATTCCTCCACTAACGTTACATACGAGTACGTTAAGTTTGGTAACATGTATGTTACGGGGCACTTGCCAGTTCATATAAAATGATAAAAACCCGCTCGGCCAGCAAAGCCGTGGGCTGTGAACACGGGCGTAAGCGTAGAGAGTTATTACTAAGTTAAAGCATTCGGATTGATTTTTTAAATGAAAGTTACAGGACCTTATTGGTAAAGAGTCTATGAAATCTAAGCAAAGTGCTTGTGAAGGCTATATTCCAGGCGAAAGTTATAGAGAATAGTACAAATACACGTTGTTTTGGTAGTTCTTTTCCTATGTGACATTATTAGAATGATAGATACCATAATTATTATCTATATTAATTATTTTACGAAAAGCAGGTTTCCTGCAATCCGCAGATCGTAAGAGTCTAAAAATCACTGTGATCCTAGTAGATCTATTGCAACTAATACTTATCAGTGTAATGTTATTAGGAGCAAAATAATTATTTTTACTATCACAGCTTTATTGGCTCCTAAATTATAGAAAGTAGAGTAAAATCACAACCATCAAGACTATACAGGGCTATTCATGATTCTTGTTCAATACAGACTAGAAAACTTGCAAATTGTACTGCGTGGTTATTGTGGTTAACGCTATAGACGCGTAACTGAATTCTAATTTTATAATCGCTCGCTTCTCCAATGTGTGCACACCCTAATGTCACAAGGCTTGCATACGTGATACGTAATCAGTGGAAATCGGATTCCTATGCTGGAAAAGAATTGTCTCTACAGCTTTGGACTTTAACTGTTTTAGATGTGAATGCTGTATCTGCACTCGATGGTTCAGTAGGTTTCAGGTTCTTTCTTTTATTTCAACTGAAATCATATTAATGATGATTCGAAAAATCGGTATTGAATTTTTTACTTACGTTCGACAAAAGAATTTAAATACAAGCAGATCACATTATAGAATATTCTCGAAACATCGACTAGGTATTTTATTCAAAATGCATTTAACAATAAATCACAGCAAAGTTCGAAGTCAAAATGTTTACAATATGAAAGGTTACTTAAGTCAATTTTCTTACGTTTCTGATATTGATTTGCGAAAGTTACCAAATGGATTCCGATGAAAGAACTAGGTCTTTTATCTTCTAATATTCTAGAAAAATCGTCAATATAACTAGATTTTTTTTAAATAAGGGGGCAAACGAGCAAACGAGTCACCTGATAGTAAGCAACTGCCGTCGCCCATGGACACTCGCAACATCAGAAGAGCTGCAGGTGCGTTGCCGGCCTTTTAAGAGGGAATACGCTCTTATCTTGAAGGTTTGCAGGTCGTATAGGTCCGGAAATACTGCTGGTGATTCATTCCAGAGTTTTACAGTGCGCGGCAGAAAGTTACGCGAAAAACGCACTGTGGAAGACTGCCACTCATCAAGGTGATGAGGATGGTATGTTTTTCGCGTGGGACGATGGCGAAAAGTTGCAGGTGGTATGATTCCGAACAACTCCTCAGAGCACTCCCCGTTATACAACCGATAGAGGATGCAGAGTGAAGCTACATCTCGGCGTAATTCCAAGGGGTCCAAGCTGTTTGAAACACTATGGCAGTCAACAATTCGAGCGGCCCTTCGTTGGATACGATCCAGAGGGAGCAGTTGGTATTTTGGCGCCCCTGCCCAGAGATGAGAACAATATTCCATATGAGGCCGAACCTGCGCCTTGTAGAGTTGTAGGCGTTGGTCCGGACTGAAGTACTGTCTCGCTCTGTCAATAACACCAAGCTTCTTCGAGGCTAACTTGACCTTACCCTCTAGATGATATCGGAACTGCACTTCGCTCGATATGTTGACGCCAAGTATCTCAATGCTAGGGGAGATGGTTAAATATGTGCCCTCGAAACGAGGAGATTTATCGACGAAAAGCGACGTAATTATACGTCTACGGGCCTATAATTGTTGTATAGTTTTCATAAAATCCGTTATGCCATGAATATTCCGCTATTAATTTTTATTAAAAAAGCTTCGTTTTTCGCAGAATTTCGCATAAATTCGTACTGTCACAAGAGATCGGGCGGAAAATGTTGCATGATCGATTTCACACACTGAATATTTTAAAGGTAATTTTGTTGAATTTTAACAATATCCTGGTGGTGTCACGAAGTGTTTCTATATTAAAAATTAATTTTGTATCAAATAAACTGCACAATTTGGTCACAAAAGAAGAAAATCATAATGTAGCAAATCCTTTTAATATTGTTTACCCTAATTTCCTATGGTTTTGTTTTTTTTTAGGTTCAGCCTCTATTCTCTATAGCAGGGGTCACCAATTAGTTTCGCTCGGGGTCCATTTTAAGAAACCTTCGCGGTTCGCACATTTAATGAAAAATATTTTTAAACAAATAACGGAAATTACAAAGGTGTCAGTCAATGAGAAAAGTGATAACTTTTGTTGCTAACTATTATCTGTCTGAAGTTTGGAGTGAAATTGATGAAAGCTATTGACATTAAACGAAGTTCATCTTCGAAAATGCCTGGTCAGTGCCTCAGTGGTCCGCACACAATGGGTCGGCGGTCCGGATGCGAACTGCGGTTCCGCCATTTGGTGACCCCTGGTCTATAGAATACTATTCTAAGCCTATTTTAGTCGCCACGTAACATTTTGAGGATGCTGTAATCAATTATAATGATATATTGAAAATATGTTTATTTTTATAATTCATTTATGGGTGCACCCACCGTCCGCATTCCCATGACTGCGGAGGATCTCGGGAAAAAAATGACATATTTTAATGAAATCCGATAAAGTGCAAATGAAAATTGAAAACTCGAAATAATCGAATAACCGCGCCAATCACGATAGACGCGAAGTTTTAAAACAAATCAATTGAAAGTTTCAACTTCGGAAATGTGGTTTTAAACAAAAGAACCGACGGGCCTAGTCGATTGCAATCGTGTGCGGAAACATCAGTCCAATGGGACAAATGGATCATCATCGTCATCACCTTGGCCATTATTATTATCCTTACTATCACCAAATTGGTTATTTCCTGGATCATCATCGTCATCACCTTGGCCATTATTATTATCCTTACTATCACCAAATTGGTTATTTCCTGGATTATCATCGTCATCACGTTTATCTTTATTATTATTCTTGCTTTCACCAAATGGGTAATTGTCTGGATCATCATCGTCATCACCTTGATTATCATTATTTTTTTCTTTCTTTCACTAAATGGGTCATATTTTCCTGGATCATCGTCATTATCATCACCTTGATCATCATTACTATTCTTACTAGCTGCATCGTCACCATGACCGTCATCGCGATCATGTTAATTATCGACATCGTGATCGTAATCAAAATCTTCATCATTGTCATGATTAACCAAATATAATCAGAATAGCAGTCCTATCGGTTGTCCATCCCATTGGACTATGAGACTGCGCACACTTGGGCACTATAAAATTACTCCCGCGTAACTGGCCTGGTTGGAATGTAACTGGCCACCGTCACCGAAATCTGTGCGGGGACTAATTATTACAGTAGGTACAGCTGCTATTTCGTGGCAGGTTATATTGTACCCGCAACTCCAACAAGCGAGGAGTGGAGCACCGTGATGTTTTAGTGGTTAGACTGACGCCAAGGGAGTCCCACATACCCCGGCCGATATCCCCAATCCGCCGGGGATGCGTAAAGCATTTCCCCATGAAAAAAATACGTGGTGCACTCGGGGGCTGCGGCGGTAAAGCAATTTGTAGTTGTTGTTGTTGTTGTTGTTTGCATAGCAATTTGTATGAACTTACGCAATTATAATTCGCATACATATAGACGCATGCACACAAGCACTGTGCCGAAGTCTGGCAACGTCGCGCTGATCGGCACATCAGTGCAGCAACGAGCGGGCCGTGCCACACCTAGCCGAAGTCCGCCGAACTAAAACGACGTAAAACGAATGTTAGGTGTTTTGTCGTTACGCAATTTCTAAAAGCTATGCAATAGCTTTAAAAATTTACATTTGTTATTGACGGGATTGATGATGAATTGATGATGATACTTTCAAGCGACACATTGTCCGGGGCGTGGAAGGGATAATGTGTGTGATTTGTTGTAGTATTACATTAGGGATTTTTTTTTTCCTGCGGTTCGCCTTCAGCCTATAAACAAGGGATGTCCCAGATCTAACAAACACAAGACTCCCTCCAAGACCAGCCGGTCTACCTCAGAAGGGACCGGACTTCCACCAAAGTAAGGTAAGGCTTCGGCAAACTGAAGCGTTCCCCTCGGCACCGGGACGCGTATTGCCAAACTGTATACTGACCCAGACGCCCATAGTCTGTACTGAACTACGTCGCGCTCATTGAAAATTGGAGCAAAGTATATACGAGCTCAGACCAATCTGAGTAGGTATGCACTTTGCTCGCTTGTATGTAAAGCAAACTGTGACATGCGAATATCTGTAACTACCTATACAATGTGTTTAATAATTTCCCGTATATTTTTGTTATGTTGTTGTGTGTGGTTGTTATACCTATCCATGAAACTGAACAACTTTCCCTAAAACATACCTATTGTAAATTATTTTGGGTTATAACGAAAGAAAACCCGTTGTACGAGTAAGTATTTTGAAAAAATTGAACTGTAAAAATTTGAACTGTAACAATTATAGGTACGGGCTGTTAAAAAAAATGTAAGTGTTTCCAATGACAGTATTTATTAATTTTTCATAAGAAAGATGTACTGACTGACACAATAAATTGTACCTATTTGTAATCGATGTTCACTGAAAATAATAAAGGGTTCCTTCAATCAACAACAAACAAATAAATTAATGAATCAAGAACAGAAAAATGTCATAATTACTATTTTTGTTTTTTGCCTGTATTGTAACATCGAATTTTGGCTTTTACTACATTTCTTACTAAAGGGGTCACAGAAAGGGGTCGATATTGAAAAATAAAGTGTCTTTAATACATAAATTTGTGTAATCATGTATAATCATAATTAAAGTAAATGTAATCATTAATCAACTACAACTACCACATTAACCATCAATCTTTTTCAATGTTTCTTTGCATTCGGCTGATTTTTATTAATATATTACATACTACACCAGACGCCGAAAAGTATGGACGTCTGGACTCGTATGTATTTTGCTCAAGTATTTTAAAGCAAAATGTATTTCGATTCAGACACGCTCTGAATAGGTATACAGTTTGCTCTTCAACTATAAAGGCAAACTGCGATCGAACTCAGAGCAACCCCGGTCTGGGTCAGTATACAGTTTGGCAATACGCCACCGGGACTGGCTAAGCCGGGGAGGTTCCCATCCTCTCCCGGAGCCCAGTTAGACGAGAGTTAGGAGGTTCGCATAGCGTCGCCTCCGCACTCCCGTCCTACGCCAGCGGAGCAGCAGAGAGGTGGGATCGTCCTCTCAGTCCCGCTCCGAGGCCTCTTTCTGCGACATAACAATTTCACAGAAAGAGACCGCCGCCTGCCAAGCCTCATCGCTCTCGAGCATGCAGCGCACCAGGTAGCGAGAGGTCCCCGCCTAGCACTGCCACGAGATCGTGGCGCTGCACGGCCCAACGATCGCACACCTCAAGGGTATGTTGGGCCGTGTCCTCCGCAACGCCGTACTCATGGCAGGCTGGCGTTGGCTCTCACCTGGCAACCTTACACAGGTACTCACCGAAGCATCAGTGCCCGGTGAGCACCTGCGTAAATTTTTATATTTCACAGGCATATTTCACCTCTAAATAGAAAATGTTATAGAATATTACAGAGTTAATTGTAATACTAATCACGGATCGGATCATAGACAATTTTATCATCTCTTATTTAATTTTTAATTCGTATTTAATTTTTAATTCAGTTTCATATTACAGAGTGGGTTTGTATTTGCGGTGGCATATTATTTAATATTACTATCTACTTTATAACTAAATTAAAATTTTCAACATCTAATATTTTTGGGTTTGTTATAATAATTATAGAAATATTGTATTATTGTAATTACTGTTTCACATCTAGCTTCTTTAAATTATTATTTTTAAGTGACCCTATTTATGCAAAATGAGTCCAATCCACACCATTACCAAAATTGAGTTAATAATACAGAAGTATTCCAAAATGGACCTTTTATCGATCCTATGAAGATCATGCAAATCTAACAATTTTGGCAGAACAAAACATTTTCACAACAAAGTTACCAACTAACAAATTAATGAGTATTGTTTTTTTTTAAAGATCCAAGCTGCAGGGTCCCTTGAATTTATTTTTAAATTAGGCAAGTAGAATCATGCGGCTTGGTTCTCGTTTGCATATAAAAAAGGCTTACTTCTTAATAATATTTTACAAAGACTCACGTCAGTCACGTGGCTGGTTTTTTGTTGATATAAAGGCGACAGGTCATTGTGACCCAGGCCCGACACGACACAAAATTACTCCTGCGTAACTGGCCTGGTTTTATTGAAACCAGAGTGGTCTTGTGTATTGCGCACACACTTGGGCACTATAAAATTACTCCTGCATAACTGGCCTGGTTTCATTGAAACCAGAGTGGTCGTGTATATTGCGCACACACGACCGTTATGACACGATCGTATAGAGTGGAAAAATCCAGGAAGAACAAGCCGAAGAACCCCATATCCAGGACAAAACAGCTGTCGAGTTATAAGAACTCAAAGTTTGACATTGACAACTCGGCAACTGTCAAACGTCGAACAAAAGTAGCCACAACTCCGCTCCCAATAGGCTTATAGGAACGGGGTTTCTTCTAACATCAAAGGCAACACCTCGGCTACCCCCTCCCCGAATTTGAACTAAATCGGAGACATCAAATTTTGTCTCAATTCTGAGGTCAGGATCGAATAGAGGAGAAAAATCCAGGAAGAACAAGCCAAAGAACCCCATATCCAGGACAAATAGTTGCCGAATTTGTTAATTACAGTAATGTAATGGACAAATTTTACATTACACATGGAGTCCATGTCATGGACAATGAAGGTCCAATAATGGCTCATTATTTTGTAAAATGGCAATGTAAGACACCCCATTACTATATTTTTTGTATTATTATTATTATTTTTTACGTTAAGATTTTTGCAACGCTGCTTGAAACCATCACTACTAAGGCGAAAGTGTGTCTGTCTGTCTGTCTGTCCGTCTGTCTGTCTATCTGTCTGTCTGTTTGATATCTCTTCACGCCCAAACCACTGAACCGATTTTGCTGAAATTTGGTATGCAGATACTTTGAGTACCGGGAAAAGATAATTCATCCCGGAAAAATGTACGGTTCCCGTACGATAAACGAGTTTTGGCGAAACAGAGTTGCATGCATCATCTAGTTTTAAACATCCTTGTAAAAACCAGAAAAAAGTAGGAGCGCCACATTATATCAGGTAGGTACTTACTGCCGAAGCATACAACAATATATATTTAGGATATGCTTACCTAGATACAAAAATAAATTTTTAAATCTAAATTATATATTTTTTTCATTTCAATTATTTTTTTTGGGAATATATGCAACAATATAAACTAAAAATAATGAATATATATTTCATTCTATTACTACATAACCGAAAGAAAAAAATGCCGGTTTTCTTCAAAATATGAAAGTTCATGAAGCCTCAGTTTATTTAAAACCATATTTTATAAGTTAAAATCGTTGTTTCTATAACTAATTAGATGTTAGACATCCAAATCGGGTACACAGATCTCATGCACGAAAATCCTGTTGACTTGTGTAATAAATCTAAAGAGATGGTTCGCTTTGGATTATATGTATCCCACATTAATATAGTTTTGCTAAAAGGAACCCTCCTGTTTTTGTTGAATTTTTGTTGGAAATAGTAGTAATTTTTAACATATTTGTGTTTGTACGTAAAGAATAAATTAACAAATATACTATTGTAAATTAACTTTACTTAAAATAACAAAAAGTTTTAAAGAATACACAATTTATTAAAAACGGCTTTTTCTCAGAACTGTCATCGTGTGGGTTGAGTCCGGTATGCATAAATAGGTCCGTGTAAACTTGTAATTGGCATTCAAAATTCTTATTTAAATAATTAATGTTATTGTTAGTATGCTGTAAGTTTTCCGAATAAAATAAAATAAATTAATTAATTAAAGGCCAGCATCGCACCTGCAGCTCTTCTGGTGCTGCGAGTGTCAATGGGCGACGGTAGTTGCTTTCCATCAGGTGACCCGTTTGCTCGTTTGCCCTCTTATTTAATAATTTGGAGTCAGAGGATAAAATAACTACAATAATATTATTGTGTTTTAGAGGAATTGAACGTTAAAAAGAACTTCATGAAGACATGACAATATTATTTTTATCCTTAAAAACTCATAAAGTGGTACTTTCGAAATAAAAGATTTATGCAAAGAGACAAACAAAAGCCCCGGGATTAGGGGGCGGGAAATCCCCCGTTAAAATTCTTTATCAAATAAGTTCTTTCGAGTGAGACAAAATTAAATATCATTCAATTATTTTTCTTACAAATTGAGTTCGGGTGTAACAAAGTTTGTACAATAGTAATTATTTTTGAATATTCTAGATATTGGGACGTGTATTTTTATTCAATTTTCGGACTAATGCTATAAGTACTTAATTTCATACTTATTATGGAAATATGCTTGGCTATTACTATGACTTAGCGACCCTACTAGATGACGTCCGCATGGCATTAAAAAGTATCCTATGTCTTTTCCCGGGACTCAAAGTATCTCCACGCCAAATTTCATGAATATGGGTATAGCCGTTTGGGCGTGCAGAGGTAACAGACAGACACACTTTCGTATTTGTAATATTAGTATGAATATCTAAACTATTAGACCGTATAAAGAATATACGCGATATTATGACATTCAGTGATATGAAAATAAATATAATAAAGGGTCCGTCAAAGTTTATTACAGTCCAGTGGCCGGAAGAGCAAAAGTTTTCCCTTATCGATAAGGTCATCCCTAATGTAATACTACAACAAATCACACACATTATCCCTTCCACGCCCCGGACAATGTGTCGCTTGAAAGTATCATCATCAACTCATCATCAATCCCGTCAATAACAAATGTACATTTTTAAAGCTATTGCATAGCTTTTAGAAATTGCGTAACGACAAAACACCTGACATTCGTCTTAAGTCGTTTTAGTTCGGCGGAATTCGGCTAGGTGTGGCACGGCCCGCTCGTTGCTGCACCGATGTGCCGATCAGCGCGACGTTGCCAGACTTCGGCACGGTGCTACTAGATGTATACGACTAGATGTATGCGAATTATAATTGCGTAAGTTCATACAAAATGCTATGCAATAGCTTTACCGCCGCAGCCCCCGAGTGCACCACGTATTTTTTTCATGGGGAAATGCTTTACGCATCCCCGGCGGATTGGGGATATCGGCCGGGGTATGTAGGACTCCCTTGGCGTCAGTCTAACCACTAAAACACCACGGTGCTCCACTCCTCGCTTAAGGCAGTTGCGGGTACAATATAACCTGCCACGAAATAGCAGCTGTACCTACTGTAATAATTACTCCCCGCACAGGTTTCGGTGACGGTGGCCAGTTACAGTCCAACCAGGCCAGTTACGCGGGAGTAATTTTATAGTGCCCAAGTGTGCGCAGTCTCATAGTCCAATGGGATGGACAACCGATAGGACTGCTATTCTGATTATATTTGGTTAATCATGACAATGATGAAGATTTTGATGGGTTATTCCACTTTTCCCGTTGATAATCCCCGTTAACGACAATTTTTGCTTGTAATGGGGATTTATGAACTAAAAAAGTTCACTAATCCCCATTACTTTAAAAATAAAATACTAATGTAAGAATCAGGTACTTTTTATTTATTATTGGATAAGAACTCACTTATTGGTTAATTAAATTTAAGCCTGATTACAATACTTAAAAATTAAATTATTAAATACACCTAACAAAATCACAGTTTGTTACAATTATTAATTAAAAATAAAACATTAAAATAAGGCATTACTAACATAATAAAATCACAGTTTGTTATAATTATTAATTAAAAATGAAACATTAAAATATAGCATTCCTAACATATTAATAAAATCACAGATTGTTACATTATTAATTAAAAAAAAACTTTAAAACACAGCATTCCTAACATATTAATAAAATCACAGATTGTTATAATTGTTAATTAAAAAGGAAACATTAAAACATAGCATTCCTAACATAAAAAAATCACAGATTGTTACAATTATTAATTAAAAAGGAAAATTAAAATAAGCATTTCTAACATAATAAAATCACAGTTTGTTACAATTATTAATAATTAAAAAGGAAACATTAAAACATAGTATTCCTAACAATAAAATCACAGATTGTTACTATAGAATCACCGTAATTTCTCTAACGAGTGCCCAATCGTAATTTCCCCAGTAAGAAGTTCCATTTGGACCTCGATGAGAAGGATGGAACAATGGAACAATAAAATCAAAAACCGTGTGATAAAAAAGAAACCCAATATTATGAAGCTTCTCACAGCGCTGGCTAGAGACGCATCGTATTATGAAGTTCTTCCATTGCAGGTTTCTGAAACTAAAGGTATTGGAAACAAAACAATAAAAAGCATTAATCGCGACAAATTTATAGAGGAGGTCCAAAAGGCCGTGCTAGCTATAAGAATGTGATCTCTGGCATGAGGATAGAACAGCCTCCAATGTGTTTCTAGAGTCGTATATTACGATGATCTCGTAGGCAGCGCAAAGAATTTCCGTGCTTTCAAACGTTTTTGTCATAAATACTATTGGAAACAATCCAATACAAGCTTGTCAGTTTAAGTGAAGGTCATTTTTAGGGTTCCGTACCTCAAAAGGAAAAAACGGAACCCTTATAGGATCACTTTGTTGTCCGTCTGTCCGTCCGTCCGTCTGTCAAGACCCTTTTTCTCAGGAACGCGTGGAGGTATGAAGCTGAAATTTATATCAATTACTCAGGTCTACTGTCCCTTGAAGCTGTGAAAAAATCAAACTTCTAAGCCAACGCAATCAAAAGATACAGCCGTTTATGCCGCAAATTTTCGACACTTGCAAGGGAATCAAAACCTACAGGGTGCTTCCCGTGAACTCAGAATCTTGAAATTTGGTACGAAGCAACGTCTTATAGCATAGATAAAGGAAAAATTACGAAAACCATAAATTTTTAGTTACATCACATAATATATCTTTTTTTAATAATTTTAAACTTACTACCCATTTCCTCATAAACGCGTAGAGGTATTAAATTGAAATTCATACCAAATACTCAGGTCTATAATACCTTTAAGCTGTAACAAAATCAAACTTCTATGTCAACGTAATCAAAAGAAACAGCAATTTAAGCTGCATATTTTGAAACTCGCAAGTACTCGCAAGGGAATCAAAACCTAAAGGGTACTTCCAGTCGACCTAGAATCTTGAAATTTGGCATGAAGCAACGTTTTATAGCACACATAAAGGAAAAATTCCGAAAACCTTAAATTTTTAGTTACATTACAAAATATATAAACGATAAAGAGATCTTTGTCTTAAATTTATGCTCCTCCATCTTTCCCCATTGTAATGTTATGAATTTCATTTTGCAATAAAAATACCATAGTTATGACTCGATTGTCGTAATGAACGAACTTTGTAAACCTTGCAGGTTTGTACGGAACCCTCGGTGCGCGAGTCCGACTCGCACTTGGCCGGTTTTTTTTTATTAAGTAGGCTTAATACAATTTAATTATTTTCCCGTGGTGCTTCCCCCTTTGTTCGAACATTAGGGCTCCATGCACCGCGGCGCACGGAGAGGCTACGCACGTGCGTCAAGCTTCGCTTTGTAAGAAAATATTATATGTATACTGTGTCCACTGCAACCCACCCACACGGTACGCACGAATTGTGCTAAGTCAAAGAAATAAATCCGTGCACGTTCACGCGTGCGCGTGGCCGTGCACAGCATGCGCCGCGGTGGAATGGAGCTTTTAATGTCACGAAAATTTGGCTGTCTCCCGCTTTGCTTGGGGAGGGCAATTGGATTTCTCTTGCTCCTCCTACCTTCTGATTAATTTCGTTGCGGGTCCCAAAACAGATTTAGCTTGTCCCTCGGGTATCCCTGAGATCATATCAGAGGGTTTTCGTGGTTGGTTACCACTGTAGATCCTGGCGACACAGGAGTTGCAGTGGTGGGAATGTGTGGTGGGCCTTTTGCCCGTATGTGGCCAGCCTTAATTATTGAAGGATAATAATTTCTTATTGAGAGAAAGTTGCGTGCGTCATCAGCTATCTATATATACATAATATTATAAAACAAAGTCGCTTTTTTCCCTCATATACCTTTGTTTCCTTTAATCTTTAAAACTAAGCAACGGATTTTGATGACCCTTTCAATGTTAAATAGTCCATTTATCGAGGAAGGCTATATTTTATCACACTAAGACTAATAGGAGCGAAGAAATAGAGGAAAATGTGGAAAACACGGGGAAAATTATTTGAAAGGGCTAACTTGAACGCACTAATCTCAGGAACTACTGGTCCGATTTGAAAAATTCTTTCAGTGTTAGATAGCCCATATATTGAGCAAGGCTATAGGCTATATTTTATCACGCTAATACTAATAGGAGAATGTGGAAAAAATGGGGGAAATTATTTGAAAGGGCTTATCTCGCGAACTACTTGAGCAATTTTTATGTTATTTGGCACAGATAAGATACTAATAATTCTTCTCTGGTCTACTGACCACGTGAAGGATTATAGGCTATCGATTTTAATATTTTTTCAGTGGCTATAATTATATTTATAACCGCGCGACGCCTGGGCTACGCTAGTAAAAATATAAATTGTAACTAATCGGCATCGCTCTAGATATTGACGATACGTTTTGAATAATTTTCAATGAACTGGTGGAATTGCATGAATTCAGTTTAGAGAGCCCTAACGAGGCGGTTAAAGATGCTTTTACGTGGAAAATATGCGGGAAATTTTAAGATGATATTTATTTAGTCGAATACTTGAACACCAGTTTTAATTCCGCCTCGCATAGTTTCGTCAAGTACGGCTTGATAAATAATTTTACAAGATGTAACAAAACTAAGTGAAGTTACTTTAGGGTGAGTATGGGCCTCTTATATAGAGTTTCAAGGCAATAAGTTGTCAACACTGGCTCATTGCGATAATTTTCTTTTTTTTTATTAAATAAGGGGGCAAACAAGCAAACGGGTCACCTGATGGAAAGCAACTTCCATCACTCATGGACACTCGCAACATCAGAAGAGCTGCAGGTGCGTTGCCGGCCTTTTAAAAGGGAATAGGGTAATAGGGGAGGGTAGGGATGGGAAGGGAAGGGAATAGGGGGGGTAGGGAAGGAAATAGGGTAGGGGATTGGGCCTCCGGACACTCACTCACTCGGCGAAACACAGCGCAAGCGCTGTTTCACGCCGGTTTTCTGTGAGAACGTGGTATTTCTCCGGTCGAGCCGGCCCATTCGTGCCGAAGCATGGCTCTCCCACGTATGAATGTGTGAAAAATGTGGCTCGTCTGCGCCAAACTTCCATATAACCGACAATTTAGCTGTTCTGTTTTATGTTATTTTACGAGCTGCAACTGTTTGCTTGGAAATTTTAACATTGTATGCTACACAGAGGTAATATGTTTAAGTAGCTGTATGTAGTCTTTTAAAATTTATTTCACCGGCGGTAAAATTTGGTAAAGAGTTCTCACAACATTATAAAATTATGTTATGGGAACTGGGATATATTGTTTGTAAGCCCATTTTATTACCAAAGCAATTTCATTTCCTACAACTGAACTTTAGGCGATAGGTAAAGGATTAAATAACTTATTGTACCCTATTCCTGACAAGTTATCATGATTTTGAATGACTCAACCCTAGATTACTAAACTATCCTACAAGTTACGTTGTTACTAAACATTCGTAAAAAATACGACAGGCAAATAAAACAATATAAATCAACGAATCATAAACCATGTAGTGATTATATTTTCTTTGTCATAAACTAATTTTTTAAAAAACTACAATTATTTATTCTTTGGGCTTTAGAGATCACATATTAATGAAAATATTTATGTTGTGCGCCTCTTTACATTTCATGCAAAGTCAGCCGCCTGTAATAACTGACGAATTTCATCATCTCTAAGAATTCGGGACATCTAAAACCATATATTTTGTTGTAAATATATAAAGACACAGAATATACTAAAATAAACTATTATTTTTTTAAAGTCATAAAAATAAGTACATTTACCTTTGCTCAAAACTCACACGTAAACACTAAACTTTCGTAAATTTTACGACACGTTGGTTATAAGTTATAACTCTATGCAGAAATCACATCCGATCATAATGAAAGTACCTAGCAAACCGACAAACCAAATTAGGAAGGCACAGTGAAGCGGAATACGAGGAAATAATAATAATAATAATATCTATGGACGCTTCACACCACGTCAGTCTGGCCCCGTGCTAAGTACCTGAAGGACTTGTGTTACGGGTACCAGACAACGGAAATATATTTAATACTTTTATACTAAACATATTATATTTAAGATTTTTATTATATGATACACGTATTTAATATAAATCCATGACCCAGGAACTTTATAAACTTTTTGTTCCGTCGGCGGGACTCGAACCCGTGACCTCCGGCTTGAGCTCAACGTGCTCACCACTGCGCCACGGAGGTCGTCAAATGACGCGAACTTTGTATTTTCCAGGAATCATAATATTGCCGTCGTAATTTTTACAATAGTTTAGTAATCTAGGGTTAATAGAGCTGAACAATGCAAATGCAGTATCACGCATAAAACTAAGCTTCTATAACTATATTATGTGTTGCACTTATTTGATTTTAAAATTTTAATAGTTAGCTAGGTAAATTACTAACTCGGCAATAGATGTTTACTATCTACGAATAATAAAAACTAAGGAAGAGTAACTCCGTCAAAAAACATGCTCCAAAATACTTGTCAGAAAAGTGTACCTTAGGTACACATTTCAATACATTTAGTTAGGTGACCTTGGGCGGTATAAAGGCTGACGTTACATGACAGTTCGAATGGAACCAAATTTAAAACGGTAATAGTATGTGAGTTAAGTTTCCTTAGTTTTTATTATTCGTAGTTTACTATACATAAAAGCGATATTCGGATAGATAGTTGGCCGATTGTAAGATGAACCCGATAAGCAAATACAATTTCATTAAAATCGCTCTAACGGCTTCGGAGGAGTTTGGTACAATTTTAAACTTGGATAATTCATAGTGAACCCAGGACACTATCTAAAAACTATCCAGGACGTCCCAGGACACTAAGAAAACTAGGACATGTCCTCGGAAAACAGGACGGTTGGCAACCCTATACTATACAATAATATCATAATATTAATATTATTACTACTTTTTATCTTTGTGGCCAGTCTGCGCCGACCCTATCTTTTAACATTATAATATATTTTAATACATACCCGGCGATCGCCTAATAGGTATTGTTTTATTCAAATACGTTACCCCAAAATGCGTCGTAAACAAAAATATTTTATGGAGACTATAGGAACATAAATTGCAATAAATTTATAACATCATTCGCCGTATTGTACAGCTTTTATTGAGTTTCCTTTTATCCGACTTCTAGAAAGGAGGTTCTGTTTTGAGCTGCACGTTATTTTCACATTTGGATGGGCATGGAGCACTGACCTCTATAATAATACACTGGACTAGCTATGCCGTACAAAATGACAGCTATTTTTTGTGCCGATTCGAAGCACCACTGGTGAGCGTACTGTGTGTTACAACCGCCATTTGCAAAATAGTAGTTCTTACTACTGGTTTCACATAGCAATCAGCGCCAATATTCAAATAGGAACATTTTATTGATAGCGATCGCCGGTCCAGTGTATTATAGAGGTCAGTGGCATAGAGAGACTTAAGTCCGAAATGGGAAAAATAGTTTTGTTGCGGCAAAATGTACGGTAACCGCGTGATAAACGAATAGGCTACTTGACCTACTTTTTTTCTTTATGCTAATCGTTTCTTAATCATTCATTTTCACAAACAAAATTAATATTTTAATATTTTACACAATAGAAACCCATAAAAAATGTTTATTGAAAAATATACCTCATAAATGGCGCCGAAAACACTGTCCGCCATAGTGTGACGTCATACGTTTTGTATTTTAAACTCTCTTAATTGAACATTTTTTTATGTGCTAAATATACGAGTCTAAAAGTGCCCAAAAATTATAAAAGAATTAAATAAGAAATTACAAATCATTTGTAATGTTAAAAACTTTGGGAGAAAAGTTTTGGCCATTTCATTTCCCGTATACAATAAATGATCTCCATTTCCATCATCATCCAATATATAAAACTGATGTTTTAAGTGAATTACTCAAGAAAATATATTTTACAAATCTTTCTAGGTTTATTCTTATTATTTATGTACAAATAAACTTACATATAATCAGTGCGATAAATAAAAGATATTAAATTACTATGAGGGTGACGTCACATCCAAATCGGAAGTACCGCAAAAGCGTTTTCGTTAGTACAATTCATATTTTCATAAAATCATATTTTCAAATCGACTTTATTTATCAATCATACGTTTTTATTTGATGATAAGGGTGAAATACGGTTTCCTAGGCCAAGTTCTACTAGAAATATGCATTTGTTCAATGAAATTGAATATAGGTCAAGGAGCCTATTGTAAACATACAATACAGAAATCTACGGTTTGAATTAATGAGATCTTTATATAACTTTAGACATTTCATAATGTGAAATTTTGTTCCTCAATTTTCCGTTTTTGACTTTATGTCTGGATTACGTCATTATTCCAATCCTTTTCCAAACCATCCAGCGCTGCATTTTTAGCTCCCACACCGGTTTCGGTGACGGTGGCCGGTTTCATTGAAATCATGCCAGCTACGCAGCAGTAATTTTATAGTGCCCAAGTCTCATAACCCAGTGGGACGGACGATCGACACGACTGGCGAGAGATCAGGCGCAGGACCGACTTTTTACATGCCCATCCGACGCATGGATCATCTTACTTGTCAGATAATCAGATGATCAGCCTGCATTGTCCTAGCCAAACTTGGAAACAACATGTTTTTAAACGCGGAAATCGAACCCACGACCTCCGAGTCAAGAGCCGCGCTCTATACAACTAGGCCACGGAGGTGGAGGCTGCATTGTTACTGGAATAATGTAAACTAGCATGGGATTGCACTGGAATGCAATTCAGGACATTGAATTACTGGATTGAATGATGTAATATTTTTTTTCACTCGCCAATTATAAAACCTCTAATATTATTTAAACTTCCACATCAGAGAATGCATAATATTATGAGCTCAGCGTGTCCCGTGACAGTGGTGTAGCGTGGCACTGGCGGGACACGACGGACGTGTCCGCGTGACACGCGGGCGCAGCGGGACACGCATCTGTTTCTGAGATCTGCGTATTGTGATAACATGACGCTCTTTTTAAATAGGTAACTATTATAACGTTTATAATACATTGACTTTTGCTTCTACAATATATCCACTTTTGCCGAGTTAATTTATAACAAATCGGAGAAATTACGTAATTTCCTACAAGAGCATGGCTCTTGTCTCAGAAGTCGTGGGTTCGACTCTCGCGTTAGAAAAGTATTATTTCTAAGTTCGGTTAGGACAGCAGACTGATTATCTGATAGATAATCTTTTAAGGAAGAAAGTGCTCTTGTATATTGTGCACACACTTGGGCTCTACAAAATTTACTCCTGCGTAGGTTGGTATGGTATCTAAGAAACCGGACACCGTCAACGAAACGTGTGGGAGGCATAATTAACATCCGATGAACTTCGTATCACTTCCATCCTAATAGAAACCTTTCCTGTACGTCCACGAATATTTCAAGACTAAAATTAGACAAATTAAACAATCTTTCTTGAGTTTTGGCGAGACTGACAAAATTTAAAATTAATTTGTATTTATAACTAACTGTCCCGGTGAACTTCGTGTCACTTTAAACCCTTCCATGTACTTCTACGAATATCTTAAGACTAAAATCAGCCCAATCCGTTCAGCCGTTTGCGAGTTTTAGCGCGACTAACACATTTGAAAATCCATTTTTATATCTATACTTCTATACATCTATACTAATATTATAAAGGGGTAAACTTTGTTTTGTTTGTTTGTTTAAGGTGACGCCGCGTTAAAGTAAGAAACCGTGTTGGATATGTTTTAGATTGCTTGTTTTCTATGAGTGGCCGGGCCGGCCTCTCATAGAAAACAAGCAATGGAACAGCAAAAAATGGAAAGGGCGTAAGCGAAAAATGGTTTTTGTCGCGTTATTTAAAAACCATAAATACATTTCATATAAGCTATGCACATATTAAAGTGTATGCTTCAACCAATTTATGTACAAATTTTGGAACCTTAAATCACTCTCCTCTGTTGGAAAAATAGGAATCCCTTTTTTTACAGAGGTCTTTTCGATTGATGATTCTGTGTTATAAAAGTTGTCCAATCGTGTTATGCTATGGGCAATTCAAAGACAAAGACATGATGAATACTGACAATGAACTTTAGTTTCTTAGCTTTAGTCATTGCTGAGAAAAATCGGCATCGCTACAGCCAAATTATCAAGGCGTCGTCTTAATTGTAATGAATAGGCCCAAAAACTACTGGACCGATTTTAAAAATTCTTCCACCATTCGAAAGCTACTTTATTACGAGTAACATAGGCTACTTTGGAAAATATAGGGTTCCGTAAGATATTTTGGTTTTTCTGACACAAGGTAAAAAAATCAACTAGAAAAGTTACTTATTTTGCGTACGCTGCCTAAACTATACAAGATAGAACCATACAATGTTGCAAGTAAATGTAGATCTTATAAATATTTACAAAAATGTCCGCGACACACTATCTATGTCAAGTGAGGCACAACAAAATTTCTTTAATTTAAAAATCTTAATTTTTTTTTGACTACATTCAAACGCATTTATTTTACTCATGCTGAAATCCTTATCAAAATAAATTATTTCTTCACTAAGTACAGTTTGTGTAGATAATATTTGGTCTTCGAATGATTAAAATTGGACGTTTGATTTAGAAGTTATGGCGAAATTAAAAATTGCGATTCACGCCCGTTTCGAAGTGGGCGCTACCAAGGCGGGGGTGCGCAGTAGCGAAGATTACGACCGGCCCTGCAGCTGGGAGCTAATCCGTTCCCGCTGCAAAAAGGTACTCTTGGTATGCCAAGAGTACCTTTTTGCAGCGGTAACCGACATCCACGCGGGCGGAGCCGCGGGCGACCGCTAGTATAATATAAAGATATTATAATATTATGTATTTATGTCAGGGACGACATGATTATTAATTGATCAGTCAGACCTATACAACTAATAAAAATAAGTAAATTTTCGTACAAAACACGGCAAAATAAAATTGCACAGCTTAGCACATTTTAGTGATATTTAATACTGAAAACTGAAGGGATAAGATTTAAATTGTCATCTAAACAAAATACAGGATAAAGGAGACTTTAGAAATACACGATAAAGGTTTAGAAACGCAAAACGCTCAGACTATAATATCTTTATAAACATTCAATCTCTAAAACTTATCAAAGAGTTCAGAATCAGATTTCCCGAAGATAAGAAAGTGCCTTTGAAAACTAATTCTATTACCAAGTCTTATCGGTTTATTGGAAATTGCTTGTAATCCGAGAGATGATAGATTTTCTAAATCTACATTGTAAATAAAATGGCCGACAGTCCCGACAGTATAGTCAGAAATAAGTATATCTTATATCTTTAAACGAGCAATACTTGTATATACGTATATGTTACCGGAAATGTATGTAATCCGTCATTGTATACAATTCCTAGGAAATGTATACAATTCCTAAAATCGTACGGATATGTGTAAAATTAATGATATTAGACACATTTCCTAGGCAATCTATACATTTCCTAAATAGTAATAGGAAATGTAATTTACAAGAAATTCACATTTGAAATTTTCTTAATCTTGAGATAAGGTCATCTGTTTTGTGGTGTTTATGTGTTACTTACTTACTAGGGAGTGTATCCGCTGCCGGCGCGCGGCGCTGTATCAAGCGCATCATTTTTATTTCATTTCATTAAAATTTCACTTGAAAACATTTCATTTGAAAAGACTTAACAGAAGGTCTACTTAACCACGGATACCGAAGCGGGGGGACGGGAGGGGGGGCAGCCCCCCCAATGCTCAAAAGGGCGCAGCCCCCCACCAAAACAAAAACAAACACAATCCAGAAAGTCCAAAAGTAGGTTAGGTTAGGTTGGAACTTAGACCACAACACAGAGGGAGCCGAGCGAGCGCAACGAGCGTGCTGCGGCAGCACCGGTGACCGTTACAAAAGAAAAGGGGGGCTCGGGGGGCGCAGTTCCCCGCCAATACAAAAACAAACACAATCCAGAAAGTCCAAAAGTAGGTTAGGTTGGAACTGTGACTGTGCTGCGGCAGCAGCCGGCGACCGTCACAAAACACGCCTCAGTGCTTTAAGGGCTCGGGTGACGCGCTCGAAAAAATGAAATTCGATACCGCGCCAGTACAAGTTTTATATGTTGCTGTCTCGCTATTGCGCGCGGGGTACGGGGTACCCCCGCGCCCCGCGCGCCTCCGGCAGCGTATTATATGTGTGCGTGCGTCGTCATTCATTATTTTACTCTGATCAAGTTATTCAAGCCGTGCGTTTGTTGCGATTTGCGAAGTATTATATTTTATTGTTTCATGAATCATTAACAATATTGTTTTTGTGGTTGTTTTATATATTGGCATAGTAGGAATACGGGCGCGGGCGTAATGTCGTCGATCTTGTCACTGAACTGAACAGAATACAGATTCTACATAATATATTAAAATAATATACTTACTATAATATCTACATTGGACTCTTCACAAATCACACCACGTCAGCCTGGCCCCGTGCTAAGTACACTAAGGACTTGTGTTACAACTTACAAGTACCAGACATATAATACCGAATATATTATAATTTATACTAGCGACCCGCCCCGGCGTCGCACGGGTATAAAATATATAGCCACTGAAAAAATGATTAAAATCAATGATCTATCCTATGATCTACTTCTTAGCCTATGATCTACTTCTTATCTGTGCCAAATAACATAAAAATTGCTCAGTAATTCGCGAGATAATTTTCCCCCGTTTCAAATAATTTCCAACGTTTTATCCACATACTCCTATTAGTCTTAGCGTGATAAAATATAGCCTATACTCTATAGCCTTCCTCAATAAATAGGCTATCTAACACTGAAAGAATTTTTCAAATCAGACCAGTGTTCCTGAGATTAGCGCGTTCAAGTTAGCCCTTTCAAATAATTTCCCCCGTTTTTTTCCACATTTTCCTCTATTTCTTCGCTCCTATTAGTCTTAGCGTGATAAAATATAGCCTATAGCCTTCCTCGATAAATGGGCTATCTAACACTGAAAGAATCATCAAAATCCGTTGCGTAGTTTTAAAGATTAAAGGCAACAAAGGGACATGAGGGAAAAAAGGGACTTTGTTTTATAATAAGTACCTATAATATTACTTCAGTCGGAATTTCCAGGAATTGCTATTGTATTCTATTGTTGTCGCGATCACCGGTGCTCGCGCGGGGCCTGAAGGATTATTTAGATATAGATTTCCTTTTTATTATACTCAACTTATTTAAGATCCATACTTCCATACTAATTGTAAAAAATTAATAAAAAAGTGTGTCTGTTTGTCTGTCTGTTAATAGCTTATTACCTCTTCACGCCCAAACCGCTGAACCGATTTTGCTGAAATTTGGCATGGAGATACTTTGAGGCGGTCCCGAGTCTTTGTCCTTTGACATATAATACTTTTTATCCCGAAAAAATGCACGGTTTCCGCGCGATAAACTAGTTTTGGCGCAACAGAGTTGCGGGCGTCATCTAGTTTTTACAATATTATTATACACATATTTAATACACATACATGAGTCATGACTCATGAGTCATGAGTCATGACCCAGGAAAACGTTTTGTTCCGTCGGTGGGATTCGAATTTCGAACCAGCGACCCCCGGCTTGAGCTACCATGCGCTCAACCACTGCGCCACAGAGGTCGACGCTTTTATTTAAAAATTATTAAAAGACAGTACGTAACAATAAAGTTTCAAAAACAGAAAAAAGGCTACTCCAAATATTCCTCACATTGTTATCATTCAAAATAATAAAATCGGACAAGTGCGAGTTGGACTCGCCCATAAATGGTTCCGCAATCCGCAGCAACAATAAGGTTTATTTTTATGAAATTATAAGGTATTTTTTTATAGTTTCGGAGAAAAGTGGCTGTGACATACGGACAGACAGACACACAGACATGACGAATCTATTAGGGTTCTGTTTTTTGCCATTTGGCTACGGAAGCCTAAAAATCAAAAGAGTATTATTAATTACTAGCTGTTGCTGTTCAGTGTTAGATAGCCCATTTATCGAGGAAGGCTATAGGCTATATTTTATAACGCTAAAATTAATTGGAGTGAAGAAATAGAGAAAAATGTGGAAAAACGGGGGAAGTTATATGAAATTGCTTATTATCTTAAGATCTACTGGAGCAATTTTTATGTTATTTGGCAAACATAAAGAATAGACCACTTGAAGGGACATAGGCTATTTTTTTGCGGAAAAATGTACGGTTGCGTGAAATTCCTAAATTACGCAAGCGAAGCCGAATAATAAAATCGTAGGAAAGTCAATTCTGTACATTGAATATTTTTGTACAAAAAATAATACTTGGGATGTGATCTACTATGATAATGCGAACGAAGTCGCGGGCAACAGCTATATTATAATAAAGTCATAGGAAAGTCAATTCTGTACATTGAATATTTTTGTACAATAAATATTAATACCTACTTGGGATGTGAACTACTATGCTAACGCGGACGAAGTCGCGGGCAACAGCTAGTATGGAATATCTATTTCTTCGCTTCTATTAATCGTAGCGTGATAAAATATAGCCTGTAGCCTTTCTCGATAAATGGACTAACACTGAAATAATTTTTCAAATCGGACCAGTAGTTCCTGAGATTAGCGCGTTCAAACAAACAAACAAACTCTTCCGCTTTATAATAATATTATTTAATTATTAAAGTATTTATATTATTTAATTGAATAAAACTGACATCAGGAAATAATTACTAAAAATACAAACTAAAATAAAATATACAAACATAGGTATACAAACTTAGAATACAAGTTCACTTTTATATTTTATTTTATTTCAAGACAGAAATTAGCAAGTCTGTTCAGGAGTTCTCGAGTTTTAGCGAGACTAACGAAATTAATTATACATAATATCAATGTATATTGTATAATCATATTATAATATTATGACTATCGCTAATATTCCTAAACGTTATTTACAAAATACAGTATATAAGAAAATAATAATATTATGATTTATGATATTCATAATTATTATTTATTTTAAACTACTGTGTGATACATCATACATCCCACCTTTCGGTATCCATTATTAATTATTATCAAAAGTTTAAGCAATAAAAGCAAGTTGTTCAAGCAATTGTCTTCAAGTATCACATAAAAATTTTCAAAATCAACATTCAACAACAATAACATTCTCTCGATCGCGGATTCTTGGAAATCTACTGTTATCGCGCGCGCGGTCGCATGCGACCGCTTGGAGCTTGAGGGAATATTGTACTTGAATAATGAATGCCTTGAATGAATTATTGTCACGTGCACCGGTTACAACACTCCGCCACCCTGAACGCGCCTCCCGCCCGTTGCCGCGCTCTGTCGTGTGAGCGGATCGGCACGATACCATGTTGGAAATTATAGAGAAATTTCGTTGCGTTTACGAATACCAAAAATGATGAATGAAAATTTATTATATTGCCATTCTTTTGAAGACATTCTGTAACTACACAATATAAGCTGTGTTCCCAGGAAAAATACATTACGATTCGATGAGTTTTTAATATAAAACAAGTGTGCGAAAAGTATGTCGACAATGGCGTAAAAATTTATGAAATGTAATCGCTTATATTTTTTAGTGTGTAAATATTTTGAAGTTAATTTTTGTTCAGGAACCTAGGTAATTACTATTTTAAGCTGAAAAATAACTCAAACATGTTAAATATTTTCGTATGACAAAATGATTTTGGTATTACGTTTGTATGAGAATTTCGAGGGTAACCCGGCCCCTTAATATAAATGAATATTCTCATTGTAACAACGTGTTTCATTACAGAAAGCATTGTCTTTATACATTTCCTAATATGATACTGGAATTGTATACAATTCCTAGGAATTGTTTACATTTCCTAGGACATTTGTGTATTAAATTATTTTTTAAACAATATTTTATACATTTCCTAAACAGTTTCGGAATTGTATAAATTTCCTAGGATTTGTATACAATTCCTGGATTTCATACATTTCCGGTAATATATATATATATATATATATATATATAATTGGAATCTCGGAATCGGCTCCAACGATTTTCATGAAATTTAGTATATAGGGAGGGGGTTTCGGGGGCGACAAATCGATCTAGCTGGAATCATTTTTAGAAAATGACATTTTATTCGTGTTTGATCGAATACCGAGCAAAGCTCGGTCAAATAGCTAGTTATTATTATAGCCAAAACAATCAATATCTACTTGAAACTTACATTTTAAAAGTATAATTTGATTTTAAATTATAAATTATAATCCATATCCATACTAATATTATGAATACGAAAGTGTGTCTGTCTGTCTCTCTGTTCACGCCCCAACCGCTGAACCGATTTTGCTGAAATTTGGCATGGAGATACCTTGAGTCCTGGGAAAGGAGATAGGCTACTTTTTATCCCGGAAAAATGTATGGTTCCCGCGAGATAAACTAATTTTAGCACAACGAAGTTGTGGGCATCATCTAGTAAATTATAAATTACTATAAATATTCTCACATTATAAAAAGTAGTATTAGTGTTTGAATTATCGAAATAATTCTAACGAACATAGAATTATCGAAAATTATAGATGTTTAGGATATTTTTAATCGAGATGAATATTTATTAAAAACTCTAATAAGTATACCTATTTAACATTATTATGTTGACAAACGAAACGACTTGTTTACTTATCTTTTTATTATAAATGATTAGCAAATAAACAACGGCAAATAATTTCCAATTTATTTGCTGCTGTTTATTTGCCAAGCATCCATACTAGTATTATAAATGCGAAAGTCTGTCCGTCTGTGTGTCTGTCTGTCTGTTACATCTTCACGCTTAAACCGTTGAAGCGATTAAATGCTGAAATTTGGCATGGAGATACCTTGAGTCCCGAGAAAGGACATAGGATAGTTTTTATCCCGGAAAAATGTACGGTTCCGGTGCGATAAACAAATTTTGATGCAACGGAGTTGCGGGCGTCCTTTAGTTTATAATAAATAAATAAATCGGTTGTCTGTAAAGTCGGTTTACTGACGATAGTTGAACGTGACAACGTATGACGTTATCACGTTCAACTATCCTTAACCTTTTAACCCTCGCTTCCGAATCTCTATAAATAGAAACAAATTTTTTCGACTGTAACCTAAAGTTATTTCGATGTATTTCTTTCAAATCGACCTATGCGAACAAAGTTCTATTTGAATATATCACCAAAGTACTTTTATTGTATTTTTTACTGCTATCGGACCTCTACATTTTATAAAAACATAAAAATTTAAAAATGTTACGTAAAAACAATAGTAATTACTACAAGTGTCACCTCACTATCAACTTCGAGTAGCAAGATATCGACAATTGCTAAAGCTAGATATCACAGCGCCAAGTTCCAGGTTCGCGTCTACGCGGCGGCAATACTTACTTTTCGCTTTCTTTAAAATATAAGCATCGCTCACTCAAGTAGGACTTAGGAGAGAGACGGATGTCGAACGATGTCGAACGCTGCCGAACGCAAAGGCCGATTGTGCTTCCTTGTCGCTCGTTCCGCGCTCTCGCTTGCACTTCAAGCCTTATATGGAACGCCTCAGAGCGAGTTAACGACGCATGAACTGTCATGTTTTTCGGGCGCGCACCCCATATCGAATTATAAGACGTTATCACGTCAAAAAAAACAAAAACAACTAAGCTCTTTTGACCTTCATAAAAACAGAGATGTTGATGCTGTATTTTATCATAATTTTAATATGACCATGGTTATTCAGAGAATACGTGTCAAAGCAAGTGTAGGCATAATACATACGAAGCCTCCTACTAGATAAACTGAATTTTCTTTTGCGCGAAATCCATTGCTGGTTTCATATGGATGTTATTTAAAGTCTCAGTCGTCAATTTTCGATGTATAACGCAGTGTTCTAGTGTTCATTATCGTTGTAACCGTAACATAGTTTTAGGAAAGTGTCGAGTTTTCTGAATCGTGACTGGAATAATAATGTTTTCTTAGAGGCCTCTGGTCCCAGGTTTGAACTTGAGTCAGCACGATCTTGTCAAAAGTTGACCTTTTACAGAACTATTATTTTGTGGACTCAACGGATAAAGGAGCATTTGACTCATACATTTTAATGACGTGCTTCGGCACAAATTATTTTAACACTTCTGCAACTGTGTTCATCATGAACAACGGGAACCGCACATTTTGTGATACGAAAATTATCCGAATTCTATTGTAAAACAACACTGTACACTTATAATTAAAATAAAACTCAAACACTCAGATCACTTTGTTTATTACACTTATTCTCCAATCACTCAATCAAATAACGGGTTTTCTAACACTAAATACTTTTAAACACTTTTTCCTCTCTATTTCAGTTACTTTCACACAGTAATAACTCTATTTTATAGCTCAAGCACCGAGCTCACACTTTACTGCTATGGACTATCCTCTACGAAGGATCTCCACCAACAGTCCTGGAAAAAACCCACCAGTCCATAAGTTCCCTCTCAGTCTACTTTCAATAATTTAGGCGGGTAAAGCGTGAGTTCCGCTTAGTGGCGCTAGTGCGCAACTTAAATAACTTCCGCTTTTAATTTAAAGTCTTATTTTAATTGCTTATAACATTTATGTATATTTAAATAATTTCTAGTATTTATTTTTATCATAAAAATATTTATTAAATTAAAAAAACTTTCGACTGAGGCAGTATAAAATAATAATATTCAGAACATCAGTTTCTTTTTATGATCAAATAATTGAACTAAAATATATTTTGATAATTCCATAAATTTGTAAATATTTTACTAACTATAATAATTATTTTATTTAAATATTTTACATTTAATATAATTTATTCTATTTAATTTCATTAAAAAAACTGGAACCTTACACTATTACTAAAATTCAGTCTTATTTGACTCATACAAGCAGAAACAACTTTTGCACAAATTATTCTCGAATATGTTGCCTGCGCTTGTATTCATTACATACAACAGAAACTGTACATTTTGTGGTATGAAAATTATCGATTTCTATTTCTGAAACTCAAATGTGTCTCATTCCTAAATTTGATCAAAATTTGTCCAGCGGTTCAAGCGTGGTACCTCAACCACTCACCAGGCATATTTTAGCATATTCAATATCATTAACGGCCGCACTAAAAACTGTCATCTGGCTAATATAATATTATAAAATCTAGCTATATAGAAATCACATTTTTACTGTACATATTATGTAAATCATTTTCCCGATTTTAAAGCCTTCATTCATGCAAAAAACGACAATTTTCAATTTGTTACTTACCCGCTTCATCCGCTTATGTCTTCAATTATAAGTGCTAAAAGCTCTTTTTCTTGCACCGGGTAACAACCATTAGTGTCATTAATAACTTGTGACGCTAAGTGACTTCTCACAAATTGCAAACGCCTAAACGTCGCTTCTCTTGAAAGTTTCAAAAATATCCTTTTTGTAGCACTTCAGAGTTAATCTATACTTAATATACTTAATAATTTTATAAAGCAGAAGAGTTTGTTTGTTTGTTTGAACGCGCTAATCTCAGGAACTACTACTCTGATTTTAAAATTCTTTCAGTGTTAGATAGCCCATTTACCGAGGAAGAATGCTATAGGCTATATTTTATTACGCTAAGACTAATAGGAGCGAAAAAATAGAGGAAAATGTTGAAAAAAACGGGGAGAAATATATTTGAAAGGGCTGATCTCACGAACTACAGGATAATTTTTTCTGTTATTTGGCACAGATAAGAAGTAGACCACGTGAAGGATCATAGGCTATTTTTGTGGAAAAATTTGTCTGTGAAATATCTAATTTACGCGGGCGAAGCCGGGTGTAACGTCTAGTTTAAGTTATAATTTCCTGTATTTGAGTTTCAACAGTATCAGGAATGTTGCCCTCTGTTTCTTGCAATTTGGCTCATTGCCATCTGCTTACTGCGCAGTAACCGTACATTTTTCCGGGCTGAAACTATATTACTATTTCTTTTCTCAGGTCTAAAAAAATATACCTAATTTCATCAGTATTGGTGCAGTGGTTTGTTTGAAGGAGTAACAGATTTTCGCGTTTTAAATAATAATGTCAAGTCAGTGTAGTAGATTTTATTATTCGTCTCAATAACTAACTCTATAATATGCTCTATTTATTACAGACGAAACCAAGTCCACCAGTCTAACCAGCAGATTTTTTGTATATTCATAGGTTAACAGTAATAATAACAGTAACATTGTCCTACAAATAGAGAATATGGATATATTTTAGGACCATAAAATCGAAATATTTAATCCTTTCTATAAATGCTGACAGACGAACCGCACGACGTCTTGTCGACGGTAGGCCAATTTTGATCTATATTGTACTCGGCGAAACAAAGTGGTAGCGGTCATTGATCCCCTGTCAAAAACTTGTCATCCATACTTCCATACTAATGTCATAAATGCGAAAGTGTGTCTGTCTGTCTGTCCGTCTGTCTGTCGGTCTGTCTGTTACCTCTTCACGCCCAACCCGCTGAATCGATTTTGCTGAAATTTGGCACGGAGATACTTTGAGTTCCGGGAAAGGACATAGGATACTTTTCATCCCGGAGAAATATACGGTTCCCGCACGATAAACGAATTTAAGTCGTCTAGTTTTCTATATAAACCGCGATTGACAATAAAGTGTCAGATGTTGTCTATTGCGGCTGTAGTTTCTTAAATGACAAGTTTTTGACAATGCGGTCATTTAGCGGTATTTAGCGGTGCGGTAGTCTACCGCCATGTTTCGCCGAGTACAGTATAGTTATTTTTTATTTGAAGGGGACACAGTCAAGTTATTAGCCTCATTCGTCATCAACTTGCTCAATGCTGAAAAATATTGGGGTTTTGAAATTACTATTTTATATTATTCGATATATACCTATTACCTACGCGGGTACGTAACAAATTCGTATCTTACACCCTACCTTATACCTTATAATATTATAATACTAGCTGTCCCGGCAACGTTGTTTTGCTATGTAAAATACGATCTTTTGCCCGCGGCTTTGCTCGCGTTAAGAAGTATACACAAACTTTCATCCCCTATTTTAACCCTTTGGGGTTGGAATTTATCAAAATCCTTTCGTAGCGGATGCCGACGTCATAACATCTACCTGCATGCCAAATTTCAGCCTGATCGGTCCAGTGATTTGGGCTGTGCGTTGTTAGATCACCATGTCAGTCACCTTTGAGTTTTATATAATACGAGCTTTTACCCGCGGCTTCGCTCGCGTTTAGAAGTATTATTATATACAATCTTTCATTCCCTATTTTTACCCCTTGGGGGTAGAATTGATCAAAATCCTTTCTTAGCGGATGCCTACGTCATAACATCTACCTGCACGCCAAATTTCAGTCCGACCCGTCCAGTGGTTTGGGCTGTGCGTTGATAGATCACCATATCAGTCAGTCACCTTTGAGTTTTATACGTTTAGTTATATAGATTTCGCACATAATATTATTTTATGGAAGTGACTAAACAAGTATGGCACCATGGCAACGTCCATCGCTATCCCGTCGCATAAACAATGGTCGCCGTCAGTCTCGAGTTGTAATAATTTACTATTATTTATTTAACAAATGCGCTTATTCGTAAAGTAGCCAGTAGTCGATTCTCAGACCTACAGCTGAATATTATGCATTTAATTTTAAAATTTGGTAAAAATCAATAAAGCCGTTTCGGTAGGAACTTACGGTAACTAACATTGTGACACGAAATTTTTATATAAGTATTAGACTACGAATAATAAAAAATAAGGAAGAGTAACTCCGTCAAAAAACATGCTTCAAAATACTTGTCAAAAAAGTGTACCTCAGGTTCACTTTTCATACATTTGCAATATTTAGGTGACCTTGAGCGGTATAAAGGCTGACGTTACATGACAGTTCGAATGGAACCAAATTTAAAACGGTAATAGTATGGGAGTTACGTTTCCTTAGTTTTTATTATTCGCAGTTTACTATACATAAAAGCGATATTCGGATAGATAGTTGGCCGATTGTAAGATGAACCCGATAAGCAAATACAATTTCATTAAAATCGCTCTAACGGCTTCGGAGGAGTTTGGTACAATTTTAAAGTAGTATGAGATTTACGGTGTGTGTAGGGTATGGGATTTTAAAGTAGTATGGGAAAGTAGTATGGGATTTAGTATGGGTTAGTATGGGAGTTACGTTTCCTTAGGTTTTATTATTCGTAGGTATTAGATAAGATAATGTATAGAAATTCAAGCCATCACCCGATTGTTGGCGGCTTGAATTCTTCAATTTGTCAAGTAAACGTCCCGTCTCGCTGTCTCGTTAATCTTAAATGCACTTTTTGCCACTTCGAAGCCCTTGGGTTCTTGCTTTTGATTATTTTCAGTGGAGATCTTTTTAACTGCTGACTTTCTTTTGTCTTGAACATCAAATTGTATTTTAAGACATTTTCGTTTTTATTTTATTTAATTTACGAGATGACGCCAGCAACTCCGTTGCAACAAACTCGTTTATCGTGCGATAGCCTTACTTTTTCCATATACATACATAGGTACATATAGTAAAAAGTACGTACGTCCTTCCCCGGGACTTAAAGTATCTCCATACCAAATTTCTGCAAAATCGGTTCAGCGGTTTGGGCGTGAAGAGGTAACAGACACACAGACAGACGGGCACATTTTCGTATTTATAATATTAGTATGGAAGTATGGATGCCAAATGAGTCGATGATAACTGATGATGATGATGCCTTTGCACGAGTAAATCGTCTTATGATTATTATTGATGACTTTACATCAGTAAGTTTGTGTGTGTATTAATTTTTCACGATTTTTTAAAATTATACATGCGCTAGCTGTCCCGGCAAACGTTGTTTTGCCAATTTTTGGTATGAACAATAGATGTTGGCCGATTCTCAGACCTACTCAATATGCTCACAAAATTTCATGAGAATCGGTCAAGCCGTTTCGGAGGAGTACGGGAACGAACATTGTTACACGAGAATTTTATTTAAATTATTATTTTTAACAAAAAATTAAAACCGACTTCCAAGGTAAAAACAATATTAATAGCATCCTTATAATATGAACTAAAAAGTATTAAATAATTTTTCCTATCTAATATGTAGTGCCTTTTTCCGAATCCGGCTAAACTTCAACTATTTCTGTACTCAATCTTCATCATTTTGAAGTCGGTACCAGATATAGCTGAATCTTTATTTCTTTGACAGAAAATTTGAAACTTTTGGAACTGGCACCGACTTCAAAATTATGAAGATTGAGTACAGAAATAGTTGAAGTTTAGCCGAATTCGGGAAAAGGCACTACATATTAGATAGGAAAAATTATTTAATACTTTTTAGTTCATATTATAAGGATGCTATTAATATTGTTTTTACCTTGGAAGTCGGTTTTAATTTTTTGTTAAAAATAATAATTTCACTCTTTTTAGTTACCTAGTAGGTAAACTGTTAGTGCCAATTCAAATTGTATAAAAAATAGTTTCATATTGTCTTCACTAGATGTCACTGAGGCGCTCCTGTGTCGCGCTATCGCTTGTACGTAGAAGTTTTATATAGGTAGTTGTAACTTGTAATAGATTTTCGTTGTGTTGTTGAAAGTTTGTAAGCAACTGACGTCTGACAACTCAACAGTGAGCTTGGTGTGAGCAGTGAGCATTGAATTGACAACATAAATCATAATATTGAGTGGTAATTGATCTCGTTTAATTGTTATTAAAGGTGAACGCAGATTTGGCCGCACCGCACGCACCGCAGTCGCCGCATTCGCAATTCTTCATATTATTATGAAGTTGCGAAGACTGCGGCGCGGGTAGGTAGGTATGCGAGCTTGCCTATAACTTCATATAAAGAATTCCGAATGCGGCGACTGCGGTGCGTGCGGTGCGGCCAAATCTGCGTTCACCTTAAGTTGACCTCCGTCATAGTCCGCGAATTTATAAGTGGTCGTCGGTGGTACTGCGTATATTCTACGTATCTTATTACAATTTGTTAAGACTGATATGAGTCATACGGCATACCCCAAGGCCCAAATATCAGGTAGATAGATAAATTTAAACAATACATTTAAAAAGATCTAAGTGAACACGTGCTGCAAAATGCTCGCAGCGTGGCATCACAATAGACATAACTACCAGTACTTCGACTGCTATGAGACAGACGAGTATTAATATCTGTCGTTTCTTTCGTGTTTCGCCAGGATAAGTTAAAGGCTGGCGCGCTGGCTGGTATAATTTAATTTTAAAAATAAGATTTTGAAATTGAATTCTGACAGTTTTCTTTGCATGTGCCAAAATATAAACAACTAAATTTGTAGGTTACGACCCTAGCGACGACTTTTGTCATAATACGTCAAACTTAAAAAAATTACATCAGTTCTAAGTCGGCATACTCTATCATTCTGTCTACTCTGGCGGCATGCCGCATGCCCTGACATTCCAGTTAGAACTTGAATACGATGTTTACGTACGCGTCGCCGGCGACGCCGTTGCCTCTGCGGCGCCGACCGCCGTGTATATTAAACAGCCTATAATAATTGGTGTTGTTATGTACATAATTATTATTATTGTATCCATACCTATGCCTTGTACTATTATCTATTTTGTGCCATGAGACATTGGTGACCTTAACACGACGTGGTAATGATGATGATGACGATGATGATGATGATGAATTTGAATTGCATGGTAGCATATGCTTTCTGTTCTTAAAACAACGCCGAAACTCCCAAACGTGTATCTATAAAGAGTCAGGAGTTCTCTCAGCATCTTCGAAACCATGGTATACCTTGACCCAATATTTGACTTTTTGGTAGCATATTCTTAGTACACTTCACATAAAACCAAAATCACCATATGTTTCCATATAAATTTCGAGGAGTTCCCTCGATTACTCCTGGATCCCATCATCAGGTCACCACTTTTGTGAACATGATACCAAATTGGAGTAAAACCTAATACAACAAAACAAAAATTTCGAAAATCGGTTCACAAACGGCGGAGTAATCGTTGAACATACAAAAAAAAAAAAAAAAAAAATCCACAGCCGAACATATAACCTCCTCGTTTTTTGGAAGTCGGTTAAAAACTAGCTGTCCCAGCAAACGTTGCTTTGCCATAACATAAAATATTTCGCCCATATAATTTTATTGAAATGACTAAATAAGTATGTCGCCATGGCAACGTCTATCGCTATCCCGTCGCACAAACAATGGTCGCCGTCAGTCTCAGGTTGTAATAATTTACTATTATTTATTCAACAAATGCACTTATCAATATAAAAAGTAGATCTCCGATCCAATTCTCAACCCTAGCCGATATGCTCGCTAAGATTCACGAAAATCGGTCGAGCCGTTTCAGAGGAGTTCAATTACGCACACCGTGACACGAGAATTTTATATATTAGATAATATACCCTTTGTACTATAAATCTGGGGTCACGGTAGTGACCCGGCCAAGTCTCGATACGATTTTCGGCATAATGGTACAAACAAGGCTTTTGCATCCGTTGTGGATGATTTATGCTGTATTTTTAAATTATTACCACTCTTCAAATACTGCAGTGCCTAAGACAAGATTTTAAATGTACGAAGGGTATATTAATGGTTTATGGTATAGGATTTTAGATTCACACATTAGTAATATTTTGCTACTTTTTGTTAAGATTCAATACCGGTAGGCCAATCAAATTCGGTCGAGCACGCGTACGTAGAAATTCTGCTACATTTAAATAAATAAATAAAACGTTTATGCGAAATTTCCAAGCTTTTTATCGATTTCAAGACTATTTTAGCTTTAACGTTATCGGTTCCGTGTCGCGTTACGTACGCGTGACCAGCCGCGGTAATCAGAGCGTGCTTCACACAAATAGATGGGACGGAATAAAAATATTATAAAGCGCTCATTTTAATAAAATCTACGGATGTAATAGAGATAATAGGAGTCAGGCCTTTTAGCGAAGTCCTTTCTTTTATAACTTTTTATAGAATTGCCGATCAAAATGCAATGAGCATGACAATTGCAAACACGTAAATTCCATACATTTTTGGTCGGTTATTCTATTTAAGGCGACGCCATGATAATTTGGCTGTAGCGATGCCGATTTTTCTCAGCAATGACTAAAGCTAAGAAACTAAAGTTCATTGTCAGTATTCATCATATCTTTGTCTTTGAATTGCCCATAGCATAACACGATTGGACAACTTTTATAACACAGAATTATCAATCGAAAAGACCTCTGTAAAAAAAGGGATTCCTATTTTTCCAATAGAGGAGAGTGATTTAAGGTTCCAAAATTTGTACATAAATTGGTTGAAGCATACTCTTTAATATGTGAAATGTATTTATGGTTTTTAAATTACGCGACAAAAACCATTTTGTCGCTTACGCCCTTTCCATTTTTTGCTGTTCCATTGCTTGTTTTCTATGAGAGACCGGCCCGGCCTCTCATAGAAAACAAGCAATCTAAAACATATCCAACACGGTTACTTACTTTAACGCTGCGTCACCTTAAGCAAGTGCTGGGCAAGGGCTCTGACAAGGAGTCAAGCTTGTCAAGATGTGATTTTTCCAACAGGGTAGTTTGAGAACTTGCAAGTGATATGATATCCGGCATTGTACAAGTAATGTGGCTTTAAGTTTTGACATGGCTTCTTCGCTGAATAGAATCACTCGCTCGCGCACACGAGCAGGATAACCTGATTGGTTTGATTTTCGATGAAAGCAAATGGACAGCATATTTTTTATCGTTGGGGAAATGCATTACGCATCTCCGGCAGTCTGGGGATGGCTACCGGGGTATCTGGGACTCCCCAGGGCGGTGAAGGCCGCTAGGGCAATGGGCATACCCACTAAAACCCCAAAGAGTGTTCCTACTTTCCGCTTTAGGCAGAGCGCAGAGCCACGGGATACACTGGTGCACTATTTCAATATTTCAAATTACCTACTAATAAAAGTACTTACGCAGATTCTGTTTGTCTTTATCTGTCTTGTGACTTTTCCAATGCGCAATACAAAATAAAAATATATAGACAGACTTTGTATTCGCCGTATAATTTTTTATATAGGGGATTTTGTTTTACTTATTAAAAAGTAAGATACAGCAACTAAAAAATCTAGAAAAAGCCAACACCTAAAAGATTCGCAATAACACGAGGAAAGCATCAAAATATTTATCTTCGTGGTCGCTTCCAACTTGGAATATTAAAAATGAAATTTACCGTAAACTTTTTAATTCCGCAAAGTGCTGGTCTTCATTATAGCACCAGCGTTACCAGGAACCCTTGACCCATCGCTTTTGTTTTCATTTAACCAATGAGATTTATACTTTGTATTTTGTATGGCATTTATACAGGGTATAACAAAACTAAGTACTTTAGGATTAGGCATTTATACAGGGTGTAACGAAACAAAGTGCTAATACATTAGAATTTCTATGTGTCCCTTATATTGAGTACAGTGTGAAAGAAGCAGCGCGGAAGGACAATATTTTTGGTTGTATGGGCAAGCGCGTCAGAATTTTTTCCATACAGAAGTTAAAAAAGGTTATCTTTCAGCGCTGCTACTTTCACAGTGAACTCTATGTAGAGAAACATACAAACCCAAAAGTATAATATTACGGTGCGTCCACATTTGTATCATTTGCGCGATCAGATCTCCGATCAGATCTCCGTCGCGTATCATCGAAGCGTGTCAAAATGATACGCGTATCATGATACGCCCCGATCGCTATTAACCGCGTATCTGATACGTGTCGTATCAAATACGTGCATTATCGGCAAAATGATCTAATAGGCGTCCACACTATGACACGCATACTTGATACAGCGCGATGATCGCGACGGAGATCTGATCGGAGATCTGATCGCGCTTCAAATGATACAAATGTGGACGCACCCTTAGGCGTGTTGATACGCCGTACTTTGGTACATTAGTATAAAACAAAGTTACAATGTTAAATCTCACTTACAAGTTACGTGCTATATTACTTATCAAAATTTCCCGAACGAGACGATGACGAAATCGGACAAATAAATAAAATAAAATATTTTATTTACTTATTTCAATTATTTTTGGAATTTATTTATTTTTGAAATGCATGGTTCCTGCGGGAATTTTGCTTGTACTACTTAATATAACGCCTCCGTGGTCCATTGGTTAAGAGCGTGGCTCTTGACTCGGAGGTCGTGGGTTCGGTTCCCGCGTTGGAAAGTGGAAACATATTGTTATTTCCAAATTTGGTTAAGACAATGCAAGGTGATCACCCGCTGGCCGATTCTGTATCGTACATTTTGTGACTTAATCACTGAGTTAGTAACATAACGGAGGACTGAGTAACGGAAAGTCTCACTTTTGTATTCACTTGCATACGAAAGTGAGACTTTCCGTTACTCACTCCTCCGTTTCGTTACTAACTCAGTGATTAACTCACAAAATGTACGATGCAGAATCGGCCAGCTGATTGTCTGAGAAGTAAGATGATTCATGCGTCGGATGGGCATCTAAAGTCGTGTCGGTCTTCCGTCCCTCTAGATTATGAGAGTAAAAGGAATAGAGATTATACTCTTGTGTACTGCGCACACACTTGGCACTATAAAATTGCTCCTGCGTTGCTTGGTTTTAATGAAACCGGCCACCGTCACTGAAACCGAAACTGGTGTGGGACCATAGTGGGATTTATATTATGTCAACCGCCAGCAAGTAAACTGTATAGTTAAATAATATTATAGTTTATCAAATAATTATTATAATATTCTAATGGTATACTTTGCGTCAATAAATTTTCATCAACGCTCAATGACATAAATGCGCTATAAATAATAATTTATAGTATTTAGTACTTTAATGTGTACTAATTATAAAATTATTAATTTGTGAATCAAATTACCATTTGAACTCCAAATTTTATTGCGTTTGTAGTCAATTGACATAAATTAATTAGGTTTATAAAATACTGATAGTGATTGATTTTATATTACCAGATGACTCCTGCGACTCCATTGCGCCAAAATTGTTTTTTTTTTATGAAATAAGGGGGCAAATGAGCAAACGGGTCGCCTGATGAAAAGCAACTACCGTCGCCCATGGACACTCGCAACATATTCAGAAGAGCTGTCACTGACGAGGTGATAAGGATGCTATATTTTTCTCGTGGGACGAATTATAAAAGTTTATCACGCGGGAATCGTGCAGTTTTATAGGATATATAATAGTACTTATTTTAAAAACCGACTTCAAAATCGTACGAAATTTAGAATTAAAATGCCCTATCTCAAAAACTACTGAATTATGAAGCTATAACAAAGAGGAGCTGTCATAATCAAGTTTCCGTCCGTCCGTCCATCCGTCCGTCCGTCTGTCTGTCTGTCTGTCTTATCCCGGAAAAATGTACGGTTCCCGCGCGATAAACTAATTTTGACGCAACGGAGTTGCGGGCGTCATCTAGTGTAAAATAAGGGGACAAACGAGTAAACGGGTCACCTGGTGGAAAGCAACTTTAGTCGCCCATGGACACTCGCAAGTCGCACCACCCGAAGAGCTGCAGGTGCGTTGCCGGCCTTTTATGAGGTAATAGAGTAACTAGAGGGTATAGGTACTCGGTATTATTTAGGAATAGGTATAAGTACCCTTTTTCAAAATTTTCATGAAAATTTTTTAATCAATTACCTACGGCTGCACTGGCCATGCGGCCTAAGATGCGCAAACGAGAAAATCTCGAGATATCTCACTCTCGTGTGTAGTTATATTGTCGATAACGACATAATGTCAAAATCATTTTTTGACATTATGTCGATAGATTTTGACGACAGATCTACACGAGAAAAAATGTATGACATGTTAGGGTCAATAGAGATGAAGAGAAAAACAATCAAACATCGATAAAACGTGTGGACAAAATTTTCTCGTTGGCGTATGCTAGAGGGGCTTATGTCAGCGCGCGTCAACATTAGCAAACAAAACTGATAATGTGATACTTAGGGTGGGTTGCACCAACTTAACTTTAACTACAGTGCGAAATGTCAAATTTTTTTTGCGAAATTTTCAAAATGTGGGCTTTTTACGAAAACGTTTCGTTTGACAGTCAGTACATTTTATTTCGAACGAATTTGTGAATTATCTTCATCGTATAACGATTACGTTCATTATGATAAAATCTTAAGCATACATACAATCTGGATGAAATGGACTAAAATAGTATCATTTTGTTGAGAAAAAAATTACGTGAGATTTGCCGAGACCCCCCCCCCTCTCCCCAACGTGAGATTAGATGAGATTTGACTCGACCCCCTCCCCCCCAAACACCTCACGTGAAAAGAAATATTTTTTCTGACGATTTTTATGGATAATATTTTTTTTATACTATCAATCTCGGTACCTGTAGCTTGAATAAAAAAATAAACGCAACAGACATCTGTCAATTTCGCCGGTCAAAGTAAAGGTTAAAGTTAAAGCTAAATTTAGCCTTAACTATAACTTTATCCTTAACTTTGACCACGCCTCTGGTGCAACCCACCCTTAAAAAATAATTTAATTCTAAATACGGCCCTGGACATATTGTTACGTTTCAAATAGTTATCCTAGATGTCGACAGATGGCGCTTTATAAGTACTATGATAATAAAAGCTATATAAGTACCGTTTTAGCTATTAAATGTATTGAAGACAAAGTGTATAACAATTTAAAGTATTAAAGTATGACAATTGCAAGAAACTTATGCAAAATTAAACGCATTTACGTCTGTATTATCCTTTCAAAGGTTTGGCCATCTAGTGTCAAGTAGTATAATTAACGCTGAAAGATGAAATGTTCTAGAACTTTTGTATTTAAATTACATTTAAAATTATTTACGGATGAAATGTGATGTTATTTATATTATAAGAACGTCTGTCTGAGTAACTTTGACATTGTAAAACACAATACTTCATCCTTTCCTTGTTAAAAACGTAGAAAACACCAATTTATTGGGATTCTCGTGACGTGTGCACCTGACAAACGCCGAAAGTGTACTGACTTAAGCCCCGCCCACAATGATGACGTCAGGACCTAGTTGAAAATCACAGTGCACAGTTGCTTAGGCCAGCTCCTCTCTGTTATAGCTTCATGTACTGAACCGATTTTGATGAAACTTGCAGCATTCTCCAAGTTGAACAATACCTAGTACAACAAAAAAGAATCATTTAAATCGGACTTGTAGTTCCGGAGATATGCGAACACATACATAAAAACATACATTACATACATACAAACATACATACAAACACTTTTGAATGGAGTTCGAACCTTTTTGTATGGAGCGTGGCATACCTAAAGTTATTTTCGTGTACATCTATGAAACATACGTCAATCGACAGAGAAAATGAAATATATAAAAAATAAATAATCTTTGACAAAATGTCGTAAGTGATATATTTTTTGAAATCGACACTGTCGTCGAACAAAGACGGATCTGCAAAACATCAACTTTCCATGAGAGCTGTTAAAAGTTTACGATTCATATTTTTCAATGTAACTTTTTACTTATCAATTAAAATGAAATTTTATTCCATAATAGCTTTTTGTAGTATTAAAATCATTGTATATGCATTAAAATTTTTATGTTCTATTAATTAATCTTTAAAAAAGCTGTTTTATGTAAACATGCGACATTGTACTGCGCTGCGTTGCGTGCATTGTTTGGTTTGATGTAACTTTGAGGCGTTATTCTACGGAAACTACTAAGACGAATGTGAACATGGTACATTGCTCCACGGAACTTAAAATTAATGTTATGTCGTATGTTATAAGATTATAAGTGATGAGTATCATAAATGTAGTTTATGCAAAATTAAAACAACATAATAATATTATTAGTATCAAAAGCTATTTTTTTATTAAGTCTACCAAATTGACAAAAACCTATAACAAAATTAATGGAAAATTTTAACAGTTATTTTAATGGTAATGATAATATTATGGCATCGATCAGTCCTATCCAAGGTATTTTAATAATAATTAATATGTCTTAACAAAGTCATAAACAGGAATAATAAGAGTTAGCAAACATAATTATAAATCTCAAAAACAGGCCATAACAATATTACAATTAAACTAAATCGGTAAAATTCGAGCCCTCCGAAATTAAAATATAAAAATAAATCAATATTTATTTTACATAAAAAAATACACACCTTTCGCAAAGCTTTTAGCCACTTGTAAAATCAGTGAATATTCTTAAAACTATAACAACAATAGTAGGAATTGTGTTATTACTCATTACTAAACTTAAAATATTATCAGTTATCACATGCTTAGGCAATCAAATCAAAAAACAATAATTAAAATAACGCTTAGTCAGAATTAAGATAAGAAAAACTAAAAAGTATGCTCTTACATGAGAAATTTAATAAATGGCAAAATCTTAATAAAAATTTAGTAACAATAAATTCATTATTTCATAATTATGATTCAATCTCAGTTTCGGTACAGTTACTTTTGTTTATATAAATGTAGCAAATATCGCAGGAATTCTTTTTTAGGATGTTAAATCCAATATTAAAGTATTTTAATTAGTTAATAAAATCAGACGTTACTTTGCGGAAATCCATGGCTTAAGTTTAACCTCAAACTTTAAGTAAATGAGTGAGTGTACGCATAGGCATCATAGGCAGCACCTCCCTCCTCTACCACACTGCCTATGCGTACACTCGCATGCAAGAACCTGCAAATACCAACACCACACAAGCAATAATGTTGGCAAATCCGTGCAAGGCCCACCACACCATGCAGGTTGAAAACCTCGACGCGCGTTTCGCCCCAACACCGGAGTATCCTCAGGATGTAGACTCTACGAACAACGTCCGCCAATGACTTGCGACTTGACAAGTGGTAAAGTTTGAGGTTTATTTCGCGGAATATTGCTAAGAATAATAACAAACTTTAGCCATTGATTTCTGCAAAGTAACGGCTGATTATATTAACTAATTAAAACACTTTAATATTGGATTTCACATCCCAAAAAGGGATTTCTGCGATATTTGCCACATTTATAGAAACAAAAGTAGCTGTACCGAAACTGAGATTGAATCATATGAAACAGTGAATTTATTGTTACTAAATTTTACCAAGATTTTGCCATTTATTTAATTTTTATGTTAGAGTATACTTTTTGTTTTTCTTATCTTAATTCTAACTAAGCGTTATTATAATTATTATTCTGAATTTGATTGCCTAAGTATAAATAACTGATAATATTTTAATTTTAGTAATGAGTAATAACACAATTCCTACACTTTTTGTTATAGTTTTAAGAATATTCACTGATTATACAAGTGGCTAAAAGCTTTGCTAAAAGCTTAGATTTTTTTTTGGTGATGCTTCTACCCATCTGTCATGTGCACCACAAAAGACATCATCACAATTACTGTGATAATTAGTAGGGGAAGGCATAGATGTAGGAATTCTCAGTAGTTATTGGGCCGTACTAACCGTAATATTGTCTTCAAATTCCTCAACAATGACAGGTGGGGAGGCTTCAAAGCTGGTATTAACATTTTCAATAAAATTTACGGCGAACTAAGAACATCTTCCGCTACATCGTGTAGTTCCCTGATTATTAATTCTTCGGCTCCTGGTAGCAATAAGGACTCAGATTTTTCACCACAAACACCTAAAAATCACAAAAATATTTAAGTTAAAATATGAATACAATAAAACAAATTATAAATTAGTGTCATTTTAATTAAAATATGTTTTATTGGCATTTTAAGTAGCCGAACAAAGTCGTATGTGGAATTATGTCAAAGAACATCGTCTGTTCTTAATATGCTGCACAAAAATTGTAATCATACTCCGGAGTACAATGTCGTTAGTCTACAAGCGACTCATACATTTTGGAAGAACAACGCACGCTGCGTTAATAATACGACATCACAAAATCAAAATTAGGAAATTAATAATTTAAGTATAAAAACATGTGGTAACAAGGCAAAATATGGAAATAATACTTTACCAATTAAATTAAACATATTATATTTCCGTAGAATAATGTCGGTTCTGCATAATACACTGCGACGTACGTGCGGATCCGATATTTTTCTACGGAATTATTTTCTTTTCACATAATTTTCATTTTTCTTAAAAACAGTTTATGCTAAACACGAAAATCCCACAAAGCGTAGGTGCTCGTAATGTGACCGTTATGCCGGCAGACGCTCGGGCGACGCTCGCTTCTGACAGACAACGCGGTTTTGGACATATTCTTTGATACGATTTTCAAAACCGTCCTTGTTCATTTCCATATCTCGAAAAGTATTAGGAAAATCCTACTTTTTCTTGGATGTACGGATAGATTATCATCTACTGAAGACGATTTTAAAACAAAAACGATTTCGTCGGATCATCACAATCGTCTTTGTTCGACGACAGTGTCGAATTATTAGATTTAAAAATATATTTAAGCGCGGACTGCCGACTCGAGCCTTGCGGCGAGTAATATAATGCAAGATTTAGGTTGTTTTGAATCGTGTTTTTTGGCACAATTTGTTTTTTTTTTCTTTTTTCTCGAATTGGATAGAATTTTATCTATAGATTATTTCTGTCGTTTTCTTTTTATGAATTACAGCTCCAAGTTGCTGAAATTAACAGCAATTCTTTGCCCATTTTCTCTAAAATTTTGCCGAGTTACATATTTTTTTACTCAACTAGTTAATATCAAAGTGGTAAAAAGTAATTCCAACATTGTAAAGACGACTTTCTCAACAGTACATTGTATTTTTTTCATACCGTTAAAACGTCCATACAATCCATAAACAGGTGACATTCTAAACCTTTTACAGCAAAAATCACAAAACTGTCGCGGGTTTGAGTTGTATTATTTAAAAATACTTAAAAAAAATCTAGCTCCAACATTAGATTATAATTGAAATGATCTTACATGTTGTGCATTAAGAAAGTATTTTAACTGTTAAATCACGTCTGTTAAATCAGCGAAATCGGCAAAGCGGAAGAGCAGGAACACCGTTGGGGTTTTAGTGGGTATGCCCGGGCGCGGCCTTCCGCCCCCAGGGAGTCCCACATACCCCGGTAGCCCTCCCCAGACTGCCGGGGATGCGTAAAGGCATTTCCCTAACGAAAAAAAAAAGAAAAAAAGGTTCTGAAATACAGTTATTTTACATTTTCAGACTGAAATAACTCAGAAGTATGTCATTTCTGACATTTTGTCAAAGAATATTTATTGTTTGTAAGCATCTTCTCTAACGATCGGCGTATGTTTCATAGGTGTACACCAAAATACGATATTTTATATGTACTTGTAAGTATAGGTATGCCAATAAGGTTCGTTGTTCTTTGCACATTTGTTCAGTAGACTAACATATTATACGAAAACTGTACAGTAGTCAACCAAGTTTAGTTGATTACAGAGCCCTAAAACGGAACCCTAACGAGCTGAGTTTTTGTACATTGATACTAGGTTATTAGTTATTTAATTTAAGAGTAACCTTGTCCTACAAATTAAACAATCCATATTTTAGAACCATCAAGTCAAAGTATGAAATCCTTTCTATCTCTGTTAGCTACCACTTTCAAGATTTTTCGAAAATAAAAATGGTGTTCGTCTTATCAAAAAATAGCTCACAAAAAATTAACTTGTTAGTAATCACAACAAATTTGTTCTAGGGCTCCCGTACTATTATCCTATATCCAGTCAAGCGCAAATGTGTGCGTCATGTATTTTCTACTGATGCCACGCATTCGGATGTGCGAAAATGGAAAACGAATTCGAAAATCGAATACGGAAAACGTGTGTATGCGGCCAGCCTGAGATCAGGCTTTGTAAAACAAATAAAATTAAATGTTGAATGCTTCATTTACAAAAGGATCGCATCGCCTAGTCACCTTGCAATGTAAATTGTAAGCTTACCATGGAGCCTCTATATTAGCTCCATGAAACTGACGCTTAAGGCCGGCTGTAGACGAACCGCATAGCTTGCAGTCAGTCTCGACTGCAAGATGCGGTTCTGTATCTGATCTGCAGTTTTCATACCAAAGTCATATCCGCAATACACGGACCGCTCGAGCAGTTCTTGACCGGTCGGAGCAGTCGCTCTGTGGTCGAGTTTCGCCGTGCGGTCGACTGCTAAGACATGACATACTATATTTCAAGACTGCATGATGCAGTCGTGTTGCTGTACCTATTCAACGGGACTGCTCTAGAGCAGTCGGTCCCAACTGCAGTTTGCGGTTCGTGTATGGCCAGTCTTAGGCCAGCCATAGACGGACCGCATCTTGCAGTCAAAACCGACTGCAAAATGCGATCACCGCACTGCGATCTGCAGTTTCCATACTTAATTCATATCTGCAATACACGGACCGCTCGAGCAGTTCTTAGCGGTCGGTGCAAACAACGTGACCGCTCTAGAGCAGTCGGTCCCGACTGCGACTTGCGGTTCGTCTATGGCCAGTCTAAAGCCTTATGAAATCGCTGCAAGATCCACGTAAGTATATGGAACTTAACTGCCAATTTCATTACGATTTGACAAAACAAGAAAGTAGCTTTTAGCTTCTAAAATTTAAGTAAGGTATTTTTCTATTTCGTTGGAAAATGTTTTGAAAACATACGGCGAAATATAATTACTATATCTCGGAATGAAGTTACAGAAAATACTAAAAAGGTTGAAACATAACGTTGTTTGTAGTAACTCAATGCGGGCAATCCTATTAGTGGCTATGTCAACGTATGGCCGCTTGAGACGATCAAATATTTTGATCGAATCTTAGATCAAATGGAAGCAGCGCAAACATTTTGTGTAGAAAATAGCTACGTATGACTACATAGTTTAAAGTTTTAAACTATTGTATAGCTTTTATCGCCGACTTTGAGTACGGCGACCAAATCAAGAAATTCTGTAACGAAATTAACCTAACTCCGACCGGCACAGTGGTGCGGTATAGAAAGCCGTGCATCGTCTAACGTCGTTTCAGTTCTGCAGACTTCGGCACGGTGTTCGTGTGCGTGTGACTAAACGTATTATAATTGCATAAATTGATAAATAATGCTCTGCAATAGCTTTACAGCGGCAGTTCCCGAGTGCCACACGTATTTTAATAAAACCGGCCAAGTGCGTGTCGGGCCACGCGCAATATAGGGTTCCGTAGTACCGCTAGTTTTTGAAAAATTTTGTATGGTCAATGAATATACATTTTTTATAATATTTTCACTACTAATAACATATTTTACATTACTAACAACATCATCTCAGTTACTTTCAAAGGAATTTGAACGAAAAGTTCCTTTATACTTCGCCGTTTACTTTTTTTTAGTTGATCGACTATTGCTCAATAACTTATGAAGTTTTCTTAGCCGTTTTCTTTTCAGTTCTTAGCAGTTTTCCTTTTAAATTCAGCAATTCCTACTCCCGTGAATTTTTTCACATTTCTAGAAGTAACCGTTCAGCTGGTAGAAGGGGGGGACACTGGACTCTAACGATTTTTTCCACTTTAAAACTTAATATTTCACAAATGGATCCCTAAATCGGAAAATGATCGATGAATACTCATAATATTTTTAAAAAAACCCATCCAACGACACCCCACACGATGGGGTGGGCGCCAAAAAAAAATTCAACCCCGCTTGATGTGTAGGGGAGGTACCATATTTTTTTTTTAATATTTTATGTACCATTTTCTCGTCATCATTAATATGTGTATTCATACCAAATAACAGCTTTGTAGGTCCTATAGTCTCTGAGCAAAACTGCGGACAGACAGACAGACGGACAGACGGACGGACAGACTGAAACTATAAGGGTTCCTTGTTGACTACGGAACCCTAAAAACGGGCACAAATGGCCCACCACACATTCCCACCACTGCAACTCCTGTGTCGTCAGGATCAGCGGTTGAAATATGATGCATTTTTTTAAACTACTTGTTAATCTAGCTTAAAACTTTTCCTAATCATCAATTCCCAATCAAATTATTATCTGTATCTGATTTTATAAAGTATGTAGTTAAGATGTATAATATAGTAACTGTTATGTTTATGGAATCTTCAGTGGAAGAGGTAGAGGTAGAGGTAGAGGTTGAGGTTGAGGTTGAGGTTTAGGTTGAGGTTGAGGTGGAGGTTGAGGTTGAGGTTGAGGTTGAGGTTGAGGTGGAGGTGGAGGTGGAGGTTGAGGTTGAGGTTGAGGTGGAGGTGGAGGTGGAGTTGGAGGTTGAGGTTGAGGTTGAGGTTGAGGTCGAGATCGAGGTCGAGGTCGAGGTCGAGGTCGAGGTCAAGTTCGAGTTCGAGGTCGAGGTCGAGGTCGAGGTCGAGGTCGAGGTAGAGGTAGAGGTAGAGGTTGAGGTTGAGGTTTAGGTTGAGGTTATATTTTTCTATCCTGGCTACCTCTACCTATCTTCGGTATTTACTATTTTTATTTTGAAATAACTTTTGAATTATTGCGAAAAACAAAACACAAAATTTGTTTGTTATAAAACTTATATATGATCTTTCCATTTATCAAAAAAAAATTTGTTGAAATACTCAATTAACTTAAAATAATAATAATGTAGAAATGTCTTATTTAAGAAATATCAGCGCGACGAATTTTCAGTGGCAGTGAGTTCCAATACTTTGGAACTCACTGCCACTGTACACTGTACAGTACTCTGTAACACGAACAGTAATATACAAAATAACAACGGATATATTGTACGTCCTACATGTATAAATTACTGTACATAATTTACAAGAAGCCTAAAGGCGTGTTTTCACTAGGGGACATGTCGCGGAGACAAGTCGTCCGACATTTAGATAGTTTGTCCCCTGCAACTTTATCCCTCGACATATTATGACTTAATCACACTAGTCAGTGGTGAACAGTATGTCGCCAGCGACAAGTCCCGCAACCCGTAAATGTCGCTGCGACGTCGGGCGACATATCGCGGGACACGTACATTTCGTGTCGCGCGACTAGGTCGCGAGACAAAAATATAATATGTCCCCTAGTGAAAATGCGGCTTTAGCAGAAATCGATATTGAAATGTATGCAAAATACTCGTTCAAGCATCATCTCCATATTCTATAAAAACCTCCGTATATTGTATTTTAATAAGACAAGCAATCGGTAGGATAATAATCTTTGAGAGGATCTCTTGTAAATTGAAGACGTAAGTGTGAAGTGGATAACTAACAATTTATTACAATTTTTTTATTACAACTTAAAATTTAGTTTGTTATTATTTTTAGCAATATTCCGCGAAAAACTTTTCCGCGAAAAAAAAAGTTTTTCGCGGAATATTGCTAAAAATAATAACAAACTAAATTTTAAGCTATGGATTTCCGCAAAGTAACGCCTGATTCTATTAACTATTTATTACAACTTGTAAGTTGTAACTTTCTCACTTCATCATCTGGCTATACTTAAAATATTTTTGTTTATTTCACATATTTTTTCCAGTCCTGAAAGAATTTAGGAGATATTATATTTATATACTATTTTAAAATTAGCTTGATAGTAATTTAAAAAATGTTCTAGGGCTCCCGTAGGCATTATCCATATTTTATGAAAAACAGAGAAAAATGCCAAATCGATAGTTACTCATTCCATCCGCTTACATCTTCAATCATATCGATCTCAGTTGTATCATTTTGTATTTTATTAAATGTGATTCTTGTTGGTGAATAAATAAATAAATATCAAACACGTCGTGTAATGCCCAAAATCGTTAAATTTTCATTGGACTTTCCGCAATTATAATATTATTGTCTCAATTTATGATAACGTGGCTACTGTTTAATAATCAGTGGTTAAGAGCCCGGGCTACCCTCGAAATTCTCATACATACGTAATACCAAAATCATTTTCTCATACGAAAATATTTAACATGTTTGAGCTATTTTTCAGCTTAAAATAGTAATTACCTAGGTTCCTGTACAAAAATTAACTTCAAAATATTTAAACACTAAAAAAATTTTTTTTTTATAAATTTTTTTTTACTAAATTTACTACTAAATATTTAAACACAAAAAATAGAGTAAAACACTAAAAAAAAAAATAGAAATAAATAGTAAATTTACTACTAAATATTTCAACTCTAAAAAATATTTTTTAGTATTTAAATATTTTGTAGTAAATTTACTATTTATTTATATATTTTTTAGTGTTTAAATATTTAGTAGTAAATTTAGTGAAAAAAAATTATACACAAAAAATTTTTTTTTAGTGTTTAAATATTTTGAACTTAATTTTTGTATAGGAACCTAGGTAATTACTATTTTAAGCTGAAAAATAACTCAAACATGTTAAATATTTTCGTATGAGAAAATGATTTTGGTATTACGTATGTATGAGAATTTCGAGGGTAGCCCGGCCCCTTAAGGTGACGCCGTGTTAAAGTAAAAAACCGTGTTGGATATGTTTTAGATTGCTTGTTATTGCTTGTAGAAAAAAAGTAATGGAACAGTAAAAAATGGAAAGGGTGTAAGCGACAAAATGGTTTTTGTCGCGTAATTTAAAAACCATTTAAAATACATTTCATATAGGCTACTAGATTTTGCCCGCGGCTTCGCTCGCGTTAAGAAGTATTATTATTAACTTTCCCGGGACTCAAAGTATCTCCTGGATACTAAATTTCAGCAAAATCGGTTCAGAGGTTTGGGCGTGAAGAGGTAACAGACAGACAGACAGACGGACAGACAGACAGACACACTTTCGCATTTATGATATTATTATGGATGGGCAAATTAAAGTATATGTTTGAACCAATTATTTATGTACAAATTTTGGAAGCTTAAATCACTCTCCTCTGTTGGCGAAATAGGAATCCTTTTTTTACAGAGGTCTTTTTGATTGATTATTCTGTGTTATAAAAGTTGACCAATCGTGTTATGCTATGGGTAATTCAAAGACAAAGACATGATGAATACTGACAATGAAATTTAATTTCTTACCTTTAGTCATTGTTGAGAAAAATTGACATCGCTACAGCCAAATTATGAAGGCGACGCGACGCGCGACGCCTTAAAATTTAAGCCTCACACGCCTCACAGAAAACCGGCGTGAAACAGCGCTTGCGCTGTGTTTCGTCGAGTGAGTGAGTTTACCGGGGGGCCCAACCCCCTATCCTTTTCCCTTCCCTACCCTTCCCTATTTCCTTCCCTACCCACCCCTATTACCCCTTAAAGGCCGGCAACGCACCTGCAGCTCTGATGCTGCGAGTGTCTATGGGCGACGGAAGTTGCTTTTCATCAGGTGACCCGTTTGCTCGTTTGCCCCCTTATTGCATTAAAAAAAAAAAAAAAAAAAAAAAAACTAGATGACGCCCGCCACTCAGTTGCACCAAAATTAATTTGCGCGGGAACTGTACATTTTTTCGGGATAAACATTATCATAATATGTCCTTTCCCGGGACTCAAATATTTCCATACCAAAATTTCAGAAAAATCGGTTCAGGGGTTTGGGAGTGAAGGGATTACAAAGAGACAGACAGACACACTTTCGCAATTATGTATAATATTAGTATGGATATTATTCTTGAATCTTGGGATGCTGCTGTACTTACGCAGTACATACTTATGTATGTAATATTTAATATTCACCTAAACAGAATTTCTAATTCGGTTTAATTTGTAAACATATTTCTCAGTAATGTTAGCATTGCGCCGCGCAGAAACTTTGAACGCAAACAAAATAAGCACTAAGCAAACCTAACTTAATTGTAATGAAGTATGTTTGTTCTTTATAACAATTACTGTGCAGTTTGTATTGGTGTGGTTGTGCTTTTGTTTAATTTTGTTAGAGTCCGGGCATTGGCCTATTGTAACATGATTCATTTTATCTAAATAATATAAAATGGCCGTATTGACAGTGTTCTGATACTCGTAGTCTCGTATGAAACTCTAAGGCCGGTATAAATAGTCAGTACTCAATATGCATCTCGGTCTCAAGACACGGTTCAGGCTCTGTGATTGGTTGGCTGTCAAAATTTCGACCAATCACAGAGCTGAACCGCGTCTTGAGACCGGGTCGCATCTTGAGCACTATTTATACGGGCCCTAGCGTGTTAAGGTGGTCTTACATCAAGAATGTGTAGCGATATTTATCGAGTTTATCGAGCGGGAACCGTACATTTTTTGGGATAAACAGTATCCCATGTCCTTTCCCGGGATTCGAAGTATCTTCCTACCTAACTTCAGTTAAATCTGTGAAGCGGTGTGCATGAAGAGGTAACGTAACAGACACACAAACCCACTTTTGTAGTTATAATATTATTATAGATATTTCAATTTGAAACTGATGTTAAAATGTCTTTAAAAATTCTTACTTTTAAATTAACATTGCGTATTGAATGCTTTAACATAGCGTAGCGAAATGTTTATATAGCGTTGAGCGTTGTAGTAACGAGATTTCTGACACGATTGCTCTTTTTCTACTGCAATTACATTTTTGTAGCTGTTACGGATTAAAACGTTCAAGAAGCTAAAAAAGCATTCTTGTTACTTTCTTGACACTAGATTTACTATAGGGCCCGCTAAATAAATGCATGATATTAATGAAATTCAAATCGATAATTCCAAAGTTTTAAGGTGAAAGAACTCATTTAATCGAATAGTACTTTATCAGAGACAAGACGGCTTTTCATTTGAATTTCAATGTTCCACGATCTTTATTCCAACCGAATGTTAGGCATTCAAAACTTGTATTTCTGACCTTCTTACACCGAAGCATGTCACCAGATATATAAAATACAATTTCATAGGAAGCATATTTTTCTCCGAGATAGGATGTGAATAAAAATGAGCGCAAGATCTGAATTCGTTGTCACAGAATGTCAAGAAAATGCGAACGGAAAATATGGTGGATGGAAACGTGATATTGGAATATATACTAACTACATTGTGGTCACTAGCAACCGTTTTAGTAGTGAAATATTATGTAATGTATTTTTAAGACATTTATTTTCACCTAACTCTTCCTATTTTCTTATGATTTCTTTGCGGCTTCCAAGACAGCTTTAGCATGTTGTTCGGACTCCCTGAGATCATATCAAAGCGCAGTGTACGGAGGAGACGAAAGATCGGAAATTTTCTTTTTTCTTCAATTTTGACTGGGCATTAGTATTATGAATGCGAGAGTAGAACACCCGCGTGTCAATTCGCAATAGTTTTTATTCTACGAGCTACCAAAGATTAGCGATTTTTTGCGGCCCGGAAGCGAAAAATCCATTTATCTCCAAAATCTTTACGTAATAAATAAAATTTTGTATTCCACCTGAAAGCCTATTAAAGAAGGTATATTTCAAGCTTTTTTCCTAATCCGCCGTGTCGATATTTTACTTACAATAAAATAGTTTTCATTTTTAGGTTTTTATTTTTTTAATCCAAAACCAAACAAAAGATGCAATCGAAAATATCAACAAATTAAAGGTATACAAGCATTCTATACGCACAAAAAAAAATCACCTGCAAGATCCGTTTACAACTGGAGATATTTGATCGTGAAATCCTACGCTAGGGCTGCCACCTATGTCTTTCAATGGATGGCTGTCAATAATGCAGTAGAAATAGTCACATAATATATTAACATTTATAGTATGAAAGTTATATACGCTTTTAATGAGTATATTTAAAATTATCAAAAATAAGTCTCAGAAAAAATATAAAACCTCCTCTTTTTTTTAGAAGTCGGTAAAAAAATCGGATGTCAGTTCGTAATACTTCAAACAATTAATATTATTTCTAGTATTTATTTAAAAAAATCAAGGTAAGTGATGGTCACGCGAAAACGAAAAGACTACAAATAATACAGCGTTGCGTCGTTGTTGACAATTAAGTTTGTAAATTAAATAAATTGATTTAGCAGTGGTTGTAAATGGATCTCACGGGTGATTTTTTTGTGCGTATAGAATGCTTGTATACCTTTAATTTGTCTATATTTTCGATTGCATCTTTTGTTTAGTTTTGGATAAAAAAAAAAAAAACCTAAATATGAAAATTATTTTATTGTATGTAAAATATTGACATGACGAATCAGAAAAAAAGCTTGAAATTTACCTTATTTAATAGGCTTTCAGGTGGAATACATAATTTTATTTATTACGTAAAAGATTTGGAGAAATATGGATTTTTCCCTTCCGGGCCGCAAAAAAACGCTAAACTTTGATAGCTCGTAGCATCAAAACTATTTCGAATTGACACGCGGGTGTTCTACTCCTGCATTCACAATATTAATGCCTATTCAAAATTGAAGAAAATAGAAAATTTCCGATTTTTCGTCTCCTCCGTACACTGTGCAGAGGGTTTTCGTAGTCGGATACCGCTGTCGATCCTGGCGACACAGGAGATACAGTGGTGGAAAATATATTTGGTGTACCAAAGCCCGTTTCAAAAAATATATAATATCACCATCAAAAAATATATATAAAAATACTGTAATTTATACACTACGTCCGCAACTCTGTTGCGTCAAAACTCGTTATGACGTGTGAACCGTACATTTTTCTGGGATAAAAAGTATCCTTTGTCCTTTCTCTACAAACAAAATTTAAGAAAGTCTACAGACAGATGATGTCGGATTTAGGGCGAATTATTTACTGTACGTGCTAGTAGCGCCCTCTACACCGACCTTGGCTTAATATTCCCTATAATTGATTTTTTTAATAAAATAAGGGGGTAAACGAGCAAACGGGTCACCTGATGGAAAGCAACTACCGTCGCCCATGGACACTCACAACATCAGAACAGCTGCAGGTGCGTTGCCGGCCTTTTAAGAGGGAATACGCTCTCTTCTTGAAGGTTTTCAGGTCGTGTAGGTCCGGAAATACTGCTGGTGACAGTTCGTTCCAGAGTTTTACAGTGCGCGGCAGAAAGTTACGCGAGAAACGCACTGTGGAAGACCGGAGAGATTTGGTACCCTGTTAGCTGTACGTTGGCTTGATAAAGCTTCTCTTGATTTTGTGGTATTTACTAAGCCCCTTACTTCATACAAAACTAATTTGAATTACTACTTTTTATGTCTAAGGGCAGCAAAATAAATAGAATTTAAATAAATTTAACCCTTTGTCTAAACGTGACTGTGAATATCGGGGGTAATTTAAATACATTACGTTTTGAGGACACTCGGTTTTTACAAAGGTTAGACAAGTGAGGGTTAAACATTAATGTTATTTGTGTAGGCGAAAGTGGTGGGTAGTTGTGATATTTAAATCGTATAATAAATAATTGTTGGGGTTTGAAAATATTTTATGACAGTGACATTTAAATTAATTATTTACGGCTCAATAAAATTAAAATATTGTAGTTACCAGGAGCGGACGGAGTCCATACATATCTATACACATAAATAAAATTGGAGTGTCTGTTTGTAATACTGAAAGAACCGTTTTTTACTACATGCATATGAATGTATATCAGTATATACAGACATCAAAAGAACATTTTTTAGAATTTTTGTCTGTATTTTTTTTATTAAATAAGGGGGAAAACGAGCAAACGGGTCACCTGATGGTAAGCAACTACCGTCGCCCATGGACACTCGCAACATCAGAAGAGCTGCAGGTGCGTTGCCGGCCTTTTAAGAGGGAATACGCTCTTTTCTTGAAGGTTTGCAGGTCGTATAGGTCCGGACGGTCGTACAGTGCGCGGCAGAAAGTTACGCGAAAAACGCACGGTAGAAGACTGCCACTCATCAAGGTGATGAGGATGGTATGTTTTTCGCGTGGGACGATGGCGAAAAGTTGCAGGTGGTATGATTCCGAACAATTCCTCAGAGCACTCCCCATGATACAACCGATAGAGGATGCAGAGTGAAGCTACATCTCGGCGTAATTCCAAGGGGTCCAAGCTGTTTGAAACACTATGGCAGTCAACAATTCGAGCGGCCCTTCGTTGGATACGAAGTATGTCTGTCTGTCTGTTTGTTCCGACTAATCTCTGAAATAGCTGGAGTGATTTTGACGGGACTTTTTTAGGCATATAGCTGATGTAGTAAGGAATAACTTAGACTACTTTTTAACCGACTTCCGAAAAGGAGGAGGATATATTTAACTTTTTTATAATGGTTCGCGGACAACTCCGGCATTTGTGGACCGATTTCTGAAATACTTTTGTTGTTGAATGAGATAATATAGCCCAAATACCAAATTTGGGCTACATGGTCACAATAAGTGGTGATCTGATGATGTAATCCATGAGATATCGATGGGACACCTTGAAATGTATATGGAAAACATAGTAATTTTACGTTTTTCTGAAGGATTTTAAGCATAAACTACCAAAAATAAGAATTTGCGCCGAAGTATGCACTGGTTCTAAAGTTGCTGTACAGAAAGAACTCTTGAATCCTTATACCTCTAGATACATATTCGGCAATTTCGACATTGTTTTAACAACTAAAAGCATATTTAAATGTCAATCCCATTTTTGCTATTTGGGTAAGTAACCTTAAAAAGGGGATTTTTTTTCTTTTTCATTACGTTTCGTTAAGTATCACATTTTGCTGACGCGGACGAAGTCGCGGGAAACAGCTAGTTTATTATAAATGCGAAAGTGTATCTACATAGTAAAATATGTATGTCTCTATTACCTCTTCACACCCAAACTGCTGAAATAATTTTGCTGGGTATGAATATACTTTGACATAGGATACTTTTTATCCCTGAAAAATGTACGGTTTTCTGCGGGATAAACGAATTTTGGCGCAACGGAGTTGCGGGCTTCATCTAGTCTAGTATAATACACGATTCGTTTACATTATCTCAACATAATTTTAAACCGTAATCTGTGTACCCTGTCACGATAGCAGTAACTTCATAAACATAAAGATAAGAGAGTTAGCATCAAAATTACGGGCATACAGAGCGTCTCTTGCTTGGAGTTGAATACACTTAGGTTACGTTTATAAACGGCGTATATCCATACTCATATATTATCATGGACTTCATATATTTCTTACATCATGGACTAGACGACGCCTGCAACTCCATTGCGTAGAAATTCGTAAATCGCGCGGCAAACCGTACATTTTTCCGGGATAAAATCTATCCTATGTTCTTTCAAAGGACTCAAAGTATCTCCATCCCAAATTTCAACAAAATCGGTTCAGGGACTTAGGCGTGAAGAGGTAACAGACAGACAGACAGATAAACTGACAGACACACTTTCGCATTTATAATATTATTAGTAATATTAGTAATAATATGAATGTGAAAGTGTGTTTGTCTGTCTGTCTTTTACCTCTTGACGCCCAAACCACTGAACCGATTTTGCTGGCTAAAGCGATAACTTTGAGTCCCGGGAAAGGACATAAGACACTTTATATCTCAGAAAAATGTACGGTTCCCGCGCGATAAACTAATTTTAGAGAAGCGGAGTTGCGGGCATCATCTACGCAAAGGTCGGAGTAGAAGACCGGAATTTGACCAAAATCCGACATGTTGTACGTCATAACCACTGACCTCCAATAAACAAGTACGCTGGACCGATGATACCCTTTGAAATGACAGCAATTTCTTGTGCCTATTTGAAGCGGAATCAGCGCCCCCAATGACGTTTGAAAGCCGCCATATTGGCGCTGATAGCAGTAGTACTTGGAACTAATACTAGTGATGACAAGTGTTGTTATTGGTTGTGGTTACGTCAGATTTAGTTCTCAGCCCCAATAATGGGGGCGCTGATTCCCCTTCAAATAGGCACAAAAAGCAGGTAGGTATCATCGGTCCAGCGTACTTGTATAATAGAGATTAGTGGCAGAGTAGACAGAATTATATTATGTCTATTGTGTCAGTGGTCATAACTCTTAACAGAAAATTGACAGAAACGTTGTCAAACGTCGAACAATACTTTTTGTTTACTGTCTGTGCTGGTGCTGCCTCTATCGTGAAAGCATTGCAGTAATATATCCTTTTGTATGTTTTCCTCAATAAAGGTAAAAGACAAAGGACAAAGATTTCATAATAATTGGGTCCTGGGGTAAGTTTTATTACACACGACCGTTTTTATGACGGGCAAACGAGCGAATGGATTGCCTGAGAGTACGAGATTATTGCACATTGTAGTTTGAGAACAATCTTGAATTTAGTTTACTTTAAGGTGACGCCGCGTTAAAGTAAGAAACCGTGTTGGATATGTTTTAGATTGCTTGTTTTCTATGAGAGGCCGGCCCAGCCTCTCATAGAAAACAAGCAATGGAACAGCAAAAAATGGAAAGGGCGTAAGCGACAAAATGGTTTTTGTCGCGTAATTTAAAAACCACAAATACATTTCATATAAGCTATGCACATATTAAAGTGTATGCTTCAACCAATTTATGTACAAATTTTGGAACCTTAAATCACTCTCCTCTGTTGGAAAAATAGGAATCCCTTTTTTTACAGAGGTCTTTTCGATTGATAATTCTGTGTTATAAAAGTTGTCCAATCGTGTTATGCTATGGGCAATTCATAGACAAAGACATGATGAATACTGACAATGAACTTTAGTTTCTTAGCTTTAGTCATTGCTGAGAAAAATCAGCATCGCTACAGCCAAATTATCAAGGCGTCGCCTTAAGTCGTGTTGCAGTAAATTCAAAATCTGTACATGTTTGATTGTATAACCTGCCGGATCTCTAGAAACTATTTTCATACTAAGTATACTGTACTCGGCGAAACATGGTGGTAGCAGTCATTGACTCCCTGTCAAAAACTTGTATATTTTCTATACAATATGTTTGTGTAAACACCGTTGTCCCTGAAACCATCAAATGAGCCCGTCAAAATAAACAACTTTTTCTATGAGAACAATGCTGGGAATTAAAAAAAAATCCGTCTTAATACCCATACAAATTGCCGATCCGGGCATCCGTACAGGACAGTTAACAAGAGCAATTAAATATTGCGCTTGTGTAGTGTCTGTGAATAAGCGCGTGGCGTGACGTCGTACTGCATACGCATCATAAAAAGTCTGCCCGTCTCTCTCGCGCGCGGTCTATCTTATGAGCGTGAAGAGGACAGTTATTCTTTTTCTTATGCTACTGTTTATATATACAGCGTGATGTTACAAGTCGGTAACGTGTGATCGGCGAGCGGCTAGCGTTCGGAACGGTGCGATAATTATCGTGCACATACGATAATTTTGTGCGTACGTACGATGTACGACATCATATTATTATCGTACGCAGATTATACGATAATTTTTATCATGATGCAAACATATTATATTTTTAAACATACTGTATAGTGAAATTGCATAAGTGACAGCACTGTGAACGTGCCAGCTTTAGTTAACTGATCTATATGGGTATGAAGACGGCATTTTTTTTTTGAGTTCCCAGCATTGTTCTCATAGAAAAAAATGTTCATTTTGACGGGCTCATTTGATGGTTTAAAGCATAACGGTGTTTACACAAACACACTGTATAAACCGCGATTGACAGTGAAGTGTCAGATGTTGTCAATCGCGGCTTTGTATAGAAAACGACAAGTTTTTGACAGGGAGTCGATGACCGCTACCGCCATGCTTCGCCGAGTACAGTATAGATGCGCAAATCGGCTTACACACACATAAGCGTATTTTCGGATGACATGAAGTCGCAAAACAAATAGGGAGCCACTAAGCGTCGTGTCTGAGGTAAAATAACTGGGTATCTAAAGGTGACTTTCCAATCTTCACCGTAAGCGACCGCGACCGACAAAATTCAAATAATTACCACTTAATAACATAGGCTATATTAAGATTCATCTTACATCTACCAACATTGTCTAACGGCCCATGCCACCGCTGCTTTGTAGTGACGTACAGCAAAATGAAACTTAAAGCCTATGTCATAAGGTGGCATTTTATTTGAATTTTTGTCAGTCGCGTTTGCTTGCTCGTTGATCGGAACGGTGCCTTTAGTGTGTCTTTTCAGAAGCCCATAAGGGTTTCCCTTTAAACCCGTGACCCGGGGTGAAAAGTTCATTTATTCATAGACACGAGGGTGGGCATTCAGCCGGGTTGTGAATGCCGGAGTAATTACCGTGATAGTTTACCGTGTGTATTACATGTGTACCGACTAATCCATATCTTATCTTAGATAAAACCATACAAATATTATAAATGCGACAGTGTGTATGTCTGTCCGTATGTCTGTCTGTAACCCCTTCACGCTACCGATAAACCAATTTTGCTGGATCTACTATACTTTGAGTTCCAGGAAAGAATATAGGATACTTTTTATCCCGGAAAAATCTACGGTTCCGGTGCGATGAATTTACTTTATCGCTACGAAGTTGTTGTTTGGTCAATTTTCATCTAGATCTAGCATACAGGTCCCTTGTAATAGAGATTTTTGTGAAAGTGGCAGCGCCGAAACAGTTGCTTTTAACTTCTTTTTTTGTATCATAGAACGACGTTTTAGGGTCAGCTAGTATATTATCCAAACAATCCCCAAGCGAAACGCGGCTGCCGCATAACAATTGAACATCTATTGTGTCATTGAACAACTATTATTTCTGCCTGTTTCACCGCTTCCTGATAAGGTGCCCGATAGGCTTATTTGTCAGATTCTCCATACTCTATGTGTCAAGTTAAGTGGTGGATAGCCTTATCAGGAAGCGCTGAAACAGGCCCTTATTATTTTTTATAAATTCACAAACGCCTGATAATTCAAATCTCAACCTGAGCAAAGATCTACGTCTAAAAATAGTGCTACTGCAAATAATCTTAGCTCTACTACGTCTAAAAATAGTGCTACTGCAAATAATCTTAGCACTACTACGTCTGCAGTTATTGCGGTTAAACACTCGATTCCCCCGAAACGTATCAAAATATTATGTATCCATTTCAGTACATTAAACGGCGTATAATGTACAGCGAGAGGCACGATAAAATTATAATATGAATGGCGGAAAATAAATCATTTCGGTATTTTTATGAGAAATTAACGAACCGAAACTCATGTTTAGGGATAATTTTTAACTCCGTTTATAATATTATGATTCAGCTGTTTTAAAGAATGACGACTAAAAGTTCGTGGTATAAAATAATACTTGACGAATCACCAAGGAACTTTGTACACATATCTACTCTTGAAGGTATTACAACTTTCACAAGTAACAATAGGATGCTTTTTATTAAAAAAAATTATACGTAAAAAAAATGGACGTGGACGTGGACGAAGTCGCGGGCAACAGCTAGTATTAAGGCTGATTTACATTGATACAGTAGCTGGCGCCAGCATCATTGGATTCCGTCGCTGGATCAGCATTGTATCAATGTAAACATGTTTCAGTCCAGCACTGGATTGAAACATGTTTACATTGAAGGCTGGTTTACATTGATACAGTAGCTGGCGCCAGCATCACTGGATTCCGTCGCTGGATCCGCACTGTATCAATGTAAACATGTTTCAATCATTTCCAGCACTGGATTTAAATATGTTTATATTGATACAGTGATGATCCAGCGACGGAATCCAGTGATGCTGGCGCCAGCTACTGTATCAATGTAAATCAGCCTTTATATAAAAATTAGCGCCTATTGCACCACAATGAAATAATATATTGCGTTCGTGGTTGTGAATCTTCACTGTACAATAGTTATACTTCAACAGTATGGAAAACTATTAGTGTATACAGTAATTAATATTGTTTATATTATTGAATAATAATACACACATAAAACAGCGATAATAAACACAACAGACCAAGCATTGAGTTGTCACAATCAAACCACAGTCCATTTTCTCCATGGTAGTCACGCAAAATGAATATTAATTTCAATTTGTGCGACATAGCTGCGATTTGTATGAATAGGCCGACTTTTGCTCAGAATTATTTGGCCTTACATGTTGTATTGCAATACGATGAGTCCGACAAGCTTTTCTATGCGAAATATTTCGGTGCTGCTGCGTTCTCGAATGCTTGACTCCTGGAATTGTCGATATTTCGTCACCATGGCTCTTCGTACATACAACTTTTATTTTTTGGAATTTGTTTAATTAAGTTAATTTAAAAACTTTGGTCAAGTAGTCCGACAAGAATCACGCAGCGTTTGGAATGTCCGACACCCAAAACATGTAGCTATTAGGTCACTATGGCTCTTCGTACATACAACTTTCATTTTTTGGAATTTGTTTAATTAAGTTAATTTAAAAACTTTGGTCAAGTAGTCCGACAAGAATCACGCAGCGTTTGGAATGTCCGACACCCAAAACATGTAGCTATTACGTCACTATGGCTCTTCGTACATACAACTTTCATTTTTTGGAATTTGTTTAATAAAGCTAATTTAAAAACTGTGGTCAACTTGTCCGACAAGAATCACGCTGCATATTGGAGTTTCCACCATCACAAAAATGTTGATGTGACGTCATTATATTTCCCCGTACATTCAACTTTAAATTTAGTAGTTTTCGATTTAAAATAAAGTAGGGTTAGTGACTAGTGATTGGACAGTGCCGACTGGCACCGTCCAATCACTAGTCACACACATTGGAAAAAATACAAAAACACAATATTTATTAAGGTTGCTGTAAAAACTGCCTGTTTTCAAAGTAATAGAACGCCTGATTTAAAAGAAAAACAGGTAGTTTTAAGCAACCTTAATAAGGGGAAGGGGAAGAGAAAGCCCTTCAATATTTAATTAATCGGCCAAGTGCGAGTTGGACTCGCGCACGAAGGGTTCCGTACCATTATAGAGCAAAATTAGACCATAAATTGTGTTTTTTTTATGGGAGCCCCCTTAATTTTTTATTTTATATAAATATTATTATTAAATATTAAAGTAAACATATAATTAGGGATTTTGTGCAAAATTCAAGTACCTACCTGTTGTCATTATTAGTATAGAGGAAAAAGGCCAAAAAAATCACATTTGTGGTATGGGAGCCCCCATTAAATATTATTTTTTATTTGATTTTCTTACTTGCTGTTATAACGGCAACAGATGTACATAATCTGTAAAAATTTCAAATCTCTAGCTATTACCATTCTTGAGTTACAGCCTGGAGACACACAGACGGACAGACGGATATACAACGAAGTCTTAGTAATAGGGTTCCGTTTTACCCTTTGCGTACGGAACCCTAAAAATGCCAAAATTCGAGAGGCTTTCAAACTAACACCACAACCACAGTTTTTAAAGTTATTGAAGAGCTCGTCTGTAGAATGTACTCGTTCAAAACCAAAGACGACGTCAACAAAAAAGTTAGAAATCATATAAATGAAAAAGTTAAAAAAAGATAATTTAGTCCTGCGATACGTCAACCCACTTTTGCAGCATATTACGAGGATACAATTATACTTAAGCAGCATAATACGGTGCAATTCACATATTATTCGCAATCCGTCGGAAGTAACGCCTGACGATTATGGCTGGATTTTAATCGAATATGAATTTATAATCAGAAATTTCATCAGAAATATTAGGCACTCTATTAATATTTCATATCAATTTTATACTCATTCAATAACCTTCTAATAAATTTCCTAATATTATTGTAGTATTGTCAATAGCAGCGACGATAGTGGTGAAGAATGAAGATGACAATGACAATGATGATGAAAACTTAGATGATTATAACAATTATTATGATAATGATGTAGATAGTACTCTGATGTAGAAATTGGTATGGAAGTATAGATTATACTTCCATACCAATATTATAAATTATATAATATCGAAGGTGTCCGATTTGGAAGTGAATTCTTGGATGCGATATCTGAAATAGTTGAGACTTACGGAAATGCAAGTGGACCAGTTAGAATAGGGGGGCGGCAGAGTTCGTACATAGGGGAGCGAAATTAAGGCGCTATATCGATAGTAATTTTACCGCAAGGGCAATTTTATACTTAATTTGTATTTAAAAAATAACTAGGAGTATTTAAGCAAAATGCTTCTATACGATTTTGAGTTGCAAAGGTGTCTATCAATTAGACAAATTTCCTATAATACATCTATTTTCGTTTAAAAATAATCTTCAAATTTCGTATTTTTAAGAGGTCATTTCGAAAATTAAATCTATCGAGGCAAAATACATTAATCGTGTTTCTAGTTCTTCTCAAACCTAGATAAGGCTATGGATATATGTATACCAGATTTGTAACATTACTGAGGGTCCTATAGTATTACGTCAAAAAGGACGGTTTTTTCAATATAGCGCCTTCGGCCTTAAAGAGGCCTATACTTCGGCTCTGCATAATATAATTATTTATTATGCTTGAAAGTATTAATATAAGGACGGCGTACCTTCTAGCGGTTACTTTGAGCCAAGAATCGATATCAAAACAACGATTATTGTCGAGTTTAATTAAAACGGCGGTTAAGGCGGAAACCTTTGATTTATGGAGCAATCTACCGAGATGTATTGTCATAGCTAATATTAGTGCTTTACTAATATATAATAATAACTCCCACACCGATTTCGGTGACGGTGGCCGATTTCATTGAAACCAAGGTCAGTTACGCGGTGGTAATTTTATATTGCACAAGTGTGTGTGCAGTACACAAGAGCACTCTCTATTCCTTTTACTCTCATACCCCAGTGGGACGAACGACCGACATGACGAGAGATCAGGCGCAGGACCAGCTTTTTACATGCTCCTCCAACGCATGGATCATCTTACTTGTCAGACAATCAGGTGATCAGCCTGCATTGTTCTAAAATCTAACCAAACTTGGAAATAACATGTTTCCAACGCGGGAACCAAACCCACGACCACGAGCTCTGAACGTCTGGTCCAGGGAGGCGTTAGGCTTTAATAATATATGTGTCTGTTCATGATTAAGCCGCCGATTGGTACTACTAATATATATTCTGTGCCACCGAATCGATGGAATGAAATTCGATATAGTGTTGAATGATGGTACTTTGAGTCCCACGAATGGACATAGGATTATCTTTTTAAGGTTAATTAAACCGAAAAATTAATGTTCAATTTGCGCACAATATACAAAAACGAGCTTTTGCCCGCGGCTTCGCTCGCGTTAAGAAGTATTATAATATACCAACTTTCATCCTCTATCTTAACCCCTTGGGGGTAGAATTGATCAAAATCCTTTCTTAGTGGATGCCTACGTCATAATATCTACCTGCATGCCAAATTTCAGCCCGATCCGTCCAGTGGTTTGGGCTGTGCGTTGATAGATCACCATGTCAGTTAGTCACTTCACAATAATATAACTTAGTCAAATTGCGTAGGCTCACCAATGGTCAATTTCTTTGATAGTAAATTCAAAACATTTAAAGCCCGTCACAGACTTAGCTATAATATATATTAATATATTTATAGCAAGGTATAAATCCACATGTCACAGAAATATATATTATAGCTGAGTGTGTGGTCACGCGAAAATTAGTATAGAAAATATATATTAATATGCCTAGCTATAAACATATTAATAAATATTATAGCTAGGTCTGTGACGGGCTTAACAGATATTTTTAATTTTTAATCTGAATCTTTTTATGTTTATTATTAACGAATATAACAACTTTTTTCACCCCGAGTTATTTATTTCACGATGATAATATCAGTTCTCACTAGCCTTAAATATTTGTTACCCCGTGTAAGTTGTTATGTTCGAAAATATTTTCGGTAATTCCCCGAGTGAGTTTGTCGAGGCGCCGCCGCGGTAAGACGCTCAGTCTATTGACCATACGGATTTTGGTGCCCCTACTACTAGTTCTCTTTTTTGCAGGACTCGGAACCGGTATTTTTAACCAAGTTAAAGCGCTCTTTAACCAGATTTTTGGATAAGTGTTCGCTCGGAGGGAAACCGAGATGCGAGCGGTATTGCTTCTGAAATTAACCTGGTTAATTCCTCGCGGAAAGTAACTAGTGCAGTGATATCTTCTATCCCTTTCTAGTGCACCATTTAATAGCCAATAGGCCATTTGTTTTGAATGTGTGGACAATGGGTGAGGGTCGTGGTGTGTGTGAGTGGGCGGGGCGAACATAATCGCGAACGGTTCTAACCGATATTCCGAGTAGGAGCAGTTTCTTTATGCCCTTTGAACAAAACCAGGAATAATTTCGGTCCGTTCAGAGCGAAATCGAAATGAAAACGCTCTTTTGTAAATGTATGGCGTTTCTTACGGACAGGATCGCGAAGATTAACCAGGTTTCCAAGCCCTGCTTTTTCGTTTTCATCTCTTTTTGAAAAAAAATATTTTTTTTTTTTGTATTTTACATTAACACAAAGTAATATCTCCCTCTCTTTTTACCGCACAGCGAAAATGGAGGCCTAGTGTTTCTCATTTTTACTTCTGCCAGTTCAGTCAAACTCGAACGTAACTCGATCTCTCCATGGTAATCCCAGGTGAGGTAAGCTGTAACGTCAACACGCGCATCTGCTCCTGAACTCACTCAAATGTTTGTTTTGGTTCGAGAGCCCTCGATCTTATTTTGATTTATACTTAACCTTACATTTCGTAAATTACTTGTTCTTTCCCCACTTGAACTGTGTAAGCCTAGCTTTTGCTCGCGATTCCTCCGCATGAAAATTCTGAAAGAAGTTGGATAAAATGTAGCATATCTTATATCTTTAAACGAGCAATATATATATATATATATATATATATATATATAATTGGAATCTCGGAATCGGCTCCAACGATTTTCATGAAATTTTTGCATATAGGGGGTTTCGGGGGCGATAAATCGATCTAGCTAGGAATCATTTTTAGAAAATATCATTTTATTCGTGTTTTATCGAATACCAAGCAAAGCTCGGTCAAATAGCTAGTATATTATAATATGTGTTAGGTCAGCGCCTAAACTATTACATATAATTAAATAAAAGCAAAATACTACTCAAAACTTAATCAAAAACATCACAAAATTTCTGATTTTTAGCACCTACAAACTTGGGGGCCAGAAAATTCCTTTGTTTGTAGATATAAGAACGAATCTAAAAAAACCACCCCTAAGGGTGTAAAACAGTCCGTATAAAACCGCTATCCCCAACCCGCGGCCCGCCGGGACTTTATTTGTGGCCCGCGTGATGTGAAACAATTTTGAAATTCACGCCCACCGGCAAAATGACGTAGTCGAAGACGAAAGTCTATATGTCGTTAGTCGTTAAATTTTTTCCACTTTTAAATCGTTAATTTCGAAGAACATGATATTTTTAACCCTAATTTTTTTTTGTTGCGGCCCGCGACACCAGGACCAAAACATGTTTGTGGCCCGCATGAAAAAAAGGTTGGGGACCACTGGTATAAAAGTTCTAATATAGCTAGAGAGTAGCGAGGCTTTGACTGTGATGATGTCATACAATACAACATTTTTATTATTATACTATCTTCTCTTTAATATAATATCACTTACGCATGAACGCTGCACGTGTAACCCTAATGTGCAAAGTTTAGAATGTTTGTTACATTATGTTAAGTTATGAAGAAGAATTCTTGGAAAAAGTTCTGATCCTCAAAGAATAATGGGTAAACCAGGATTCGTTTTCATCCAATAATTACCCTTTTTTCGCAGTTTCTTGACTCATGACCAAGGACTTCTCTTTAAACTGAAATCCTCAGTTTAAATAGAAGTATTTGTATATCACACGTTGCATGAAAATAATAAGGTTAATTTTAATTCTTCGATCGCGGATCCTTGAAAATGCTATTGTATTCTAATGTTGTCGTGATCACCGGTGCTCTCATGGGGCTTGAAGGAATAAACTACCAATCATTTCCGTGTAGCTCTTGAATAGCCAAGGATCGGACCCTTTATTAAAAAAAGTGTGGCACTCGGGGATTGCCGCAGCGAAGCTATTGCATAGCATTTTTTATCAACTTATGCAATTAAAATTCACATACATCTATTCACATGCACACAAACACCGTGTCGAAGTCTGCCGAACTGAAACGACGTTAGACGATGCACGACTTTCAACGCCGCACCGCTATTGGTGTTGGGGGTGTTAGGTTTATTTTCGTTACGGAATTTTTTGATTCGGTCGCCGCGCTTAAAGCCTGCGATAAAAACTATGCAATAGCTTAAAAAATCCGCCAACAACCAACACTAAACTTAATCCTTCGATCGGGGATTCTCGGAAATGCTATTGTATTCTATCTTTGTCGTGATCACCGGTGCTCGTACGGGACTTGATGGGTTAATTATATAAATGACTAGATGACGCCCGCAACTCCGTTGCGCCAAAACTCGTTTATCGCGCGGGAACCGTACATTTTTCTGGGATAAAAAGTATCCTATGTCCTTTCCCGGGACTCAAAGTATCTTTATGCCAAATTTCAGCAAAATCGGTTCTGCGGCATGAGCGTGAAGAGGTAACAGACAGACAGACAGACAGACGAACAGACAGACAGACAGACGGACAGACAGACAGACACACTTTCGCATTTATAATATTAGTATGAAAGTATGAACAATATGAAAGTATAAATATGGATTACATTATCGTTTCGTAACAATACAAAAGTTTTGAACAGTAACAAGAAATAAATACTAATATTATAATACCGGTCACAATTCCTTACAATTAGCCAGCTCGGATACAATATTTCAAGTCGTTTATCATATTTTAGCTGCTAATAAAAACTGGAAGGAAAATTAGCTGTTATATAAAACTTTGCATTTTTCTTGTCTGGCGACTTAGATAAAGGGTGATTTTTTCTTTTAATTCGCTCCGCCCTGTGACTTTGAAGTTTTTGCTGTGTTCCTTCAAATTGGGTAAATTATGGGTAAAATCTCCTGTTTCAACTCCTAATTTATAACATTAGAGTGGACCAATTTATAAAGTTAATATAAAAATCATTTCACGTGTTGTTCTCATCTTGAAAAGAAAATATGCAAAATGTTTTGTTCCTTAATGATGCTTATGCTTTTGGAAATTATGCATATATATATACATTTTGTTTTTATTAGAAAAAGCAAATAATGTTTTTAAAACCAGATCATTTCACGGCACGCTGCTGATATGTATAGGTCTACCAGAATCTGATGGCAATTTTTGACAGCAGATTTTCAAAAAATATCCTTGATCATTGTATTAATTTTTATATTTGCATGTTTAACACACAGAATCAGCCGCTGTAAGGACAAAAAAGGATCAAAATGTTTTATTCCAATTATCCCGGTACAGGTGTTGCTAGAGTCAATTTATTTTCTCACTTTTGCCATCAGATTCTGGTAGACCTAAAGGTCTTATATTCTCAGTAGGTAGTGCCCAATATTCCATACAATTTCTAACTACCTAAAGAGGTTATGTGTTCGGCTGTAGATATATTAACTTACTTACAAGGTTACATACTAAGGCCAATGATGGACCATAGGTACAAGCGATTACGATCTTATAGGTGTCCACATGATATTCTGTACATTGCGATGCTGTCTCTAGCATACACTCGAGTGACTCGACATTGGTTGTAATACTGTGACTAAGTTGACTATAGTCGATGTCAACTGTGAATGCTACAAGCTATAAGCAGCTACGCAATCATGGAAGTAATCATCCATCATAGCCGAACATAGCGGGGCTTTATGTGCAGATGCGTGAAACGTCGTGACCTTTTTCAGAACTATGCGATATTCATCTGTAACGAACCATCAACTGTTTTGATACACAAATCTGGATAAAAGCACGATTTGAGCGATTAATTATCGCGTTCCGTCCGGCGTATCGGAGATAAATGGACGCGGACTACCAACGTACTATTGACAGGGAACACGCGCGAAAATACGCAAATGATCTTCCAAATAACGTTAAATATAAAAAGCACTCGATTCAAAAACTATAAACAGAACTGAGCGGGTGATGATAATGAACTATAGCTAGCACGTTGGATAATATTGTCATCTTTTAAACGAAAAGAACTAGATCAAAATCGGTCCTACCGTTTGGATACTACAATGCCACAGACACACACACAGACTGACAGACACGTTAAACTTATAGCACCCTTCTTTTGTCAGGGGTTCAACGGCCTTTGGAACTAGCAAACAGACAGACAGGCATATAGACACGCTTTCGCTTTTATAATATTAGTTAGTATAGATTGATGCTGTATTTTTTGGCGGTTAAGGACTATCTGAATAGAACTGGTCCTGCAAATAATAATTATGTAATTTTTTTTTATTAAATAAGGGGGCAAACAAGCAAACGGGTCACCTGATGGCAAGCTACTACCGTCGCCCATGGACACTCGCAACATCAAAAGAGCTGCAGGTGCGTTACCGGCCGTTAAGAGGGAATACGCTCTTTTCTTGAAGGTTTGCAGGTCGTATAGGTCCGGAAAAACTGCTGGTGACAGTTCATTCCAGAGTTTTACAGTGCGCGCAAAAACGCACTTTGGAAGACTGCCACTCATCAAGGTGATGAGGATGGTATGTTTTTCGCGTGGGACGATGGCGAAAAGTTGCAGGTGGTATGATTCTGAACAATTCCTCAGAGCACTCCCCGTGATACAACCGATAGAGGATGCAGAGTGAAGCTACATCTCGGCGTAATTCCAAGGGGTCCAAGCTGTTTGAAACACTATGGCAGTCAACAATTCGAGCAGCCCTTCGTTGGATACGGTCCAGGGAGCAGTTGGTATTTTGGCGCCCCTGCCCAGAGATGAGAACAATATATATGGCCAAACCTGCGCCTTGTAGAGTTGTAGGCGTTAGTCCGGACTGAAGTACTGTCTCGCTCTGTTAAGAACACCAAGCTTCTTCGAGGCTAATTTGGCCTTACCCTCTAGATGATAATATCGGAACTGGACTTCGCTCGATATTACGATACAATAATTGACAGTTTTATATTTTTTAATTCAAAATCCGCCTAACCGGATAGTGATAAATTATTTATTCTCAAAGTGTTTGCGCTAAGCAATAAATATACTGTATTCAATCTGCCATTTTTATATGCGACATCCTACAAAATATGGCACATCAACGACGTTGACTGAACATTGTTTTGACGCGCTCATTATTTCGACGGGTGCAAAGTAAAAAGAGTCATCTACAAAACAGCAACTTTTCAGGAGAGCGCATAATAGGAAAAAATGCTCCCATTTTGTCAATTTCCAATCAAATTTATTGAAATTTCTATCATTGCTTCATTATTTATTAATGAATCAACATGTATACTTAATTTCTTCTAACAATGTTTAATTTATGAGATATTGTAGTTGTCTTCATCTACATTGCGCTTAAAAATATGACAACTGAGTTAACTACCACTTGGTCGTTTCTACGTGGGGAAAAAATTAAATGAATTAAAGTAGTTTTACCGATTACGGGTACGATTATTAGTAAATACGTAAAGTGTAACACTTTATATTATTAAAATACGCAGTTAATGACCGTTTTACATCATAAACACACCAAATTCAGAACATAATTGCGTAGATATCTTTTTCTACGTTGTCGATTTGGTGGAAGGTGCACTATTTAGAAGGAACTTAAAATATGAAATAGCTTTTGCCCGCGGCTTCGCTAGCGTCGAATTTGAAAATCGCGTTAAATGCAAATATTCCTGTAAGCTCCTTTAGAAACATGATGTTTTTCCAAGACCAAAAGTAACCTAATATGTTACTATTCATCCTTTCAACTAAGTCTGCCAAAAAACAATACGATTAGTTTCTTCGTAGAGTGTGAAGGTAGGACAAACAAACAAATAAATAAACAAACACACTTTCCCATTTATAATATTAGTATGGATTTACTAAGGAATCATTCATTTAATTTCGTAAAAATCGTAATTTCTCACAAGAAAAATGAAATTCTGTGTCAATACTTTAATTACTTTAAAACTAATTTAAAATTATTCAGTATTATTATCAGTACAGGAACTATGTTGTTAATTATTATAATTTAGGCAGAGGCTTATTAAGTCTTTGTACTTGGCACTTGTAATCATGATGGGTTCATTGTAACATCATAAGCATCGCCGGACGTTTTATACCATTGGAAGAGTGTAATATGTAAGATTCTTCAGAACAAAAAATGAGTTTTTATTTCAACGATTTCTCAATTGCTTTTCACGATCACAGAGATCCTAAAACCGGTCAAAGATAAGTTAATAGGAAAACTTAAACTACAGTTAAACTTGCAAATGCCGAAATATTATGTTTTGCAGGTTGCAATTTCCCATGTCTGGACTGATGTAATTGTTTGCCTAAATTTTGTCGTAATTTACGACGTCTCGTATCAATACACGTACTCTTTATTTCTCAATCGCCTTTTCTTTAGATCAATACTGAACTGACGTCTTTTTCTAGCGTTAGACGAGGAAGGCGTAGAACATTCACGTGATACCTCCACTGCCGAAGAAATATCAATGGTGTTGTCTTAGAAGATTTACAGTTTGAAAGGGACAATATTTTGATTGACTGTATGAGTTAATAAACTGAAGCAGGTCATGGATGGATGAAGTAATGAATTGTATTCTGAGGGTGTTCCCGTATTCGATAATTTGCTGAGAATCTCTATTATCGACATCCAAATTTTCAGAATCATTTTTTATTTTAGACTGAGGGTGAACTTGTGTGACTGACCTAGAGTATTCAGATCATGGGGATTCTTCTTACGAAGTTAACTTAAGTATACTTATTTTGTCTTCATCGCTGACACATCAAGGTCTGCTATAAGATGTTCAAGAACTTCATCGGGGCAACACAATATTTTGCTCGATAAATTTTTCGCTTATGTTCTGGAAACTTTTAACTTCTTTGAAAAGTCGTTTTGGACTTTCTAAACATTAAACAACAGTAAAAAATAACAGTAGGAAATTAGAAGTCAATTAATATAGCTAATAATAAGAATTAACATAGATAGGTACACATACACATCACAAACAATACTGATTTACAAAAGTAAATTGAGACATCTAAATCACAATCGCAACGTAGAAAAAGCTATATGGCAGATAGCCGCTTATGCCGCATAACATGACCCCCGCGCGTCCCGCGTATAGATGACCAGCGGTAGTTATCCGCATCTACATCGTGCAATTTCACAAAACAGGATTAGATGTCTTCTTTTACGTTACAAAAGTACCAAAAATAAGGTGATATTTGAATTTTTGTTTTTGCTATGTTGTAGAACATGATATTTTAAGCTAGTTTCTACAAAAAAACGAAAAACTCAAAATTGCAGATGACTTTTTTTACTTTGCACCCGTCGATTTAATGTTTTGACAAATCACTCGCTCGGAACGAAAGAATCATTCAAAGGTTTTTCCTGGACGGACGAGGCCGCTTTTTCCTCGGATGTTCAGTCAAATGAAAGAATGGTAGACCTTCAAGGATCTTTGGCACCTAAAAACACTCTAAGGCTGGCCGCATACACACGTTTTCAATATTCGATTTCCGAAATAGTTTTCCGTATTCGGAAACCCGAATACATGGAATCAGTAGAAAGTACATAGTACACGTCTAGCGCACACGTTCGCTTTTTCCTAACGGAACGAAATCCGTAAGTAAGTTTCCAGCGCAAGCTGACGCGTGCGAGCGTATAAGCAACGAACGTTTGCGCTGGTCTCACGGAATCCCGATTCGAATTTCCACATCAAAAAATCGAATACGGAAAACGTGTGTATGCGCGGAAATGTGCAGAATATTTTGACCCAACGGAGTTGCGGGCGTCATGTAGTAAAACAACAACTGTCTCTCAATAGTTTTGTCCACAATGTGCCTTTTTTTCATCAAGGGCATGCGTCAAAGTGCAGTCAACAGCGTACGTGAGGCATGCCCGCGACACATGCGCTCTGACCATATCCAAACCTTTGCTTAGTTCTATTTTTTCTGGAATTTCTTATGACCAAATAAGCCGCACATATTCCACCCAGTAAAACGTTCTCGTCGCACAATATGTTACAAAGCTGAACAAAAAATGACAATGTTGGTATTGGGTTTGTTAACACATTCAATTATTGAAAGCGCTAAACGAAAGTTGAATACAAAGAAGATGACGAAAATTGAAGACGAAAGCGCATAGTGTGGACATAGTTATTTAGTGACACTTTACAAAATGGCGACGTAGAATTTAGAAACTTTCAGCCACAGGCTATTGCATCCTTGTAGCATTGTGTGTAGCAATCCATCAATTAACTTCACGCGTTAATCAAGATAGAAATCATTGATTACGATACACATTGGCTGTGCTGATTAGATTTAGAGTCAGGAAAAGTATTGAAAAACGCCTTTTAGCTCGTGAAAGGCAAAAAACTAATATGAGTGAAAGATAAAGATTTATTCCTTTTATCAAGGACATCCTTGTTTTGGAGTCTAAAATGGCTATTGCTACCAATTCGAATAGTAATATAACTATAATGCCATAAAATCGTAATTACAATCATGAAATTGGACTCCATGTCCATATACCTGATGGTATAGACTACATGTTATCTTGGTCTTCTAGATTTTTACCTTACCAAAATATGTCCCTATTGGCATTCTCCGTAAACAGTTTTGGCTAGTAATTTCAAACTCATAAAAAAGCCCATAAAATAAACTTCCCGAGTCTTTGTGAATAAATAAAGAGTTAATACCCCTCTACGAGAAAAATGTGAATTTTCCTACAAATTTAAATAGGATAAGCAGAATCAAATTCTTAATAAAGAAGTTCGCAACTCGATCGGCTCTTTCATAAAAAACTCCTTTTTTAATTTAACTTTTTATGGGACAATTTGAATGATCAAAACTTTGTTTTTCGTATCTGTAATCTTTGACCTTGAAATCCGAATTATCTGTGTAGTGCTTTTAGTTACGAGTATACTGTGCTCGGCAAAACATGGTGGTAGCGGTCATTTTCTATATAAACCGCGATTGACAATGGACAGGGAACATCGGACACTTCATTGTCAATCGCGGTTTATATAGAAAATGACATATTTTTGACAGGGAGTCAATGACCGCTACGCCACGTTTCGCCGAGTACAGTATAGTTTTAACGATAAAACATAGCTGTGTATAGCACCAGACCCAAGGTTGTATTTTTAAAAGCTACTTCCAATCCTCAACCAATCACCTCTTTTCAATAACCTGGCTATCGAATCAGTAAGCCTTTGAAATACCTTAATCAGGTCTATTCACAAACAAATTGCGGGTGAAGATACGCCGCGCTAACGGGCTTTTTATATTGACAGAAAAACTTGGAAGATATCTCATTTTATTTACGTTTGTATGCTCGGTATGTGCGAGTCATTAATGGCTTGGGGCCATTAAAATGGCGACTATATTTTATTGTTGGACTGAATCATCTCTAAAAAACGGTCGTCACTGACGACATCCACGATGGACAAATATATAGGTGCACCAATCATCATCGTTTTGACATTAAAGACCGAGGATATATTTGCTAGGATGAGCGCGTGGTTGCAAGACAACTTTCACTTATAGAGTAAGAACCTGCAACGGCCAGACTTTCTTCAGTTTAGGAAAGCTAAAAGTTTACATGTTTGTGACCTTTACAGATGTAAGAACATCCAGCAACTATGGAGTTTCGCCTTTCGTTCGCGGTTACTTTAGGAGGTATCTGAAGGTCTACCTGACCTTCGAGAAAGAGTAAAGCTCAATTTCATAGCTTATATTCTTCGTGGTAGGTGGAGGAATCTGATAGACATACTCAGTCTAATACTTTAAGAAAATTTAAGGGCACATGCATTGTATTAGTTTTTAAGTTTTTTGAAATGAATAAATATATATAAAAAAAGTGATACTCGGATGATATTGACATGGTGTAGGTGTGAAACAAGTCCATAAGTGATAGCGATAGCTTTACAAGATGATAGCGCTAGTCAAAATCAATCCTACAAGGTTGCTAGTGTGGACGAAATATTTCTTTGTATAAGTATCCTTGCAGAATTGATTTTCTTGATCAATCAATGATTTTCTACATCAATGTAGATTGATCATTTCAGATCAAAACTAAGTAATTTTGTTTGTAATGTAGAGACATTACTGCCACTCATAACAGAAGCCACCTTTCGAAATTTGGCAGCAGGGTAACCTAACATTAAGGTTCTAATGTCACCTATTGGAAAGCGCTTTCACCCTTCGCGATAACAATTCACACATCTAATGGCCCCAAACCTTATTCCCTTATCGCTGGCTTAAGTTAATCGTTGATTTATGTTTCAGACACATCCTCCTTTTCAATTTGAGGAAACTTTCATAATTCTCATATGACTTCGGATATACCTTCACAACAGCTTAAGAATTTCTCAAGTACGTAATATGGGGGACATTGTTCGATTGCTTTCAATCCTCGTGTACGATAAATCGTTTGTTTACGTTTGAGAACAGTCATCATCATCAGTCATAGCTTTTACTTGATCACTACTTATACTACTACTAGATGACGCCCGCAACTCTGTTGTGCCAAAATTAGTTTATCGCGCGGGAACCGTACATTTTTTCGGGATAAAAAGTATCCTATGTCCTTTCCCGGGACTCAAGGTATCTCCATGTCAAATTTCAGCCAAATCGGTTTAGTGGTTTGGGCGTGAAGAGGTAACAGACAGACAGACATACTTTCGCATTTGTAATATTAGTATGGATATTAGTATGGAAGTATGGATGGATATATACTACCGTAGCATGGCTACAGTAGAAATACGGAAGTATAGACTAACTGTGGACAAAAACTTAAGGTGCGGTTCCGATCTTTACCGCGGCTAATCGCGACTGACAAAAAATAGCTTACAATTTGTTCCTATTAAATTATAGTCATTGCAAACTGAAGAGCACTGTGGTCCGAAATACAGACTTGATCTAGTTCGGACACAGATGACTTACCTTAAGTGTACATTTTTGAATATCAAACTTGTTGAATTCAAGGAAAAATAACGTGTTGAGTTTTAGGATTTTTTTTTGTACGAAGACAATATTATTCTGTGTCATTGACATCATACTTCAAACATATTTTTTTGGATTACGAATACGAATTAAATAGTTCGTATTACAACATGCCCCCATAATCTAAATATATGTTACATTAAAATAAGTACATAATAATTATGAGAAAGAAAAATAAAAGTTTAAATTGACAACCCTAAGAAAAATAACAAAAATATTTATGAAAATCTAGGTTATCAACCCTTAACTTTTAACACATCTGACATGCGATGTACGCCTTAAAGCTTTCGTTAAGACATCTGCCAAAAGATTCTCTGACGGAATAAAATTTAAAGAAATTATATTTTCGGCAACTTTCTCTCTTACGAAATGAAATTTCGTATCAATGTGCTTAGTTCGTCCGTGGTGGATTGGATTATATCCTTTAACTGATGACAAGTGGTCTCACAGGCCGAATGACGTCAGTGAAATGTATTTTTACCCACTTCCCTGCACTCTCCGGGTTTGAACGTTTGTGTACCTTCGAGTTTGGTTGCCCCCGCGCCCTAGAAGGAGGCAGTTGCGTCGGACTAACCCAAATCGATAAGTTATATGGATGCAAATTTCGATAGCGGCCTGTGAGACCTTACGTCACCAGTAGTGTAACTTTTTTACGTTACATCGCTTATCGATTTTTTTCATTTTTTACATCTTTTATTTAGGAAGGATAATTCTGGTCCTCCAAATAAGAAGCGGAGGGAATCGGGAGTCACAAATGTATTGTTATACCGTAGAAAACAGCTTTCATTAGAAATTCATAGAATAGGAGAATGGTAGGTACAAGAAGATTCCACTGAATCGGAAGCCGAAAATATTGCCGAAAGTTACATCCCAGAGCAAAGTGATCATGATTCAGGAACCGAATAGAATGACCTAGGTTACATCGATCAACAAATCAGGAGCCATGGCAGGAGCCTTCAGCCTTCAGAATTAGTAAAGTTTGACCATTGTCAGTTTTTTTTAAATAATACCTGGGATTAAAGGTTTCCTTTTTTTCAGCAGATTATTGTATTAATTTTATGGAAAAAGTGCTACTGTTTAATTTATGTTGATTATAATTTTATAGAAAGACATTATTCATCTCACTTCTAATTTTTATGATTGAAAAGACTGTTCTCATTGTAACATCAAAGTTATGTATAATAAAATGATTCACAATGTACAAAATGCTTTTATTTTGTCCTACATGTAGTTATCAAACTATTATTGAATATGGCTGTAAGTCACTATACTTAATTTCTATGCAATATACCCTAAAACAGTAGCGGCCTTTCAGACCGCTCGTCACCAGTTACGTTACGCAAAATACATGTCACCAGTCAAAGGATATGCTAATTTTTGCGCACTCTGACTGTCACCAAAAAGAGAAACAGTATCTATCCTTCCACTTACCTCATAAACGAAGCGTCTAAGAAACACGGCTTCTTTAGCTCCAGAGCATAGAGCCATGTATTCCGCTTCTGTAGAAGATAGCGCAACCGTGGGTTATTTCTTTGCCTCCCAGGACACATGACCACCACCTAATATGGTGAAATTTTTGCATTTATTGACACAGTGCAGTGCAATAAATGAAGAAGAATGAATGAAGAAGACAAACATAATATATGTTATCTTTGTCTTTCATCCACTACACGCAACTTTCTTGTATTGATACCGTACGACATTTAAGTGTGTACACGGTAACATGGCGCACACATAAATATGCACTGTACCAGCAAATGAATATAGTCGTTACGATGTTACTGGACTTTTGAACGTTGACTGTACAAAAAAAGAAAAATTTTGAAAATCGGTTCACAAACTGCGGAGTAATCGTTGAACATACATAAAAAATATATCCACAGCAGAACGTCTAACTTCCTCCTTTTTGGAAGTCGGTTAAAATAATTGTAATAAAAAGTATTATGATATTTAATGATATGTATTTAATTTAAGAATAAAATATAATATAGTAATGTGTGTTGTTTACTTTCAACGTAAACTTTCAATGTAAGCGCTGATTTACCAGATAGATTTTACCTGAGAAATAAATAAGTAACTTTATAACGTGTTATGTGTATATTATTTACCCCTATAAGAACCTCATGTCATAACATATCCGACGATTGAAAAATCATTCCAAACGAAAATGTGTATCTACTTTTCAATCGTCACCTTTTTGCCAATTAAAATTTATAATACCTAATTTGAAATACAAAATCTGTCAAAGTTGCATATTATTTATTTCTTATAGAAACTCAGGTAAAATAACTCGAACGGACTATACTATCGATAGCAAAATACTATACTATCGGTAGTTAAATATACATCACTAGCACACGCACACATTGACAGATCCAAAATGGTCACGCAATTTCGGGTTGTCAGGACGTGGTCTATACGACAGTATATTATAAGTTTATGGGTAAAGTCATACCTGAGGATTTTCTATTAGTACCAAAATCTCCACTAGATCTTGCCATTATTATGTAGACTTCGACACTTTTCCTATTTCCTTTCTATGAATTTATTCAGAGCCTCGTGCTGATAACGTGTTGAATTCAAGGAAAAATAACGTGTTGAGTTTTAGGAAAAATTTTTTGTACGAAGACATTATTCTGTGTCATTGACATCATACTTCAAACATATTTTTTGGATTACGAATACGAACTAAATAGTTCTTATTACAACAAAACTTTTACTTGTAAGAGCGCTTACAGACGAACGGAACATGTCGGCGGCATGCGTCGGCGACAGTCGACGGCAGACGACGGCACGTGTCAGCGTTAGTCGGCGGCAGTTGACGGCAGCCGTCGACAGTTTATCATGCTTGCAGTTGTGACGTAGCGCGTAAAGGTAAGCGTCCACAGGTCGGTATCGTACGCATTGGACGTCTCGAATCTAATGGATAATTTTTTACAGTACGTCCACTGTATCGGCAGCGTACGGATTACCGACTGGCCAGTATGTTTATCTTCAAATTAGTCCAAACAAAGCTCCTAAGTCAAAATTTCTGCTTTCGACTTTTCCATCTTCAATACTCCCCTTTTGAGCATTAATTTACTAGGCCAATCGGTAATCCGTACGCTACTGATTCAGCTGACGTACTGTGAAAAATTTATCCGTTTGATGCGAGACGTCCGTTGCGTACGATACCGACCTGTGGACGCTTACCTTTAGGCGGTACGTCACAACTGGGGGCCTACCACCAACTCTACTAAGCGACACCGTTTGACAGATAAGAACTTATTACTTTAACGTCAAGCTAGCGATCTTAAAAAAGTTAATATTTCACAGCGGATTTAACATTGTTTTGCATATTTTACTGTTTTTTAGTAAAATTATATTTAAAAAGTGTTCTGAAAACATGATAGTTTTAGGAAAGGTCGTGGTAGGCCCCCTGCATACGTCATAAGCTGTCAACGGCTGCCGTCGACTGCCGCCGACACGTGCCGTCGTCTGCCGTCGACTGCCGCCGACACGTGCCGCCGACACGTGCCGTTCGTCTGTAAAAAACCTAAGTGTTTTCTATGTGCTATATTATAATATGTAATTAATTTTGATGAGTAAATAAATTATTATTATTATTATTATTATTATCATAATTAAATTGCCACTTTATGACAGACTATAGTGTATATCATAAAGTAGGATATTATTTGAATTTTTAGGGCTATAGTATGATTACACATATTAATAAGTAACTATATGCGTTTACAGAACTATCCATCAATTTTTAAGTTTTAAATGTAATCGTCATGAATGTACATGAACATGATGAGGTAATAAAGCTAAAAGAAGGGAGACAAAATCTTTCAATGTGTGACGGCTCCCAATAACTTTCAGACAAAAGCCTCCGATGGCAACCATGGAAACGAGGCAACCTTCCAAAAGTCGAGGATGCAATGATAACCGTCCTGGCAACCAGCCATATAATATCCTGCGACTTATTTTACTTAGTGCATAAAAGCGTTGTACTTAATTTGCAGCATATTGTAAATGTGAATATATTTTGTCGTGTAAACAGTGCAATTGAAAATATTCTTTGAAAATATTCTTTTTGTAGTGTGTTCTAATTCATATTATCCAAGTAAATAAATTGACTGGTAGAAAATGCCATATGGCATTAAGGCCATGGTACATTGTGCAAGAAGTGTAATAAATAAAATAAAATAAAAAGAAAATACCCGGTTCGATTCCCGCGTTGGAAACATATTGTTATTTCCAAGTTTGGCTAGGACAATGCAGGCTGATCACCTGATTATCTGACAAGTAAGATGATCCATGCGTCGGATGGGCATGTAAAAAGTCGGTCCTGCGCCTAATCTCTCGCCAGTCGTGTCGGTCTTCCGTCCCACTGGGTTAAGAGAGTAAAGAAATAGAGAGTGTTCTTGTATACTGCGCACACGCTTGGGCACTATAAAATTGCTCCTGCGTAACTGGCCTGGTTTCGATGAAACCGTTACCGAAACCTGTGTGGGAGTTATTATATTATTATGTACATAATATGGATTTGGCCCTTCAGCTTATGGCGCTTTTCTGTCATGCGTAGTGCGCGGATTTGGTCCGCATGCGGGTCCATCCAACATGCTCCTCACTGCACGCGTTTTGCCCGCGTGACAGAAAAAATAAGTATTTTAGGAAAGGAAATTAAGCACCAAAAGATCAGTTAAGGCGCTGACAACTGCCAATGACCTTGAGGATTCGCATGTCTCGTATCACTCTCGTACCTGTGTCGATTTCCATGCCAGAGAGACAGAGATGTGAAGTGTTCACTCGGTAGCGTGGATACATTTTTCGTTTATTAGAGGAAAAAATAAATATTATGGGAAATCTAGATGTCAGAACCGAAAATGAAATCTTACAAGCTTTGGATTTTTGTAAAAGGCGTCAAGTAAACAAATTTTTTAAAGCATAGCTAGTATATTATTTTAGTTAGAACTGATTAAAGTTCCTGGAAGATGTGTTTGGTATTTTTTTTTCATCCAGTAGGAATACATTATTTTATTCAATCAGATATCAGATATAATCATATGAAACCAGAAATGGATTTCGCGCAAAAGAAAATTCAGTTTTCCCAGTAGGAGGCTTCGTATGTATTATGCCTACACTTGCTTTGACACGTATTCTCTGAATAACATAACAAAAATTATGATAAAATACAGCATCAACATCTCTGTTTTTATGAAGGTCAAAAGATCTTAGTTGCTTTTGTTTTTGAAGTGAATACTTCTTTAGCGGCGTTGAGCACTTTTGTGGGATGGTAAAAACTGTGAAACTCGCGTCAGATTTTCGTGCTGATCGAAAAACCTTGGAAAAACCGTAAGACGGAGAGTAGTGTTTTGTGTCGAACTCGAACTCGAACTCGAACTCGAATTGATTGTAAGGGTTTCGATTAATTTAAAAAATAGATTCTTTTAAAATCGATTTTCATAAAAAATGGGTTAAAATTTTTATCGATTGTAAGGGTTTCGATTAATTTAAAAAATCGATTTTTTAATAATCGATTTTCATAAAAAATGGGTTAAAAATGCACAACGTTAATATACAAGTTTTCACATCTGCCGGCAATCCCGGAGTGCAACCCATCTTTTTTTGTGCCAATCAATGAAATATATGCGTCTAGAAAAATTGGCTGACACTCCGTTGCATTGCGATACCTGACGGAATAGACATGATTATTATAGTACACTGACTTCTTGAAAGTCAAAGTACTAGTAGTTATTTCTATTGTGATAAAATGTTGTCGATAAATTTATTTTAAAAGCGAAGTTAGAAATAGAATAAGATTGTTATAAGTTCTGTAAGTTTCAGGCACGTAACCCCAAAAAATCCTATTAACACAGACTTATAAAGTCAAGAACCTTTAAGCACGTGTTCCCTGCATTTACCTCTCCGTTTAAAGTAATTGCGATCAAATGAACCAGAATCCATGAAATAACTTCGAATCCAACTCGCTCTGGTTCGACATCCTTTATAATGGACGACGACGACGACTTGAATAATGGCTTTGAGTTATCATTATCATGTTTAAATCATTTTATTTACTTCTTTTCTGTGTTTAAGCTATTGCATAGCTTTTATCGTGGGCTTTGAACCCGGCAACCGAATCAATATATTTCGTAACAAAAAAACCTAACACTCTGATCGGCACGGTGTTTGTGTGCGTGCGATTAGACATAATATTATGCTAATTATTTAAATAAAAAGTTGATAAAAAGTCCTATGTCAATATTTTAACTCTACATTTTTAGATTATTATGCACAGAAAAATTCAGAATATTATGCGAAGAAAAATTTTACAGAAACAAAACATTTCAAACAGTAGAGTGGTGTTACTACATTTCACTTGGTGTACTGGGCTTAAGGAATTGTTTTGTGGGGTAGAAATTTCTCGCGATGCAAGTTGATTCTTCATCAGACTTACCTAAGGGCCGGGACACAAAAACACGGCACGGCATCGTACGGCGTCGTACGGCGCCGTACGGTGCCGCGTCGTGAGAATTCACAGCGCGCGTCGTAAAAAATTACGACATGGCGCCGTGCGGCGTCGTACGGCGTCGTGCCGTAGAAACTCACATAGAAATTCAAGATGAGTTTCTACGATGCGACGTCGTTCGACGCCGTGCAGTAGTTTTTTACGACGCGCGCCGTGAATTCTCACGGCGCGGCACCGTACGGCGCCGTACGACGACGTTTTTGTGTCCCGGCCCTAAGCCCTTTGATATTTCGTGGAAGAAAACACGCAAAATAACACCTTATTACGTCCAAATAAGAGTGCGACGAAACCTAAAGTAAAATTGTTTGCAAATGGAGCAGGTGTGCACTTTTACATTAAAAAATGCGCTTGCTACGCGATAATGTAGCTTATTGTTGCGCTATAAAGGCGATGTTGCTCGCGCGTACAAAATTGTTAAGATAAGGCGATTGCAAGACGGCCAGACCAAAATAGGCTTTTTTACAATCGTCGTTAGGATCGTCTTCAGGTGCTGATTTGTTTTATTCGATGCACCCTTGCGGACAAGCCCTGCCATAGAATTAGAGAATGCCGAAGTGAATGCGCTAGTTTACAGAATTTGAATTCAAAGAAACTTTACTGTAACTTTGAGTACAGAATAGAACTTAAGTGCTAAGTGATGTGATGTGTGATGTTTTATACTTATTTGATATAAACTATCGTGTGCAACTCGTATTATTAGGTAAAAACTAAGAGATGAAATAAATATATAACCAGGAAAGCGCGGCCATTTTTAAAATTGAAGTTATTTTATTTAGATGCTTACGAACACGTTATATTATTCACAAAACTTTTTTTTTTTTTTATTACGCAGGGGAAACCCATCATGGGTGCCCCGGGTTGGGTACCCCGTGGATATGTGAGACTTCTACTCACTAAAACCACCTGCGGTTCGCCTTCAGCCGTCCTTCAGCTCCGTGGCCTCTTTCTGCGATATAACAAATTCGCAGAAAGAGACCGCCGCCTGATTATTCACAAAACTACGCTACTTCTAGTTATCTTGTGTGCGTTGCCTGATCATAATATTATACATATATGACAGATTCTTCATACTCTATGTGTCAAGTTAAGTGGTGGATAGCCTTATCAGGAAGCGATGAAATAGGCCCTTAGAGTTTCACCGCTTCCTGATTAGATGCCGGATAGGCTTATTTGACAGATTCTCCATACTCCATCTGTCAAGTTAAGTGGTGGATAGCCTTATCAGGAAGCGCTGAAACAGGCCCAGGTAATTTTTGTTATATCGATTTCTTTAGTATTGGATATTTTTATTTGCATTTTAAATGCAAGTCATATTCGAGACAGTAAAATTATAGTATAAGCAAAATCGTTGTTATAATGTAAATTATATCTAATATCGCACAGCGCACTAGTAGGTACTTATGTAGTGCCAAGTTGGCTTGAAATTTGCTGCTCAGCTATTCACGTTATTTAAAAAAAAAAAAAAAAAAAAACTATGTTTATACTCAAGCTACGATACTAATAACTATACAAGGTTTGCCTAGAATACTGAAAACAGACAAAGAAAACTATTGTATATTATGTTGCATACAATTTTTAATACTATATGGGTGAATTTAATAGGGTTTGGTATTACATACACTCTTATGAAGGCGTTTAAAGCCATACTTACTATATTTTATTCATAAAAGTATGACTGTCTGTCCGTACACAGGTACTGCTGTAGGCCTACTATGAAATCGTTTTTAGACTCAAACAATCGAATGAGAATGCTGCGTCCTGCTCTAACAGCGTCATTTCTCGTTTGTTAGAATAGGACGCGGCATTCCGATTCGTTCGATTGAGTCTCAAAACGGTTACGTGATACGACCCCTGATTTGAATGAAATTGATGTTTTGGGAGTTGGAACCAGTGTGAATTACTTTTATCCCGAAGAATTTCCAGCGGAAGTCGTTTTTGCAGGCGAAGTCGGAAGCATATTATATTGTATAGTAATTGTGTGATAAGCAAAATATATAGCTTGTTAGAAATTCAAGATCTGTCAAATGTAATTAAGTAATTAAAGATACTTAATAATTATTAAGCCTTTGACGTATCATACCCGAATACTAAGGACATCACTTACTAAGAACTGCATACATAAATGTACGACATTGGAAACTGAAGTATTCACAAAATAAATAAAAAATTACACTGCAGACGCTGTGGAGCAACGCAACACTTCACTTCTTAGGGTAAATTCACACCGCAACGCGACGCGTAGATGCATTTCTAAATTTGTATGGATTTGACAGATTTGCAAGACGTCTCATGCAATTGAAATCTGTCAATTCAGAATAGAAATGAAAGTGCGCGTCGCGTTGCGGTCTGAATTGACCCTTATAGTTCTCGTTACAGCTGTGTCGCTTCTGCTGCAGCGTAGTGTTATTTGTAGTATACCATTTCACATTAAAATTATTTGGCGAAAGCGTCGCTTTACTTCAGCTTAGAACAGTTTCGCCTGGAGAGCACTACTGCTAGTGTTTTGTATTACAACAAATTTTGTCAAAACGCCTAATCAAGAATTAATTACTAGTACAACTGGAGTATATTATTTTGTAGCTCCGCTGCCGCTTAATGCGGTTTGGTTCATACAAGTCCAAACAAATTCACGTCAGTCCTACGCAGAGTAGTTACCTCTAGTGCGGTCTTACCGTGAACTTGTAAGCCATTTTTAACCGACTTCAAAAAAACGAGGAGGTTATATGTTCGGCTGTGGACATTTTTTTTTGTATGTTCAACGATTACTCCGCCGTTTGTGAACCGATTTTCAAAATTTTTGTTTTGTTGTATTAGGTTTCACTCTAATTTGGTACCATGTTCACAAAAGTGGTGACCTGATGATGGGACCCATGAGTAATCGAGGGAACTCCTCGAAATTTATATGGAAACATAATATTATGGTGATTTTGGTTTTATGAGAAGTATACTAAGCATATGCTACCAAATACAAGATTTTGCACCAAGGTATACTATGGTTCTGAAGATACTAAGAGATCTCCGGATTCCTTATAGATACATGTTTGGGGGTTTAGGCGCTGTTTTAAGAACTGAAAGCGTATGCTACTATGCAAAATTATTTACATTTATTTTTATCGCTATGCTTTATTTAACATTTTTTATATTATATGCGTTATTACAATTTTATTATTTCTATATATATTATAAGCTTCATTTTACATGTCAAATTAGTCAACTTTCGTATTTATATAACATTTGTCATCATTTAATTTAACAGTTTTATACTAACATATTTCTTTCACCACTTCTTCTAAACAATTGTCCTCTTTTACATATTTATTAGATTTTAATTTTTTCATTATATTCTTCATACATTCATACATTAATTTATCATTTCTAGTTACATTTTTGTTTTATTATACTATTATACAATTTTCATAATTTAATGTTTTATGCAGTATCTTATATGTCTAAATACATTAGATTTTTTGGCAATGGTTGTAAAGTTTTCAATCTTATAGTTACTATGTTCTTGCGCACATGCGCAGTTTTTTATGGTCAGAGCTTAACATACAGTACGGAATGTCCGGGAGTTGGTTGCATACAAGATAATCCATTATTATGTGTTACAACATAGTGAAGTGAAGAGTCTATAGCGCCCGCAATCGTTGTTTATGAAAGTTGGTGTCATTTACATAATTTACTGACGAGTGTGTTATCCTTTTTTAATATGAAGTACATAACATAAATAAAATAAGTATATTAATAACTATATATGAACATAAAATATTGCAGGGCACAACTCATTGCTTACTTGGAATACTATAGAGTATAGGCAAATGCCTTGCGTGCAAAAAAAAGCACGTAGGTCGTAGAGTATCCCTAGTAGAGAGCCAAAGCAGCCTTAGCTCTCCGAAGCAGCCTTAGCTCTCCTAAGCAGCTTTAGCTGTCAGATTTGTCCCCAAAGCAGCCTTGGCACTCCAAAGCAACCTTCGCTCTCCGTTTAGTCCCCTAAGCAGCCTTACCTCACCAAAGCAGCCTTAGCTCTCAGATTAGTCCCCAAAGCAGCCTTAGATCTCCTAAGCAGCCTTCGCTCAACGATTAGTCCTCTAAGCAGCCTTAGCTCTCCAAAGCAGCCTTAGCTCTCTGATTAGTCCCCTAAGCAGCCTTATCTCTCCAAAGTAGCCTCAGCTCTCCAAAGTAGCCTTGCACGTAGAGTATCCCCCTTCCTTTTTCCAAATCGTTTGTATGTATTTGGCTTCTTCTTAATCTGTTCTATGACTCGGATAGTAGTAGAGGAGCGGAAGAGGGGATTTTGGGAGTAGCTCGAGCGTGTCAGATTAAGCTTGTATAGGCTTCCGACATGTGTTTAGTTATCATGGTACAGAAATCAGATTTCTCACGTGGTGGGTTAATTTTTTTTTAAATATTGAAATGTCATCAGGATGCTTAATATACCCCAAAGAAGCTTCCATAAAAAGCACTGACGATTCAAAGATAAGGTAAGCCTGTAGGAACATTTTAAAATATAATAAAATAAACCTTCATATTTTCCTAACTAAACTTCGCAGATATATTTTTTGCACTAAACTAAATGATTTAGTCCTTGTTGTCTAAAATATAATAATAACTGACCGAAATAAGCAATTTTCTGAATATATTTTCTTTTTTAAAACTTTAAAATGGCCGCAGTTTCTGAACCCACCGCTAAAATAAAAAACGCTCTTTTTATTTTTTTATCAATTTTACCTACTGTAAAAAACCTACTAGGTCTCCATGACGCTCGAGTGACTACAAAATTAGCACCTTCCCCTCCCCTACTATAGGGACATTGGGATTAAAATAAGTTTTATTACATATTATGTTATAAAAAAAGTATGACCTTCAATAACAACTCGAAGACTTGACTTAGAACTTTGTTGTAATAATAAAAATTATTCCTTAGTAGTGTTCTATTTAAATAGTGGGTTTATTTGTGTTGGCCGGCACTTTTAAAATTAGCCCAAAATTGTATGGTCGTTGGATCTTGTCCTTTACGCATAAACACCCCCTTACAACCCCTTTTAGATTTGACATTTTGCACTGTAGTTATAGTTAAAGTTACAGTTATAGTTAAAGTAAGTTGGTGCAACCGACTCTTAACAAAATATACGATAAGTAGATTATATGCGATGGTTTACCTACTAGGTAACTAAAAAGAGTGAAATTATTATTTTTAACAAAAAATTAAAATCGCCTTCCATGGAAAAAACAATAATAACATCCTTTTAATATGAACTAAAAAGTATAAAATATTTTTTCCGATCTAATAGTGCCTTTTTCGAATTCGGCTAAGCCTCAACTATTTCTGTACTCAATCTTCATCATTTTGAAGTCGGTGCCAGTTCCAAAAGTTTCAAATATTCTGTCAGGAAACTGAAGATTCATCTATCTGGTATAGGCCTACGTAGCCTGATTTAAATAAATAAATAAAAATAAATAAATTTGATCGGAAAAATTATTTTATACTTTTTAGTTCATATTATAAGGATGTTATTATTGTTTTTTTCCATGGAAGTCGGTTTTAATTTTTTGTTAAAAATAATTGCAGTTTGCGTTTGCGACAAGACCAGAACGCGAAATCGCTAGTATGGTACGTCAATGTAAGCTTTGTTCACCTGTCGACAGTCGCAGTAGGGCGGGGCTTTCTAATGTAAATTGGTATACGTTTATGCTAATAGGCCTCAAACATATAAGGAAGCAGGTTAACATATTCCTGAAAGTCTAAATTAACATAAATATTAAAGTAATTTCCTTCGACGTGGGTGCGAGTGGGACATACTTAATTACAACTGGAATAGGCGTGACGAGTATCCAGTACATAAATGGAAGTAATTGGTTCAGTCTAATTATTTTCTAACGTTTAAATTAAAAAAAAAAAAGAAACCTTACATCTTATTTTTAAATATGATATTGAATGTGTTACTTTTTGGTGGAAATTCATGTTCAATTAAATAATTATACACTTTCCTTGCACTTATTCAGGTATACAAATAAAGTGGAATTAGTGCAAGGAAAGTGTATAATTATTTAATATTATTTTTAACCCCATGTCAGTTTAAATTTTCATCACAATCGTTCCAGTAGACTTTTGTAACATAAGGGTATAGGTACAAAGTGTGGATTTTTTTAAATGGTGTCCTGGTGAAACATAAGTAAAAGGGGTAAAATAGTAGAATACCTATCAAATAGTTGACGCATGCAACTTCGTTGCGTAGAAATTCGCTTATGTCGCTGTAACTAAACATTTTTCTGAAATAAAAAGTATCATAATAATATTATGTCTTTTACCGTCTCTCCAAGTACCATACCAAATTTCTTCTTAATTAGTTCAACCTTTTAAGCGTGAAAAGATAGCAAACATACCGACATACTATCGTAATTAATAATACGAGTTTAATTCCCTAAATGACTATATTTATTTTTATTGTATACGTAATTTTATAATTTACTAGCTGTCCCGGTGAACTTCCTGTCATTTCAAAAACCTCTGGACTTCTACGAATATTTTAAGACTAAAATCAGCCCAATCCGTTCAGCCGTTTTCGAGTTTTAGCACGACTAACACATTTGAAAATAGATTTATATATATTATATAGATTTAATTAAACATTAGTAAGGATAACAATTTGCACTATTTTTCCCACTTCTCAGAAACTAGAGTATCGTTTCCAGGGAAGTGTGATCGGGGACTGGGATAAAATAGGTCAGTACTATTAATACTAATCGATACCGACTTAGTTGTAAATATTGAGATCGACAAATCTATAAAATTAGCTAGGCTTGAATCGTAGAGTTCTGCGATGGTAGGATTGAGCTAAAATGACTGATCAGTTTTTGTAAAGAACTCATTTTTTTGAAGAGAACTGATCAGTTTTCGTAGAGGACTGCACATTTTTTTTCACAGAATTGCACATACATAGTTCTTTTTACAGAACTGCTCAGTTCTTTGAAGAGAACTGTACAGTTTTCGTAGAGAACTGCACAGTTTTCATAGAGAACTAAATAGATTTAGAACTCTACAGGTTTTTGAACAGAACTGTACAGTTTTTTACAGAACTTTACAGTTTTTTCTTTTACTCTATATAAAATAAGCAACATTATACCATTTCCGATACACCACATTTTCACAACATCAAATTGTCCAAACTGACAAATAATGTTACTTACACGTTCGGTTACTAATATATAAAACATCGAAAATAGATTCCGTCTATCTGGGCGAAGAGTTTTTCTCTACAAAATAAAGGTATTCCATCTTACTTTTGTTAAGAATCCTCCCACAATATAGATTTTATTAGTAAAGATGAGCCATTTAACACATTTTATGTATCTGACTACGGAAAAGTCAAAATTTGTTCGTAGACGTAGTTTTTCGTGTATTTACCGTAGATTTTTAACTACTGATCCAATTAAATTGAGGCCCAGTGAACTTCTTAACGCTTCCTTCCTAATATTAACTTTCCTTGGAGTTCCACAAATATTTCAACACGTTTTGTTTCAACCGTTCTCGAGTTATAACGAGAGTAACAAAATTGAAAATTCTTATTTCTATAGAAGATTATAAGATTTGCTGAGGTAATTTATTACTAAGTATAAAATATATTAAATACTTGTGAATTGTCGGGTTATGGTTTTTAGCTTCTATGCTTCATTGATACATGTAAGCTGACGTTTGTCGTCCGTCAGCATGTCTTCGAGAGTTCAGCGGACTTTTAAATTTTAAACTGAATGTAGTCTACCACACTTTCCTATTACTGAAACTCGCAGCTGAGATTTTCTTTAACTATTGACCATTAAGTAGTGCCCCAGTACGAAGACATTGTGTGAACAGGCAGAACCTGTCCTTACTGCTAATATGAATTCTTTCGCTGACGTCTAGTCAAAGATCGATACTAATCTTATTAGTGTTATAAATAGGAAAGAGTGATTGTGTATTTGTTACTTGAAATGGCTAGAAAAGAAATAAATAGACCCAAAGATGGATTTCCGTCTAGATTCTCACACACTGTTGTATTGTAATTTGTACCTACATCAATCATTTTTTCTCAATTGAAGGCATCAGTGGATAAAGTGGGTAACTAATATTTTATGTCAAAGTACAATAACTCATGTCGATCCTTATTATTTAAACAAACTTACCTACTAAGTCATCAGGCTATTATCAGGCTATACAAAAATCCATGTTTTGTTTTTCAAATCATTTTATCAGCCCTACCTACCTACCTAACCTACCTAACCTTAATGAAAAAAACTATAAGTTTTCAAATCCTTAGTTACTAAATTCATCCACTTATGTCTTCAATCTCCTAGTACGTAAGAACAGTATTTTTTACAGAGATAAAATTAACCTATGTCCTTGAACTTCTAATCTATATCTGTGTCCAATTCCATGAGTCATACAAACCTTTACTCGCCTTACGATGGCACTGTATGATTTTAGATTACGAGTACCACAGGCATAGATCAAGATAGATACTGCATGTCCTTCTATTTGTATAAAAAGTATAAATCCTCCAGCAGTATTTCCGGATCTATACGACCTGCAAACCTTCAAGAAAAGAGCGTATTCCCTCTTAAAAGGCCGGCAACGCACCTGCAGCTCTTCTGATGTTGCGAGTGTCCATGGGCGACGGTAGGTGCTTACCATCAGGTGACCCGTTTGCTCGTTTACCCCCTTATTTAATAAAAAAATAAAAAAAAAATAATAAAAAAACGAGCGTGCCATTATTCTATTCGAATTCTTACAGTCCTTGACGCCCGATTTCGATAACGGTGGAGCGCAGACTAAAGAACAGACTTTCAAAAGACGAGTATTGCTCGTCGTTTGGGAACGCGATATGGCATGCGAAGTACATACACATGCGGTATTTATCTTGATCTATGTCTGTGACGAGTATCTATTTCTTCTATATAGTTCGTCAGCACGCACGGTGCACCTAGAAATTGGAGTTTGAGGGCCTGTTTCACCGGTTCCTGATAAGGCTATCCACCACTTAACTTGACAAATAGAGTATGGAGAATCTGTCAAATAAGCCTATCAGGCACCTTATCAGGAAGCGGTGAAACAGGCCCTTAACCTATCACATTTCATTTCTTTATTTATTGTAAAGGCACTCCTATCCTTCTGGTGAGAATGAGATAGATGTGCGTGAAAGAGACAAGAATAGTTAAACAGTCAATACTCCAATATGCAGTTTATACACTTTAAGGTCATTTAGAGTTTACGACATATAAACAAGAGTGTTGTTTAGCTACTAAGTGTCACAATGTAAATTAATTTTTATCTTAACTATTACTATATTTGACACCTAAACTAATTATTCAACTTATTACAAACAACGGCACTCCCGAGTGCATCTTTTGAAGTTTTGGCCAATTGAAATTCAGAACGTCTTTACTGGTTTGGTTAGTTTGGTTTAGGTGGTTTAAACCAAAGACCTTAGGCAATGGTTTCAACCAAACCATCGAATCGGTCTATAGCAAAAAAAAAATAATTTAACACTAATAAAATAAAAAAAAGTTTAAGAAAACATTCGACTTGTGTGACTCTGGTATAAAAGTAGAAGCTTCGTTACTGAACTATTTGTTTTAATTATAGCCTGTCAAAAAGTAGCCGCTGCAGCTAGCCGCTATACACAATTTTGAAATCACATAAAAAATATGAAAACCTTATGGGCCGGGACACAAAAACAAGGCACGGCGACGTACGGCGACGTACGGCGCCGTGTCGTGGGAATTCATGACACACGTCGTAAAAAACCATGGCAATACGCCGTACGGCGTCGTACGACGTCGTCCCGTAGAAATTCAAGATGAGGCGACGTCGTACAACGCCGTGCCGTAGTTTTTTACGACGCGCGTTGTGGATTCCCACGACACGGCGCCGTACGACGTCGTAAGACGTCGTGCCGTGTTTTTGTGTCCCGGCTCTATTAAATAGTGATAAAAATGTACTGCGACTACTCTTTCTTGACAGTTGACAGACTGTAAATGGGCGAGGCCGCCAATTTTTGCTGATTTTGCAATTATTTTTCTCCGCCCGTTGTATTTTAAAAAGTACTGTGTTTATCTTATGCTCGAAAACTGATTCTAACGAAGAAAACAAAGTGCTCAAGCATGCATTAGAATTATTTGAGTTCCAATAATAGTCTAAAAATATATTTACAATTAAACATAAAAAAGGTAAGAAAATAGCTTAAAATATACAATCCGCCGTGGAAGAGGTGCACTTTAACTGTCGCTGTAGCAGTAAGTATGACAGATTTGAAGATAAATCTGATATGTTATGAATACTTAAATAAATGGCTATTACCCCATCTAATTCTTATAGTATTTTAAGATAACTTTCTTTATAAACTTTTTCAAATCAAATGAATCGTTTGAAACATCAATTCTACCCCACATTTTAAACGTCATCAATAATACCGATTTATTGTTATCGTTGGGTGTTAGGGAAGGTAAAATCGGGAAGTGGCAACGCTGAGTTTTTACGTATTCTATGGAAAATCTCGTAATATTCGCCATTTCTCGACAGTTCACATTTGAACCTCAGTCGGGCTGTGTACACAGTTTTTTCAAAGGAAGTTTTTTTGTGACACAAATGTAAGTATTACTGTTTCACATAAAACGATCAATGCATCATGTGAGTAGTCAAAAGGCCATGTTTGGGGCTATAATACAAACCGCATTGCGTATTATTTACAGAGATAAGTTTGATTTTCTCTACGCTATGATAGCCTCTACGCTATCATTTTAGTGCTCCAACGGCATATTTCTCAACGCTATGATAGCGTAGAGAAATAAATTCCCTACAATTTAGGTGCTCCAACGTCACAAGCAGCGTAGATTTTCTTTCTCTCGCCAAATTTTTCTACGTCATATCAGCAAAAATTGGCGGCCTCACCCAAATACTAAAACCTACTAAAACCACACCAAGGTCACATCGCGAGGTGTCCCTGGTTGTATTTAGTCACTTAATATAGATTCCAGTTTTATATGTGGCCTTAGTATATTTCCGGATCACCCCATTTTACTACATCTCCCGTAAGCATTTGATGAAATTAAGTAAACGACTAAATTAGAGAGACGCCATTAAAATTAGATTGAGTTTATGACTTACGTAAAAGACTCAACGTCCTATAAAAAGTTAAGGGAATTTTCTTCTCTATCTTATTTCTTATCTTGGCTCAGTGCGACTCGACATAATGTGTATTGCATGTGTACGTATTGTTTAATGGTAGGTTTACATTTTCCTGATCCAGTAGTCCAACAAGCGATGGATTACTACTGGAATAATGCCCTGGAACGGACATTGGAATGCTTAGGATCGCATTCCAGTGCACAATAACGTAATTCTTCTACTTCATTCATCAGCTTGCTTACAAAAGTATTTAAACTATTTTTCGAAAGCTATTTCGAAAACAATTAATTTTAATGAATCGGTCATATTTTATGAGAGTTAGTTGTGAGAGTAAAAGGAGTAGAGAGTGCTTTTGTGTACTGCGCACACACTTGGGCACTATAAAATTACTCCTGCGTGACTGGTTTGGTTTCAATGAAGCCGGCTACCGTCACTGAAATCGGTGTGGGAGTTATTATATTTTAATGAAAAAGTAGTAAATGTATTTTAATCCAAACATACCGTATATTAAGAAAAAACACTATTTTCGTAAATTTATATGCCGAAAATGTTTATTTTATAGCAATTTGCGCCACAATACAGAAGTTCGAAACAGTTTGGAAGTTGGGCTATCAATTCGGCCAATAATCAGCAATTCTGAAGTTAGATTGTGTTGAACGGCGGTATGCGTTTACCTCCATTTAAAATAACTTTTATTATTATTAGTCCAAACGGCCGGTAGCCGATTTTGGCTATTGCCGGCTATAACCGACTATAACTGACTATAGCTGGCTATAACTGGCTGTAACGGATTATAACTTTGTGGGCTTTAGCCAATTACAAAGTACATTTGAGGTTTATTATACGTTCTTATTTCAAAAATACGTTGCTCATAATAATTATTATTTTAGTATATGCGGTTTACTACGAAAACAGTTTTTTGTTTTGTCACGAGCCGCGCGGCAGCCGCGCGACTCTCTTTTGTATGAAGTCACGCGTCTGTAGCGCTGCGGCCGCACTGCTTGCGACTGTTATATACTAGATTAGTATATAATAGTGCCTAGCACTACTCTTTCCATTTTGATATATAATCCCTGCATTCGGCCCGAGACCTCAGTTCCTGTCCATCCTTCTACATCCGCGCGCGGCATTTGCCTGGCTATATTTCAAAGTCTATTTCTAAATTCTTATTGTGAATTAAACTAAGTGTGTTTAAATAAAATCCTTTTTTTAAAAAGAGGTTTATAATTGACCGTCTAACATTGGTGGCTACGCGGCGGGATACCGACTGGGTATCCGTGGAAAACGTCTCCTTCCGTCTTCCTAACCTGTTTACGTAAATCGTGTGTGTAAAAAGAATTCTAAAATCCTGAAAATTGAGTGAAAAATCAAGTCAAAAGTGAAAGTGTTCCAAAAAGTAAAAGAAAAGAAAAGTGTTGGTGTTTATTCTGCTGTCAATAGCGTCATTTGTGCTGCTCCGTGATCGTGATGTTCCTGTATTCTACAATTTTCATCATTGTGTCCTGCCAACTGTGAGTGTTAGAAAATAATAACTATCCTTCGGGCTCTACGAGTGCAGTTGTTTTCATTTAAAGACAATTCTAAGAACTAGCTGATAAGCGCATTGTATATTTCGCTGCATCGTGGCTGTCTATCACACCGAAATATTTATTTAAAATTTTATTTAATATTTGCTTTAAAAATGTCTTCACCCCAACCGCAACAATCACAGCAACCACAACCACTGTCGCAACCATTAACCCAACCCAAAACAAGGTCTCAAACACAGATCCAAATTTCTAAAGTAGACCTAGACATTAGTATCCTATTCAAATTCATAAAGCCCTTCGACGGGTCAAGAGAAAAGTTAAACTCATTCATATCTAACTGTGACAATGCCATAAAACTGGCCACAGAGGACCAAAAACACGTACTATTTAAATTCATACTATCACAACTTGAAGGTAAAGCGGAGTCTACATGCTCCATTAAGGAGTTCGAATCATGGGAGCAATTAAGTGTTTTCCTAAATAAGCAATTTGGAGAGCGAAAACATTACGCTCATCTATTAACTGACTTACAAGAATGCCGGCAATTAAATAGTGAGCCAGTCAATAAATTCGCATTACGCGTAGAAACATGCTTGTCAAAATTGTTAACTGAAATTAACCTATCAAATAAAAAGAAAAGCGAGCTACAAGGTCGAATAAGTGCGATGGAAGACCTAGCTTTACACACATTCTTGATCGGCCTTAAGCCTGAAGTTTCTAACCTAGTGCGCAGTAAAAGTCCTACTAACCTAAATCAAGCTATTAACGAAGCGTTATCCGAAGAAGCAATTATAAATTTATTTAATAAGCGTAATCCACATTCATCATCTTTGTCTCAGCGTCAACCTCCCTCTAATCGTTATGTCCAAAAACCTTCTTATCCTAACCAATTTTCTAGGCCTCAAATGCCAAGATTTAACGAGCAAAATGTGCATGGTCTATTTTGTAGGTATTGCAAAACCCAAGGACACACTATTGAACAATGTAGGAAGCGTGAGTTTAATAATAACAGATTTAAAACTAATACTTTCCAATCTCCACAAAGACCAAACCAGGAACCTTTTAAGCCAAGGCCCGCGCGTATTAACTGCGTCGAAAATGACAATGCATACTATGACGAATCTCAACCATCCACTAGCTTTGATGCCCCAAATAATTATACTGAAAATGATACTTTAAACGAATAGTGGGCTCACGAAGGTGTCTCGTGAGACCCAACCATCAACCAACAATATCAATATCCACTAATGACACCGCTTCCAAATCCAAGGACCACACGGGTAACCAGCCCCAAGCAAGTGTCCATTCTTCCAAATCCAAGGACCACACGGGTAACCAGCCCCAAGCAAGTGTCCATTCTTCCAAATCCAAGGACCACAAGGGTAACCAGCCCCAAGCAAGTGTCCATTCTTCCAAATCCAAGGACCACACGGGTAACCAGCCCCAAGCAAGCGTCCATTCTTCCAAATCCAAGGACCACAAGGGTAATCAGCCCCAAGCAAGCGTCCATTCTTCCAAATCCAAGGACCACGCGGGTAACCAGCCCCAAGCAAGTGTCCATTCTTCCAAATCCAAGGACCACAAGGGTAACCAGCCCCAAGCAAGTGTCCATTCTTCCAAATCCAAGGACCACACGGGTAATCAGCCCCAAGCAAGTGTCCAGTCATCCAAATCATTGAATCCTGAAAAAGAAAAAATTCGTGAAGTATATGAAATACAATGTTCACCTAGTAAAATATCCTTACCTCATATATTGTTGCAAACCTCTGTTTCCAATAAGCCGCTTTCCTTTCTTGTCGATACGGGATCTTCAATTTGTCTCCTCCGGAAATCTGCTGTTGAATCGTTATCTAAATTAAAATTAAAAAATAATAATATTAGTCTCAAAGGTATTGATATCACTGATGATCCTGTTCCTACCTTAGGTAGCCTAGACATAAATCTGATATTTGGCAGGGAATCAATACCCTTTACATTTCATGTTGTAGAAAACATCAATCTTCATTATGACGGTATAATCGGAAATGATCTGTTCAGCAAATATCAATGTTTCATAGATTACAATAGACAAATATTAAATCTTAGTAACAATAAAATAAAACTAAAATTCTCAGAACCTGTTTATGAAATTCCTCCTAGATCTGAAATCACCTTAGAGTGTACTGTGAGAAATCCAGAATTAAAAGAAGGCCTAGTCCTAGACCAACATTTGAGTGAACATTTATTTGTTGCTAATTGCGTAGTTAGAGTAAAAAATAATAATCGGGTTAATTTAACAATACTCAATACCTCAGAGGAATCAGTTTCAATAAATTCAGACCTTCGACTTATTTTACACCCAATCGATCATGCATGCTACCAAATTAATCATTCAAATACACAATGTTTAAATAGAACTAATGAAGTTTTAAAATTACTCCGAGTCTCACATTTAAATGACGAAGAATGCAACGCCCTTTATGAAACGTGCTCCAAATATTCCGATATTTTCCATTTGCCGAATGATATACTTACTTCTACTGATGCAATCCAACACGAGATACGTACCTCCTCAGACCAACCAATAAATGTAAAATCCTACAGATTCCCTGAAATCCATAAGCAAGAAGTCAATTCCCAAATCAAAAAAATGCTTAACCAAAAAATTATCCGACCTTCCTTATCCCCATGGTCCTCTCCAATATGGATTGTTCCGAAGAAAACTGACGCTTCCGGACAGAAAAAGTGGAGAATCGTAATCGATTACCGACGACTTAATGACATAACAATTGGCGAAACTTATCCCATTCCTAACATAGTTGAAATACTGGACCAGTTAGGTAATTCTAAATATTTCTCCACTCTCGATCTAGCATCTGGGTTCCACCAAATTAATATGTCACCAAACGATGCATGTAAAACCGCATTCAGTGTCCCACAAGGCCATTTCGAATTTACCAGGATGCCATTTGGCCTAAAAAACGCTCCTGCTACCTTTCAACGCCTCATGAATAATGTCCTCACTGGGCTCCAAGGAGAGCGCTGTTTTGTCTACCTTGATGACATTGTTATTTATTCAAAAGATTTGCTAACTCATATCCAAAATTTAACCTCTATTTTTGACAGGCTTCGCTCTTTTAATCTGAAACTACAACCGGATAAATGTGAATTTTTGAGAAAAGAGGTTGGTTATTTAGGTCACCATATAACAGAAAATGGTGTTAAGCCAGATGAAAATAAAGTTAAATCCGTCCAAGTATTTCCTATTCCTAAATGTGTAAAAGATATTAAATCTTTCCTTGGCCTTATATCCTATTACAGACGTTTTATCCCTGATTTCTCCAAAACTTCTAAACCCCTTACGTCACTTCTAAAAAAAGATGTTCCCTTTAATTGGACCAATGAACACCAATTAGCGTTTGAAACTTTAAAAAATAAACTTTTGACCGCACCTGTCCTTATCTACCCTGATTTCACAAAACCCTTCATCCTTACCTGTGATGCTTCTAATTATGCGATATCCTCTATCCTATCCCAAGGTCCTATCGGTAAAGATCATCCAATAGCCTACTCGTCAAGAACCCTAAATAAATGTGAAACCAATTATAGCACAACAGAGAAGGAATTATTAGCAATTGTCTGGGGTTGTAAGACCTTCAGACCATACTTGTTTGGTCGGAAATTTATCATCGTCACAGACCACCGTCCACTGAAATGGCTATTTAACCATACCGACCCAAGTAGTAAATTACAACGCTGGCGTCTTCAACTTTTAGAGTATGAATATGATATTGTATATCGAAAAGGAAAACTTAATTCAGCTGCAGATGCACTATCTAGATATCCTGTAAATCCTGTACAACCTGAAAAAACTGATTCACTGTATCCTAATCCTACTGAGAGTGATCCTAATAACCTAGATAAAGATCTGATGGATCTTTTAGTATCGCCTACGTCTTTTCATTCTGACGAACTTATAAACATAGACGACTTGAATCTCGACACTTCTGATCCCTTAGCCATTGAACCATTACTTGATAATATAGATCCAGCACTTGAACTACAACCGTCGACAAGCAGACAAGACACTTCTGATCCTTCAACCATTGAACCATTACCTGATATATATCCATCACTAGAACCGCAACCGACGACAAGCGGACAAAACAATGTCCCACCTATATCTCCCGAAGACAATATCCTGACAACTCCTCCTATGTTGGTTGGGTCTCCGACAGCACCTCATGAATCTGAAACAGAAATAAATGACATTATAAATGAAAATAATACTTCTTTAGTCTCTTCTTCTAATACTTACTCCGAATTCTTGAAAACTCCGTCATCTGTGAAATATAATACTGATATAGTCGAACATAATGATAGCATAATTAAAAGTCAACACAAAATAATAATAATACCCACATCACTTGATCTTGATGAATCAAATCCGTATGTAGAAGAAATTCTTTCAAATTATACAGACTCTGAAACATTCATAAACTCAGAAAAAGAATTACTTACCTATAAGGAAATCAATTTATTGAATAAAACGTATTATTTCTTATTTTACAAAGTCCATCACTTTGATACATGTTCTTATAAAGACATCTTTGTGTCCCTATGTAACCTTAAAAATCATTTAATACTAAGAGATGAGCATATTGACAAAATGAGTATTACAGATTTTAAGAATCCTTTCGACAAACATGCATATATTAAAATTTATACAATGCTTGCTCATTTATTTCATAACACGAAAATACAAATAAATATTTATAGAAATAAAATTTATTACCCCAGTCCTTCTGAAGTTCCGAAAATTCTTCGTGAAAATCACGATATACCAATATCCGGACATCTTGGTTCCAGTAGAATGTATAATAGGATCCGTGAGCAATACTATTGGAAAAATATGAGAAGTGAAATTGAAAAGTATGTAAAAAATTGCAGTTCTTGCCAGACTAATAAAGCCCTTAGGAAAATAAATAGAGCTCCAATGCAGATAACTTCAACCTCCACTGCTCCCTTTGAAAGAGTGTCTTTAGACATTGTTGGTCCTCTTCCCGAATCCGGTACAGCTAAGCTCAAGTATATACTTACCCTACAAGATGATTTAACTAAATATTCAATTGCTTACCCTATCCGGAGCACTACAGCTGAAGAGACTAGTGACTGCTTAATACATTTTATCTCATTATTCGGTATTCCAAAAACTATACTAACAGACCAAGGAACTAATTTTACGGCAGACATGTTTAAAGAAACTTGCAAATTTCTTAAAATTAAGCAACTGTGGTCTTCTCCCTATCACCCACAAACACAAGGTGCTCTAGAGAGAAGTCATTCGACATTAAAAGAATATTTGAAATCCTATATTTGTGAAAATCAAGATAACTGGCCTAAGTATGTATACACAGCAATGCTGGCTTATAACACGGCCACACATTCAACAACTAACTATACTCCTTATGAATTACTTTTCGGCCATAAAGCTATCCTTCCCAACTCTCTCTATGAACCCGCTCTAGACGCTACTTACTCGGACTACATCAGGATGCTTCAGCACCGCCTGAAAACCACTAGAGACAAAGCTATTGAATGTATAAATAGATCTAAAATTGCTTCTAAAACTTATTACGACACGCGCACTCGACCTGTTATTTATCATGCAGGTGATTATGTCTATTTAAAAAATCATCTCCGTATGCGTAAAGCCCTTTCACCCATTTGGAAGGGCCCATATAGAGTAATTAAGATTAATGGTAGAAATAGTCTTACTTTATTAATAAATAGAAGACACGTCACTCATCACTATGATGAGGTTAAGTTAGCATGGCGTGGCGACTCTTAGTTAAAATAACGGTTAGCTTAGGATTAGTGATACTTACAGTATCCATTTTTATAACTTTAAAATTTAACGTATTTTATTATTATTTTACAGTTTTGAAAGCTCTGCACAGGAAGCATTCATCGATACATCTATGAATACTTCTGGAATATATTTCGATCCAATTGGATCACTCAAAATAATAGATGGACATCTTAATGTCTTAATACCAATAGATATATCTTTTATACAACCAAATATTAAGAACTTGAACGGTGTAATAGGCAGCTTGGAGATAATCTGTAAACAAAGTACTCTCTATGCAGATATCGAATGTCATAACTTACTGGGACCGTTGTCAGTCAGACTGAATGATATCATTCGCGACTTTGATTCAATTTCTCATTTAATAGAAATTAGATCTAAAAGATCTGCATGGTTTGGTGCAGTTGGCACAGTATCCAAACACTTGTTCGGCACTCTGGACGAGGATGACGCCCTCCGTTATAATTCGGCTATTCAAATTATTGAACGCGATCAATCTAAATTATCACAATTGGTAAAACAAAATATTTTGGTCACCACCTCAACCCTGTCATCTTTAAATGAAATTATAAATAAAATAAGCGTCAACGAAAAACATATTAATAAGGCCATTCAGGCTCTGACTCTCGGCCAGCAAAATTTAACAGCTGTTTCAAATAACTTAGTAATAAAGTCTAATTTTAATCAATTATTAAATACTTTAGAGAGTAGTTTGTTAACGTTATCTTTTAAATTAGAAGATATTATTAACGCAATTATGTTTAGTAAATCGAATGTTTTGTATCCCTCTATAATAACTCCGACTCAATTATTTACTGAACTTGTTCAAAATTATAGATTTTTGGCTAGCTATCATCAACTCCCTGTAACCCTATCCATAGAAAACATATATACACTGCTAAGCATATGCGAAATAGCTTCCTACTACAGTAATAATAAATTAGTATTTGTATTAAATATACCTCTGGTGAACTTAAGGAATTATTACTTGTATCAAAATATTCCATACCCTGTTGTAATGGCTAATAAAACCTATAGCACAATAGTACCGACTACTAAATATATAGCGCTAAGTAGAGATAGGAGTTTTTATTGTAAGTTAGATAGTTTAAATAGTTGTAAGTCCGTATACTATTCGAATTATATCTGTAATGATGTTGATGTTTATTCTAGCTCAGCATCCCCCACCTGTGAATCAGAAATTATAACAAAACCGTTAAAGTATGTGCCGAATATTTGCGAAACAAAGCTTTTTGTTGGGTTTGTAGATATTTTCCACCGTCTGTCAAATAACAAATTTTTATATGTAAATACAGATGCTACAAAATTGTCAATAGACTGCAAAGACTCTGTTACATCAGAGATAGTATTATTTGGTACAGGAATATTCAATTTACCTGAAAATTGTGTCGCCTTTAAAAAGGATTTGAAACTCATACCTGTTAATTCGCAAATAATCAAAATACAACCGATAATTATGAATTTTAGTTTGTTAAATGATACCTGTTGTAATTCTGTTATGTCTAATAAGATAAAACCATTTGTCTCTATTTTAAACCTATCTGATATTAATTTGGACCTAAGAAAAATTTATAAGAATGTAGAAATTAATCATGATATTGTTAAAAATTTAAATGAAATAATTGACAGACCTCATATAGTTCAATATGGGCAATATTATTCATATTCAACTATTATAATAATTTGTGTCATTGTAATTTTTATTTTTATCGCAATTTATCGTAGATTTGTAAAGTCAGGCACATGTCGAATAAACTTTTATAAACGTAAAATCGAAATAAATAAGACTCAAGAACTCTCCGATGTCCCACCAGAATCCCTTAACGAAATTCCACTTGAAACCCTGAATGAAATTCCGCTTCCTAAAATCCGTTCTTCTCTTCCATAAACTTAACCCTTCAGGGATAAGTTTCTTCCTAACCCTGGGGGCTGTTATATACTAGATTAGTATATAATAGTGCCTAGCACTACTCTTTCCATTTTGATATATAATCCCTGCATTCGGCCCGAGACCTCAGTTCCTGTCCATCCTTCTACATCCGCGCGCGGCATTTGCCTGGCTATATTTCAAAGTCTATTTCTAAATTCTTATTGTGAATTAAACTAAGTGTGTTTAAATAAAATCCTTTTTTTAAAAAGAGGTTTATAATTGACCGTCTAACACGACGTAATGTGAAGGCGCTCTTAAGGACTTCACAATCCATAACGTGTTTTTGCGATAGATATAAACAAACTTACATATTATTATGATATTCGCCCGGTGTATCCGCCAAACCGCGCGTTCGGGCGGATGCTTATAAACCCAGCCGAAAGTATAACTAAATCCCTACATTGGGGAGTTTTCAGGGAACGGTGATGATCATGATGAAAAACAATACAAACTTCCCCCGTCGTATTTATGTCAAAGTGATTTAGCCAATAACAAAATATTCGTAATGGTATTTCTGTACGGGAAATATCGAGGGTACATTCCGTGGGATAATAATTTAATAATAACGATCTTGTGCAGTATTTGATGTATTTTTATACCTTCGTAACATACCTATTATATTGCCTCAGTTGTTTAGAACATAGCTCTTGACTGACCGGTCGTGAGTTCAATTCCCGCGTTGATATTTTTTATTAGTAATCAGTTAAGTACCTATTTATTTGAAGTAAAAGTGGTAGATAAGTTTTGTTTGGCACAAAAGTGCACTCAATAAAGTACAATGAAAAAACAAAAGCACAGTTTTTCACAAATGTTGGTGGTTTAAGTTTAGTAAGGACAATGCAGGCTGATATGAGTATCTACTTTGACAAGATGCGTCCGATGAGCATGACGTAAAAAATCAGTCCTGTGCCTGATATCTCGCCAACCAACATGATTATCTATTAACCTATCAACTCCCAAGCGTTCGAATTCGACCAGGTAAATAATAGATTTCCAAGAATCCGCGATCGAAGGATTAAGGTCTGTAGGGGCGAAGCGCTACGACGGTTGTTTGAGCTGATTGGAGAGGAGAATATGAAAAATGGGTACCTGTTGATGATATATGCTGGCGGCCGGCTGAGATGAGACGAGCTGATAGTTCTTCATCACTGAGCTTAGTTCATGAGGATAAATCATGAATTATTGGATTAATCGCGAAGTTTGGGCCGATCGGCTAACCGAGAGGAGATTTTCGTATGTTTAACGAACGCGCGCCGGTAACGGTTCAAGGCGGAATGTGTCACTTCACAGTGTCGCGTATGACAGTTGACAGCGCAGAGTGTAGACTCACGCGCTGCAGTGTTGCCAACGTCGCGCTAGAGTTTGGCGCGAACAAGGTCCAACGTGAAAAGGTGCCTATTGTGTATCTTCTTGTGTAGTTAGAAAGTTAAGGTTCCAATCACGTTCCAATCTATATATTAATACGTGAGAGAAAAACTTTGTAACTATTTTTACGAAAAATGAGGAAACGTAGGTGTATGAAATTTCGCACAGTTATAGTTTATGTGGAGAAGGAGTGCATCGAACCAATATTATTTTAAAATTATGCTTTTATCCATATATATTTTTTTAACAAATAAAACGTTACACATACTACAACACTACCTAGGAAAGATGACAGATTTTTGAGTGACAAGCCTATACATATGAATTATACTCTTTTATTTATGGTTGAAGTCTGTTGACAACAAGTTGACAAATTGAATATGGATTATTGTTTTTTTATTTAATTTTAAGGATGTATAAATTCAAAGATTTTGATCTAAATTCGAAATATGTAGTAGAATAAAACATCCTGCATCGATAAATACCAAAAAATAAATACCTTACCGATGAGTTATGTGAAATAATTCATTTTTAAATTTCCATGAATCATACGTAATTTTTGCCGGAAATGGTACAACTTTTGAGAATTCGTCAGAATTGGGAACTTTGTATCAAAGATAAACGGCTAAAAAACTGCTTATCAATTTTTTTGTAAGATTTGCGATTTTTTAAGCCCAAAAAAAGTGGGTTCACCGGTGATTCTGCGGAAATATTTCAAATTGAAATTGATGAAATTTTCCTTCGAAAAGTAATGGCGATACAGCTGTTAGATTATTCGTTTCGTTTTAAGACATATTCGTTTCATTTCAATGCGCATGTGCAGCTTTCGCGCATGTGCAATAATTGAAATTTGAATCAATTTCTGTCAGATTTTGGCACATGACACTAACACTGTCACTAATTTTTAACTTTGCGCATGCGAAACGAACACGACCATTGACGTCCATTGTGTTTGTGGTGGTCAAATTACATCTCAATTTTTTTCAATAATAATTAAATATCGAATAATTCCTTAAAAATCGATTATAAATAATAATTAATAATAAGTGTCTGAGTGTCCAATTTTTTTACATATTTAGCACTTTCATAATTCAATTGGATGTACTACGGAATTTGACCTTATATACATCCTTAAATACTATTAGACAATGCTTAAACGGCCAGTCTGAGATCAACCCCCCTAGCATACGCCAACGAGATATCTCGTGGATATCTCACTCTCGTGTGTAGTTATATTGTCGATAACGTCATAATGTCAAAATCATTTTTTGACATTATGTCGATAGATTTTGACGACAGATCTACACAAGAAAACATGTATGTCATGTTAGGGTTAATAAAGATGAAGAGATAAACCAGTTAACATCGAGAAAACGTGTAGGCAAAATTTTCTCGTTGGCGTATGCTAGCACGGCAGCTGAGTCCCAGAGACAAGAATTGAAAAAACTATGATGCAGTCAATTTTTTTTTATAAAATATAGATATATAGTAGTCCTAATATCGTTGCAATTAAGGTCGAATTTCGACCATTGGGCGATCTCTAATATGTAAAAAATGCATCCAATGAGGGTTGTTGAAATTCTCTTTGCCGCCAGGTGCCTCTATGTAGTCTTAGGGACCATTGTGTCAAAGTGGTGATTATGTCACGATATAGCTGTCATGTGTCACACTAATAATATTATGTCTGTTTGAGACGATAGATCCTAAGTGTCTAAACACACTAGGCCGAAGTTCGGCATGCTGACGTTAGCAACGCGCTACGTATACAATATAACGCGACGCAATTTCCGCATGGTCTGTCATCAGTAATTTAAAATACATTGCAGGCGTAATCATGCCGAATTCGGCCGCGTAATTTCGGCCTAGTGTGTTTAGACACTGAGGCTACATAGCGGTACTTAGTCATTTTATCAACTTGTTACGTTGCAATGTACGCTTAACTTTTAATATTAATATGCGTTTTGTGAAAATTCTGAGACCTCAGACCGGTGAATAGTGGTATCATGATTCAAAGCTGAAAAGCGTGACTGCTTTAATTATAACCGTTTGACTTAAGGCGCTATATTGAAAAAACTGTCCTTTTTGACGTAATACTATATAGGACCCTCAGAAATGTTACAAATCTGGTAATGAGATATACATAATATTATCTTCATAGCCTTATCTAGGTTTGAGAAGAACTAGAAACACGATTAATGTATTTTGCCTCGATACATTTAATTTTCGAAATGACCTCTTAAAAATACGAAATTTGAAGATTATGTTTAAACGAAAATAGATGTATTGTAGGAAAATAGTCTAATTAATAGACACCTTTGCAACTCAAGATCGAAGCATTTTGCTTTAATGCTCCTAGTTATTTTTTAAATAATAAAAATTACGTTTTGTCGCATGTTTTCCGAGCGAGCCGATAGCTTCTGGCCGCAGCGTATTTACGACTTTATAGTCATATAAATTAAGTATAAAATTGCCATTATTTATTTTCGATATATCGCCTTAAAGATAAACTGACGCTCTTGAAACACAACATTAAAGGGATATATTCATTTTAATTAAATTTCTGTTGAAAAGTGGATGATAGGAATTTAGATGGCGTGTAGACATGTACAAGATATTTTAATATACTTTCTGCAAATTGCCTTATATTTTATTAATAGCTTTTCTCGCGGTTCTGCACGAATCAATGTTAAGGCTGTCACAGACAGAACAGGTAATGTAAAGATGTATATTATAGCACGATACATCTTTCTATAGAAATCGTACACAACAGCTATAATGTAAAAATATATATTATAGCTGTTGTGTTTCCTCCTCCTGACGATTTCTATAGAAAGATGTATCGAGATGTATCGTGCTTATTATACATATTTACATTACCTGCTCTGTCTGTGACAGCCTTTACAGAAACTCTGATTAATATTGTAGTCACGTGACCTGATCAAAACTTCCTAAGAAGTGGTATGATCGCGTTGTCGGCGCGACGTAAAAGAGTAGTTAATATCTTCCTCTTCATCTACCCTGAGACCAAAAATGTATGCCTCATTAAATAGCAAAAAAAGTTGTTTCTGGCTTTTTTAATGCATTGCACTCCTGCACCACGATTAAACTGACCTTAAAAAGTCAGCGTTGACGCACCGGTCGTAACGTGTGACTTTACCCCAGCGACGTGGCCGCACGGCCTGGTCGCCTAATACGCGGGGGCCCTAAAACCGTAAATGCTTTAGCGTACTCCTGCGTGTGTCATTAATCACACACTCCACGGAAAAGGGCTTTTTATGAAAATGTCGCGAAATATTAACTCTTCTACAGGTTTTTTTATGATTTCTGGAAAAAAATGAGCAGAAAAATGCTGGATGGTAAGAGCTATTTAGCACCAGCGTAAATGGGAATCATACGCTGATGTATTTAGGACTCAATTCGCGTAACTCGAACGTAGATTATGTAGCACACATACACACACATACACACGCGCGCGCGCAAATTTACACGCGAGTGAGAAAGCCTTAAATTAAAGCGACCCTAGAGATTATTTTTATGTGCAATGTGAATATATATTTTTCAAGGAAAAACTACTAAAGTGGTATTAAATGCTTTTGGGGTGTATAAAAAATTTTAGTTTCACGTCAGGCCACGTGACCTGCTCGAAAATACGCAAGATCATTCCGTCGCGGCGTAAAAGAGGCTGGGCACTATGTATACCTGTTTTGATTTTAATTTTGCTGGAACTCCCAAAGAGTTGTTTTTAGAAACAATTATATTGATGACAGGCAACACACTTTTATCTATATAAAGCTATATATATTTCCATCACAAAAGAAAGAAATAGATAAAAGAAAGAAGTCAAATCGGCTACCGCTAATGAAATACCTGCATCTAATTCTTATATCTAGAACTTTAAACCAAACAAAAATCTAACACTAAACTTTGGTAGCATCCTCAATAGACTAAGTCATTACTTAGAACTTTAGCGGTCTAGAGCGATGTTAGGTCTAAGTTATTTACTAAGTGAAGTCCTGTTTATTTTGCTCTTCGGGTTAAGAGGTTAAGGAACTTGTAATGGTCTAGGTTTTAAGTACTTTGCATGTTTGAGCCTAGGTTTTCAATAGCTTTGTTTAATTCTGAGACAAAGAGCTCAATATTAATAAGCTATTCAGACAGTGGCTTGTCGTTGAATCTTAAATAAATATAATTGGAGTATCTAAGCATGAGTTTACGACGTGTAAGTAAAAGCATATTAATCCTTGGATCGTGGATTCGTGGAAATCTATTGTTATTCTATTGTTGTCGTGATTACCTGTGATCTTATGGGGCTTGATAGGTTAATATATTTTAAGTTTTAATTAAAATGAATAAAGCGAAAATATCAAGCATATAAATGCAAAGATATCAAGCACTGACCTCCATTATACAAGTACTCTGGACTAATGATACCCTTTGAAATGACAGCTATTTTTTGTGCCTATTTGAAGCGGAATCAGCTCCCCCAATATTCGGGAAGAGAACTAAATCTGACGTAAAAATTATGTTTGAAAGTCGCCATATTGGCGCTGACAGCAGTAGTGGGAGTACTTGGAACTAATACTAGTTTCTACCATGGAGGTATACTGTTATCTGTGGTTTCTACAACCAATAGCGATTGAGCGGCCATTTGCACGTTACGTCAGAATTAGTTCTCTTTCCGAATATTGGGGGAGCTGATTCCGCTTCAAATAGGCACAAGATATATCTGGCTATCATCAGTCCATGTATAATGGAGGTCAGTGATATCAAGGCATTAAAATTACAGCATGATTACGTCAGCAATGCGCTACACATACAATATAACGCGACGTAATTTGGGTATGGTGTGTCATCGGTTATTTAAAATACGTTGCAAGCGTAATCATGCCGAACTTCGGCCGCGTATTTTCGGCCACTAATGCTTAGACACTAAACAAATAATTTTAGTTAGCTTGCATAATGTGGAGTATTATTGCATCTAAACCTTGAAGTATCTTTTCTTTTGCAAAAATATCAAATATGTTTTTATCTATATAAATATAAATGGATTTTCAAATGTGTTAGTCGCGCTAAAACTCGAAAACGGCTGAACGGATTGGGCTGATTTTAGTCTTAAAATATTCGTAGAAGTCCAGGGAAGGTTTTAAAGTGACCTGTGACACGAAGTTCACCGGGACAGCTAGTAATATATGGATGCTGTTAAGCATTGGTGTACCATTCCACATAGAACTAGTTTTGAGTAATCGGCATTTTAAGTTTTTTTGGATTATCTTTATTTTCTGCTTATTTTAAGCAAAAAAATGTTAATGTGGGGTATCATTTTTTTTAAATGCGTAGATTATGATTATGAAAAACCATTTTAATTTTACATTCAGTTTTAAGAGAAAACATATAAAAATGGTTAAGTAATGCAATATTGCTATAGGGCTTATTACATAGCATTAATGTCCTTTGTGATATTCCACTTAAATGCAAAATTCTGATTTGTTCTTTCAATACAATTAATATAAGTGCTTATGTTAACAAAATGTTATAAAATTACCTCGTCACGTCCAAACCGCTGAACCGATTCTTCTGAAATTTGGTATGGAGATACTTTGAGTCCCGGGAAAGGACGTAGGGTCCTTTTTATTCCGAAAAATATGCGGTTCCCTGGCATTAAATAAAAATTATTTCTGCTTATACCGCTACGTGGATTTCGATGATTTTTGGTATACAGATACGTTATGTTTCGAGAAAGGACATAGGATACTTTACATCCGGGAAAAAGGTACGGTACCAGCGTAATAAACAAAAATGATTTGCGCTTAAACCTCTGAACCGATTTTGATGAAAATTGATGTGCACATACTTTGACTCTCGTGAAAAGGACATAAGATAATTATTGTCTTGAAAAATGTACGGTTACCGCGTTATAAAATTTCCTATTTTGCGCCTAAACCGCTGAACAGATTTTGATGAAACTTGGTATGGAGATACTTTGAGTCCCGGAAAAGGCCATAGGATCCTTTTTATCTCGGAAAAATGAATGATTCCCAGGCGTTAAATAAAATGATTTCTGCTTATACCCCTACATAGATTTTGATGATATTAATTGGTATGCAGATACGTTATGTCTCGGGAAAGGACAGAGAGTTCCCGCTTCTTCTTCCCTTGTGCTCTTATGTATTGCGCACACATTTGGGCACTATAAAATTACTCCTGCGTAACTGGCCTAGTTTCATTGAAACCAGAGTGCTCTTGTGTATTGCGCACACACTTGGGCATTTTAAAATTACTCCTGCGTAACTGGCCTAGTTTAAATGAAACCGAAGTGCTCTTATGTATTGCGCACACACTAGGGCACTATTAAATGACTCCTGCGTAACTGGCCTAGTTTCATTGAACCCAGAGTGCTCTTGTGTATTGCGCACACACTTGGGCACTATAAAAATACTCCTGCTTAACTGGCCTGGTTTCATTCAAAACCAGAGTGCTCTTGTGTATTGCGTGCACTATTGGGCACTATAAAACTAGTCCTGCGTAACTGGCCTGGTTTTATTGAAACTGGCCAACGTCACCTAAGCCGACGTGGGAGTTTTTTTATTTATTATAATTACCAGCATTTGACATCCATACTTCCATACTAATATTATAAATGCGAAAGTGTAACTGTCTGTCTGTCTGTCTGTTACCTCTTCACGCCCAAACAGCTGAACCGATTTTGCTGAAATTTGGTATGGAGATACTTTGAGTCCCGGGAAAGGATATAGGATACTTTTTGTTCCAGGAAAATGTACGGTTCTGGCGCGATAAAAGAGTTTTGGCGCAACGGTGTTGCGGGCATCATCTAGTTGGACATAATTATTGAAATACTCGTTAGTCTAATTAAATTATTAATCTTATTATTGCAAACTAAAATTAGAATGCATTATATACATAATATTATTTTTAATCAACTTACGGGTAGTTTCAGATGCACAATTACTTCATCAATCTGATTAATTTGTAATCTGATTAAAATTACTAATTACTTTTTGCCCAACTCTGCACGTGATAAATTAATCCTTCAGGCCCCGCGCGAGCACCTGTGATCGCGACAACAATAGAATACAATAGCAATTCCTGGAAATTCCGACTGAAGTACTAATTATTTATAATATTAACTAAATTTATTCAAAATCGGTTCATCAGCTTAAACGCAAATTAATAAAGTTTATTGCGTGAAAACCGAACATTTTCCATGATAAAAATAATCCTATGTCCTTCTCCAAAACCTAACGTAATATGTACATGTACTCAATATCGATATCATAAGCCAAATTCATTTTTGTTGACTGCGCGGAAACCGTACATTTTCCGGGACAAAAAGTATCTAATGTCGTTTAAATTGATTTAAAGTATCTGCATACAAATTTTATCAAAATCGGTTCTGCGGTTTAAGCGCAAATCATTTTAGAAACATAGTACATAAATGCTATATACAAAACCTCACTTAGAGGAATAAGCATTAACCATTTTTGTACTCTAGAATATGCTACAGTGGGTTTTCAAAAAAATGGATTTTTTGTGGATTGGAACACCAACGCTAAACAGCAGCCATACAAAACTAATATTTTATTTATCTGACATCAAAACAAACTTTTCTTTAACAAAATAAACATAACCAGAGTCATGATGAAACATTCAAACTTTTCCTTGGCAGCATGATAGCACATGATGATGATGATTACAATATGCGATTGCTGCCGCGAGCTATCCCAAAGGTGTTCGATAAATTCCCTTATTCTATAATAGCTTCCCGCAAACGTTCACGTATTTTATATCGAGTGCGATTCCGTAAACCAATTATAGATTTTTTATTTATTTAAACGTATATTCCTTTGTCATACGAAGAAGAAAAATATCTGTATTGAATAATATAATAATTAAACATTGTAGTTTGTGTATTAAATAAATATAAAGTTATTGATTTTAAAGGAATAATCAATAACCATATCATATTAAAGTTCAGGAAAGTGTATTACAGTACATTACGAATTCATACTGATATTATAAAATATGCGAAGTGTGTCTGCCGGTCTGTTACCTCTTCACGCCCAAACCGCTGAACCGATTTTGCTGAAATTTGGTATGGAGATACTTTGAGTCCCGGGAAAGGACATAGGATACTTTTATCCCGGAAAAATGTACGGTTCCCGCGCGATAAACTAATTTTGGCGCGACGGAGTTGCGGGTGTCATCTAGTATGCTATAAGTTTACGAATATGGTACGAAATGTAGAACCTCTAGAAATATCCTACAATGTGTAGACTGTAGAGCTTCTAGGCATATTACAGTGTAGAGCCCCTACGTATATGCTACGAAGTGTAGAGCATCTACGTATATGCTACGAAGTGTAGAGCCCCTACGTATATGCTACGAAGTGTAGAGCATCTACGTATATGCTACGAAGTGTAGAGCCCCTACGTATATGCTACGAAGTGTAGAGCATCTACGTATATGCTACGAAGTGTAGAGCCCCTACGTATATGCTACGAAGTGTAGAGCATCTACGTATATGCTACGAAGTGTAGCGCCCCTACGTGTATGCCACGAAGTGTAGAGCCCCTACGTATATGCTACGAAGTGTAGAGCCCCTACGTATATGCTACGACGTGTAGAGCCTCTACGTATATGCTACGAATTGTAGAACCTCTACATATTATATGCTACGAAGTGTAGAGCATCTACGAATATGCTACGAAGCGTAGAGCCTCTACGAATATGCTACGAAGTGTAGAATCTCTACGAATATGCTACGAAGTGTAGAGCCCCTACGTATATGCTACGAAGTGCCACCACGCTAGTATGCTACGATGCAGATGTAGCTTACCTAACAATATTACCGTGCTCCTATATAAAAAATTGCTTCCATACAGACTCAACTATGTCAGTCAGAATTTATTTTATGCTTATTACTCATGGGAAACGGGATATTGTTATGACAAAAAAAGAAACACTAGAAGTTTAACAATAATAATAATATCTATGGACGCTTCACACCACGTCAGTCTGGCCCCGTGCTAAGTACCTGAAGGACTTGTGTTACGGGTACCAGACAACGGAAATATATTTAATACTTTTATACTATACATATATTTAAGATTTTTATTATATGATACACATATTTAATACACATCCATGACCCAGGAACTTTATAAACTTTTTGTTCCGTCGGCGGGACTCGAACCCGTGACCTCCGGCTTGAGCTACCAACGCGCACAAACATACATACACTAGTATGTATTAAACTTCTATCATAAAAGTATGAAAGCATCGATTGTATGCCATTTTCATTTATACATTTTAATACGTTATACGAATAATATTACTAAATCCACTAAAATGTTTTCTAATATAATATTATTATTAAGCTGCATAGTGGAAGCTTTCTGTAATCTGTGTACACAATGTTCTTATACTATTTCCTAGCTTTTATCACGGGCTTTGAGCGCTGCGACCGAATCAATAAATTCCGTAACGAAAAAAAACCTAACACATCCCACTCCGACCGGCACAGCGGTGCGGCGTTGTCGTACATCATCTATAGCTATGTCCACACTATGCGCTTTCGTCTTCAATTTTCGTCATCTTCTTTCATTCAACTTTCGTTTTGGCGCATTCAATAATTGAATGCGTCAACTAACGCAACGCCAACATTGTCATTTTTGTTTTTTGGATACGGTCAGAGTTCGCTGTTGACTGCGCTATGACGCATGCCCTTGACGAACAAAAAAAGGCACAGCGTGGACAAAGCTTATCGGCAACTAGACTGCGAATTATTGCATAAGTTGATAAAAATGCTATGCAGTAGCTTTACCGCGGCATTTCCCGAGTGCCACATTTTTTTTTATTAGTCACAGTTGAAAGTTTTCTGTTTATTCTTTGTCATTACAAGAGGAGCAGCATTAGCTGCTAAATTGCAGACAGCGCTCTGTCGTCGGCGTTAATATTTATCACCCCTCGTATTTCACCACTTCAAATTACTTTCATAAAAATTAAACATTTATTACAAAAGACGTTTAAAGTACGCTTTTTTAATTTACATCTAAGTACATCTATATTTATTTTATGTACATTAAAATAATTCAAGGCGTGAGTGGAAGAATAAGGTAAGTAACATGAAAAACTTCCCGTTTTTTTGCGTAAATGAAGGCTTTAGGGCCGGAAAAAATATTTTAAATAGTAAAAGTATGGATTATATTATGTGTAGCCAGATATATTAGCTAGGTTATGGAGTAGATAAGTAACAAGTTTTATTAAAATAATTAGGGAAAAAATGAGTTATTGTCCGTATGATACGAAATAATACTTCGTTTCGAGTTCGATTCTTCCACTCACGTTTTCTTGTATTAGTTTTATGTATGTCGTATAAAATTCAAAAGAAGAATATTATATTTTAATAATTTTTTGTCATGGTCACAAAATCTTTATTTTTTTTTTTCAAATTAATGAAAAAACACGTCATTGATTTAAGGTATTTAATAATAATTGGTGTGCAAAAATTTTAAATTAAATTTTAATGAAAATTATGTTGAAAAATAATAACTCCGTAACACGAATAAAGCTGGAATGAATATATTAGCTCCCGCAATATCATCAAAATATTAAAATTAGTTTGACCTACGTGTTTGTTATTAATTGTAATGTCAACAAAAAATTTTTTATCCACAGAAAATCGCACAGTTTTTACCTGAAATGAATTTCGAAAAGTCGAAAATATGCATAAAAACGATTTACCCAAAAAGTCGGAAAATTCCGGAATTCCGCGGGTTCCGGGTGCGCGGCGCGCCGCAGTCTCGCGCCGGCCCCGACCTCGAGCGCCCGTGCTGTGTGTGTGTTGTGTTGTGCATTTGAATTTGGAATACTCTAATGTAAGTTGACTTTGCCGAATTTTCGGGATATCGGGTATGAATTTTTTCGTAATTTTGGTATTTTTTTATTGTGATTTAATTTGTGTGTATTTTTTAATTTTAGTTGGTTTAAGAATAAAATGTGTTAAGTCGATGAAATTTCAAGTTTTAGACGTTTCTCACATGTGTTAGATATTAAAATTAAAAATCACATAATTTTCTGAAGATTTACATAACTTTATGACGGGATAAAATACATGCGGGTTGCTTACTTATATAATCTTAATTTATTTACGTTTTATACTAATTTCATAACCATACAGATAAAACGATTGATTATTACTATTTTATAAACAAGATTTTCGTAAAAAAATATCTTTCTTCGCAAAAAAAAACGGCCCATCGTCTTCAAAGGACTTAAATCTACGTCACATTTTATTTCCGTCTGATCAGTCAGTATTGACAGACAAATAATGAGTACTCCCTGGAGATGCTTGAGCTTTTCCTTAGCTTTTACTGTATGCGTGTAAGCTTCTCGGAGCTTTTACAATATCTGTATCAAAATTATAAAAACAAAAAATATTTGTTACCTCCTTATTAAGCTCTGAACCGGTTTTGACAACATTTTGTGGGACTTATTGTGTCCCGGGAAATAACTTAAGATAGGTACTTTTACTTCAAATTGTGCAGTTGTCGCGTTATAATATTATTTGCAAAGAAGTTACAGGATATTGAGATAAATTAATTTTATTTTTATGTAATAAGTAATAACTTGCTGACTTTGCTAAATATGTTGTCTTGCCATAATAATATACAGGGTGTAACAAAACTAAGTACTTTAGGGTGTGTACGTGTTCCTTATAGAGACTTCACTGTGAAAGTAGCAGCGCTGAAAGACAATTTTTTTTCACTTATGGACAAACTCGTGACGCTCGGGCCCTTGCCCATACAATAGTGATTTTTTTTTTCTTTCAGCTCTGCTACTTTCACAGTGAACTCTCAACAACACATACACACCTTAAAGTATAACTTAGTTTTATTACGCCCTGTAGGTATGTATATTCGCTATTTTGTTGGTGAAAAATAGATAATAATTTTCAATTAGGTACTAGACCTACCAAACCTGCAAAATTCCATCAAAATGGTTCCGTCAGTACAAAACCAAAGATGGACTAGATTTATTAGTAGTAGTCGTTACATGTATTTTGCAAATGATTTTGGACTTGAAATACCAATTTCTCCGCCCAATATCTCATCTTAGTTCGTCTGTATAGCTTCTGTGATTGCTTCTATTGATAGTTTGTATACTATCCAGTCTCAGAGGATACAGGCGCTGTAAATCCTGCAAAGGCTTATACTCAGACATCCATGCTGATATGATAATATAGACTGAATTATAGTCGGTGGAAGGTTTCATAGGAACCAGGCTACCAAGGAGTGATTTGATAGTTCACAAGTTGTGCGTGTGCAAAATGAAACTTAGTACTTAGCAAGAAAAGTCGATAAGGTGCCAAATAAACAATTGAAAAAGATTCAATAAAAGGTAAGAAAAAGTATGTGCGCAGTACACGAGCACTATTTTTTTACTCTCTTAATCCAGGATGGATGATCAACACGATTGGTGAGAGATCAGGCGCTGGACTTTTTATATGCCTATATGACGCACTTATATTACTTGTCAGACAATCAGGTGATAAGCGAGAAATGTTTTAAATAATCTTTCTGAGAATACAACTATTAGGGTCAAATCAGACCAAAATGAAGATGAGCCCTTGGCAAAGCAATGCGAAATACAATAATTATTTATATCACTTTAGATGACCCGTGAACTTAGTAATCATTTAACTACAAAATTTTCTCATCGCTTAAACCTCTGGACTTTCACAAATATTTCAAGACTAAACTTACCAAAATCGGCTCAGCCTTTCTCGAGTTTTAGTTAGACTAACTAAATTCAATATTAGTTTCTATTTATTATAGACATCGAAACACTGCTTGATATTTTAATCTTGTATCAATATTAGTTTATATTATCTGTAAGATCCTTAGGGATAAGTGTTTAAAATAGGTTTTCTTAGAACACAATTACCAATCTTAATCTCATATAAGGACGAAAGTTGCGAATTTATTTCGCGGAAAAACTTAAGAGTATCTACTCTTGTGGGTACGCTTACACTTGCTTGATAAAAGCTTAAGTAGCCCTAAAGTTAAATTAATCAGAAACTAACATACAACAAAATACCGTTTAGCTTTAGTGTTTCTCATACAAAAAATTCTTGTTAGCCGACTGTAACGCAAAAGTGTCTCAGTCTGTCTATTACCTCTTTAACGCCTTAAACGGCTGAACCTTAGGCCTGAACCGATTAAAATGAAAATTGTTTAGGAGATACTTGGATATAGACAATAGACATAGAATTGTTTGGATGTATATTGTATAGATGACGTCCGCAACTTTGTTGCGCCAAAATTCGTTTATCGCGCGGGAACCGTACATTTTTCCGGGATAAAAAGTATCCTATGTCCTTTCCCGGGACTCAAAGTATCTCCATACCGAATTTCAGCGAAATCGGTTCGGCGGTTTGGGCGTGAAGAGGTAACAGACAGACAGACACACTTTCGCATTTATAATATTAAGTATGGAAGTATGGATGGGTTGCGCGTTTTTTGGTTTTGCGGAATTGCGTGCTTTATCTAGTAATAAACATGTTAATAACTAGATTACCCGGTGATTACCATTTTCTTCTTGATATAAACCTTCTTTCTTTCATGAACATAACAATTTTAAAATTAGCGAATCGGTCCAGCCGTTGTCGAGTTTGAACGAGACTAACAATTTTTATATAAATTAGAAATTTGTAAGCTACTAGCTATTGAAGAGAAAAAGAGGAAGTTGAGTGCGTGTTATCTGAAATTGAGTTTGTGTGTGTATGTTAAATATCCTGACTTTTGAAAATTCTATACTTAGTACATTTTTGTCGATGCGAGCTCGCTGCTTAGCTGCGGCTTAATATAAATTCCTCGGCTCGAATAACAGAGACAAATATTCTTGAGGAATTAAGCATTACACATTAGATATAAGATTTTCAGTCTGTTTTGTCTAGATCTTTTACCTGTATTCAGTCAAAATCCTAAAGCAATGTTATGGGATCTTACAAAAATTTGAAACTAAAATTGTATGGAATTTAAAGATTTTCGACCCCTTATTAAATCCTAAACAATTTTTATTTCTAATTTGCCTGTTAACGATATCAAATGCAATTTAACTAAAAGCTCAGTGTTTTAAAATAATTTTTTTCATGCTTAAAAATATTATGATTAATCTTGATGTTTTAATAATATAATCAATTTGATTTTATTTTACACTAAAGGTGGCCATGCACGGGACAATTATCGTAACGATTTATCGCCTCGGTAATCGAATGACAAATTGTACGTGTGTAGCAATATCGCAAACGATTTTACGTTCAAAAGATCGATTGGACGATTTTCTTGACGATCGATAGAATCGACAAATTGTCCCGTGTATGGGCCATAAGAACCACAAGTATAAATTACAACTGAGCAACAAAATATTTTTAAAGTCAATTTCATAAGTCTGAAAATAAATTTCACAGAAACATAAACTTAATATTTTCGGAATTATAAAAATAAAATGCGAAAATGTAAAAAATAAATGTGGAAATAAATCGGGAATTTTGTAGTTACATGCCCAAACACGAACGGTTTCTTTATAATTTTTCATGAAGTAGACCTAATTAGTTAGGCTCCATTTTCTTTATTTTCCATTCAGAGGTGTTTGAGAAGAATTTGAAATGTTTTTATGCAAATATTGAAAATTCTTATTACAAATCAAGGTCCGCCAAAACAACTAGCAGGTGCATATTTTTATAACAACTTATTTATAGACAACTAGCAGTGACCCGTTGTGTTACTCGTGGTTTATTAGGGAAATAAATTGTGATATTTTCCCGCAGTAAAGTAGCTTATGTGTTAATCCGGGGTATCAAGTAGCTCCATACCGAATTTTATTAAAATCGCCCCAGCCTTTTAGACGTGACGAAGTAACAAACATACAAACTCACAAATATCCCTAAAATCCCTAGTTTTTTTTTTGATAACTATCAAGATATTTTTTGTGAGTAGCTTCATTTTGATCAGAGAAACAACATTTTATCTGCGAAAAATCTTTAAAGTGGTAGCTAACAGAGATAGAAAGGATTTCATGCTTTGATTTGATGGTCATAAAATATGGATTGTTCTATTTGTAGGACAATATTACTCTTAAATTATATAACTATTAACCTACCAATATACAAAAAATCAGCGGTTAGGGTTCCGTTTTAGGGTTCTGTAATCAATAAAACTTGGTTGACTACTGTACCCTAAAACGGAATGATGTATTGACGACCTCTGTGGCTCAATGGTTAAGAGTGTGTGGCAGTTCAAGCCGGGGGTCGCGGGTTCGAATCCCGCAGACGGAACAAAATGTTTTCAATGCTCCTGGGTCCTGGGTGTGTATGTGTATGTGTATATGTATGCGTATGATATTATAATAAAAATCTTAAGTATATTATGTATATTATAAAACCTCCGTGGCGCAGTGGTGAGCGCGTTGGTAGCTCAAGCCGGAGGTCGCGGGTTCGAGTCCCGTCGACGGAACAAAAAAGTTTATAAAGTTCCTGGGTCATGGATGTGTATTAAATATGTGTATCATATAATAAAAATCTTAAATATATGTATAGTATAAAAGTATTAAATATATTTCCGTTGTCTGGTACCTGTAATACAAGTCCTTCAGGTACTTACCACGGGGCCAGACTGACGTGGTGTGAAGCGTCCATAGATATTATTATTATTATTATTATTTGTATTTTTAAAATTTATTTTCTCCCTTGCGGGGTGACTACTGCAGTTGCGGGTTTGTGGCCAAACAACTGCATGTAATTGTGAAATTAGGTGATTGACAGAAATTTTCGGACTATTCGGCATGTATTTAGGATGACTGCCTTCTGTAAAGTTATGAATGTGAGTGGATGTATGTTAAGTGTTTTGAGTGATGTGTGTAGTGTTTTAGGTATGATGCCTGTGGTTGAGATGATGATTGGTATGGTTTTGACGGTGTTCACTTTCCACTGCGCTTTGAGCTCTATCGCCAGGTCTGTATATTTTGTGGGTTTGTTTGTGTGTGTGCTAGTGAGATTGTGTGAGTTAGGTATGGCTATATCTATGAGGTAAACTATTTTATTCTGTTTGTCATGGAGAGTAATGTCAGGTCTATTGTGATGTACGGTCTTGTCTGTCAGTATGGTCCTGTCCCAGTAAAGTTTATAGTCGGGTGATTCTAGTATAATTTGTGGTGTGTATATGTAATATGATATTTTTTCTGTGATGAGGTTATGTTTGTGTGCTAGAATCTGATGTATGATTGCTGCTACTTGGTCGTGTCTGTGTTTGTAGTCTGTTTGTGTGATGGATGAGCAGGAGCCTGTGATATGTTGTATTGTTTCTGGTTGCTTATGGCAATGCCGGCAGTGGTCGCTACTCAAGTTACGGTCTCTAATAATATGCTTTCTGTAGTTCTTTGTATCTATTACCTGATCCTGTATTGCCAGCATAAAACCTTCCGTCTCAGGGAACAGCTCCCCCTGCTTTAACCATGCGTTTGACGCGATTTTGTCAACGGCGTTATTGGTAAGATCAAGACGGTGCCGGCCATGTAGTGATTTTTGTGTCCATGCTTCGATTTTTTGCTGGTTTGTGTAAGTTTTTATACTTTTTGTTTTATCGGCCAGCGCCAGCGGTGTATAATTAGTGTCAGCATGACAAATAGCAAGGTGGAGTGTTTTTGTGTGTGCGTGGTTGTAAAAGAATGTTCTGAGTACTGTTAATTGTCTATTGTGTAAATTTAAAATGTCGATGAGACCTCTACCGCCTTCTATTTTTGGTAAACTTAATCGTTGAAAGCAGGCTCTTGGGTGGTGCTTTCTATGTTTTGTCATTGTTGTATTTATTAATCTTTGTAAAGTTTTTAATTCTGTTAGGTTCCATCGTATTACATCAAAGGAGTATGTAAGTATAGGTATGGCATATGTATTGATTGCTTTAATTGTGTTTTTTGCGTTTAGATGTGTGTGTAATATTTTATGTAGCCTTGCTTTGAATTTCTGTTTGAGTAGTTTTTTAGTTTCTTTATGATGTATTTGTTGTGATTGGTAGAAGCCTAGGTATTTGTATCCCTCTAATGGGTCAACTAGATCAATTATTTCGTCATTGTTAAGTTTGTATTGTATATTATGTTCTATTTTGCCTTTATTTATTGATTGTATTTTACATTTGTCTATCCCGAACTCCATTTTTATGTCGTGTTATTATTATTATTATTATTATAAAAGTATTAAATATATTTCCGTTATCCGGTACCCGTAACACAAGTCCTTCAGGTACTTAGCAGACTGACATGGTGTGAAGCGTGCATAGATATTATTATATTATAGTACTAGCGACCCGTCCCGGCGTCGCACGGGTATAAAATATAATATAGCCACTGAAAAAATGATCTAAATCGATAGCCGATCCTTCACGTGGTCTACTTCTTATCTGTGCCCAATAACATAAAAATTACTCCACTAGTTCGCGAGATAAGCCCTTTCAAAAATTTCCCCCGTTTTTTCAACATTCTCCCATTAGTATTAGCGTGATAAAATATAGCCTATAGTCTTCCTCAATAAATGGGCTATCTAACACTGAAAGAATTTTTCAAATCGGACCAGTAGTTCCTGAGATTAGCGCGTTCAAGTTAGCCCTTTCAAATAATTTTCCCCGTTTTTTCCACATTTTCCTCTATTTCTTCGCTCCTATTAGTCTTAGCGTGATAAAATATAGCCTATAACCATCTTCAATAAATGGGCTATCTAACACTGAAAGAATCATCAAAATCTGTTGCGTAGTTTTAAAGATTAAAGGGAACAAAGGGACATGAGGGAAAAAAGCAACTTTGTTTTTAACCGACTTCCAAAAAACGAGTAGGTTATATGTTCGGCTGTGGATATTTTTTTTTATATTTTTTTTGTATGTTCAACGATTACTCCGCCGTTTGTGAACCGATTTTCAAAATTTTTGTTTTGTTGTATTAGGTTTTACTCCAATTTGATACCATGTTCACAAAAGTGGTGACCTGATGATGGGATCCATGAGTAATCGAGGGAACTCCTCGAAATTTATATGGAAACATATGGTGATTTTGATTTTATGAGAAGCATCCTAAGCATATGCTACCAAAACGCAAGATTCTGCACCAAGGTATACTATGGTTCCGAAGATACTAAGAGAACTCCGGATTCTTTATAGATACAAGTTTGGGGGTTTAGGCACTGTTTTAAGAACTGAAAGCATATGCTACTATACAAATTACATTCATCATCATCATCATCATCATCATTACCACGTCAGGGTCACCAATGTCACCAAAATTGAACATAACAAAATATTCAACCTTATCTCCAGAGCGTAAGGCACACATTCGACATTACTTCTGAGAAGTAAATTGCTTCGATAATACAAGTAACATGCTAGAGTGCACAGCTGTCACACTTACCAATCGCGGCCACGGGCGGCCGTAGACTTCTCAAGCGATACTATGTATTACAATAACAAAGATAAAGTTTAAAATCATATGACACTGAAAGCCTCGCCGCTGCTATTCAGGTTTGGCGCGGCCCTAGCACGTGTCCACTTCGATATTTTTAAATGTATTGTTTAAAATTATCTGTAGCTGATATTATATTTTGTAAGTGTGACTGTTAACAAATTGTAATAAGATACGTAGAATAGTATACAGGTGTATTAGGGACGATTCACACCGGAATGGCGGAGGCGAGGCGAGCAGTTTCAGTGTCATATGATTTTAAACTTTATCTTCATTGTAATACATAGTATCGCTTGAGAAATCTACGGCCGCCCGTGGACGCTCGTGGCCTCTTGCGGCCGCCGGCGGCGTCGATTTCTCAAGCGATACTATGTATTACAATAATGAAGATAAAGTTTAAAATCATATGACACTGAAACTGCTCGCCTCGCCTCTGCCATTCGGTGTGAATCGGCCCTAATCTACGTATAGTACGCGATTATTTTACTCGGTAACTAAAAAAAGTGAAATTATTATTTTTAACAAAAAATTAAAACCGACTTTCAAGGTAAAAACAATAATAACGTCCTTATAATATGAACTAAAAAGTTTTAAATAATTTTTCCTATCTCATGGTGCCTTTTTCCGAATTCGCCTAAAACTCAACTATTTCTGTACTCAATCTTCATAATTTTGAAGTCGGTGCCAGTTACAAATGTTTCAAATATTCTGGCGTCTGGATTCAGCTATATCTGGTACCGACTTCAAAATTATGAAGATTGAGTACAGAAATAGTTGAGTTTTAGCCGAATTCGGAAAAAGGCACCATGAGATAGGAAAAATTATTTAATACTTTTTAGTTCATATTATAAGGACGTTATTATTGTTTTAACCTTGGAAGTCGGTTTTAATTTTTTGTTAAAAATAATATAATAAGTATAGATATAGATTATGCAGTAACCACACCTACAATTTGCCCTGCTATATCTTTTTCTCTCTTCTCTTTCACTCATCATCGTCATAATGTGTATTAGGTGACAAATTACAATTAATTTGTCACCCAGTAGACAGCTATAATGAGAGGTGATGATGATCCAATCAGCGTGTATGCAGTAATCACACCTACAATTTGCCCTCCAATTTGCGGTACTACATCGGACCCCGATCAAAGCGATATCTATTCAAAGCATTTCCAGTCTCATATGCACTACTATAGGCTCGAGTGAATGAGTTCGAGTCGAGTTCGAGACGTAGGTAGTTTGTATGGTAGTCATTAAAACGTATGAGTGAATCCGCTATTTTAAGGTAAAAACTAGGTTTGTATGCGAATTTTAATGGACTGTATCTAAGTTTAAATCTACAACTATGAATTGTTACCGCACCACAAATTAACACCTGCTTCTGTGAAATACACCAATATAACAAATTTTGAGATCTTACCTTGGAGGGTTTTGCGGAATTCAGCTTCACAAGTATGGCGGAGCCCCTTTTTGCGGTTTATAGAAAATTTGTGGCTCATAACGCGGCTGCCCGAACGGAACAGAACACCAACTTCACTCTTTAGCGTAGCGTGGAAGAATTTGCGACGATGTGGGGCGAACCCCACACCAAATTCGCGTAGCGGGAGTTGAGGAAAAGACAGGATTATAGGATAGGATCGATAAGACCTCGTCCAATGCCATAATAGTGCTTATATACAAAAACAGATGGCGTTTATAGACAGGATTATAGGATAGGATCGATAAGACCTCGTCCAATGCCATAATAGTGCTTATATACAAAAACAGATGGCGTTTATAGACAGGATTATAGGATAGGATCGATAAGACCTCGTCCAATGCCATAATAGTGCTTATATACAAAAACAGATGGCGTTTATAGACAGGATTATAGGATAGGATCGATAAGACCTCGTCCAATACCATAATAGTGCTTATATACAAAAACAGATGGCGTTTATAGACAGGATTATAGGATAGGATCGATAAGACCTCGTCCAATGCCATAATAGTGCTTATATACAAAAACAGATGGCGTTTATAGACAGGATTATAGGATAGGATCGATAAGACCTCGTCCAATGCCATAATAGTGCTTATATACAAAAACAGATGGCGCTTATAGACAGGATTATAGGATAGGATCGATAAGACCTCGTCCAATGCCATAATAGTGCTTATATACAAAAACAGATGGCGTTTATAGACAGGATTATAGGGTAGGATCGATAAGACTCCGTCCAATGCCATAAAAGTGCTTATATATAAAAACAGATGGCGTTTATAGACATGATTATAGGATAGGATCGATAAGACCTCGTCTAATGCCATAATAGTGCTTATATACAAAAACAGATGGCGTTTATAGACAGGATTATAGGGTAGGATCGATAAGACCTCGTCCAATGCCATAATAGTGCTTATGGCATGTGCATAATAGTGCTTAAAAACAGATGGCGTTTATAGACAGGATTATAGGATAGGATCGATAAGACCTCGTCCAATGCCATAATAGTGCTTATATACAAAAACAGATGACGTTTATAAATTATACAGTGAACAATTCATAGTTATAATAAACAGCGCTTTCACTACTTTTGCGGCGTTATGCACTTTTTGGGGGTAGTTAAACATTTTGAAAACTCGCGTCATGAGAGTACACTTATAAAATACACAATAGAATAGGAATTTGTATGCTTTCTGCCGCGTGCTTGTTCTGCCCTTTTAAATTTTTGTCGACACTCACGGAATGCAAATATATTTTTGAGGACTGTAAGAGTGCGGAAGTTATGCGAACTACACTAGGGAGTTTCTAATGATATATTTATGAATGACTCATAGCTTATAACCAGGGCCGTGCCTGGGTATATGGCCGCCTGCGTGCCAGTCTGTATGGCCGCCCCCAGGATAACATTAAAAAAAACTACTTTAATTTTTAATGTTTATTATTATACACAGGGCATCAAACCGGGAAAAAAATCAGTTTTTGGTTAACCGAAATCGAGAACGAAAAAAAATATTGGTTTTGTTCCGAAAACCGGTTTCTGAAAAGAAAAACCGGCTAAAAACCGGTTTTATGAGATTTATATGTTTGGATGAAATTTAAGAAAAAAAAATGCACAAAATAAACATTTTTTTATTTAAAATTTAAACAAAAATAATAACATGAAAAAAATTACAAAACTGTCGCGGGTTTGAGTTGGATTATTCAAAGATACTTAAAAAAAAATAAAAAATCTAGCTCCAATTCCAGCTTAGATTATAATTAAAATGATCCCACATGTTGTGCATTTCGTTCGGCAAAATTTCGTATACGGACTTTTAACCCGGTGAACACGTTTTTGCTATTTAAGTATATATTTAATTATCATGAAAATGAATGTTCCCCATTTATTTATTTTGTCTGAAAAATAATTGTTATTGTAGGTTATAATATTATAGGATATATTTAGATATAGCCACACTATTTGGTCGGTCACTAACGATGCGACGATCGCTCGGCGGCTGGCGCCCGGCGGCCTGCGCGGGCGCCGAGCGCTCGCTTCTTCAGTACGAGTCCTAACGCCTTGTATGCGCCACGTGTTTTTGTTATCGGAGTGTTACTTGTTATTACTGTTTTCTTGTTATTACTGTTTTTTGTTTTTGTTGCTGTTTTGTTATTGCTGGTATTGAAAAATGCCGAAAAGACAACGAAAAACTGTACTCAACAGTGAAACGCGGGAGTTTGTTGTGCGTTTGCGAGATTACTTTGCTTGTGAACAACAAAATGGCGGCCCTTTGTTGCCACTTGAAAACGTACCCATACAAATCACAAAACATTTTTTTCGCTTTCAGCGCTGAGTACTTTCACTGTAAAGTGTAAACTATATAAGGAACGTTGTGCACTCGTTTCCATTACCGACATTTTTTATCGATACTTGCCGCCCTAGTCGATAAACGTCACACGACGTAAGTTTTGCAGGACGTAAACATAAATTGAGATTGAGATAACTTCTCGTAAATGTTAAGATTTGTTAAAAATATCAACGGAATACATTACTAATGGTATAAAGCTACGTAAAATTTTTAAATGGCATTTTTAGACGCCCCCAATATGATCCCAATTTAATGGTGACGCCACTACAATGTTATATGATGACATTAGCTGTCAGTGTCATAGGGATCAAGGTTCGCCGCGCCGAGTATAATGAAAACAAACCGATTATATTTTTGCCCAGTAAACAACTTGTAACGATTTGGCCGCCTCTTAATTTCGGCCGCCTGCGTGCGGTGCACGCAATGAACGCCCGTCAGGCACGGCCCTGCTTATAACCCAAGAAAGCAACATGATTTTAGCGACAAACACCAAAAATACATAACAAAGTTTTTGGTGCTGTTTTAGGTTTCTGTCCAAATGTTTTTTTTTTGGCATAGGATGTCACAAAATACAGATCCTCTCACTCGGAAGCTATAAGTATTAAGTACTATTTTTAATAAAATCTCGAATGAATCGAGTTCTCTATTAAATAGTAATGTTAGATGGACTATTGATTGGTTCTGAATAGAAAGAGCTCTCAATATCAATGGACACTAAGATTGTATTGAATTTGCATTTTTACTGTTCCTGTTTCAAATGGATTTTATTTACTAATTATGAGAGTTTACACCTTTTACGCTCAATTTGGCTTAAAACTGTATTTTTCAAACTTGAAAAAATACACTTATCTTTATAAAAATTTCGATAACTTATTTTTATAAGAAATTTCACTGTCTAAATAGTTAGCAGAGAAAAAAATACGATTTATCGAGTATTTGTACATTCAATCTCGATACCATAATAGAGGTTTTCTTAAATTCCGTTTTGGTATCAGTTTCGAAGCTTTTAATTTACGAAACCAGCGACAGATCTAATTAAAAAATAATGATAACCTATTGACAAGATCCTCAAGCAAATAGTTAGCAGAAAAAAAAATCTTTTAGGTATTTAACTTTATGTAATTTAAATTCAAGGATTGAGAAATATCAAGGAATTAAAACTTTTTTTTACCTATTTATTTAACTTAGTTTAATATAATAATAGCTTCATATCATAGAAGAACAATTTAATTTAAAAAAATGTTTTTAAATATCAACAAATCTTTTGTTATTTTTTTTCTACAAATATTTAAAAACTACTATAAATCGCTGCGCGCAAAGCAATTCAAACACTCCGCCGCAGGTTTGTATGGAAACTTGAAATTAGGTGTAAACGCTCTTAATCGACGTAGAGCTGGCGACCAAATTGGTCATGTAGCTTCTGCTGTATTAAAACTCCGTTAGCTACTTCCGTGAACAACCTTTTCTGATAATCTGCGTGCTGGCAGGCCGCAGGATTTTTGAAGGTTTGGTTACCCAGGAGATCAACGATTTTAAAATAATCAGACGAGGACAAATTTTCTCCATGAAACCGTTAAAAATCGATACCTAAGTAAGAACAAAACATCGCTGTACTAAAATATCTGTAAACAAAGTATACATCATTCGATTAGTTAAAGGCTCACTATTTTATTTTCGTATAGAGTTAATTAAACAAAGGATGTAAGTCAAGTTGTAAAATCTGGGCTTGATAAAATCCAAACAAAATCAGCGAATATCAAGAAATTCAAACAATACGATTGAAGTATTCCAACTGGTTTAAGCGGAATAGTCCAAGAGCTCTCGTACGCGGGGCGACAATTAAAAGTTGAGCGCTCCATATTGAACATTCCACGTTTTGTAAACGTTTAAAATATATTATTCGACATATTTTATTTGCCGATCGCAGCAATATACGTGTAAATTAATTTTTATTTTGGTATGAAAAACTGCGTATATTTTATGGCGAAAAAAACATAGAATTCCCGATATTTTAATGTTGTTTGCTACATTGAATTTAGGTTTCTAAATCAAATTATGTAGCAAACATTGAATTAAAGTTTCTCAATTAAATTATGATAATATAACGAAAATATTTTAGATTTTTAGATTACGTTAGATTTCAATAAAAATTTAAAAAATATATGGTTAATTGTCTGTTTGGGAGCAATGACACCTCGCATAATTGCGTCAGCCGTCCATACTTCCATACTAATATTATAAATGCGAAAGTGTGTCTGTCTGTCTGTCTGTCTGTTACCTCTTCACGCTCAAACCGCTGAACCGATTTCGCTGAAATTTGGCGTGGAGATACTTTGAGTCCCGAGAAAGGACACAGGATATGTTTATCCTGAAAAAATGTACGGTTCCCGCGCGATAAACGAATTTTGGCGCAACGAAGTTGCGGGCGTCATCTAGTATTATAATAATTATTAATGTTTTACAAACGTATTCCTTTTAAAACATGGCAAACTAATATGTATACTGTGACATGGCTTATGTTAAATGAAATTAGATCAATGAAATAAAGCTTAAGTTTCTAACGTTTCAAAGAACATTAAGGTGGGGATAAACCCCATTTTGTTATTCCGTGACTCCCGGTTTACCTAGTTCCAATATAATAACGAAATGTAAAAAGCATAAAGCACAATATTTAAAATACTTTAAACCATAAACATTTTAACAAAACGCAATACTTTGGCTGTAATTAATTTGCAAACTCACCTCCGACAAAAATCTATTTCGTCGAAATATAAGTATTAACTAGGATAATTATACATTTTATTTGAATACATTTTTAGTAAATCTATATCAAAATCTTCTGAACCGAACAATTTTGTTTCTTAATATTTATTTCCAAAGATGTTTAAAAAAAAATATGAAAAATAGAGAAGATCCGCCCCTAGTAACTACAGTTTTATGCTAAGCGAAAATGAATCTTATTGCGATACGTATACGCTTGGTCTTTGGTTGTATGTAAGGTTATCATTTTGGATTGAGATTAATCCCCGCCTTAAGTGTTACAAGAATACTTTTATGAAGCTATTAGAATTAAGTATTAAAAACTTTTCAAATAAGAACCCCTCTTAATTTGGAATTATTGTCATCCAACAACCCTCGAGTGTAAAATTCTTGGTTCCCGGATTTTGAGGAGTTGTAAAAGAATATTGGATCCTGTCCTACAATTTATTTAGTAGAGTTTTGTATAAGAAAACAATCTAGCTAGATCCTATGGTGAAAAAGGACGACGCGGAATCAGCGCAAAGTTAGTTTTTTTTAATTACTCGATAAGTATCTAACATTTTAAAAATCAGATAGTACGCGTTAATAGAATGTCATACTTTTTCTGAAAATAATACTGACACAGTTGAATACACCGTTTTGAAAAGAAATTAATTATGCGCGAAATTTTGATGCATCTTTGTGACTTTTTTCTGTAGAGAAAATTTTAAAGTATCGTGTTTTCGTTTGTACAGACCCTCGCAAATATAATGTAGTAGGTATAACAAATAAAACAAATCGTCGTATTATCAAGTATAAAATGAATTATAAGATCATCAATTTTGCTTTAGTCATCCTCCTAATTTCGATTTCATCCATGGTCTTCCGAGTGCTTGGGAACTATTTAATATTGTAGGCGCGCCTCGACTTAATTAAAAGAGAACTTCGCGCCCGTGATGAAAATATCAAAACGGATAATTGCCAAAAACTTATTTCATAAAATAATTCACAAGTTATTGGTCATTTTCAAGATATTTTTTGTATGAATTACGACCAATTACGACCGGAGAAATACCAATTAAGTACTTGGGGCGTTCCACGCCAAGCGGACAGGAAAAAATAGTCGATCTCTCCGATTTTGATAATATTTGGATATATTATACCTACACGTGTTATTAATACGTGTGCCAAATATTTTTGTTATATAATGGCTGGATTAAAAATGATGGGACTTTGAAACGTGACTTTTCTATTCGACACTCGGTGCTTCAAAGCCGATTATAGATTAATAAATATATACATTAAAATAATTAAACCACTGAACTTGTTACTTCATTTAACGAGCTCTTTAAGTGTATTTTTGAAAATAAAAAAAAATGTTTTTTTCTTTGGAAAAAATGTAAATTATTTTTTTTTTCTTGATTTTCTCAAAGAGATTTTTGATTTTTTTTATATTTTTTATGTAAATAGCTAATATTCTATAGAACATTCCTGCACAACGTCTATAATGGGCCGGGAAGTGGATTAGGAGCTAGACTGAAAATACTTCCGAAGGGTGGCGTCCAGCGCCATACAATACTATGGGCAGAGATCGATACATAGTGGAAATTGCCAAATAACATCAATTTCGATATAGTGAAGAGTAACATTTAATAGATTTTTGAAAGAGAAATAGACAAAAAATGTTTACTTACAAGAAAAAAAAATTAGTGAATTTTTTTTTTTCTCAAAAAAAAAATTTTTCTTTTTTTTTAAATTATGTTACTCTTTAAAAAACTTATCTAAGGGTTCATTTCTCCACATCAAAATCGAAGTATTTTGGCAATTTCCACTACTTAGCGATTTCTGCCCATAGTACAGTATGGCGCTGGACGCCACCCTTCGGAAGTATTTTCAGTCTAGCTCCTAATCCACTTCCCGGCCCATTATAGAAGTTGTGCAGAAATGTTCTATAGCATATTAGCTATTTACACAAGAAAAATAAGAAAAATCAAAAGGGTCCCTCTTTGAGAAAATCAAGAGAAAAAAATTAATTTGCATTTTTTTCAAAGAAAAAAACATTTTTTTTTGTTTTCAAAAATGCACTTAAAGAGCTCATTAAATGAAGAAACAAATTCAGTCGTTTAATTATTCTAATATATATATTTTAAATCTATAATCGACTTTGAAGCACGGAGTGTCGAATAGAAAAGTCATGTTTCAAAGTCCCATCATTTTTAATCTAGCCATTATATTACAAAAATATTTGGCACACGTATTAATAACACGTGTAGGTATAACATATCCAAATATTATCAAAATCGGAGACATCGACTATTTTTTCCTGTCCGCTTGGCGTGGAACGCCCCACTTACATCATTATTTGATTGCCTTTTTTACATTTTTAAAAATCAAATATAAGAAGAATAATGACAGTAGCTTAGCTGGTAAGCATTATGTTCCTATTTCGTTGTTAAATGTCAAATAGAGAAATACTGATTCAGTTAGATAGATATGATAGAGATTGAGATATTCAGAGATGTTGTATGTTATAATGTGTTGTGTGAAAATAATTTAAATAGGTTAGTATTACTTACTACTATCGTATATTATAATAACTAAGTATATTATGTACCTACCTGTTTTGTCTAATAGTTCACTAAGGTAAATAATTAAGAATTACCAATTTTTTTATTCCTAAAATCAACATTTACCGTTGACAGTAGAAAAACCTAGCATATACCGAATTGTAATAGTAAATGTCCGAGAAGATTGTCGTATTTTTAGAAATACTTACATTTACCAACTCGTGTCGGTAAATCCTAAGACTTACACTCAAATCTTAAGATTTACCGAAGTTCGTGCTTTTACAGTAACATATACACGAAAATACCTTCCAAGTTCCAGCCTTATAAGACTAGTTTAGTAATTTGTGAAAAATTGTAATAAAAATTTGTTTTGAGAATAATAAATGAGCTAGGGAAATTGAAGGTCTTTGGGGGCCCCCCTGATATCGGGGGCCCTGGGCCCGGGCCCCGTGTGCCCCTAGTGTAAACACGGAACTGTGTATAGATAAAATATTATTGGTCCATCGTGCGCGAAGCGAGCACATTATTATAACGTAACTAGATGTTCCGCGCGGCTTCGCCCGCGTAATTTAGGAATTTCACGGAAACCGTAAAATTTCTGAAAAAATAGCCTATTATTGTCCCTTCACATGGTCTATTCTTCATGTGTGCCAAATAACATAAAAATTGCTCCAGTAATTCTTAAGATAATAAGCAATTTCTAAAAATTTCCCCCGATTTTTCCATATTTTTCTCTATTTATTCGCTCCTATTAGTCCTAGCGTGATAAAATATGGCCTATAGCCTTCTTCGATAAATGGAATATAATATAACACTGAAAGAATTTTTCAAATCAAACCAGTAGTTTCTGAGATTAGCGCGTTCAAACAAACAAACAAACTCTTCCGCTTTATATTATTATAGTATGGATATAAAATGTTACAATTCTTACAAAACAGTGGGTGTATTCAAATTATTGTGTTATAAATAAATTATTGGTCCATCACGAGCGAAGCGAGTTTACATTATTATAACGTAATATAAAATGTTACAATGTGGGTGTATTCAATTAAAGAAGCATATTTTATATTATTACCTAGACCATTAATAGCATTTCAAAAGAGATAGCGGTGAGATCTTTGTAAGTTTGTTATCTTCTTTGAGAAGTTTCGAGAAAGTGAAATACTTGAAACAGATCTTTTCACTACAATGAAACTGCGACGAGCACTACAATTTAAGGATTAAGCGCTTAAGAAAACGCTGCTTCCTTTTATTTGATGTAAAATGGCGTTAATGTAACTAAACTTTAAACTTTATTGTAAACTATTTTTTAACAAAAAGAACAATTTTTCTCTCACTTTTTTGGTAAAAACCCGTGCGAGTTTTTTACGCCGGTTCCTCTCGCCGGGGTAGTTCCCGAACCGGTGGTAGGCATCAGGTAGACATTCTGAAAAAAATTGATTCAAATTTACTCAGAAATAAAACATTTTTTTTTGCTGTTTTTGAGCTAACACTAGCCAACATCATTCCGTGGCCTAGTGCTAGATAGATATTTTGAGAGAGGGCACTGATTCGATCTCTGCACGTCTTTCTACCTATAAGCACTATTTATAGGACGTGCGACCAATTTTCTCATACAAAAGTTTAAAAGAAGTTACTCTCTCAGCGTTGTTACTTTTACAGTGAACCCTTTGTTCGGCAGAATTCTGCTGCATTCAGTTTCATACAAAAGTCCTGTTTGATTCACACGAGCGTAATTTTGTGAGTCATGATTTGTATGAAAAGATATTTACGCGGCAGAAATTCTGCGACTCACAACTCACAAATTACGCTCGTTTGGCTTCACCCTTAGTTTTTACACCCTGTAGTTGCGAACCTGGGTGTATTATGTTTCGATTTATCCAACAGCAGGTGCCTTACGCCCCGAGGAGATCAGTTCTAATTACATTTTAATTGTAGATACCATTAGAACCTTTGGAAATTTCACACAAATATCGAATTAATAGATGAAATCTAGAAATAAATTGTGTTTTATGATAAACTAGCTGTCCCGGTGAACTTCGTGTCACTTTAAAACCTAGCCTGGACTTCTGCGACCATTTTAAGAGTAATATTAGCCCAATCCGTTCAGCCGTTTTCGAGTTTTAGCGCGACTAACACATTTGAAAATCCATTTTTATATATAAGAAGAAGACTAGCTGTCCTGGTGAACTTCGTGTCACTTTAAAACCTAGCCTGGACTTCTACGACTATTTTAAGACTAATATTAGCCCAATCCGTTCAGCTGTTTTCAAGTTTTAGCGCGACTAACACATTTGAAAATCCATTTTTATATATAAGAGAAGATCAGCTCTTCCCTCCTACCGGAACTTCGTACGAAATAATAAGATCCTATTTTATAGAATGCCTTTTTTACAATTTTTCGATTAGATCACGTGTCCAGATGCTTTGAATGTAACATTTTTTAAACAATGAAACGGTATTATTGTTTTATATTAATTAAATACTTTGAAAGGTATTATTATAAAATAACCTTTTCATTGGTCCATCATAGACCAATGCGGAGATACATACCGCATTATAATATTACCATCTAAAGATCACCCACTATGACATACTGCAGCAAAAACTTGTAACTTTTACTTCACAAAAACTCGTCTTGTAGTCACTATGTTCCAATAATTCTGCAACTTTAAACTCGTAACTAAGAAAGATTTTGTGAAATAAAAAAAGTCTTTGAAGAAGATATTAAATGAAATATCTCTTGAAAAAGGTGTCAAAATGATGTTTCGTAGAAGAACGTGCGCATTTTCTGAATTTGCAGTTTATTACTTTGCTTAAAATGTGCCACCTACAGTTTCTGTGCGATCTCTGTAAAGCAGCTTCCCTACCTCTAAAAACTGTTTCGATTTTGATTTACGAGTCTAATTAGTTCCAAATTGAGCCGCAGCACGATCGTGCGCTAGTATAGCTGTCAGAAGTGGGAAAAGCCTTTGATATTGAATTAGTTCCAAATTGAGCCGCATCACAATCGTGCGCTAGTATAATAATAATAATAATATCTATGGACGCTTCACATCACGTCAGTCTGGCCCCGTGCTAAGTACCTGAAGGACTTGTGTTACAGGTACCAGACAACGGAAATATATTTAATACTTTTTATACTATACATATATTTAAGATTTTTATTATATGATACACATATTTAATACACATCCATGACCCAGGAACTTTATAAACTTTTTGTTCCGTCGGCGGGACTCGAACCCGCGACCTCCGGCTTGAGCTACCAACGCGCTCACCACTGCGCCACGGAGGTCGTAGTATGTATGTCAGAAGTAGCAAAATCTGTTGAGATCGATCTGATTCGATTCTGATTCTGTCGAGAGTAAGCAGGTCCTGTTACATTTTAGGAGGCCTATTGTCAAAACGATGTTGTGAAAAAATGAAACCTAAAACGTAGATCATAAAGTGGAATTTTATCGGCCCAAAATAATGTCATCCTCGGTGGACGCAGCGGTGAACAAACGGCTCAAAAACTGCCTATTACACAAAATAGGCGATTGAAATTAAATGCCGAATTCAATATTAGCTATTTCAATTGAATATCCCATGAAATTGGATAAAATCTAACCACTGCATTAGTGGTCGTGGCCAAAAATACAACCAGATGTATCGAATATTCCCATTTGAGTACGTTTTAACTATTGTTTAGTTAATCACCGGTTAGATTCTAAACGGCGTTTAAATCAAATGCTATTGATTTAGTAATTTATACGTGAAACGCGCAAAGCCTAGCAGCTCTTTGTTGACTGTTTGTAAAATTATGCTAGAGAAGGCAATAAGTAAAAATATTTTCCAAATCTATTGGAAAGTTAATGGGGCAAGAAAATAACTTTGTTCCGTGAGTAACAAGACTATGCAGCAAAAACACAAGACGTGTGTCTGAGAGCGAGTGTTCGGCAGACTTACAGTAAAGTAGCAAATTTCACATAAATGCTAGGTAAGCATTTAAATGCATTTGTTTCATTTGCCGTTGCAATAGGCATTCACAATCCTAACGATTTCTTTTTTGAGCGTTGCATTAATTTTGACTTTTAAAAAAGGATCGCAGCATGTCTGGATGAGATTTTCACAATTTAATTTCCATAAAATATGTTAAGGCTGATTTAAAATAAAATTAAATAAACTTTTCTTATTCTTATTCTTATACTTATTTACATTGGTACAATAGCTGGCGCCAACATCACTGGATTCCGTCGCTGCACTGGCACTGGTACTTGATCGCATCGTTTACACGCGTCCAGTAGTCAATTCTACTTTTTTGTGGTGACTACACGTTTGCATTCTCAAAAAATGAGTGTTTCACAAAAATGAAGGAAATTGAAAACATCGTCTAAAATCTTTGTGCGTTATTACTAGACGAGACTTTTTAGATAACGTTTTCGATATGTTGATTGTTGAATAAACAAAACATGTGGTAACTGTATGATTAAGCGCCAGCGACTGGCGTTCACTGGCACGTAGTGTTTATACTGATCCAGTGCCACTGGCACGGGATGCGCGGCGTGCGGGGGGCGTTCACTGGATCGAAAAATAGGCAGCCGGTCTATTTCGATCCAGTGCTGGATACTGGATGCTGGACTGGATTGAAACATGTTTACATTGATACAGTGCTGATCCAGCGACGGAATCCAGTGATGCTGGCGCCAGCTACTGTATCAATGTAAATCAGCCTTTATGCCCGGGACACACGAGGCTAGTTTTTCAAGCTAGGATAGCAAGCTAGTTTTTTACCAAACTGTCCTGGCTAGCTGACCTAGCTTGGAGCATGCTAGTTCTGTTTTACAAATGAATATAGTTTTGTCTACACGAAGCCAGAAGTACTAGCTTGCTAGCTTACAAACACTAGCTTGCTATCCTAGCTTGAAAAACTAGCCTCGTGTGTCCCGGGCATTATGCTGTGAAAGTCATTAAATTAAAGTTATGTAATCACAAATGTATGTGTGTGCGGCAGACTAAAGGTATGAATAAAACCGCATTGCATAAGATCGATGAAAAATGCGACTGACGCGAACGATATAAGCAATATCGTAAAATAACCCAAACCTTAGCCTTTCAGCACATTAGAAAATACATCATATAGGGGAGATAACGCCGCCATAAACCGCTGCCCCAAAGGGGAGATTAGGCCCTGATTAATGTAGCTGAGATAAGCTCGGGAAATGCAGGTACTTTTGCTATAAGAAATAGTAGAGACGGTTAAAACTGCACAGTTCGGTCAAAGCAGACACAATAAACCTAGATTTTTACAATAAACCTAAATAATACTTGTACAATAAACCTAACATAACCTAACCTAAATCATTGGACCACAAATGCATTCTATGAACGGAAATGAGATCGTGGGTTCGATTCCCGCGTTGAAACAATGCTGTTTCCAACTTTAGCTAAAAGAATGCACAGTCTTGCATCATCGTTCTTATCAAACAATGTATAGGTCTACCAGAATCTGATGGCAAAAAGTGAGAAAATAAATTGACTCTAGCAATACCGGGGTAATTGGAATAAAACATTTTGATCGTTTTTTTCCTTAAAGCAGCTTATTCTGTGTTATGTGTGAAACATGCAATTATAACAATTTATCCAATGATCAAGGATATTATATTTGAAAATCTGCCATCAAAATTTGCCATCAGATCCTGGTAGATCTATAGTTCACCTGATGCATAAAATGGGTACTTCTATTAAAAGTACACCCTGCGCTTGATCTCTCGCCAATCTTCATCCGTCTTACAGCGTTATGAAAGTAAAAAAAGAGACTCCTTGCTCTTGTATACTGCACATGACACTTTAATTCCTGCTCCTCCTATTTTCTTCTTATTAATTTCGTTGCGGATCCCTTGAGACAGCTTTAGCATGTTCCTCGGGCTACCTGATATCATATCAAAGGGTTTTCGTGGTTGGATACCGCTGTCGATCCTGGCGGCACAGGAGATACAGCGGTGGGAATGTGTGGTGGGCCAAAGCCCGTCGTTAAAACAAATATATGACTACTACTAGATGCCAAAGAGATCCGCCAAAAAAAATATGGATGAACTCCTGCATTGACCTGGTTTCAATGAAACCGGTAGGTAACCGTCACCGAAGCCACATCTATGTCATTTGCGTAGTTAGTTTAAAGTTTTTAACTTCAGATTATTACATTTCCAATTCCGAACGGAGATAATGAAACTGTCCTCAAACTTGGTGGTAGAATCCGTCCCATTGAATCCAGATCCTTTGTTACATAACTTATGTCTGCAACTTGACATCCCTTTGCCAAGTAATGTTTTCAGCAATGGCGCGTGTGTTCAAAAAAATCGGCCAAGTGCGAGTCGGACTCGCGCGTAAAGGGTTCCGTACCGGTATAGAATGAAAGTAGACAAAAAATTGTGTTTTTTGTATGGAAATTATTAAAATAAAGTTTTTGTTGTTATAGCGGCAACAAATATACAATATCTGTGAAAATTTCAGAAGTCTAGCTATAGCGGGTATTGAGATACAGCCTGGAGATATACAGACAGACGGACAGACATCGGTCTTAGTAATAAGGTTCCGATTTTACCCTTTGGGTATGGAACCCTAAAAAGAAGGTTCTAAAAGTGTATGAAGCTGTAAAGTGGATGTAGCTTATCCGAGTAGTAAAAGATACATTAAGAAATAAAAACCCTCAAATTTTCACGCAGTGAGCAAGCTGATGATAATAAATTATGGCTAAAAACGCTTTCGATCATACAATCAAAATCGGATGGTATATGCACGGATGCAAAAAGAATACGGATGGAGCATTACACTATAAAGAGGTAAAGCATGCAAGGTACGACAATTTCGTCACAATTTCGTTTATTGTACACGTGACCGACACTCACACACGCAACTAGGTACTACAACCCGCTGTCATTGTACATAGAGTGACGGCGCCAATTACACGCACACATCCTACACGGGCGGTCATAACTATGCTTCACTGGTCTCCTCCGATGCCTGAAACACAAGGATAGATTACACAAAAAACTAAAAGAAAATCCAAATGATCAAATCCTAGCAATCTCATACTCCCGATATAGAAACTACTGCACAAAAATTCTAAAACAATTAAAAAAAGATAAAAATAAACAAGAATTCATGACATCAAAAAACAACACTAAATATCTTTGGCAGACTATAAATAAAATTACCAACAGAACTTCTGACAATTCCAGTACCAATATCCTTCTCATCCAAGCACACTCACCCAAAGTTGCTGTCGACAGCATCAATAATTTTTTCACCAACATTGGCAAGACCCTAGCCGGAAATGTAAACCCAACACCCCAAAAAACCTTAACGACAAAAACTCCATGCCACTCTATGTCACTTCTTCCCACGGATGAACAGGAAGTGACGAGGATTGTAATGTCCCAAAGAAGCAATTGTGCGGTGGAATGGGACAATATTCCAACAAGTGTCCTAAAACAGAACATACGAAAAAAGCACCTTGAAAAAAGCATCCACAACCAAATACCTTGGTGTGATCCTGGATTCTTCTCTTAGCTTCAATCCCCACATCGAGGCTCTTGCATCCAGAATACGAAAACTTATTCCAATATTTAAGAATCTCAAAGATGTGGCGGACGAAGCTACTAGAAGAACAGTTTACTTTGGTCTCTGCCAGTCACTGCTCACATACTGCATCACATCATGGGGTGGCACCCATAAAACCTCTCTTCTCCAGCTGGAACGTGCTCAGAGAGCAGTCCTTAAAGTTTCCTATGGCTTTCCTTATCTTTCTCCTACCCAAGACCTCTACCAAAAGACAAAGGTACTAACAGTACGACAACTATTCATTATCCACACAAAACTCAAACAGCACAGTCTCCTATCATACGAACCTACGTCATCCCAAGGGAAGAGACGACATAATCCCGTCAACACAAATAATAATAGACTATTTCGTACCCGATTAAGTAACCATTTCTTTTGTTTTATTGGGGGATACTTATACAATAAAATAAACAGATGTGAAAAAATACACCATCTTACAAAAGCAGTTTTTAAAAACCGACTTACCAAATGGGTCCAAAATCTAAGCTACGACGACACTGAAAAGTTAATGTCAGTCCCAAATCTTTAGACAATTATTTAGTACACATTCTCTCACACACAATATGTCGCACACACTCACACAGATAAACACACACACACACACTCTCTCACACACGCACACACACACACACACACACACACACACACACACACACACACACACACACACACACACACACACACACACACACACACACACACACACACACATGCACATACTCATACATACCCGTCTTGCACCATACTACACAATATTTAAACTAACCTATTACTGTAATCTAAAACTAAAACTGGAACATCTACTTTAATTATAATTTTGTTGAGCTTCGTAATCTGGGATAGAGACCTGGTGTCCTGAAATACAGGCTCACGCCCCGTTTAGGCACCAGTCTCCCACATGAAACCTAATGTGCTATTGTCAAGCTATTTGTGTCTGTAACTATACTACTTTGTCTATAACTATACTTATAAATCGTAATGATACTTATTACTTTGTGTCTATAACTATGTACTTGCTCTCTTTTAATATTGTGGTGAGAAATAAATAAATTATTAATATTATTATTATTACTCGGGATTAGACAAGGTTACGTCCGTATTTTTTTTAAGTCCGTGGGTATACGATGGATACCTCGAACATACACATAGACATACAGATCTTTATAACACCCCTCTTTTTCGTTGGCAGAATATAATAATTAATAAGGGAAGAATTATTATCTTTAGGATAAAAAACCGCTTCATTTCGGGAGTACAATAGTGAAAACGAAACAGAAAGTACCAACGAAGAAATTAACTCATAGGTACGTGGGAGAGCCATGCTTCGGCACGAATAGGCCGGCTCGACCGGAGAAATACCACGTTCTCACAGAAAACCGGCGTGAAACAGCGCTTACGCTGTGTTTCGCCGAGTGAGTGAGTTTACCGGAGGCTCAATCCCCTAACCTATTCACTTCCCCATCCTCCCCTATTCCCTTCCCATCCCATCCCTACCCTCCCCTATTACCCTATTCCCTCTTAAAAGGCCGGCAACGCACCTGCAGCTCTTCTGATGCTGCGAGTGTCCATGGGTGATGGAAGTTGCTTTCCATCAAGTGACCCGTTTGCTCGTTTGCCCCTTTATTTCATAAAAAAAAAGATGACGGACCTACGTCATTCGGTGGGGCTATGCCAATTCAATGTTAGTAATGATTTGTCGGCTGTGTTTGGCATGATACCACCAAATTACGTAGGTCGGCCATCCATACTAATATTATAAATGTGAAAGTGTGTTTGTCTGTCTGTCTGTCTATTACCTCTTCACGGCCAAACCTCTGAACCGATTTCGCTGAAACTTTTTATGGGGATACTTTGAGTCCCGGGAAAGGACATAGGATACTTTTTATCCCGGAAAAATGTACGGTTCCGTCACGATAAACGAGTTTTGGCGCAACGGAGTTGCGGGCATCATCTAGTCTGCCTATAAATCAACTTCTCTGATTCAGAAGTGAAAGTACATTTTCATTGAAAGGGGCAGGGGATATTATCAGGGCAAGCGAAGCGAACTTTTGTGGTACACTTTACGGAAAAACTATCACGTCTATTGATTTGTGCTTAAACATAGTAATTTTTATTTATTTGTGACGTGTTATCATCGGTTAGTCAAGGTTTGGTTACTATTAAAATATATAAAAACTGCCTTAAAGAGCCACGCAGAAAAACGACGCGAGTCCTTACAAAGCTCGGCTTTCAGCTAGTTATTATTAAATTACCAGAAATCTTCAGCTTTAATATGATCTGATATTAGAACATCTTACTTCAAAGGGCGTGTATGAATATTTCATGCACTAAATTTCGGTCAATGACACCGAGGGTCCAAGATATTAACATGCATTAAAAAACTTTTCAGACTTTCGTAAAATTGTACGAAGTCAAATTATTTTTTATTTCATTAGCTTGCTCCTGTGAATGAAATTTGATATGAATTTTATTTGAATACATTTCAATTTTGTCTTAGCTCTTTGTGTGGAAATAAAACTGTATTTCTAAAAGTATTTTAAAAAGCTATTGTAGTAAAGATAACATGAAATGTATTTTATAGTTGTTACATTTTGTTTGATTATAACATTACTTAAGTATTTTATGATTCCATGACTTAGAAATACTTAGACTTTTACGTGCTTCATTTTATCAAACGCTGTGCTGCGGTCTGTGCATCTAGAAACAAAGTAGTGAATAAAGTTTATTCAAAATCTAAATGTCTAAACCAAAGGTCTAAACACACTATGCCGAAGTTCCGCGGCGGAATTTCCGCATGATTACGTCAGCAATGTCAAACGCATACAATATGATGCGACGGAATTTCGGCATAGTGCGTTATCAGTAATTTAAAATACATTAGCTTTGTCCACACTGTGCTTTTTTTTGTTCATCAAGGGCATGCGTAGCGCAGGCAACAGCAAACAATGTTGGCGTTGCGTTCGTTGACGCATTCGATTATTGAATGCGCCAATACGAAAGTTGACGAAAATTAAAGACGAAAGTGCACAATGCGGACATAGCTATTGCAGGCGGAATCATGCGAAATTCCTTCGCGGAATTTCGGCATAGTGTGTTTAGACACTTAGAAACGTAGATTTGGGGCCAAATTAGAATCAATCGTCATAATGTATGATATGAATAGAGATGCTGACAGTTGTTTCATACAAATGCGTTAGATCTGACCCAAGTGTAATTTTGCTGTGGTCTGAAATAATTGCTGGTATCTTTTTGAGTATCAGCTATATTATCACACCTCCGGTAAAGGCCGGTAACGCCAGGCGCGTTACAACTCTTCTGATGGTATACCAAGGGCGATGGTAGTTGCTTTCCATGGAAATTGATTCTTTTGCTTATTTTCCCCCTAAGTTAAAAAAAAAAAACCTCAAATGCTAGGCGCCACTCTTGATTCATAAAATATACGGCTGATTTTGGTCTTGCACCGACCGGTCGCTGAACGTCGCGTCGGCGCTGATAGCCCTAGTTAATAATAATAATAAGATATATATATATATATATATATATATATATATATATATATATATATATATATATATATATATATATATATATATATATATATATATATATATATATATATATATATATAGACAAACCAATTAGGAAGGTACAGTGAAGCGGAGTACGAGGAAATAATAATAATAATTATAATAATATCTATGGACGATTTACACCACGTCAGTCTAGCCCCGTGGTAAGTACCTGAAGGACTTGTGCTACAGGTATCAGACAACGGAAATATATCTAATACTTTTATACTATACATATATTTAAGATTTTTATTATATAATACACATATTTAATACACATCCATGACCCAGGAATCTTAAAACTTTTTGTTCCGTCGGCGGGTCTCGAACTCGCGACCTCCGGCTTGAGCTACCAACGCGCTCACCACTGCGCCACGGAGGTCGTCGAAAAGTTAGTTGTATGAAATTCTTGGAAGCGTATATTTGATTATTATAGCCGGGTTAGTTCCCGAACCAGTGGTAGATATCTTAGTTTCTTCGTCCTTTCTACGACGTTCAAAAATATTATTTACTAGCTGTCCCGTTGAACTTCGTGTCACTTAAAAACCTTCCCTGGACTTCTACGAATATTTTAAGACCAGAATCAGCCTAACCCGTTCAGCTGTTTTCGAGTTTTAGCGCGACTAACACATTTGAAAATCCATTTTTATATATATATAGATGATACCTATTTTGAATAAAAAGATATTTTTTTTATTTATTTAATAACGCGTAGCCTGCGCGGATATTGCATACATTTTTGTGTCGGCACCGACGTTCAGCGAGCGATCAGCGCGACATAAAGATAGCTTTTCGGTCCTCGTCTCGACCGTGATCGACAACAATTCAAACAAAATTCTACTGTATTATCTAGGATGTAGGTTGATTTTGCTCTACGCCACTACTAAGCAGCGGCATCATGGGTCGCTAGACCAACGTCCTTAGAAAATAAAACCTGTATCCTGTATAGGTTGGGCTTCCACTGGAACTGAGCTAAGCTGCGTTGCGAGAAATGTGTTTTACAAGAACCAATAAAATCGTTGCGCTGAATGTTGTCAGGTAAATGAAGCGTTTCTATTGGTTCTTAAAAACATTCCTCGCAACGCAGCTTAGCTTAGCTCTAGTGGAATAGCAGCTTTAGTCTCTATAAAGGTTCTACTCTATACATTTCTTTGTTCTAGAACATTCTGTCAAACAATTGCAACAGCGAGAACCGCTGACTCGTGTCAAAGAAAATAAAAACGGTATCGATATTTTTCTCAACTCCCATTGAGACCAAATGAATCGGAAAGCGCTCCCCGATTGTTCTAAGAACAATTGAAATTATTTTTGAATTCATTTGTAAAATGTTTTTACAAATGGGTTTGAGGTATTGTGAAAGATATCTTCTGACTGTAATGATATCCATACAAATATGAAAGTGTGTCTGTCTGTCTGTCTGTTACCTCTTCACGCTCAAACCGTTGGATCGATTTTGCTAAAATTTGTTCAGGTTTAGGTTTAAAGATTCTTTATTTCTCAAAAGATTACAAAATCACTTACGAGAAATTAATTTTGTGACTTAAAAGTAATTAAAAATCTACGTGTGCTTCGAGCGCAAAAATAAATACAACAAAAAGATTACACATAATTCAAGACGTGAGTGGAAGAATGAGATGAAATGGAGAATATAGGGCCAGAAAAATTATTTGAAATAGAAAAACTATGGATTATATATATTATGTAGCCAGATACATTAACTAGGTTGTGAAGTAGATAAGTTACAAGTTTTATTAAAATAATTAGGTAAAAAATTAGTTATTGTCCGGATGTTACGAAATGTTACTTGTTCGATTCTTCCATTCACGTCTTCAATTATAGGATATACTGATAGAAGATTACTCAGTACCCACATTATTTAGGCACTGATATTATATACTTTAATACGTGGGAAAGCACATAGTATACTCACAAAATTACGCTCGTGTGAATCAAACAGGACTTTTGTGTGAAACTGAATGCAGCAGAATTTCTGCCAGCCGAAAGTCTGCGACTCACAACTCATAAATTTCGCTCGTTTGGCTTCACCCTAAGTGTTGGGCTGACCACTTATTGACTGTCGGCACGGATGGCTAGAGATTTACAAAATTCTAGAAAACGTTTTTGAACAACGCGTAGCGCTGATATTTCACACATATTTTTAGTATTGGTAACACTTAAATCCGCTTAAAATTTGCAAGATAACATGCACTGAGAAAGCTATAAAAACTTAATTATGTCTTAATCGCCATTTTGAAATGTCATTAGGCAAATTACCAACTTCCGATAAGAAGTAGCACTTCATTAACCAACTTCGTAGTTCACATGATTTATACACCAACTTCGAAGTCTGGAAGTCTAGAAAAAACTAATTTTAAATGCATTAAAATAGAGTTAGGAGTTAAAGTGATATATTTTTATAACGGCGGGATAACGACCTAATAAATTGCTTCTTTATGGGCTTTCAAAAGATACCTTAAAATCGAACATAGTCTTTTATTTTTGCCTAGCGATCCTCAGATTTTGCGCTATCTATACACTGTACATTTGTAACAAAACAAGGAGATAATACTTTAGTGTATGGTACCAGTCCCTCTATTGAGTTCACTGTGTAAGTAGCAGCTATGAAAGTAACCTTACTTTTTACTAAAGTAACCTTTTTTAAACTTTTTTATGTGCAAACTTACGACGCTGGGGCTCTTGCCACAAAAAAGTTTGCTCTTTCAATAATAATAATAATAATAATAGCTCCCACACCGGTTTCGGTGACAGTGGTCGGTTTCATTGAAATCAGGCCAGCTACGCAGGAATAATTTTATAGTGCCCAAGTGTGTGCGCAGTACACAAGAGCACCCTCTATTCCTTTACTGTCATAACCCAGTGGGACTGAAGACCGACACGACCGGCGAGAGATAAGGCGCAGGACCGACTTTTTACATGCCCATCCGACGCATGGATCATCTTACTTGTCAGACATTGAGGTGATCAGCCTGCATTGTCCTAACCAAACTGGGAAATAACATGTTTCCAACGCGGGAATCGAACCCACGACCTCCGAATCAAGAGCCGCGCTCTATACCACTAGACCACGGAGGCGTCTTTCAATGCTGCTACTACAGTAAACTGTATACAGGGGACTTATACAAAAGTATTATCACTTCGTTTTGATACACCCTGTATATTTTCAACTCTTTGGCGTCCTTAGACTTAAAATTACAAGCCTCCGTCCAATAGGGCAAGTGCAACTAATTAGAACCCTTTGCTGTAAATTAAGGTTGGTGATGTAAATAAGGCATGATACAATCTTTCGTTGATTGTACAAAACGGACTTGTATCTAACTTCGACCTTAATTAGTTGCAGTAAGGTTCAAAGGAGCTAAATTTAAGGGCTGATTATAAAACAGATCGTGCGATAAAAAATATTTGAACGAAGTCTAATAATAACAAAGCCAAATATAAGCCAGTTTTTAGTTATTTTTGTTATAGCGGCAGCCGAAGCACACAATATTATGTCACAACAGTCTGGCTATCGTGGTTCTTGAGATATAGCCTAGCGACAGACAACCGGACAGACAAACTGGTAGATACCCTTTTTTCCCTTTGGGTAACCCTAACTAAGGGCCTGTTTCACCACTTCCTGATAAGTGCTGGATAGGCTATTCACAACTTAACTTGACAGAGTATGGAGAATCTATAAAAAAAGTTATGGATAGACTATCCGGCACTTGTCAGGAAGTGGTGAAAGTCCTTAGTATTACACTTACGTATAGTTATCAGCCACGACTCGTAAAATGTCGTCTGTATAAAGCCTAGTTATTATTCCATGGAAACTCTGTTAGCCCAATAAAAGCCTGTTCAGTATTAATAAGCTGACAGACAATAGGCCGCTATATAAATGTACCACATTTTACATATTATCTATCTAATTCTATACATAAATTATAAAAAAAGTCGCTTTTTTCCCTCATGTCCCTTTGTCTTAATCTTTAAAACTACGCAACGGATTTTGATGGTTCTTTCAATGTTAGATAGCCCATTTATTGAGGAAGGCTTTATGTTATATTTTATCACGTTAAGACTAATAGGAGCGAAGAAATAGAGGAAAATGTGGAAAAAACGGGGAAAATTATTTGAAAGGGCTTATCTCGCGAACTACTGGAGCAATTTTTATGTTATTTGGCACAAATAAGAAGTAGACTACGTGAAGGATCATATGCTAGCGATTTTAATCATTTTTTCAGTGGCTATATATTTTATACCCGTGCGACGCCGGGGCGGGTCGCTAGTATAATAATAATTATTAGTGTTATGCTGCTATTAACAATTTGAATACAAGAAACGAGTATTGAATAAAATTGAATGCGGTTTTCACGAGCAGAGTTCTAAGTAGAAACTTGGCATCGGTTGTATCAGATAGCTACAAACACGGTAATTAATAAAGTGGCGAGTCTTCCGATAAAACGAACGGAATTGCGGGTAAATACAACCATTTTGGTTTCACAAAATTCATTTGTATAAGATTTAAAAAGTTTTATTAAATAAATAATATTAAATTGTACTATCAAAATTTCACCATTCATACGCATGTTGTCGACCAATATATTTATATTTTTGTACATGAAACATTGTTGTACAATGAAACTCGGTCATACTTAATTTCTGTTTGTCTGTCTGTTTGTTACCCCTTCACGCCCAAACTGCTGAACCAATTTTGCTGATATTTGATATAGATATTATATCAGTCTCAGGAAAGGAAACAATACATAAATACATACATTTTTCTGGCTCAATAAGTATCCTTATTGTCCCAGAAAAAAATGTATGGTTCTCGCACAATAAACGAATTAGGGCCCAACGGAGTTAGGGGCGTCATCAAAATTTTCAGTTAGAGTGACAGGCTGATGATACTAATGTATCCTCTTACAGCATTTAAAATACCAACCTATATAGCTAAGTCGTTAAGAAATACAACACGTACCGCCTTAGGTAACTTTCTAACTCCATTAACGACGCTAACCAGTCAGATAATTGACTTACACCACTTCATTAAGTATTTAGGACACTTTGACATCAAATTGAAATAAAAAGTAGTCGAAATATTGTCTCGTTGGCGAAATTTTGAAATGCTAACGATGCAATCCATCAGTGATGACATAATTTTTAAATTGACGTGGGAGAGCCATGCTTCGGCACGAATGGGCCGGCACGACCGGAGAAATACCACGTCCTCACAGAAAACCGGCGTGAAACAGCGCTTGCGCTGTGTTTCGCCGAGTGAGTGAGTTTACCGGAGGCCCAATCCCCTACCCTTTTCCCTTCCCTACCCTTCCCTGTTTCCTTCCCTACCCTCCCCTATTACCCCTTAAAAGGCCGGCAACGCACCTGCAGCTCTTCTGATGCTGCGAGTGTCCATGGGCGACGGAAGTTGCTTTCCATCAGGTGACCCGTTTGCACGTTTGCCCCCTTATTGCATAAAAAAAAAGAATAATTGTTACCAAATTGAAGTTGGGTAGGTACTCTAACTCCTTATCGTAGGACAATAATTGTTAAAATTTCGCCCTTCCAACACAAAAATAATTATCAAAATCGGTTCATGAATGCCACATACGGTCAAATAGAGAAATCTCCTTCTTTTAAACGACGTAAAAAAAAATATTAAATATTTTATCATAATTACATACATTATATACTAGGTGAAACATGACGGTAGCGGTCATTGACTCCCTGTCATTTTCTATATCGCGACAGTGTCAACACTGAAGTGTCAGATGTTGTCAATCGCGACATTGTATAGAAAACCTAGACCCTTAACTGTGTCTTATGTCAATGATAGAAAATGACAAGTTTTTGACAGGGAGTCAATGATCCCTACCGCCATGTTTCGCCGAGTACAGTATAGTTTCATGTTACAAATATCCTTAAAACCTCATCTAAACAGTCGGATAGAAAACACTTTACTGTCCCAAACAGCCATTACATTAAATGGCTACAGCTGTTCCGAAAAATCGCCGAACGAAAACAAAGGTCTGTTTACATGGGCCGCGTAATTGAAATAACATTTGGTCTTCACTTAAATCCATGCAAATACGGCCCTAGCACGTTTCTCTAAATCTTTGGATACAATGAAATATGGAACGAATACGGGCGTTGAAAAAACAGTCAAGTGCGAGACGGAAAATGCTAAAATAACGTTACCACCTGCAACTTTTCGCCGTCGTCCCATGCGAAAAATATACCATTATCATCACCTTGATGAGTGGCAGTCTTCCACCGTGCGTTTCTCGTGTAACTTTCTGCCGCGCACTGTAAAACTCTCGAACGAACTGTCACCAGCAGTATTTCCGGACCTATACGACCTGCAAACCTTCAAGAAGAGAGCAGTGCACGTATTCCCTCTTAAAAGGCCAGCAACGCACCTGCAGCTCTTCTGATGTGGCGACTGTCCATGGGCGACGATAGTTAATTTTCATCAGGTGACCCGTTTGCTCGTTTCTACCCTTATTTTATATAAAAAAAAGTATATAGTATGGGACGGAAAATAGGGATGATAACAAGGTAAAAGATTAGCGAATTTTGTTAATAAAATAAAGAAATCACGGTAAAAAATAAGTGTTCCCAAAATTTCAGCTCGATAATATTTTTTTTTTTTTTTTTTTTGCTATGAACCTTCAAAGTTGGATAATCAAGTCGATTTTTTTTTTGTTATAAAATCACTTTCATAAACGCAATATTTAATATACCTATCGAACAAAGTTCTCTCCCGATCCGTACAAACTACGAAAGAGTGACGTCAGTCTTTCGTAGCACTTTGTATGGAGCGTTTCGGGCAGGTCTATTTTATGATATGTTTGAATTGTCATATCTTGGTGAATTTTTAAGCTATCTGAGTCATTCTTTCAGCGATGTTTCTATTTATTAAGGGTCTTTCAATTTTCAAATTCAAGAAAAAAAAATTAGTCATTAAGCCTATTGGTAAAAAGTATGTTAGTTGTCGACGGAAAATCGGAAAAACAGTTGTCCTACGAGGATATTTTAGCACGTGTCATAAATCAGAAATGCCGCCATCTTATTGAGTGTCACTGGGATGTCAGCTTCACAGGTACGATCAATGTCATCCAATTATCATTTTGCATGTGGTGCAGCTAGCAATAGCTGTCACTCACATGACAATATCATCCAAGTGCCACCAGATCTTTGTAGACGTTTCATAGAAACCTAGGCCAGTTACGCAGGAGGAATTTTATAGTGCCTAAGTGTGTGCGCAGTACACAAGAGCACTCTCTATTCCTTTTACTCTCATAACCCAATGGTACGCAAGACCGACACGACTGGCGAGAGATCAGGCGCAGGACCGACTTATTACATGATTGTAGGCGTTTAAAGCCTATTCGACTTATTCAAACCTAATCAATACGTCTTTATTGTCGTTCTTTATCTTGCGCTTGGCATATCTGCCTTCAAGTCTATGGCCCCTGGCATGTCTATATTATATTCACGGCCTGTGCCCAATACTTGGCGAGGTGCCCAATGAGACGCTGCCACTGCATTTTCGAGGGCATAAAGAAATCTGAACGAATGCGATAAGATTAAATTATGCTTTTACCTCCTGGGACCGCTTTTCATTTACAATTAAACGACAAAATGAGAGTATTGTCATTTAATTTATTTTTAACGGGTATTGGCCGCTGCAACTTTTGTGTTATCAGAAACAATTACGAAAAATGTGATTTAATAAAGAATTCATAAAGATTAATCATAATAATTCATAAAGACCATAAAAAATGTTGCCTGCGATTGCGTACTTAGCTTAGTACGTACTAGAATCCCGTGGTAGAGATCAACTACGATATCATGGCACGCCCCTTCAAATGACTGTTTCAATGTGTGTAGTCACATCCTTATGAAAGGGTTTGTATGTAGTAAGTATTCAACCAATCACAGTACACGTAATATTTCCGTTAATGTCACTTATTACCTAGATTTGTTGGTCAACTAATCATAATTACTAGCCTACCGCGCAAGAAAACGCATTTCAAACGTTTTGACAACGCACTTTTGAATTTTGGACGGGCGCGCTGTCTTATCGTAGTTGATCTCTAATCGTATTTTTTTTCTCAAAAATGTAGCCTATATTCTTTCTTTTAATTTTAACTATATCTATGCTAATCAAAATCTTTATGCAATAATAAAACAAAATTTTCTGATCTTTATAAATAAAAAATAATTTTTAATTTTATTCTGGGTCCACCCTACCCCCCGATCGCAGCTCTCAAACTTTCTCAATCACTTTTTGTCGGTTCGAGCGGCGACATCGCCTAAAAAAAAAAAGAGTTTGGTGTCAAAATAGGGGTTTTGAACCATGCCCGTTCGATTTATGCGATCCGTTTCTGCGTATTTGCACTAGTTTCAAAGTTATTAACCGACTTCCAAAAAACGAGGAGGTTATATGTTCGGCTGTGGATATTTTTTTTTTTTTTTTTTTTTTTTTTTTTGTATGTTCAACGATTACTCCGCCGTTTGTGAACCGATTTTCGAAATTTTTGTTTTGTTGTATTAGGTTTCACTCCAATTTGGTACCATGTTCACAAAAGTGGTGACCTGATGATGGGATCCATGAGTAATCGAGGGAACTCCTCGAAATTTATATGGAAACATATGGTGATTTTGGTTTTATGTGAAGTGTACTAAGAATATGCTACCAAAAAGTCAAATATTGGGTCAAAGTATACCATGATTTCGAAGATGCTGAGAGAACTCCTGACTCCTTATAGATACACGTTCGGGAGTTTTGGCGTTGTTTTAAGAACAGAAAGCATATGCTACTATGCAATTCATATTCATCATCATAATCATCATCATCATCATCATCGTCATCATCATCATCATTAAGGTCACCAATGTCTCATGGCACAGAATTAATAATAGTACAAGGCATAGGTATGGATATACTAATAATAATAATTATGTACTGTATAACAACACCTGTTTGTTTAATACATGGCGGTCGGCGCCGCAGAGGCGACGGCGTCGCCGCGCCGCCGCGCCGCGTGGCGCGTGGCGGCAGACAACAGATCGAATACTTTACTAATTACTTTATAAAATTTAAATAGACAAATAGAATTAAAATAAAGTTATTTTAAAAAGAGCATTTACACAAAACAAAGTCATTAAGTGTCTTTTTAATCAGTTATACTTATTAATCGATAGATGGCGCACTAAGTATCGATTTGAATTCTTGATTAAGCGCTTATTCCACTTATCCTAGCTAGGAAGTCCTAGCTAGGGTCCTAAAAAATTTAGTCAAGTGGAATAACATTTAGAAGCTAGGATCCTAGCTAGGATCCTAAATCGGAAAAAATTTAGTCAAGTGGAATGACATTTAGAAAGCTAGGATCCTAGCTAGGACTTCCTAGCTAGGATAAGTGGAATAAGCGCTTTACAAGAACAGAGCTGTCAATAATTATGATAATATTAAATATTATGAGTAGCTACGCTACATCCTATGCAAGTTTATACAATTTTTTATCTGATAGATCCTTCGATCGTGGAAAAACGAGACACAATAGCCTTTCTATTGTTATCTCAATCGCCGGTGACCGCTTGGGGCTTGAAGCATTAAAATTGTTAAATTACTTAGCACAATATGTTCACTTCACTGATAATATATGATTTTTTGAGTGTGAGTTGTGACTCTTGACAAATTGTAATAAGATACGTAAAATATACGCGAAGGTTTACCTACTAGTGTAACTAAAAAGAGTGAAATTATTATTATTTTTAACAAAAAATTAAAACCGACTTCCAAGGTAAAAAAAATAATAACATTAATATGAACTAAAAAGTATTAAATAATTTTTACTATCTAATGGTGCCTTTTTCCGAATTCGGCTAAACCTCAACTATTTCTGTATTCAATCTTCATAATTTTGAAGTCGGTGCCAGTTCCAAAAGTTTCAAATATTCTGTCAGAGGACTGAAGATTCAGCTATCTGGTACCGACTTCAAAATAATGAAGATTGAATACAGAAATAGTTGAGGTTTAGCCGAATTCGGAAAAAGGCACCATTAGATAGTAAAAATTATTTAATACTTTTTAGTTCATATTAATGTTATGTGTTTAACCCTCATTATCTACTATCACCACGCTCCATTGTTCCTTCATAATTACAGTCGCTACTTATTGCATTGTTATGCTCGCCTCGGTGTCCTATTGTTCGTAATGACTACCTGGGCTTATCGCTTACGTCACCTCAATTTCTTACAAGATTTTAAATAAGTAAATAAAAATTGATAAATTTTTCATTACAGTTCTTTTATTTAATTAAAACATGTAATAATAATAACTCTCATAGTAGTATGTTTTCGTGCATTGTGAATCACTATTCATATAATATAGTTCCCTTCGGTATCTAGTGAATATTGACAATGCATTCCTGCTAATAACATTTTGCTGTGTTGCAATCCTCGTAAACAGCATTCCAAAGTATTTTTTTTATTAAAACGTGTATTGAACATACTGTACGATATTATATCATTACACAAAGTGTTGCTACTAAATAACTTTTGAAACTCTACTAAACTTTCCACATTGAACTTATAATACAAGGACATACATTAAACTATACTCGTCACAAACTGATGTGAAATCATTTTGTAATCTCCAAAATATGTTAAAATCCAATCTCCTACAATTTCACCCCATAAAAGCCTTGTGATATTGCATAGGAGTGCGCCTGCAGGAATCAAAGTATTGACAAATGTCATTTTCATTGATGTGCATGGCCATTCAGTGGGGTCCAGGTGTAACAATATATTATCAGGATCCAAGTTGCTAATAAATGTATGTAGGGGGTTGAACATATTATATTATATAGGCAGACGATTCGCAGCGTATACAATATTATCTTCTAAAGTTGAAACCTTCACAAATTCTTCTCAAGTAATTACGGATCTCTATTGTGTTCATACTGTATTATCACAGAACCAATCTGGTATATGAACCTTGTATAATAATATGTCACATATCCGTATAATGTATGTTTTATGTATTTACTAAGAGTGGTATTACATATGAAATAATGAATGAATAAATAAAAGAAACAACTTTGGTACAATATTTTATTTCATAGTATCTACACACTATTAGATAAGCACTCACACATACACACGTTACACACTATAACTCAAATATATTATCATACATATTGTGACTTTTCTTAGCTTCTATAGTCTACAGTTACATTACGGTTTTTATCTAGTTTTCTATAACATTATCAAACTCTGCAAATACAATACAGTTATTCGTTTGAGAGAGACTAGAATCAATTAATATCCCATTTCCTTCATTAAGGAAATGTATACCAGTGCCGGTTGAGGTGATGTAAGCGATAAGCCCAGGTAGTCATTACGAAAAATAGGACACCGAGGCGAGCAATACAATGCAATAAGTAGCGATTGTAATTATGAAGAAACAATGGAGCGTGGTGATAGTAGATAAAGAGGGTTAAACACAAAAGCTAACTTTGAAACTAGTGCAAATACGCAGAAACGGATCGCATAAATCGAAAGGGCATGGTTCAAAACCCCTATTTTGACACCAAACTCTTTTTTTTAGGCGATGTTGCCGCTCGAACCGACAAAAATTGATCGAGAAAGTTTGCGAGCTGCGAGCGGGGGGTGGGGTGGACCCAGAATCGTGATCCAGAACCCGCGAAAACACACTACTTTTGAGTCTCGAAATATTCGTGGACGTCCAGGGAAAGGTTTATATTGGAAAGTGATACGAAGTGATCTAGTTATTAGTATAGAGTCTATAATTCAGGGGTCACCAAATGGCGGACCGCAGTCCGCATCCGGACCGTCAACCCATTGTGTGCGGACCAAGCATTTTTGAAGATGGACTTCAAATTAATTTCGGTCGCGATGAACATCTCCGGGATTTAATACCAATATAATAATAGCTAGCGCCAATTTCAGTCCAAACATCAGTGAGATAATTAGCTAGGTACATTAATTAATATGTTTGTAAATTTCGTAATTATTACTTTTGTTGAATTTTTTCAATGTGTGGACCGCGGTCATTTCATTTCTTAATATGGACCTCCAGCGAAACTAATTGGTGACCACTAGTCTATATAATAATTATTATTATACTATATAGTATAATAGAGACTTAAAACCTCCAAATTATGACATACTTATAGAGAATACTATATGTCATAATTCGAGGTTGGGATAAGGACATAGGAAAAGCAGTATTTTTAGGGTTCCGTACCCAAAGGGTAAAAACGGGATCGTATTCATGAGACTTCGATGTCTGTCCGTCTGTCTGTCTGTCTCCAGGCTGTATCTCAAGAACCGCTATAGCTAGAGTTCTGAAATTTTCACAGATTGTGTATTTCCGGTGCCGCTATAACAACAAATACTAAAATAAAAATAAAATTAATATTTAAGGGGGGTTCCCATACAACAAACGTGATTTTTTTGGCCTTTTTTGCTCGTAATCAGTAATGATAGGATGAGGTAGGCACTTGAAACTTTCACGAAGGCCTTAAATATATGTGTTATTTAATAATTCATAATAATATTTAAATATAATAAAAAATTAAGGGGGGCTCCCATACAAAAAACACAATTTTTAGTCTATGTTTGCTCTATAACGGTACGGAACCCTTCGTGCGCGAATCCGATTCACACTTGGCCGATTTTTTATAAAATAAAGGTGCATACGAGCAAACGGATCACCTGATTGAAAGTTACTACCGTCGCCCATGGACACTAGCAACATCAGAAGAGCTGCAGGTGCGTTGCTATGAGATATACGAATTTGGTACTAAAAAGGTAACACCTAGTTATTAAATTGTTAACAACCATTAACGATAATTACATTATTAAGGTGGTAATTATAATAATTATCTTCCAATAATTATGATTGGTTAAGCCTCTGATTTACTTTACATTAAGCGCCTGTTTAAAATGAGTTCATTATTATTATTAACTTTAATTCGTATAATTTTAAACTTGTGGTTATCCTGAAAGGATTATTATGTCCATACAAAATTATTTCGTCGAGATAATATAATTATGGTTTATGCCACATCGTCATACAAAATATGAAATGTCAAAAACTTACTAGTATGTTTTTAGGGTTCTGTACCCAAAGGGCAAAAACGGGACCCTTTGGGGTTGACCCCTGTCTGTCTGTCTGTCTGTGTATCTCCAGGCTGTAACTCAAGAACCGTTATAGCTAGACTTCTGAAATTTTCACAAATTGTGTATATCTATTGCCGCTACAAATACATACGTCATAACAATAAATTTAAGTAACTAGTTGTCCCGGTGAACTTCGTGTCACAGCCCACAGGTCACTTTAAAACCTTCCCTGGACTTCTACGAATATTTTAAGACTAAAATCAGCGCAATCCGTTCAGCCGTTTTCGAGTTTTAGCGCGAATAACACATTTGAAAATCCATTTTTATATATATAGATATTTAAGGGGGCTCCCATACAACAAACAATTTTTTTTGCAATTTTTTGCTCGATATTAATAACGGAAACGCATAAGCACTTTAAATATTCACAAAATGCTTAGTTGTATTTATTAATGCTTACTTTAATAATTAATAATAAAATTTAAATAAATTAAATAATTAAGGGTAGGGCTCCCAACAACAACAAAATTTTCAGCCTATTTTTGCTCTGTTGTGGTACAGAACCCTTCGTGCACGAGTTTAACTCGCACTTGGTCGATTTTTATTTTGTAATTTTCATGCCAAAATTTCTTGACGGATTATGTTGTTGGGTTCAGTTGTTGGTTTAGAATCTGGCATATTTTCACTTTTTTCCTAAAAAAGTACAATTTTTCAATATATACTGTAATAATCAATTTATCTACCTACTTTAAAAACTGGAAAATACGGTTCGCAAAACAAAATTTTATCAAAATTAAATATTCTAGTACTATCAAATTGTGATTTTATCGAGTCTAAATTATATTGTAGTTTGCAAAATCGGATTTCCATCCAAATGCCATACAAATATTGGAAAATAGAATTCAACCGTCCATCAACGATATTCCGCGACCTAAAAACTTAAATTGTTAGATATTGAAATCGCTTTTCTTTTATATAACTTTATAAAGAACTTTGTTGAGAATAAATTGACGACCTCTATGGCTCAGTTGGTGGGCTATCGGTAGCTCAAGCCGCGGGTCGCGGGTTCGAATCCCGCCGACGGAACAAAAAGTTTTCAAAGTTCCTTGGTCATGGGTGTGTATTAAATATGTGTATCACATAATAAAAATCTTAAATATAAGTATATTATAAAAGTATTAAATATATTTCCGTTGTCTGGTACCCGTAACACAAGTCCTTCAGGTACTTACCACGGGGCCAGACTGACGTGGTGTGAAGCGTCCATAGATATTATTATTATTATTATTATTAAATTCATTTATCACGCAGAACCGTACTTTTTTTCCGGGAAAAGAGTATTATGTCCTTTTCCAGGACTCAAAGTGTCTCCATACAAGATTTCATCAAAATCGGTCCAGCGGTTTAAGCGTGAAGAGGTAACAGGCAGACAAACACTATTTCGCATTGAAATTATTGGTATGGATGGCCAAAATTGTAAAGTTCGTCACGAATCCATTATATATAAATAATTTAAAGATATCAGGAAATAAAATATAATCTATCCTGTGTTATTTCCCAACACTTAACACATAATATTAATAATATTTTTCCATCAAGCCCCGTACAAGCAGCGGTGATCGCGACAACAATAGAATACAATATAATTTCTTAGAATCCTCGATCGAAGGATTAAAATTTGATTTTCTATTCATCGATGTAACATACAGAACATAGATTTAAGTTTTGTTCGAATCATTTTGGACTTTTGATACCTGCGAATGAAATGGGCGAACCGCCCATAAATGTCCATAAATGCCCAAAACGCTTGGGCATTATCCCATCCATATAAATTGATAAACGCCCGTAAACGCTCAATACTGGTTGTTTACGAACCTATACAGGCTGTGATACGTATAGAAACAATTTTATTTATACCCATACCAATATTTTAAATGGGAAAGTCTGTCTGTCTAGACCTGCGGGACTAAAATGGTCGCATAGCAATTCCTCTCAATCAATTCACAAAATGAATTGTCGAAACTGTCAAACTCACGAATGTCAAATTTAGACCAATTCAATTGGTATAAATTCGTACTAATTTGACATTCGTAAGTTTGACCAATTCAATTTGTCTAAATTCGTACTAATTTGACATTCGTGACTTTGACAGTTTTGACAATTCATTTCGTGAATCGATTGAGAGGAATTGCTATGTGACCATTTTAGCCTCGCTGTCTGTCTATTTGTAATACCTCTTCACGCCCAAACCGCTAAACCGTTTTTAGGGAAATTCGATTTGGAGATACTCGGAAAATAATTATTTTTATCCGGGATTTTTTTTTCATTATTTAGCATAGATATGGAAACCGTACATTTTTTGCTACCAAAACTATGCTCCGTCCTTCCTCGTCTCTCAAAGTATATTCATACCAAATGCCTCCGTGGTCTAGTCCACCACCAAAATTTGGCATATAGATACTTTGAGTCCCGGGAAAGGACTGATTCTTTTTGTTCCGAAAAAATGTACGGTCCCCGCGCGATTAACGAGTTTTGACGCAACGGAGTTACGGGCATCATCTATTAGTTAATAATATAAGATATGAATAGATCTCTTTCTAGATCATTATAAAACGGAAAATGGCGGAAAAGATCCCAATTCTGCTCCAGTTTCCATTCGGCTTGCTGTTTACTTCGATTGATTTATGGGTGACCGGGTCTTTCTAGTTTTGGTACGATTTAGGGTTCCGCCAGCTAGAAAATCTATTTTCATGCCTCGGGCCTGTTTTCGCTTGAATTTGCTGAAAGCTGCGTGATTGGTTGAACTTTGACTATTTTATTATGAGTGGTACAGTATCTATACAAGATGTAATAAAACTAATTACTTAGTGATCATTGTTTAGGGTATGTATGTATTCTTTGTTGAAAGTTCACTGTGAAAGTAGCAGCTCTGAAAGACCAAACATTTTTTTCACTTTTGGGGAAAACTCGTGACGCTGGGACGTTTGCCCATACAAAAGTGAAAAAAAAATTGGTCCTTCAGCGCTGCTACTTTCACAGTGAACTCTTTACAAGGAACATGTACACACCCTAAAGTATTATCACTTAGTTTTGTTACACCCTGTATAATATAAAATGCGAAATTATGTGTCAGTTTGCCTATTAATATCTTCACACGTAATGGCTGGTTTACACGTATTAAGTAGATAAGTAGTAACTAAATTCTAAGTGTCATCTAGCTACTAAATTTTAACTTGCTACTTGCTACTAAATTGTGTGTTTACACGCAATTAACAACTTAAAATTAAGTTAAAATTTAGTTAATTACTTATCTACTTAATACGTGTAAACCAGCCCTAAGCCTATCCTATTTTCATGTAATTTTGTGTTGCGAAAATTAGAATCAAAAGAAAAGATATTGGCAGTGCCGTAAATAGGGCGGTGTCACCGGTGCCCAGGCACAGGGCGTAGACTCTGGGGGGCGCAAGAATGGCCAGCGGGGCTAAAATGCTCACATTTATCAATTACTCTCAATCAATTCAGCAAATGAATTGTCAAAACTGTCAAACGAAAAGTCAAAAGAATTGCAAGCAGAGTTGCATTTTGCGATTTTAAAGAATTGAATCATATTATGATTCATAATATCATGATTCAACAAAGCGACCATTTTAGCCCCGCTGACCAGGCAGACTCTTATTTTTTCGAATTGCTCCAGATGAGTTCCCGATGCGCCCCAAAGATGTTTCTTAGTTTAGTAAAAAAATATCCACAGCCGAATATATTATAACCCCCTCCTTTTTGGAAGGCGGTTAAAAAACAAGGGTGCAGTTATAGAAGTCTGTTGTTTAGGAAAAATGTAATTCCCATTTGAGATTAACAAACTCGCTATAAACGGTGCTATAAAGCATAAAGCAACACGTCGTTTTCGAGATAAAAAGTACACAATGGCCTTTCGCGGAACTCAAGTATCTCCATATCAATTTTCATTAGAATCGGTTGAGTAGTTTAGGCGGAAGAAATTATTATCATACGTACACACCTCGCCTATTTAGGCACGTTATTTATAAATGCAAATAAATAAATGAACGAATGACGACCTCTGTGGCTCAGTGGGTGGGCTGTCGATAGCTCAAGCCGGGGGTCGCGGGTTCGAATCCCGCCGACGGAATAAAAAGTTTTCAAAGTTCCTGGGTCATGGATGTGTATTAAATATGTGTATAATATAATAAAAATCTAAAATATATGTATAGTATAAAAGTATTAAATATATTTCCTTTGTCTGGTACCCGTAACACAAGTCCTTCAGGTACTTACCACGGGGCCAGATTGACGTTGTGTGAAGCGTCCATAGATATATTAAAAAAAAAAAGAAAAATAAATGAACGTTGTCGATAGTATATTGTGTATTTGTTTGAAATATTATGTGCCTAAGTAATAACACTTCATCACAAAAGCAATAATGACTTCACGCCAATATAACAAATGTTTCAACAAACAAAGCAATTTATAATAATTTTCATTTCGTCCAGTCGCTCAGAAAAACAAAATGTGTACACAAATAAGATGTCAGTTACGAGAACGAACTGCGAGAAAAAGTTAACGAGAGGTTCTGTAGACTTTTTATATTTCATTTGACACCTTCATATATTATAAATGCGAAAGTGTGTCTGTCTGTCTGTTACCTTTTCACGCCTAAACCTCTAAACCGATTTTGCTGAAATTTGCTATGGAGATACTTATAGCCCCGGGAAAGGACATAGGATACTTTTTATCCTGAAAAATGTACGGTTCCCACGCGATAAACGAATTTTAGAGCAACGGAGTTGCGGGCGTCATCTAGTTTATAATTTTCATTTCGTCTAGTCGCTCAGAAAAACAAAATGTGTACACAATAAGGGTCAATTCAGACCGCAACGTGACACGTAGGTGCATTTCTTTTGTACTGATTTGACAGATCTCAATTGCGTGAGACGTCTAATCTTACAAATCTGTCAAATCCATACAAAAGAAATGCATCTACGTGTCGCATTGATTTACCGTAGTCAATCAAGTTTTGTTGGTTACAGAACCATAGTTATATAATTTAAGAGTAATCTTGTCCTACAAATAAAACAATCCATATTCTAGGACCACCAAGTCAAAGTATGAAATCCTTTCTAACTCTGTTAGCTACCACTTTCGAGATTTTTCGAAAATAAAAATAAAAATAAGCTCACATTTAAGTAAGTCACAAAAAAAATGTCCTAGGGCTCCCGTACTATAACCCTCAGATGTGAGTTACGAGAACGAAGTGCGAGAAAAACTTAACGACAGGGTTCTGTACATTTTTTACACCTCACTTATCACCTAGATCTACGCTATAAAGTGCTGAGTGTGAATTTTTGTCCAAGCGTCGGAGAGACATTAATACAATACACCGGTCTTGGTGACGGCAGATAGTTTCATTGAAACAAGCTAAGGAGTAGTTATATTACAGAGCTCAAGTGTGTGTGTACATCAGAGAACTCTCTGTTCTTTTAGGGTGAAGCCAAACGAGCGTAATTTGTGAGTTGTGAGTCGCAGAATTTCGGCTGGCAGAAATTCTGCTACATTCAGTTTCATAGAAAAGTCCTGTTTGATTCACACGAGCGTAATTTTGTGAGTCATGATTGGTATGAAAAGATATTTATGCGGCCGAAATTCTGCGACTCACAACTCACAAATTACACTCGTTTGGATTCACCCCTCATAAAAGCCGATGCATGGATCATTTTACATGTCAGAAAATAATTAGGTGATCAGCCTGCATTATCCTTATTAAACTTGGGAAACAACATTCAAAAGGCCCACGATTCAAAAGGCATCCTTTAACTTACTGGACCTCGGAGGTATTTTGGGGCATTTACATAACAGTCGATTCTATCAAATTATCTTAAGATCATACAGATTAATAAAGTTCAAATGTTATATCAGTATAATAAAATTACAAAATGCTATTCTCTAAACATGTAACCTACAGAAAACTCTTATGTGTGTAAACCTGTGATATAAGCTTTATATCATACAGATTTGTTTAGGCATGTTGTATAATATGCTTATAATATACCATCTCAGTCATGTAATAGTAATCCTATTTCCTTTTTCCTTCTACTATGGACTCCTAATACGGCTTTTTACGTTACTAAATACACGAGTCAGCTCAGTAAAAATATTTCCTCTACACAGAAAATTTTCCTACATTCTTATTTTACGGATAAATTACGTATTTTTTCGTCGTTTCTTCTCGTAATTATCTTTATTTCATTATGACATAATAATATACATAATATTCTACTTTCATTTTACTAACTAGATACTTTCAACGTTGTGACACACCTACAATTAGTGTATCTTGTGACAATCGGATGGTTATTGTCAGGGCGGCGTGGATGTGACAGTTGTCACTCAAAATGACAGCAGATACAATCCCCAATTTTGTATGGTCGCATGAAGTCATCACTCATTACCCGTGCCCAATGCATGGCAATCAGTTTGCGTTATATTATTTAATATGTTATAACTGTACATATTTTTCGCCTCAACTCTGACGCTGGCAACTCCTAAACGGGGAGGCTTACGCCAAAGAAGAAGAAGAAGAATCCTCAGTTCGCCACATTCAATAGATGATAAAGATGTGAACCTGTCTCTCAGCGGGCCCCTAGACAATCAAATTTATTGTGTAATATCACGTATTGTGCCATATTAGGCTGATATTGAACGCGCCTGCCTTTTCCTCACCTACGGCAGCTGTCAGTTGTGCGACACTGTCACAACTGTAACACAAGTGCCACAAAACCCTTGTAGGTTAAGCATTTCAATAAGTACATACGTTCGCTAATGACTCACTTCAAATATGAGAGCTTAAAAATTTCCAGAACAATGTAACACCAAGTTGAACCAAGTAAACTATAAACTTGATATTTTCAAACTTTGTAAGTCTGTAGTAAAACTGCGCGATCTATAGGTAAGTTTGTGAATTTATTAACCGGCTGACTGAGCTTAAATAAGATTTATAACTTTGTAAGGGTCGGGTCATACTAAGACAAGACGAGACACCGTAAAATTGGATTAAAACGGTTTATTGACTACATTCTTGTCAAACTGTTTACTATTTTGGGTGTTTTTGACCAAATTGTGAGCAACACTGGGTTGCGTAGCGTGGCTCTTTCTATCGGAACAATAACTCTTTCTACCGCGCACTGCAAAACTCTGGAACGAACTGTCGCCAGCAGTATTTCCGGACCCATACGACCTGAAAACCTTCAAGAAGAATCGTAATTCCCTCTTAAAAGGCCGGTAATGAAGCTCTTCTGATGTACCGAGTGTCCATGGGCGACCGTAGTTGCTTTCCATCAGGTGACCCATATGCTCGTTTGTCCCCTTTTTATATAAAAAAGAACAAAGCTGATCAAGTCGGTCTGCGTCAGTTCAACCGGATCCGATCGACCTCTTAAGTGATCCATACTAACTAACTTCCTCTTCACGCTTAAACCGCTAAACCGAGTTTGCTGAAATTTGGCATGGATATACTTTGATTCCCAGGAAAGGACATAGGATACTTTTTGTTCCCAAAAATGTACAGTCCCCGCACGATAAACGAGTTTTGACGCAACGGAGTTGCGGGCATCATCTAGTCAAATATAAGTAAGTCAGGTCGACCTGCCATCAGCCCTAATACACCTAAAATTTGAAGTGAGTGGGTATTTTTCATGGCATGGCACAATAACCGTGCGATATAGGAATTTCTGCGTGAATAAAGTAAATTCTCTCAAAGAATAAAGTGTAGCTCATAGCAGGAGGTACTCAAGCAAATTGAGTCTTCGTCTGATTACATCCCAGACTTGAGCCGCAGTATAATACAGTAGAGTAACTCGGCTTCTTGAAGCCAAACTCGAGACATGTTCTATGCAAGCGCGATATTATACTGTTGTATTGTACATTTCGATAACTTTTAAAGAAGAAATTAAAAAATTACTACAGAACCCTAAAAATGTATGGGATTTGATACATTATTTTTGAATTAATGATAATATCTGTGGACGCTGGACACCTCGTCAGATTGGTCCGTAATTAGTACCTGAAGGATTTGTGTTACAGGTAACGGACAAAATAATACATAAGTAACAGACATAATTATTGTAAAATATTCCTAGATAACAATATCAAAGCACTAGCGTTGCTATAATATTATTTACTACACCAATTGAATTCGAGTTATCTAAAATCACGCTAATAACATTATTGTGTGCGTGACTCGATCTTATAATAATATAAACATCTACCCTCTTATAAATATAAATATTTACATAGAAAATACCTACAAAGTTTGCTGTCATCGGGTATAATATTAGATAAGTCGCGTGACAGATAAATACAGGATTTTGAATAGTTACACTGTGCGTAAAATCTTTATTAGTAAGAGTACTGTTTATTATTTATACTGTATCCGAGCGTGCCATCCATCCATCTAAATAACACAAATAAAACAATGTCGGGTGATTTGCAAAAATACACACTTTTATTTTACTTTGACGTTCAGATTTTTGTACGTAATTGGACCAACAAGCAAATGAATACAAGTAGATTATATTGACAGTAACGCGTGAGTGTTTTCGAGAAAGTATTTCAGGTCGGCTGATTTTGCGATATGCCGTCATTCTTGCTCTTATGGTTAGAGTCCGGGTGGTCTGGCTGCCGGTAGTCGATGCGTTCATTAATGCGCATTTCATTTATCCAGGTGATGCTATTAATATAAGGAGCGCCCGATGAAAAGAAATGGCAATCTCTCGCTTCTGGCTCTTGTCTTGTTAAAGGCCAGGCTTAAACAATTATTATTATTATTATTGTCATAATTATTACGTTTGTGTTTAGCACTCCTTTCTCACTTAAATGATTTTAAAATTATTTAAAATCATTTTAAAATAAAGGATTAGAACTAAAATGATTTCAAAATCCAGGATTATAACCTGGACAAAAGGGTTGCGCACTAATGAACGCAACCACTAGCTTCAGCCATACCGCCCAGACTACCAGAAGAGCAAGAATGACGACGTATCACAAAATCAGCCGACCTGAAACACTTTTTTTTCAAACGTTGCTACCTCCCGTACCATAAATTGAATTCAAACTTTAATCGTGACATAGGAATAATTGGCAAGACAAGATCTTGTGACACCTACCGAGTAGATCTGGCGAGCAGCGTTGCCAGTTTTTTTGTGCCAAGTCGGGACTTTGGAACTTTTTGAGTGAAAAAGCGGGATTCTTCAGTCAAAAGCGGGACAAAGTAAAAAAAGGTGAAAAATCAAAAGCTTTTTGAATTTTTATCTTTTTATTTGCGTTAAAATAGCTTTTACGTGACAATAGATAGCAAAAGTAGCCAAAGAAAATTCACCCCTCTACCTCCCACACTCTTATCTTCATTACGCACCTTTCTTTCTCAGCACGCCGCACGTACTTTCGGGCTTTCCCGGAAAAGCGAGGCTGAGACTGTCCCGGGCGTGCATTTAATTTTGATAAAAAAATCGGGATGTCCCGCCAAAATCGGGACGTCTGGCAACGGTGTTGGCGAGACAGCTGGGGCGAGACAGTGCTCTCAACCAATTGACTGATTGTAATGGTGTGTACTCGCATGGACTATGTATGATTTCTGTATGGTACTCGGTAGGTGTAGAAAAACCCTAAACGCGGTTCGAGCCTATTTCAAGGCGAGGCGAAAAAGATAAGTATCTGATCCGTGTGCGTTGCGGAAAGGAGTTTAATACAAATATTTCTTAACAGCTCAAGGCAAAACGGTCGATACGTTTCCCAGTATATTATGCTGTAAGGCATCCATTAATCTACCGTGTAAGAGCATGACTGACGGTTGCATGAAGCTGGTTGATGAAAATCTGTATATTTTGATTTTTGCTTCATGCAACCATCAATCACGAATTTTGAGTGAGTTTTGTCACATCTGACAAAATTGTAAAAAATTAGAAACGTATATCTTTGAAAAATTTGGCTTTGACTGACATAAAACTGAAGAGAATTGAGTGACCGTCTAATACCATTCGTCTGTCCATCAGTCACCATCAGTCAAACATAATTCATGACTGACGGAATTGACTGACGCTTGCATGCCCGTGTAATGGATGCCTAAGTCATCACATTCAGTTGCCTCGTATTTAAAAATAGTTCTCAACCATCCATCCAAGTCAGGAAGACTTTTTTATCACGATAACTGGGCTCTAACATCTTTTCCGTTAAAGGTCTAATAACGGAAAGGCTTTTATCTCCGCAAAAACGAATGAAAATACGTGTTTGCTTTTTGTAGCCAGTTGATGGCGATTAAGTTAGAAGTTTTTATCCATACTAATATTATAAATGCGAAAGTGTGTCTGTCTGTCTGTCCGTCTGTCTGTCTGTCTGTTTGTCTGTCTGTCTGTTTATCTGTCTGTCTGTCTGTCTATCTGTCTGTCTGTCTGTCACCTCTTCACGCTCAAACCGCTGAACCGATTTTTCTGAAATTTGGCATTTGAGTCCCGAGAAAGGACATAGGATAGTTTTTATCCGAATTTTGGCGCAACGGAGTTGCGGGCGTCATCTAGTATAGAATATATTATAATGGATTTTAATATTATACTGATAGAATAACTAATAAAGTTTATAATAAGTACTTAGTAAATACTACTAATAAACTTTAATGGCTTTTTTGATGTGAAAACTTATTTAGCGGTATGCACTTATTTTAAGATGGGTAGTTTAAATTCAAATTATTAAATCGAACGATATAAAAGTAAATTGCTACATAAAACCCAACTCATCTGAAAAACCCACTAAACCTAGAAAAAATCATTTGTTCTCTACTGTCCAGTCATTTTGCTTGTTTATTTAAGGGTGTACACTTACTTGCAGTTTATAAGGGTATCTGCACACTCCATGTTAATTACATGACATGGAATTTCGTAAACATAAAAAGGTGTTTTTTACGCGTGTTCCAAACATTTTTGCATGTCATCGGAAAACTGCGGTGTCATGACCCCGAGTAATAACCCCGAATGTTATGGTGTTTGCATTTTTAACCGACTTCCAAAAAACGAGGAGGTTATATGTTCGGCTGTGGATATTTTTTTTTTTTATTTTTTTTTTATTTTTGTATGTTCAACGATTACTCCGCCGTTTGTGAACCGATTTTCGAAATTTTTGTTGTGTTGTATTAGGTTTCACTTCAATTTGGTACCATGTTCACAAAAGTGGTGACCTGATGATGGGATCCATGAGTAATCGAGGGAACTCCTCGAAATTTATATGGAAACATATGGTGTTTTGGTTTTATGACAAGTATCCTAAGCATATGCTACCAAAACGCAAGATTTTGCACCGAGATATACTATGGTTCCGAAGCTACTAAGAGAACTCTGGATTCCTTATAGATACAAGTTTGGGAGTTTAGGTGCTGTTTTAAGAACTGAAAGCATATGCTACTATGCAAATTACATTCATCATCATCATCATCATTATCATGTCAGGGTCACCAATGTCACCAAATTCAACCTTATCTCCAGAGCATAAGGCACACATTTGACATTACTTCTAAGAAGTTAAAGCTGCTTCGATAATGTAACATTCTGTCTCACTTCGCCGAAATATTCTGGAAAACAACCTAATTTCAACCTTTTGCATTGCGTTTAGCGTTCATAATACAATAACACTCTCTGCAGTCTCACTTCAATCTGCCAGGGCCGCAGGGCTGTCAAGCGGGCGCGGGCGGCGCGGCGGCGCGGGCCGGGTAGGGACTATGTGCGCTGCGTCCGCGTCACGTGCGACAAGTCGAGCGAGTGCCAGTACTATTGAAAGTTGAAACTAGTCCGGTGACCGGCTACTTAGCACGTCACGTCACGTGTTCACTTCGATTTTTTTTAAATGTATTGTTTAAAATATCTGCAGGCTGCAGCTGATATTATATTTTGTAAGTGTGACTGTATTAAGATACGCAGAATAATATTATACAGGTGTATTATTCTACTTATAGTACGCGATGGTTTACTCTGGTAACTAAAAAGAGTGAAATTATTATTTTTAACAAAAAATTAAAACCGACTTCCAAGGTAAAACAATAATAACATCCTTATAATATGAACTAAAAAGTATTAAATAATTATTCCTATCTAATAGTGCCTTTTTCCGAATTCGGCTAAAACTCAACTATTTCTGTACTCAATCTTCATAATTTTGAAGTCGGTGCCAGTTCCAAAAGTTTCAAATATTCTGTCAGAGAACAGAAGATTCATCTGGTACCGACTTCAAAATTATGAAGATTGAGTACAGAAATAATTGAGTTTTAGCCGAATTCGGAAAAAGGCACTATTAGATAGGAATAATTATTTAATACTTTTTAGTTCATATTATAAGGATGTTATTATTGTTTTACCTTGGAAGTCGGTTTTAATTTTTTGTTAAAAATAATAATTTAGTAAATAAAGTAAATAGGGAGGGGAGAAATAAAATATGGAGTAAAGGAGATGGAGTATCTTTTTGTTATATTCAAGAAAAGTTTAACCTAAATTAATGTGCTAAGTCTATAGAGCAGTGAGCTTTTAATAAATTTACCACACTATAACCGTACATTTTTCGTCAATACTATCCTTCATCATTTCCTAGGTATCAAGTATTTTCCATTCTCCATAGATAGTCATCTAGATTGGCATCGCTAAACCAATTTAGACGATTAATTGCTTAGTCGTTTAATGCGTCGAGTGACAAAAGATAGACAAATGCACTTTTTTATTAATAAGGGGCAAACGAGCAAACAGATCACCTGATGGAAAGCAACTACTGTCGCCCATGCACACTCGCAATATTAGCACACTGCAGGTGCGTTGCCGGCCTTTAGTAATCCTTCGATCGCGGATTCTTGGAAATCTAGTGTTCTTGCGGCCACATGTCCAGCTGCTTGGGAGTTGAAGTGTTTGACAATAGGTTTGACAATATCTGGCGTCACGATTCAGCAATAATACTAGGGCTAGAAGGCTACAAAGTTTTCAATAGGTAGTCTACACAAAGAAACCTTAGAACCACAGAAAAAGTACAAGTCTCGCTTTTCCTTAGTCTTAAGAGGGCGAATAAAGCAAAAAATCAAACGTCGTCCTTCTCTCTTCACACTCACGCTCGACTTTCATATTATGCCGGGTTAAAAAGGACGACGCGAAATCATTGCCAAGTTAATTTTTCTGAGTAACTCGATAAATATAAGTACAACATTTTAAAAATCGACCTGGTCAGTTTCTCAATAATAGATTTTTATACAATAGGTTAAAATAATATCTTAGTTCATTGCACGGTTATGGCAATATATTATATTATGATAAAATCATAAAAATTAGATGCTTCATTGTGAATTTTCCTATCGAGAAAATTTTAAGGTATCGTGTTTTCGCTAGGTTAGATCCTAGGAGATATAATTTAGTATCTATGTTTAGAAAAACAAAACAATTCGTAGTCTATTTTCAAGTATAAAAATAAATTATAAAATCGACAATTTTGCTTTAGTCGCCCCTTAAGTCTTAACTAATAGTTCACTCAAATACTAACTGCCGTCTGTAATATTTTGTATTTTCACATACACACTTGTAAGTTATAACCACGTTTAGAACTAACTGTTTCAAAGCAAACCATTTTAAAGAAAGTTCTTAGAGTTACAAATGAAAGCTTATAAATATAGCTTTAGATTTGCGGGCTATTTCTTGCCAAGTCTTACTTTTTTTAAATAATGCTAACAAAAACATAATGTTAGAATATTGAATAATAACGCATTTTGTCGCAAAATTATATAAGCGTGGTTTTTACATAGATATTATTATATATACTACTTTATAAGATTTTTTTCTATTTGAGAACAGCTACACGAAACATGTCAGTTTTAAGCCAGAATATTATTGCTTTACAAATTACATTAATGGTGCGCAAACGCAAAAAATAATAATAATATTTTGTACTGCAATAGTTTAATCCATAGCCTCCTCATTTTGAAAGTTGGCTAAAAATATTATAATTACTAGTAAATTTTGATTGCCAGCGGATCTCATTATAATGCAAGTCATGTAATGCCGTTTTTACACCATCTCCAATCTAGGGAAACATAATGCATAATAGCTAACACCATAAAAACGAACTGTAAAAGAATTTGCCAAAATTACATTGACTCCCTCGTGTATAATATTATAAATTGCGTAAGCTGCTGCAGCCTTTTTATGGAAGTGAAACACATAACAGAAAATAATATTTTTATGTTGTTTGGAGGTAAAGATACAAAAAATCTTTTTTTGTTTCTTTTTAACAATTTTGTGCATTTTATTCTGAAATACTGACATTATTATTTATTCCTTCTCATTTCCCGAAAGGAGAAAACGGGGCTTTTGAAAAAAATATCCCCAAAAAAAGGGTTAAATTGAGCACTCGATAAGTACCATCGAAGAAATTTATTTATAAGCAGTTGACGGACCTACGTCATTTGGTCGAATTATGTCGTGATCTCTCAGTTGGGCTTGATATAACGCGACCAAATTACGTAGGTCTGCTATTTGCCTATGAATCAACTTCTCTGATAGTACGTTTAAACAATATTGATACAGATATGGTAGGTGTAAACATACGACATTTTTCACCCCCAAAGGGCTGAAGGTTTTTAAAATTAACCAAGCGCGTGCTAAACACCTTTGAACAGTCGTGATGAAGTAGTAGGGCGTAGGGCTGGCGAAAGGACGATTTGCTGGCTCATTGCCCTTTAGGCTCCACTGAGCCTATCGCTTATTAAACAACCAGCTCTCCCCGCGACTGTATCTACGTTTATTTTAAGCTAGGAATATATTTTCAGTAAATTTTTCATGTGAAAACGGTATTTCACTGTAAAAAGTATCCTGTGTAAGACTTCCTGGTCTGCTCTAGAACGGTGCTAAATGTTATAAAAATCAGCACTGAAGTTCTGGAGCCTATTAGATGAACGAACATAATATTTTTCTTATACGTTTTTGTGGCCCAAGTAATATGAAAAGATAAATGGGCAAATTTTAACTTACCTTGTTAATTGAAACGCACACCAAAATATCAGGCTTTAAACTGAAATGTAAAGTAATCTTTCACAAACAGTAACAATTTTATTTATTAGTAGAGATCAAGCTTTATACAACTTTAGCTTTCAATTTTTATCCGGGCTAAGATTTTAATGTCATTATAGAATGACTGAGCATTGCAACTTTTGTAATTAAGATTCGAGTCAATTAAAATTAATTTATGTCTGGCTGAGTTTCTGCCTGTTGGGTTTCAAAAAGAAGGAAAAAAACTTGATAGTGATAAAAAAGAAAAGGGTACTTGTCTCTTCGCTTTATTCTAATGTTGTTTTTTTTTTTTATTTTTTATTAAATAAGGGGGCAAACGAGCAAACGGGTCACCTGATGGTAAGCAACTACCGTCACCCATAGACACTCGCAACATCAGAAGAGCTGCAGGTGCGTTGCCGGCCTTTTAAGAGGGAATACGCCATTTTCTTGAAGGTCCTATTAATACAGTCAAAACCACATACATAGATCAAGATAGATACCGCATGTCGCTCCATTTGTATGAAAACGAGCGTTACTTTTTTCCTACCACTGTGACGTACCGATGATAAGAAACGTGTCCATTGTCAAGGCCAACGTTTCTATTTGAATTTTTATATACGGCAATTTTAGGCCTTTAGGCATTTTTAAAATTCCAATTGACGTCCAATGGGCATTGTCCAAAAAAATCACATGTACTTTTTATATTTTTTTTTTCGTTAAAATAGGGTATTTTAACAATATATTATATGAAATAATTTAAAAATTCATTGGCTAGGTTTTTCTTAATAAATTTTTAAAGTTTCGCTCTGACGTAATCATCGGCGGCCAATTGACCTCTGCACATGTTTTAAATTTCCTTTCAATCTTATTTATAATGGCTGGTTCGTCAAATGCAAGTTCTCATTATGTGAAAGCTGATACGAGAAGCTTACCAAAAGTTCGAAACGTAATGTTGGTCGAATTTATTGCTAATTTAACGCCATTGAAGGTCAAGGTTAAACATATTTGTTCAAAAATATAAGTAACTAATGGGTATTTTTTTCGTTTATGTACAGAAAAACGATCACTGACCTTATTCCTAGAAATATTTTTGTAATGAGCAAAATTAAAAACAAAATGGACAATCCCCATTCCGCTAGCAGACTAAAGAACAGACTTTCGAAAGACGAGCATTGCTCGTCATTTGGGAACGCGATATGGCACTCGAAGTACATAAACATGTATCTATCTTGTCTGTGGTCGAAACCTTATTGCTACCAATTTGGATTATGAATACTATAAATGTGAAAGTGTACCTGTCTACTCGTTTGTCTGTCTGTTATCTCTTAGCCCTCAAACCGATGAACCAATTTTGATAAAATTATGTACGGATATACTTTGTGTCTGGGGAAAGGGTTATAGGTTATTTATTCAACTCGTATAATATTGTTATTAAATCATACTTTTTTGTTACAGATAGCAGCCGTTCAAGTACCATAGGACCTGGGGAATAATACACCTAAGTAGATAAACAGAAGGTAAGAGATCTTATATTTTAATACATTATATGGAAAAAATCGGGTCTGCTGTATCTAAGCCAATCTTTGGTAAAAAATAGTTTAGTTTTATTAAAAAATCTGAATCTGTTTGAAATTATTATATTATTATGCTTTAATAGTGCTGGTTCTACCCTTCAAGCTCTATGTTTTTGACGTGATAACGTCTTATAATTCGATATGGGGTGCGCGCACGAAAAACATGACAGTTCATGCGGCGTTACCTCGCCCTGAGGCGTTCCATTTACACTCTCAAGTCTTTCAACAACCGTAAGGCCCACCGGGCCGCGCTCTTTATTATTTATTACGCTATTACGTATTTCGATGACTTAGAGAATACTTTTGCATGAAGAAGTTTGGTTAGTTATGACTTTTGATATATTGAGCACACTCTGAATGAAAAATAAATAAACAATCTGTGAGCTATTAGTATTATTTCGGCTATTTAAAATTGTGCTCTATTTCCTACGTGTCAAGGTATGACTTGTGCTTTGTTCGAAGATTTTACTGGATGTAGTGTTTTGTATTGCGAATAGTTTATTTTACTCATTATAAATATTTTTAGATAATCATTTGAAAGAAATACATCGAAATAACTTTAGGTTACACTCGAAAAAGTTTGTTTCTATTTATAGTGTTACGGATACGGACACGTGTTGCCATCTAGCATCGGACCAGCGAACTTACCAAGGGAACACAGACAACGTGAATCCCCTACTCGATACTAGATGGCGCTAGGTGTACCTACGAGTAATTTCTAGAAATATCTCATGCTTGTTGTTTACGCATATCGGTTTTATTCTGGAACGTTCCGGAATTTTCTGAGATTCGATCCGGCCCGTATAGTCCCGTATAGTCGCAGACAGTCCAGCCGGAATTCAGTTTGATACAAGCGATCATCAAGGCGACTTCGAAGTGAGAACAAGTGATCAATAGTGAGTGACAGTGATAGTGCTCAGTAATTTGGATCTAGTGCTTAGTGTTTGGACTTAGTGATTTGTGTGAGCTAGTATTTGTGAATAAAGTCTTCAAGAGAGTCACCAGGTCTTTTTCTCCGAATCCTCGAACCCTAGCACGTAACAATAGAGATTCGGAAGCGAGAGTTAAGGGGTTAAGGATAGTTGAACGTGACATACGTCATACGTTGTCACGTTCAACTATCGTCAGTAAGCCGACTTTATAAACAACCGATTTTTTTTAATTAAAATTTTTCAACTTTAGAGTTAAAATCTCCAATAAATAAAAACAACTGAATATTGATGAAAAACAGTCCATTTTGTGCACAAATTTTTGCCATCTACTTATTTGCTACAATTAATGGAAAATAGTTTTGACGTCTACATTTGTGTCTCTTTTTAAAAACGTGATGATAACTTTGAAGGACCAGATTGGTAAAATATATTTTTATATTTTATATGACAATTTACATAATACATAATTTCAATAAGTAACGTAGTTAGTTATATACCGACAACAAGACCAATACATCAACAAAATGTTTGCAATTTAAATGCGGTTGATACCCTGATCAGTTTCGATCGAAAACACCCAAAGCATTTAAATTTTAAACTCTACAGTTGATAAATAGAAAATGAGGGTATTACGTACATGTAATACTGGGTACTGGAATTACATCGCATTTCGCGAAATTGAACTCTATGTGGTTATGTTACAGTTGGAATTCCCGGGCGCTCGGATGGAAATTTTAATATTGTGGAATTGTAAAAAGAACAATGCAAATTCGCCTGATGTATTCCGTAATATTTAATATGGCCAAGATGAAATCGTACGTTGTTTAAGAATAATGTAAAAATATTTATATCCGATGTACATTACGTAAAAGCTTTTTTGTTTTTATAGAGTGTGCTAATAACAGAAAATTTTGTACAAGATTCTATTCTTAGATACATCATTTAAATTTTATTCTTTGACTTTTAACGTAAGTTATCGCAAATCTCGAATTGGAATGACAAAATTAACGAATGTAGCATTGCTAGGGACCAACTTCTTGTAACGGTTCTCTAATGATTTCGGTTTAAAATCTTTCTCTAGTTCTAACATAAAAAAATAACCATAGTTGCAGTGAACCATAATTTTAGATATCGAAATAGCTAATTTAAATTAACCATGACATAAGAAAAATTAATATTTGCACTAACAACTCACTTCAAACATGTTTTCAAACTAGCATGTGCAGCAAAATACTAAAAGGCGAAGCGATCTGTGAAATGCACGTCGAAAATCAATTTTGTAGCATCAGGCGACGCGACGTCATCGGAAAAATAACAGCTGTAATAATCCCACGTTACCGGGAAATAGAACTCCTGTAGTGGCATGTTTGCTTGGTACTTTCTAGGACACTGTTTTTCAAACTGTGTGTCTCAACCTTGTGGGCGGTCGCGCAGCTTCTGTAGGGAGTCAGAAGTCGAGAGAACTATTTCAGTAAAAAATAATAAATATTAAAATGATTGATATATTAAGTAGGAAAATTTTAAGAAAAGTATAATATTCATAAACATAGATCAACTACGATAACATGGCGCGCCCCTCCAAAATTCAAAACTTTTGAAGTGCGTTGTCAAAACGTTTGAAGTGCGTTGTCTTGCGCGGTCGGCTAGTTATGATTGGTTGACCAACAAATCTTGGTAATGAGTGACATTAAGTAAAATATTACGTGTATTGTGATTGGTTGAATACTTACTTCATGCAAACTCTTTCATAAGGATGTGACTACACACATTGAAACAGTCATATGGAGGGGTGCGCCAAGTTATCGTAGTTGATATCTACATAAAAAAGCAAAGGGTTGAGGTGTCGCGAATTATTTTTTCACATCTTGGGGTGTTGCATCGCAAAAAAAGGTTGAAAATCTCTGCTCTAGCTCGCGTGCAATTGCACGCGTCATTTTTATATTCATTCTTACAGACTCCCGGGGATATAGAACTCCTGGAGTGGCATGTTTGCCTGTACTATACTGTGCTCGGCGAAACATGGCGGTAGCGATTATTGACACCCTGTCAAAAACTAATTGTCATATATAAGCCGCGATTGACAATGAAGTGTCAGATGTTGCTAATCGCGGCTTTGTATAGAAAATGACAAGTTTTTGACAGGGAGTCAATGACCGCTACCGCCATGTTTCGCCGAGTACAATATAGTACTCTCTAGAAATCGCAAGAGTCATTCGTTCTTAGACTGGCCGCATTAGATTTCCGCATAGTTTCAGTCACACGTATTCGATTTTACGAATGTGACGTGTGTTACATGTTCACGTTGTTCACGTTACGAGTGTGACGCGAGCTTAACAGGTTTTACCTATTCTCTCATTTTAAAATAAAGAAAAACGTAAGTATAATATGATTTGTATCAATCTTAATTTCGACATAATAATTTCAGATATTATGTGTCAGTCATTGTAATAGTGGCGAACTCCATAATATAAAAAAGTTTTAATTTTCCCATAGTGGGCTCACAATGTATCATATCTTTCAATTTAAAAATGAAGCAACTGATACCACTATAACGACGTAATTGTCACTATTTTGTTTAGTCTAGTACTGTTATTCATTATAAAAGTGAAGTTAAAATAACTTCGTCTTATTTTTAAGTAACTAAGTATAATATACTAATAAAATATTTCATATTTTGATATCTACAATAAAAAATATAAAGCGTTGAATAAAAATTTCAAATTTGTCGTTTTTTTTTTTCTACGCGTTAATAATTATCAAAACTCTTAATTTCTCAAAATTTCATTTGCATTTGCATTGCATGGAGATAATTCACTATTTCAATGAACGACACATAATATAGGCTACTTGACCTATATTAAATTTCATTGAACAAATGCATATTTCTAGTAGAACTTGGCCTAGGAAACCGTATTTCACCCTTATCATCAAATAAAAGCTTATGATTGATAAATAAAGTCGATTTGAAAATATGATTTTATGAAAATAATTATGATTTGTACTGACGAAAACGCTTGCGATACTTCCGATTAGGATGTGACGTCATCCTCATAGTAATTTAATATCTTTTATTTATCGCGCTCGTTATATGGGGGCACGGCAGTGCCCCAGCCAAGCTTTTTAGCAAAGGCACGGCCGTACCATACTTTTCTCGAAGTGGTTCGCGGCTATTTCACACCCCCTTTATCTTCGATGTTAACAAAGCTAGGGATTTAAAATTTTGGTCACTAGGAGCAAGTACTAAAACTAGCTTAACCTCCAAATTGCATGAAATTTCGATAAATAGTTTAGTAGTTACGGATAGTCAAAGTTACTGCATTTTGTCACTGACTGACAGATCATCAAAATTCTAAGGTACTTCTAGCAGACTTAGAACCTTAAAATTTGGTACCCGGATAGGTCTTTATTCACAATGAAAGGAAAAATTATGAAACCGGCCAAGTGCGAGTCAGACTGGCGTACGTAGGGTTCCGTACCGTAAATTTGTATGGGGCCCCCTTTAATAATAAGTTTATTTAATTTTTATTATTAATTATTAAAGTTAACATAAAATCAAGCGTTTCCTGAAATTTTCAAAAACATTTGTCTTACTATTATGGACATAGAGCAGAAATAGGGGAAAAAATCGTGATTGTTGTATGAGTACACCCTTTAATAATTTATTTTATATTTATTAGACTATTAGCTTTTATAACGACACCAGAAATACATAATTTGTGAAAATCGCAACTATCTAGCTAGGTATTGCGGTTCTCGAGATCCAGCCTAGTACATACGGATGTACGACAGACAGATAGCGAATACTTATTAATAATAGGGCCCCGTAATTTTCATCCTTTGGGCAGGGAAACCTAGTAAAAACTGAAATTGAAAAATAATAGTATAATACTTTAAGTACTTATTAAATAAAATAAAAGATTTTTATGTTTGTAACTTTGCAAGAACATAACAGTATGAGTTTCGACTGCATATTTGTTTGACGTATAAAAGGCTTTAAGTTAGTTATGAACTTAATGAAATGATATTAATTAAATAAAAAATAATATTGACAACGTTAATAATAAAACAATAATTGAATTCGATTTAAATTTTATAAGTGTAATTTCACTAATCACTAATCAGTACTGAGATATACAGTATACACTCCTTACTTGCTCGATATAATATGGGAGTTTTAAGTTATCGCATGAAATAAGGTGTGCTCCTTTCCTGCGAAGAACGTTGAGACGCTTACAACAGTGCTGCTATGTATTCAACGGAAATGCTAAAAATGACCACCTTCGAGTATTAGCTCAAGAGTCAATTATATATTATGAACATAATAATCGACTCAGAACTCAGAAGTACTTACGTTACGTTGTCCACCTATCGAACTAACGAAGCCTTAAAGAAAAAATATAAAGGAGATAGGGAATGGGTGCTAAGCTAAGTACAGAAAAGTTATAACGTGACCTGAAAAGAAAAGAAAAAAAAACCTTCAAAAAAGAAATGAAATCCCACCAAGACTAGAAATGTAAAAGGAGCCAAGCAAAATATTGCATAGCTATTTAATTCAATACTTCTGTCGTAAAAAGTTTTCAGATCACATTCAAGTCAAGCCTTCAACTTATTTTGTTATTTAAATCAACATTCAGTAAATGTATCAATAGATTTCTTTATTGTATAATTATTAAAGTGGCTTGGCAATGGGCACAATTGTAGAAAGAAATATAAAACTGCATATTGGGAGGAGTTCATACTTACACAGACGGCAAGCGTAAAGTGTTTTAATATGTAACGACGCATGTGGCTGATGGTACCCAATAAATCCAATTAGTAGCTGATTATTTCTCTATTGCTCATTTCATGCTTCAAAGAGAGTTTAAAATACAAAGCGTATGACGTCACACTATGGCGGACAGTGTTTTCAGCGCCATTTAAGAGGCGTATTTTTCAATAAACATTTTTATGGGTGTAAAATATTAAAATATTAGTTTTTTTTGGTGAAAATGAATGATTAAGAAGCGATTAGCATGAAGAAAAAAAGTAGGTCAAGTAGCCTATTATATCTATTACTTTTTTACTAGATGATGCCTGCAACTCCGTTGCGCCAAAATTACTTTATCAAGCGGGAATATTTTTTTGGGATAAAGAGTATCCTATGTCCTTTCCCGGAACTGAAGGTATACCCATGCCAAATTTCAGCAAAATCGGTTCATCAGTTTGGGCGTGAAGAGGTGATAGACAGATACACTTTCGCATTTATAATATTAGTATGGAAGTACAGGAAAGTGCAAAGAGTATCTAGCGCTCTGCAGTGTTACGCATCATACCTATCCGCATTTTTATAAAAGAAACTCTTTTTCAGTTTTTCCAAACTGTTTGTAAATCCACTCACGTCTATCACAAATCTGCAGTAAATAAAAACTTGTCCATGCATGAAAAATTCAAATTTGATTTAGATTCAATAATAAAATATATCCCGTTGACTTTATCACTAAGGGCCCTTCCACACCACGTTTTTTACGCTCGTTTGTATCGATACAAGCGCAAGTTGAACGCTTAACAAACGCAAGGAAGCCTGAAGTTTTAATCTTTATATGTGCCAAAACGCGATGAAAACGCGCAGAAGACGAGCGCATCTGAAACGCGCGTCGTCAACGCACAAAAAAGGTCGTGTGATAGGGCCCTAAGGCTCGGTTCATACCACAAAATAGGCTCAAAAAATTCGCTTCAAACTCAACATAACACATACTTTGGTAATTCTTTCTGAGATAAAAAGGAGTGTCTAGGATTTGAAGCGATTTCTCGCTTGTCTTCTTTATCTCAAAATGAATGTTGTTTACAATTTTGTTGCACCAAAACTCGTTTGTCACAGTGCACTTACATTTCGTAAGGTTCACTTTATCGTAATAAACAATTCTTTAACCTATTTCAGAACTCAATAATATGTTGATATTGTTTGAGTGGTGACAAACACACAGTTTTGCATTTAAAATAATAATACGTATAGATTTTAGAATACTATGTCGGCTTCAACTCGTCTCACTAGGACGAGATCCGTTTAGCCGAGCTACCAACTTATCCAAAATATACAGCCTTTGTCCCGGTCATAACCGTACATGGAACTGGGACATAAATGGGAATTCCCGGATAAATGGGAATAAAATCGGATGAGCGGGACATTCATGAAGATATATGCCAGATGGGCTGTTAAAAATACATTCCAATTGTTTCTGACGGGCAGTTCATGTTACTTAATTTAACTCGTTCCGGCTTAACTTCCGATCGTCCGGTTTTTTGTAAACCGGTGTTGAACTGGACACTTTCGGCGATATCGGTAATTGGTATATTACCGTGACACAAACGTAAAAATTTTAAGCCCATTTAAAAATAGCACTCGCTAGTTCGGTACTCTTAATAATTACGACGGTGCTCAGAGAGATTATACAGGGTGCAATTAAGCCTTCCTGCCAAATTTTTTCCAGGGCATAGGTATCATTAGGAGAGTCCATTTAACAAAAAAAAATTGGGTGTTATTTTTTTTTTTTCAATGACATATTTTATCCCATTTAAAATCGTTGCAGAACGGTCACTCGCGGCGCGGGGGAATGAGCGGGGGAGACGCGCGCGCGGGGGCACGTCACGCGGGGCCGACGCATCGTGTCCATTAATTGTAGTGTTTTTTAGGATAACTTTCGGAAGCTATTTCTCAACATTTTAGTACTGAGTGATTATAAAAGAAAAAATACGTGTACTTTTATTTTTAACAAGGATCAATATACAAGGATAAATTTGGCAGGAAGATAACTTTAAATGCATTTGAGTGCGGCCGTTGATAATACTTGCTGCTGCTCTAGGGCGTATAGCCTTCATGGTCCAGTGGTGTAGAGCGTGACTCGAGAGGTTATGGGTTCGATTTCCACGTTGGAAAAGTTTTGTTTCCAAGCTTGGCAAAGACTATCCACGTGATCACGATGACAAAAAAAAAAACGAATCCATGCATGGGCATTTAGTCTGTGCCACTGAGTTATGAGAGAAATGAAAAAGAGATTTTTCTGGAGTATTCGCACGCACTTGGGCACCATAAAAATGACACTTGTATGACCTGATGTTATGGGACCGGTCAACGTCATTAAAACTGTTTTCCACAAATTATTGATTTAATATTTTCTATTTTCACCTCCGTCAATATTTAAAATATCATAATATCAAATTGAAGCACACAAAAAGCCTGATACGTATCGGAAATTACACAAACTATTTTCTATATTAAATGTAAGGTAAACTTGTGAGAGTCCACAAAGAATCTAAAAATAGCCTCAACAAAGAACTTTAAAAGGTCCAAAGAGCGCAAGTTTTTTACAACAAAACATTAGGAAGAAAGACCTTTTATTTAATTTAAAAGGTTTTGTTGCAATAGAAAGGATCTTTGTATGAACCTTTGTGGCTCTATCATTAGTCATCATCACCTTTGGATTAGCCTGAATCTAATAAGAGAGTCCATGGCCTGGTAAGTAATGGGTAGTCTGAGAGAGTGCAGGTTTGATTCCAGATGGTACCAAAGACACATACTTCTAAATCACTGAGGCTTCAAGCGTTCAAGTCTTCAAGGCTCTAAAATCATCACATTTTAATTCATTTGTTTATAATTTTACTATTTTAACCACAGACATGGATCAAGATAGATACCGCATGTGTATCTACTTCGCGTACCGTATCGCGTTTCCAAACGACGAGCAATGCTAGTCTTTTCGAAAGTCTGTTCTTTAGTCTGCTATCGGAATCGGGCGTCAATAGAAATTTTAAAAATGCCTAAATGCCTAAAAGTACCGTATTGAGCTGTAGAAATTCAAATAGAAACGTTGGCCTTGATAATGGACACGTTGGTAGGAAAAAAGTGACACACTCGTTTTCATACAAATGGAGCGACATGCGGTATCTATCTTGATTTATGTCTATTGTCTTAACTTTAATATATAGATGAAGCCCGCAACTCCGTTGCATCAAAATTCGTTTAACGCGTAGGAACCGTACATTTTTCTGACATAAAAAGTATCCTATGTCCTTTCCCGGTACTAAAAGTATTTCCATACCAAATTTCAGCAAAATCGGTTCGGCGGTTTGGGCGGAAAGGGGTAACAGACAGACACACCTTTGCATTTAACTAGTATGGATTATTATTAAGATTAGTATGTTTGATAATATTTAGTTCTGTATATTCCTCATTAATAATAATATAATATCTATGGACGCACACACCACGTCAGTCTGGCCCCGTGGTAAGTAGCTGATGGACTTGTGTTACGGGTACCAGACAACGGAAATATATTTAATATTATTATACTATACATATATTTAAGATTTTTATTATATAATACACATTTTTAATACACATCCATGACTCAGGAACTTTGGAAAATTTTTGTTCCGTCGGCGGGATTCGAACCCGCAACCCCCGGCTTGAGCTACCAACAGCCCACCAACTGAGCCACAGAGGTCGTCAAATCATTCAATTTCACATATAATTTTAATCAAAATCGGCTTACGATTTATATATTGAAGTGTATTCATCTGTCAAAATACATGTAACAAGCTCCTCCGTAATTTAAATGCTTTAAAAATAGAAATATTTAATATTGTGAACTGAATTTTTGCACAGAAATTTATAACTGACCTGACAAGTGCTATACAGTGTTTTCTACCGAAAATAACCATTGGAACTTGAAAAACTGTAAGTAGTAGATCACATACAAAGTTTTTGGCAATATAGGACTTTTTAAATCACAATTAAGCAGTAAGATTTAAGAAATAAGGAAGGAATAAATCATGGCAGTAACTATTGACCCTAAATAAGGAAAATTACATCAATTACCTGCTCATATAAACAAACCAATAGAGGTATCATACATTCCGTTGCCAAAATAACAAGTACAACATTATAATAGAGAGTATTTTTAAATAAATTTAAAAAACAACTGAAATTATTTTATACAAAACACAGAGTGCAATATTATCAACAGCTGACAAATGACAAGTGATGACAAGTGACATCTGACGTATAGTAATCATAGACAACTTTTTATTTTTTTTACATTGCACATCACACAGCACAGGCAAAAAAACATAAAGTAGATTAAAAGTAAATATTAAATATGAATAACATAACATACAGACGTAAGCTACAAAAAGCGAAATCTGATTGCGATGTGAGCAAGATTTCAGAAGATACAAATTTATCTTCCTCCACAATTATCGACTTATCGACGAATAGTTTGCCAATAACGAATAATAACAATGATCTCGACAATACAATACTAATAGAACTAAAAATGCAAGTACAAGAACTAAAAGACGAACTTGACATAGCAAATCAGGAAATATACAATTTAAACTCTGAAATCACCACATTGAATAAAACGTTATTGGAGAAAAATAAAAAGATTGAATTATTGCGGAAGATTGCTGGAGAACAAAAAGAATATAAACTAACGCCATCTAGAAGAATAACAAAAACACCACAAAAATTAACACCTAAAATGACAAAATATATTATATATCCTACCACACCTGAGTTGCAAGTAATAAATAACGAATGTAATACAGTAGAAAAAAATAATAATGAAAAAAGAACAAACGAATTAATAATAGAAGGCACGACTAGCAAGAATAATATACAAGGAGAACAAAGCAAGCAAAATGAAAATAGCGACTTTACTAAAAAGAAAACTCGTAATATTATAATACTGGGAGACGAACAAGTTCGAGGACTATCACAGAAAATGCGGAGTACAAGATGTAACAATTGGAACGATGCATATAACATTACATCAATAATAAAACCTGGAGCAAACTGCGAACAAATATTGAACAACTGCGATCATATAAAAAAAGAAGATGTATTGATATTAGGATTAGGTACTAATGACAAAAATCCATACAACTTATGTGCTATGTTATGTAATACAATGCATAAATTTAAGGATAATAAAATGTATTTAATCAACATTAAGTATAATAGGCATATCAATGTAAATCTTATGAACTATCAACTAAAAAAACTGTGTGAAAATTACAAAAACTGTACATTTATTGATATATATAATTATAAATATTACAGCATAGATCCATATAGAAAAGATAATTACCTAAACACACTAACATTTAAACTAAACGTTGAAATAAATAGTACAGATTACCAAAAAATATACATAAATAATAAAGATCTAATTATTAATCATTTAGCGTCAAAAAAAGAGATTAACAAAACATTAAAAAATTATTCAATAAAAGGAACCATTCCATATTACTTTAGTAAAATGACAAATAATAATAATCTTTTTCGTTAATAACACACAAAAGTACACAATTCTGCACCAAAATATAGCAGGTATATTGAATAAATCTAGCCTATTTGAATTTACTTTAGAAAGATTGGAAAAGGAAGAAAACTTAAACATAAGTATTATATGCCTGACAGAAACATTTATTAAAAAGGGCTCAGAAGCAAACCTTAAACTAAAAAATTATAATGTAGCATCACAATTTACTAGGGTCAATAAAAAGAGAGGGGGTGTTTGCATACTAGTAAAAAATGATATCAACTTTATCTCATTATGTAACTTACAAAAGGACATTACGCCAGTAGAACATGATTTTGAATATTGTGCGATCAAAATAGTGTCACTACAACTAATAATCATATGTATCTATAGGACACCACAGTCTGATATTAATATATTCTTTGCAAAACTGCAACATTTATTAATAAAATTAAAAATTAACCCAAACAAAAAGGTGATATACCTAATCATAGACCTAATCATAAGTAATTTAAAAAATATAACTTCTAAAATCCACTTATTAGGTTTATCTGATCATGAAACTGGACAAACATTGACACTTGAATCTACACAAATTATTGATAAAAATTCACAACACAGAAAACAATTTTACTTTGTTGAAAGACGAGACTACTCTAAAGACAACATAAAAAAATTTCATGAATGCCTTAACTCACTCACATTTAGTGAAGTGTATGCACAAAGCGACACAAATACGGCATTTAATACATTTCACGAGGATCTGACTCTATTTTACAATTTATGTTTTCCAATAGTTATGGTCAAAATAACGCTAAAAAAGAAAAACAACCAATGGATTACAAAAGGATTAAAAAAATCGTGTATTACAAAAAGGAAACTTTACATAACATACCTAAATGAAAAAGCAAATAAAAAAAATAACAAAAACCATTATGTAAAATACGCTAAGGTTTTAAAAAAATGTATAGCAGCATCTAGGTCACATGGTAACACCAGATTTATAAATCAAGCGAAAAATAAAACTAGGGCAGCATGGCAAATCATTAATTCATTTGTAAGAGAACCCGATATAAAAGATGACATTGAATCAATTAAAATAAATAATCGAATATATAATAATGCATGTGACATAGCGGATAAATTTAATGAACATTTCATATCAATTAATAAAAATAACAATTTATTAAAAAGAAATCAAATAAAATATTATGAAAAAATTAATAACAATTTAAAAACTTTATTTTTGACACCTGTTACATCAGAAGAAATTATAAAAACAATAAAATCTCTTAATAACACAAACTCAACTGGTTTTGATGATATTAGAACAGACATATTAAAATCAATTGCAAATATCGTAAGTTCACCATTAGAGCATATAATAAACCTATCGCTTACTGAAGGAATTTTCCCAAATATACTTAAAAATGCGATTGTAAAACCGTTATATAAAAAAGGCGATAAAAATGATATTAATAATTACCGACCAGTTAGCTTAGTATCTAACATTTCTAAAATATTTGAAAAAATCATGTATTCTAGATTAAACACATTTATAACAACGCAAAATATACTAAGCCCAAAACAATACGGTTTTAGAAAAAATTCAAGTACAGGCTTGGCGTGTTTTTCACTTAATAAAATTATTACAGAGAAACTAAATCAAGGCGACAAAGTGATTGGATTGTTCCTAGATATGACTAAGGCCTTCGATTTAATATGTCATAAAACTTTGCTAGCTAAGCTTGAAAGGTACGGAATAAGAGGTAAGGCTTTAGAATGGATAGCAAGTTATCTTAAAGATCGGAAACAAACTGTACACATTACAAAAACACTAAAAAATAATAAAAAAATTATAAAAGCTAAATATAAAAAGAATAATCCGCATGGTGTTCCGCAAGGTAGTAACTTAGGACCTTTACTATTTTTGTTTTATATTAATGACTTCCCTGACTATGTAGATGACGAAACTGTAATGTACGCAGATGATATAACAATAATTATAGCACATAAAAATAAAATGACGTTAGAAGAAGATCTAAACAGATGTTTAAAAAATATTAATGATTGGATGGAAGCTAATAATTTACTTATCAATACAAATAAGACTATGCTAATTAACTTTAAAATGAAACAAAGTAATGAAATTCATCTTAATATCACATTTCAAGGAAACAAAATTAATGTAGTTAACAATACTAACTTCTTAGGTATAAACATTGACAACATATTCTCATGGAAATATCATACAGAGCATATAAGCAACAAACTAGATAGGTTTACATATGTGCTTAGAACACTTTATCACAATGTTAACAATAAATCAGCTTTAATAGCCTATCATGGATGCGTTGAATCTATACTGAGATACGGCATAATAATGTGGGGCAATTCTGTAACTGCCAACCAAATTTTTATTAAACAAAAAGCTTGTGTACGAGCAATGAGTGGTGCTTGGAGATTAGACAGCTGCAAGCCACTTTTTCAAAAGTATGGTATCCTACCGCTACCATGCCTTTATATATTTGAAATGTTAAAATTTGTAAAGAAACATTGCCATCTATTTGAGAACAATTTATCGAACCAAAGACAAATAAGGAAGTATAAACTACTGGTCCCTACTCAGAAAAAGAATATATTCTCTAATAGTGCATACTGTATGGCAATAAAATTATATAATAAATTACCTGAGGAATTTAAAGACAAAAGTTGTACAATATTTAATAAAATGTTATTTAAATTACTTATACAAAAATGATATTACACAATCAATGAATACTTTAATGACAAAGAAATGAATAATTATAGTACCTAATGGAATTATTGTAAAGTTATTAAATTGGTATTTTTTGTATTGACATATATTAATAAATTAATTTATTAAATAAACAAAATTGATGCAATGATGACTACTATGATTACTATTATTATTAAAAACTATTGACATTTGACATTGACTTTGAATTCATATCATGTAAATGCTAATTAATTATTATTGACATTATTAATATCTATTAGAATATAATAATAATAATCATACCAAAATAAAATAAGATGATGTAATTCATGACATTAATATTATTCATTGACAAAAATTAAAATTGTTTATGTTAGAAAAAAGCACGAATTGACATAATATTATAGTAATAAGTTTTTTTTTTTTTTTCATAATAATTATTTGTTAAAAATAGGATAATTCAAAATATAATAAGATAAAAGGCTAAATTATAATTAGTGTTTAGTATAAGTAGATAAATTGTAATTAAAAAACTGTATAAAATTTGCACGCCACCTAAAGGCAAAATAAGAGAGCTTGTTCACATAACTTAACATCATATTGTACCTTATTTCAGCAAATAAACGATTTCTATTCTATTCTATTCTATTACCGACTCTGCATAACAATACAATGTTATAACGGAATGGTAAAATGTTTATTTCGATTTCATTTTTAGCCAAGCGAAGGATTATATTGGATAACTGGATAAAATAACCGTCTTTATTGAAATGACAAATATGGATACGATTTATCCTGGATTATACATTATAATATTATACATATTATATTGTATCCCTAAGGATGTAACTTTACATGTACTAGGGGAATTATCAACAGGGAATAAAAAATCCGGAACGGTGGAATACAGCAAAAAATGCTAAAAGGATTTGCAATCTCGTTCTGTTATCTAATATCTGTACTAATATTATTAGTGCGAATGTGTGTCTACCTGTCTGTCTGTTACCTCTTTACGCTTAAAACACTGAACCGATTTTGCTGAAATTTAGTATAGACATTCTTTAAGGCTGCGTTTCCATCAGAGATGAGTTACGAAGAATGTGTTTTTGAGAACCAATAGAATCGTTTCATGACGTGAGCTTGCCATGACATCGCTCAGCGCGACGATGCTATTGGATCTTAAAAACACTCTCGCAACACATCTCTGGTGGAAACGCAGCCTAACTCCCAGGAAAGGACATAGGATACTTTTCATCCTAGAAAAATGTACGGTTTCTCGTGTTAAACCAATTATGGCGCAACGGAGTTGCAACCATCATGTAGTATTATATAAAGGATTCAAACTACATTGCATCCCTAAGGGTAAGTATTTAAGTTCCGTAAGGGTTGAAAATTCTAATAACCTTTCCTAATAAACCCTAAGGGTACTTACTCCTGTCTCCGAGGTGTAGGCTTTCAGGCTATCGATTTTAAATGTATACACACTATACAGCCTTATTTTTGTGACGTTTCCCTTGCAATAAAGAGTTTCACGTTTCAGAGAGGCCACACACTTGCACAGCTGCGTTGAAAGTTGCAACAACGCGCGACATCCATACTAATATTATAAATGCGAAAGTGTGTCTGTCTGTCTGTTTGTCTGTTACCTCTTCACGCTCAAACAGCTGAACCGATTTTGCAGAAATTTGGCATGGAGATACTTTGAGTCCCGGGAAAGGACATAGGGTACTTTTTGTTCGGAAAAATGTACGGTCCCCGCGCGAGTTTTGGCGCAACGGGGTTCCGGGTATCATCTAGTAAGAAATGAAATTTCACATCTCAATTACAGAGAGGCCAATCTGCTCTAGTGCGTTGCGTTGTAAAAACTTTACACTTTACCACAGCGGCATGATGGGCGGCATGAGCGGCATGAAAATTAGTTACGTCAACACAATACAACTTGTATTGCATGTACGTTATTTTATACAAGACGCCACCCCAACGTTAACTTTCCCATCTATTATTTTTGTCCATCCTTACGTCTAAACAACGATCCGATAACGCAACCTATCAATGTGGCTAAGCCTTGCTATTCATATTTTTAAGAAGAGATAATAGTATTAATATTATCATTTTGAAAAAAAGAACAGTGTCTGGACCATAAAGTTAATATACCTAGCGGAATAGAGAAACAAAGGCGAGCAAGCGAGATGTCACTATCAACTTCGCGTCGTGGTAAAAAGAGACGTGTTACATGACAGCAGAACCATTTTTTCATCTGTTTGACGTCCAGTCGGCACTTATCAGCACATTGACAAATCAATCTCATAGAAAGATGCTTGTGTAAGTGTATCGTAAACAAATTTTTACACACAGACGTAAATCAATTTCGGTTTCGTTTGATATCTCGAGACTGTTGTTCTATTCCGCTAGGTATACTTATTAATAATTTTATGGTCTGGACCACGGCTACTACAATATGTAAGCATCTGATCGTTGCCGCTGCGACTCGTCGCAACGCAACGGAGAAATGTGGCCCTGCTCTTAAAGTTGCTAGCATGCCAAGTGTTACTTCAGCCTATGATGGATGTTCTTACGATAGGAGTGTGATAAAATCAAACACTTCAGACAATAAATCACCTTTTTATTCCTCACTTCTAATTTCTTCACAACACTATATTTTATAGTTATTTATAACTACACTAATAATTCACAGTGACAGTTCTACCATGATGTTCACTCTATGACTGCTCTAAGAAGAATGCCCCTTCCAAATCAAGAATCTACAATTTATTGATCTTTCACCGGAAATAATATTTTAAAAATATATTAATTTATTAAATACAGTTCCGGCTACATCAGACCGGAAATACGCTCACAAACTTTCATTGAATTATGAATTGGCATTCTCCTTAGTTAAATAATTCATTACAAATACAAATATAATTATAGAAGCCTTAACATTAATTTTAAGCATAACAATAATAATTTACTAACAATATAATAAATGTAAACTTAATTAATTTGACTTCCTATAAATTCATACAATAAATAATATTGATTAATCATAAAATGTAAATATAAAATAATTTGATTTACTACTTTTAATTTAATAAATAATCTTGAATAACAACAATAAAATCACACTTCTCCAAATTAACATTAAATAATTATTTTAAATATTCGAAAATCATTACATTCGGCCGTCCTACTGCGTGCTGTCTCCTGACGCACGTAAAATAAACTTAACATTGCATTAAAAACAATTGAACAAAATATTCAATATTAATAATATGTAATAAATTATGACATTATTAACAATATTATTTTCTAATTATAATTAACCTAATCAACATTTTATTATTATATTTTATTCATTACATTCGGTTATTATTTGGACTCAGATTGACTCTGTAGTTCACAGCCACTTTTATTGTTTTCATTCTCTGACGAGCTGCTACTAGCACTTGAAATTCTTTTATCATCGTTTTGATCTAAATCATTTACATTAATCCATGGTCGTATTCGATCAATTGCTACTACAGTATCAAACTTATTCTTTCGCTGACTAAAGCCGGGTATTTCAGCAATTTTATATCGGTCATTACCTAAAACTTCTTCTATCCTAAAAGGACCTATAAATTTTGACATTAATTTTGTGCTGTTACCTTTATTGTTAAAATTCGTTCTAGTTATTTTTATTAAGTCCCCTTCCTTATAAACTGGAGCGGGTACTCTATTTCTATCATAGGATTCTTTCTGTTTTAATTGACAGGACTCTATATTTGTACTTGCTTCATCTCTTACTTCTGCAAAGCTTAGACGCGACTCATTATCAATATCCAACATGTTAGTTAGGTTGTCTCGCAATCTGGTCCCAAATAATACTTCTGTCGCAGTTTTTTGGGTGGTAGAATTAATGGAGTTATTAATTCCCCACTGAACTTTACCTAAATACATGTCCCAGTTCCGTTCGTCCTCACCGTCGGTATATTTTGCTAGCGATTCTAAAATTGTTTTGTTATACCTTTCGGCTTGGCCGTTGGCTCTGGGACATGCAACGGCATTAAGTATATGTTTAATCCCGTGAGTTTCACAAAAGGTTTTAAAAGCTGTTGAAGTGAAAGAAGTACCTCTATCTGACACAATTCTAGATGGTATTCCAAAGTCATAAAAAATGTTAAGCAAGACTTTTATCGTACTTTTGGTCTTTGTATCTCTAACGCCCCTTACAAACAAATATTTAGTAAAACCATCGACTATAGTAAGAATATAAGCATTACCATTTTTGCTTTTGACAAACGGACCTAAATGGTCTATATGTATAGTATGAAAAGGAATGCTTATCTTCTCAATCGGAAATAATTGCCCACTCTTACGTTGTGATGAATCGTCTTTATTATAAGCACATTTGATGCAAGATTTAACATACTTCTTAACGAATTTTCTTAATTTCGGGAACCAATAATTAGATTGAATTCTCTCAGTTGTTTTAGCAATACCCAAATGACCTGCATCATCGTGGTTAGACACACATATTTGCCAACGAGCACTGCGAGGTACGACTAAACAAAGTTTATCGCCTACTCTTCTGTATACTCTATTATTCTTAACAACGTAATGTTTCTTAATTTCTTTACTTTCTTCATCACATTCAGGTTTTAGAATCTTAAATATTCGCGCAATATCAGGGTCAGTCATTTGCAATGTTAAAAGCCAATTACTTGTTTCAATGCTATACACAGTTAACTCCGAATTATCAACTATTTCAGGTGATTGTTTTGTATTACGGCTTAATGCGTCTACGTGAGCCATACGTGTTCCAGGTCGATATTCAATACTAAAATTGAATTCACCGATCAAAAGCCACCATCTCGCTATCCGGGGAACAAGATCGCGCTTAGTTAGTGTGGTTCTCAGAGCGTTACAGTCCGTCACAATCTTAAATTTTAAACCTAATAAGTAGACTCTAAATTTTTTTAAGGAACAAACAATTGCGAGTGTTTCTAATTCATAAGAATGTAAATGACGTTCTTCAGGTGTGGTCTGTCTACTGAAATATGCTACTGGTTTAAGAGCCTCGGACCCAGGTTGCCACTGCATTAATATTCCTCCTATGCCTAAAGAGCTTGCATCCGTGTGTAACTCGGTTTGGAACTTAGGGTTATATAAAGCTAGGATAGGTCTATCAACTAGTTTTTCTTTTAACGTATTGAAAGCGTCGATTTCGTCATTTGTCCATTTAAAATAGTTGCCCTTTTTTAATAAATTTGTTAAAGGCCTAGCGATTTCCCCGAATCCTTTAATAAATTTTCTAAAATACCCTGCTAAACCCAAAAATTGGCGTATCTCGTGTACGTTTTGTGGTGTAGGGAATTCTTTAACAGCTATAATTTTATTTTTATTTGGACGTATGCCGTCAGCACAAATTTCATACCCTAAATAATCTAGCGAACTATCAAGAAAACAACACTTGGACAATTTTAAAGTTAAACCATTTAACCGTAATAATTTTAGAACTTCTTCTAGCTTTACAAATCCTTCCTCTATCGTAACCGATGGTACAAGAATGTCATCCAAATAAGCTAGAGCTGTATCATGACGTTTATCACCAAGCATAGAATTCATTACACGTTGGAACGCAGCTGGAGCATTTGCAAGCCCAAAAGGCATCCTTTTAAATTCATAATGCCCATCAGGCGTTACAAATGCTGTTAATGGACGACTTTCTTCCGCCATGGGTATCTGATAGTACCCAGAAGCTAAATCTAAGGATGTGAAATACTTATTACCACTTAAATTCGTCAGCTGGTCATCGATTATGGGTAAAGGAAAACAGTCTTTTCTAGTTTTATTATTTAGGGCTCTATAATCCACGCAAAGACGTTGCTCACCAGTTTTCTTCTTAACCATAAGAATAGGACTCGCATAATTAGAATTGGACTCACAAATAATGTCATTCTCTAATAATTCGTTAACTATTTCACGAACTTGATTTCTTTCAGAAAATGATAGTCTGTATGGTCTATATACGACAGGCCTGTCATCTAATAAATCAATTTTCATTTCGGTGGTATTTATGCAGCCTATTTCACTAAGATTAAATGCAAAACAGTCCCGATAACTAAGTAAAAGAGAGTGAAGCCTAATTAAATTTTCTTTATCCACATCAGGACCAACTTTAATATCAGTAATCAGTAGGGGCTCTAGTTTAGAATTAGCACTATTTATATTATTTGTGTGTGTGAACTGCCTTTCGACAAAAGGAAATGCTCTAGCTAAGATATAATTTTCTGGAAATTCTATGATTTTATTAGACAAGTTAGTTACTCCTAGAGAACATTTACCTTCATAGATATGGTAAGCACCTTGCTGGACTTGGAATTCTCGTCTAGGCTCAGTGCTACAGTATCCCTCGACATACACATCCCCACTAAACGTTGGGTCTGACGACAAGACTTCAACTAAACCTGACTTTAAAATTTTAGGCTTGTTAATTAAATTCAACTTAAGGCAATGTATTGGCGGAATACTATCAAAAATTTCAGGACTTTTATAAAATAATAACCTACTATTATCTTTAAAAACAGTTACACAGGGAAGTTCAGTAACATTTTGACCGATCAGCATTGATGACTGCAAGAACTCGTCATTAACCACCAACAACTCCACATTAGCTTCAATTTCATCTAATTTTAACTCCACGATAGTTTTAAATAAAGGTAAAACGTTAGAATTACCAAATCCTTTGATCACAGGCAAATTTTTAAAATCTTTTTGTAAACAAAGATCCTTAGCATCAGACTCGCGTATTAAAGTGCACTCGCTGCCAAAGTCAATAAAAGCTATAAGGGTCCTATCATTAACTTTGACATTTTTATAAAATTTATCACCACCTTTATTCAAGGTCGAAATATTTAAAGTCTTTCGGTCCGCCGAAACGTTACTATCAGATGGCTTCGATTCGTTACGTAAAGTCAAGGGTTCAAGCTTGCAATTGTCGCTATTATGCCCTACTCGATTACACTTCATGCATTTTATAAGAGGTTTGGGGCATCTAAAGTAAGGGTGTCCCCTTGAGCGGCAATTAAAACAAGTAATTGAATTTTCAGTTGAAGACGATGCAACGTTACTCGTACGATTTGGCAACATGTTATCACCACGTTTTCTAATGTTAATTAGAGCGTTATTATCAAAAACAGGACGTTGAGAACTGAGAAAATTCAATAAGTCTTCCGGTTCATCACACGTTAATGCCTGGGCACTACTTCTTATAGATTTATCTAATATTCCGTGAATTACACAATCTACGGCCCTTTTACCTCTAATTTCACATCTATTTAACAAAGTTAATTTATCATAAAAATATTCGCGTAGATTTTCGTTATTCCTAGTAGTTCGAGCTAACATTTCTTCAAGTAGTCGACCATAGTTCTGCTCATTTGGAAACGCCCTTTTCAATTTCGTTTGCCAATCTTGCCAACTAAATACGACGCTTGGAAGAGCCTCAAACCATCTCTTTGCTAGCCCAGAAAGTTTTTGTAAAGCAAAGTGTATGGTTTGCTTCTCATCCCATTCGTAAATGACGGAACACTCATTGACTTTTCTTATCCAGCTATCTATATTCTGAGTTTTGCTAGCTGGATCGAATTCCGGTATAACATTATTATAATGGTTATTGCTAAGATTTTGCGACCTACTTTTGTTTTCTTGAAGAGAGTTAAAAAGATCCAGTACCTCTTTTGTGGACCAACTGCCGGCTTCTCTACGTTTTGCCTTTTTACGTCGTCGCTTGGTCGTGGAACCATCATCACTGGATAATGACAGACTCCGCGATCGACTGCGTCGCCTTTTTGACTTTTTCTTAGATCGCTTGGCCTTATTGGTCTTTGATAGAAGATTCTGATTACGCCTTGGAGGTTCTTCCTCCGGTGTCATTGCTCCGTCGGAGTTCATACCCTCAAATTTAAAAAATAATTCATCAGTTCATATAATAAGAATATAGAAAAAAAAACATTTAAAAAAAAAAACTAAATAATCATCATAAAACTTTTATTCACTAGATATCACCATTAACTGGGGCACACTTGGCTTAATACACTCAAGGCGGAGCACACCTGGCTCAATAGGTACACATGACCTCTAATAACAAGCACACTTGGCTTGATTGGCACACATAACCACTCAATAAGCACACTTGGCTTTGTAGGCACACATAACCTTTATCAACAAGCACACTTTGCTTGGTAGGCACACATAACCTCTATCAACAAGCACACTTGGCTTGGTAGGCACACATAATTTCTCACAACAAGCTCACTTGGCTTGGTAGTTATACTTGCTAAAGCTCACTTGGCTCACTAACATTTTGCTAAAATTATTTCAAATTTTTTTTTTTTTTTAATCTTCTAACATTTCATCATAAAATCAAGCCATTTATTTATTTCATTATAAAGATACATACCTTAAGTTGGGTCCTTATCCCACTTCTGAAATGTGATAAAATCAAACACTTCAGACAATAAATCACCTTTTTATTCCTCACTTCTAATTTCTTCACAACACTATATTTTATAGTTATTTATAACTACACTAATAATTCACAGTGACAGTTCTACCATGATGTTCACTCTATGACTGCTCTAAGAAGAATGCCCCTTCCAAATCAAGAATCTACAATTTATTGATCTTTCACCGGAAATAATATTTTAAAAATATATTAATTTATTAAATACAGTTCCGGCTACATCAGACCGGAAATACGCTCACAAACTTTCATTGAATTATGAATTGGCATTCTCCTTAGTTAAATAATTCATTACAAATACAAATATAATTATAGAAGCCTTAACATTAATTTTAAGCATAACAATAATAATTTACTAACAATATAATAAATGTAAACTTAATTAATTTGACTTCCTATAAATTCATACAATAAATAATATTGATTAATCATAAAATGTAAATATAAAATAATTTGATTTACTACTTTTAATTTAATAAATAATCTTGAATAACAACAATAAAATCACACTTCTCCAAATTAACATTAAATAATTATTTTAAATATTCGAAAATCATTACAGGAGAAAAACCTTGAAAAACTGCCTGAAATTGTTATGTATAGTAATAACCTTAAAATAATATATTCTCCCATACAAATCAATATTTTTATATCCAATATTTATAAATCGGAACATATAAAGTAAATGATCAGAAAAATAGTGACCCAATACCACATATTATAGTTTTTTTTTTAAATTAAATAAGGGGGCAAACGAGCAAACGCGTCACCTGATGGTAAGCAACTACCGTCACCCATGGACACTCGCAACATCAGAAGAGCTGCAGGTGCGTTGCCGGCCTTTTAAGAGGGAATACGCTCTTTTCTTGAAGGTTTGCAGGTCGTATAGGTCCGGAAATACTGCTGGTGACAGTTCATTCCAGAGTTTTACAGTTCGCGGCAGAAAGTTACGCGAAATAACGCACTGTGGAAGACTGCCACTCATCAAGGTGATGAGGATGGTATGTTTTTCGCGTGGGACGATGGCGAAAAGTTGCAGGTGGTATGATTCCGAACAACTCCTCAGAGCACTCCCCGTGATACAACCGATAGAGGATACAGAGTGAAGGTACATCTCGGCGTAATTCCAAGGGGTCCAAGCTGTTTGAAACACTATGGCAGTCAACAATTCGAGCGGCCCTTCGTTGGATAGGATCCAGAGGGAGCAATTGGTATTTTGGGCCCCCCTGCCCAGAGATGAGAACAATATTCCATATGAGGCCGAACCTGCGCCTTGTAGAGTTGTAGGCGTTGGTCCGGACTGAAGTACTGTCTCGCTCTGTTAAGAACACCAAGCTTCTTCGAGGCTAATTTGGCCTTACCCTCTAGATGATATCGGAACTGGACTTCGCTCGATATATTGACGCCAAGTTGCAAGAAAAAGTTAAAATGAAAGCTTCGAAGTTCGTCACGCGTGCTTTTGCAGAACTTTCTATCGAGCTTACCTGTTAATATTCGACACGAGTCGAAGAGCTTTAAGGCTTCGGTTAATTTATGCAGGATATCATTTCCTTTAATTAACATTCTAGACCTCATATTTTAGTCGGAACACAATATAAATACATACAGTAATTTAGTTTAGCTAAGTCCTTCTAATCAAAGTTTTTTAACGTAGACCCTATTTTAAAGAGTCGCAGGATATCATAATTTCCTTTACTTAACATTCCAGACCTCATATTTTAGTCAGGGCACAATGTAAATACATACAGTAATTTAGTTAAGTCCTTCAAATCATTGTTTTCATTGAGCATAGACTCAATGTCAAAGAGTTTAACGATTTTAATTTCTATCATCTGAAGGTAATATTATTATAATATATGGTTTCATGCGTGAGTCAGGCGAAATAGTATGAAGATGTCCTACTGTATCTATTTATATTGTGTTCAGGGTTTGCAGATCCTTCAATATTTATAGTCTTTTAAGTAGCAAGGTTTTAAAATTAATACTTTCTCAGACGCTAAGTTTACCTAAGAAAGCTTATTAATTTAATCATGAAGCTATACAGGTTGTAACAAAACTAAGTGATAATACTTTAGTCCCCTATATAGAGTTCGCTATATAAGGAACACATATTATACACTCTAAAGTATAATCACTTAGTTTTGTTACACCCTCTATAAGTATAAGACGAATTTCTATCCTTGTCGTTTGCTAATCTAAGGCAGTGTGTGGATACGTGTTAAATTAAAAAATTGCCTATCCTAAAAAGTGCACAACGTTACTAAGGAAGTTTTGAAATATCATATTAAAGAGAGTACTTTAAAGATCAGAATTACAGAATAACGCTGGTTTTTTCTCCTAAAATATCGCTTTGATCGGATATTCGGGAATGCGTATCATCCCCGGATGATTTATTTTGACTCGCCACCTGAGCCAGGTTGTTCCGATAATGCTCGCCTCTTAACCCAGAAAGCCTTACTTCAGCATGATTTTTATTTGTTTTTACAGAAAAATAATAGGAATAATGATTTGGGAATAAAGGTGCGATGACATTCTTATCGCTTTTTTACTTTGCTTTATGTGGGCAATCCAGAAAACATGTCACCTGATGGTAACTACCGTCGCCTCGCAACATTAGAACTACTTTTAAGAAGGTATACGCTCTCTTCTTGAAGGTTTGCAGGTCGTATAGGTCCGGAAAAACTGCTGGTAACAGTTCGTCCCACGTGTCGATATAAACTTATGTCATTTGCCGGTAACAACTCCCACATAAACTCCTACATAAAGTATCATTATCACACACAGAACATAATGTCACACTGAATTTGAGTCAAGTAATTATATTGTTTAGCATTATATTACGTATCAATAATGATTCCATATTTTGTTCATCAACGCCTGAATATTATTCTAAATTTATCGTTATCATTACAACAATTCCTAAAGCATATCCATACTAATATTGTAAATGCGAAAATGTGTCTGTCTGTCTGTTACCTCTTCATGATTCGCTGAACCTTATTTGAACTGAAAGTAAACTATGTCCTTTCCCGGGCTCAAAGTACCTATACTCAGCAAAATCGGTTCAGCGGTTCAGGCGTGATTATGAGGTAACAGACAGACAGACACACTTTCGCATTTATAATATTAGTATGGATTTTAAGATTTTAAAGTGTGCGTTCGTTATCTCGCATGGTTTGGTATAAATATGACATGCTGTATTCTGATTCAGCAGAGCGAAATTATGAGAAACTTTTATGAATTTTATGAAACTAACTGCAGTCCCGTGAGTCTCAACTTCCCGATTGTCAGCACTTTTATGAATAACTTAAAAAAACTTTCCCGCCAAATTGCCATTTAAAGTTTATGGGTAAGATGGCGCAACTTCACACAATATTTTGTACTTACGTTTAATTGCCTTTACTAGAATTTACTACATTACGTTCTTACTACATTAAATTTTTTGCAGTGCAAACTTTTCTATCTATAATATCTATGGACGCTTCACACCACGTCAGTCTGGCCCCGTGCTAAGTACCTGAAGAACTTGTGTTACAGGTACCAGACAACGGAAAATATATTTAATACTTGTATACACACATTGGCAGACACAAGTTAAGTGTCGTCAAGTCAACCTTGGGCATTTGGTCCACGAAATCATTATATAATTACTTTAAACTTAACACAATAATTATACTAGCCACGTCACAGTTTGCATACACATTTTATATACTTACTAGCTGTCCCGGCAAACGTTGCTTTGCCATAATATAAAGTATTTCGCCCATATTATTTTATTGAATTGACTAAATAAGTATGTCGCCATGGCAACGTCGATCGCTATCCCGTCGCACAAACAATGGTCGCCGTCAGTCTCAGGTTGTAATAATTTACTATTATTTATTCAACAAATGCACTTATCAATATAAAAAGTAGATGTTGTCCGATTCTCAACCCTAGCCGATATGCTCGCTAAGATTCACGAAAATCGGTCGAGCCGTTTCAGAGGAGTTCGATTACGCACACCGTGACACGAGAATTTTATATATTAGATACTGCATTATTATTTATTATTATTTACATTTACTTATTGATCAAGGATAAGGTAAAAATGAATATGAAATCTTTTACTCGAAAAAATATTTCTATAAGGAAAAGTTTAATGCTTGCTAGATAACGAATATATTTTCTTTTATCTCCAAGAACACAATAAATTGAAAAACCTGTCGAGTAATTCAGCAATAGACCGAATAAAAATAGAAAATCTATTACCTACTCGTCTTTCAGAAAAATCCGATTATCGAGAAAAAACATGAAGATATTAATTTTTCAGTTGGTAGATAATAATATTATTGTGAAAGACGCCTCTACTTTAGTTAAGTTCTTCAATCTCTATTTATAAATTATAATACTATAAAGCGGAGGAGTTTGTTTGTTTGTTTTTTTAACGCGCTAATATCAGAAACTGCCGGTCTGATTTGGAAAATTCTTTCAGTGTTAGATAGCTTATATTTTATCAAGTAAGGCTATAGACTATAATATATTATCACGCTTAGAATAATTAGGAGCAAAGAAACAGAGGAAAATGTGGAAAAATAACAGGAAAAGTTATTTGAAAGGGCTGATCTCACGAACTTCTGGAGCAATTTTTATGTTATTTGGCACAGATAAAAAGTAGACCACGTGAAGGATCAAGACTATTTTTTGTGGGCTAATTTTCCTGTGAAATTCTTAATTTACGCAGGCGAAGCCGCGTGGAACGTCTAGTAGGATATATTACTGCAAAGTTTTTACGCTAGACGGCAGCACTATATTATCTTATGCTAAGTACTCACATACGGTTTTGCTCAATAGAGCAATAACTAATCACTAATGACTAAGCTTATACCTAATCGCACTCTCTTCTATTGCACGTTGAAAATGTATGCCTGCTGATCTTGTGTAACCTCTTTAGGTATAGTTAAACCGCCGAATCGATTTTGATAAAAAAATTGTAGGTATAAAGATACTTGCATTGATTTCCGCACAAGGATATGGAATTATTTTTGATAAGTACTCAAAGCAATAATTATTGTGCTGGCCACATCTAATGTTTAAATAACAATAATAATTGTACAGAGACAAAACATGATTAATTTCAAGATAATCAACTCTTATCTTAATTAATATGCCTCTAGCGACTAACAAATGTACGAAATCCTAATCACAAAACCACAAATACCTAAAGCTATTGATGAAAACACAGAAAATTACTCTGAGGTAATTATATTATATCCCAATAAATCTAATCTTATAATCTTAATATTATAATCTGGGTTTATATAATATCCCAATAAATTCAATATTGTTATATCCATACTATCGCATTATAATATTAGTAATAGGCTAATCTATATATAATATTATTATTTTTAACAAAAAATTAAAACTGACTTTCAAGGTAAAAACAATAATAACATTAATATGAACTAAAAAGTATTAAATAATATTTCCTATCCAATAGTGCCTTTTTCCGAATTCGGCTAAACCTTCAACCATTTCTGTACTCAATCTTGATTATTTTGAAGTCGGTACCAGATAGCTGAATCTTCAGTTCTCTGACAGAATATTTGAATTTTTGGAACTGGCACCGACTTCAAAATTATGAAGATTGAGTACAGAAATAGTTGAGGCTTAGCCGAATTCGGAAAAAGGCACTATTAGATAGGAAACATTATTTAATACTTTTTAGTTCATATTAATGTTATTATTGTTTTTACCTTGGAAGACGGGTTTAATTTTTTGTTAAAAATAATAATTTCACTCTTTTTAGTTACCTAGTAAGTAAACCATCGCATATATTTTACGTATCTTATTACAATTTGTTAAGAGTCACAACTCACACTCACAAAGTATATTATGTATTACCATTTACCAGTGAAGTGAACATGTGCTAGTTTAACAATTTTAATGCTTCAAGCCCCAAGCGGTCACCGGCGACTGCGATAACAACGCACGCGAAGTGCGGCGCGCGGCGGCGACGCCGTCGTCTCTGCGGCGCCGACCGCCGTGTATAAACAGCCATTTCATTTAACAGCATAATTGGTGTTGTTATACCGTACATAATTATTATTAATGTATCCAAACCTATGCCGTGTACTATTATCTATTCTGTGCCATGAGACATTGGTGACCTTAACACGACTTGGTAATGATGATGATGATGATAACAATGATGATGATAACAATGATGATGATGATGATGAATATGAATTGCATAGTAGCATATGCTTTCTGTTCTTATAACAACGCCGAAACTCCCAAACGTGTATCTATAATATGGAGTCAGGAGTTCTCTCAGCATCTTCGAAACCATGATATACCTTGACCCAATATTTTGCTTTTTGGTAGCATATTCTTAGTACACTTCACATAAAACCAAAATCACCATATGTTTCCATATAAATTTTGAGGAGTTCCCTCGATTACTCATGGATCCCATCATCAGGTCACCACTTTTGTGGACATGGTACCAAATTGGAGTGAAACCTAATATAACAAAACAAAAATTTCGAAAATCGGTTCAAAAACGGCGGCGTAATCGTTGAACATACAAAAAAATATAAATATAAAAATATATATATATATATATATATATATATATATATATATATATCCACAGCCGAACATATTATAACCTTCTCGTTTTTTGGAAGTCGGTTAACAAAGTCGCTTTTTTCCCTCATGTCCCTTTGTTCCCTTTAATCTTTAAAACTACGCAACGGATTTTGATGATTATATTTTCAGTGTTAGATTTATCGAGGAAGGCTATAGGCTATATTTTATCGCGCTAAGACTAATAGGAGCGAAGAAATAGGTGAAAATGTGGAAAAAACGGGAAAAATTATTTGAAAGGGCTAACTTGAATGCGCTAATCTTAGGAACTACTGGTCCGATTTGAAAAATTCTTTCAGTGTTAGATAGCCCATTTATTGAGGAAGGCTATAGGCTATATTTTATCACGCTAAGACTAAAAGGAGAACGTGGATAAAACGGGAGACATTATTTGAAAGGGCTTATCTCGCGAACTACTGGGGCAATTTTTATGATAATTGGCACAGATAAGAAATAGACCACGTGATGGATCATAGGTTATTTTTTGTGGACTAATTTTTGTGTGGATTATAATATAGGCTATCGAATATCGATTTTAATCATTTTTTCAGTGGCTGTATATTTTATACCCGTGCGACGCCGGGGTGGGTCGCTAGTAATATTATAAATGCGAAGGTGTATCTGTCTGTTACCTCTTCACGCCTAAACCGCTGAACCGATTTTGCTAAAATTTGGTAAAGAGATACTTTGAGTCCCTGGAAAGGACATAGGAAACTTTTTATCCAGGAAAAATGTTCGATTCCCGCGCGATAAACCAATTTAGCGCAACGGAGTTGCTGGTATCATAAATCACGCGGGAGCCATACATTTTTCCGGGGTGAAAAGTATTCCTTTCCTGGGACTCAAAAAATCCCCATGCCAAATTTGAGCCAAATTGATTTGGGCGTGAGGAGGTAACAGACAGATAGACAGACCCACTTTCGCATTTTTAGTATAAGTATGTATCTAAATAACGTATACCTAAATAAGTGTTAGAATAAAACTAGACCGCGACAAACTTTATCGAATATAAAATTTGTTTGAGAAACAAAACTAATTCTGTCAAACTTGTAATAGGTGTCGAATAATAGCAGAATGTGTGAGACTGGCCAACTTGAAAGGGTTCCGTAATATGATTTTTAATTTAGTGTTTTAGACTAAGGGCCTGTTTCACCGCTTCCTGATAAGGCTATCGACCACTTAACTTGACAGATGGAGTATGGAGAATCTGTCAAATAAGCCTATCCGGCACCTTATGAAGCGGTGAAACAGGCCCTAAGTATAATATTTTACTGTAGACGTATGTATTGGTTTTTACATACTTATTTTTTACTACGTTTCCGAGGGAAATTAAACAGTGAGACCGAATATAATATAATTTCTAATAATAGATTTATCAAGGAGTAATTATCATATTCCAAGGGAAACCTTATTCTAAATCCTAAATTAATTTCAGGGTGTTCACATAAAAAAATAATAAAATCCACAAAACTTACGATAAAAGACTTTTGTAACAGTCATTTAGTAACAGCTTTTATATAAACTGTTCGATTGTAAATTCAGTACACGTGAAAGGAACTTCTGTCTTGAATAACACAATAGAAAATTCGATTTTTCAACACTATTGAGTATTGACTTGCATTTGCTGCAGATGAATCCTTACAAGTATTTACAATTTTATGCTACTTTTTTCTTACTCAATATCAGTTTTAGGATTGCTTGTAGTATGACGAAGAAATAGTAATTATTTTTGGTTTTACATGCATGCATAATTGAGAATTATTACGCATTATTGAACTAGACTCCTAGAGTCGACGTAAAAAAGAATATTGTACCAATATAATTTTGAATAAAACTTAAAAGTGAGTATTTTAAATTGATCAATTTAAACATTTTTCTTATTTTTAAGATAGGCTGCTTCTTTTAAAATATAGGTACAGCAGACTTAGTAAATGAATCATTAAACAAGTATTGAAAATCACAATGTTTTGCAAGTTATTGTTGTACTTTTTTTATCTTTACTTCAAACCAAAGAACAAAAAGTCATACGCGAACTATATTTAAATCTACAATTTTTGATTGAAAACAATAGTTATCAATATCACTCACGCGAAAAATATTTACCCAAACTGGCTTTGTCGAGTTGCTGGAATGCCACAAACTCGTGAAATAACTGGTATTCGAAAAAGGATTTTTCATCGGCCACCGATCCCTAAAACAAAGGATTCCATCAATGGAGTTCAGTAACAATGATATATAACTGAGACAGAGCTGACGCGAACAGATCTTCACAATAAATCAAACTTAAACTACGACAAGCCAATTCCAAGTTGGCTCCAACTAATTCAATATGACAGTTACGATGGTGCTAACGTATATTACGTATCTTCGAGAAGATTGTTTTTTACCACAATAGACATGTTTTTAATGTATGTGTACCTTTTCACATGTCATGATGGTTAAACAATAATTAAAGACGTGAGTGGAAAAATTGAACAAGTAACATTTCGTAACATACGGACAATAACTCATTTTCTCCTTATTGTTTGTTAAAACTTATAACTTACTTACTTCATAACCTAGCTAATATATCTGGCTACACATATAATCCATAGTTTTTCTATTTCAAATATTTTTTCCGGCCCTAAAGCCTCCAAAAAGACGGGAAGTTTTTTCATGTTACTTACCTTATTCTTCCACTTACGTCTTGAATTATGATTGTTATTTTCATATAGTATGTATAATGTATATTGTATAGTCTTCGTACGCTAACTTGATGCAGTGGTGAAGAGCGTGGCTCTTGACTCGGAGGGCGTGGGTTCGATTCCTGCATTGGAAACATGTAATTTTCAAGTTTGGTTAGAACAATGCTAATTGTCTGACAAGTAAGATGATCCATGCATCAGATGAGTCAGTCAGTCCTGCGCCTGATCTCTCACCAGTCATGCCGGTCCTTCATGGTTATGATAGTAAAGGAATAAAGATTAGAGTGCTTGTGTCTTGCGCATACACTTGGGCACTATGAAATTACTCCTGGTTATTATAGTCTTCGTTGATCCAGGGCGAATACAGGTGTAAAAAACAAAGTGAATATACTTTCCGTTGTGTATGACATAATATTACGAGTATCTGTCCCATATTGAGTTCAATGTAAAAGTAGCAGCGCTGAAAAACTAACTTTTGACTTCTTTGTTTCTCTCTTCAATGTTGTTGCACTTATGAAACAAAATACAATAATGTCTACTGCAATGACTTTTATTTCGCTCACTCAGGATTTTACACGTTTGTAGTTAGTATTAGTAATCGAACAATCACAACAAAGGCTGTGTCTGACAGTCTTAAGGCATCGATATCTCAGATGTAGATCGTTTGAGCTGTGGTCAGCAGATCGTGAAATATGGATGCAGTGTGTAGAAGGATACATCAGCTTTGTTGCAGTACAGTTCTGTGGGCTGACAAATAACTTGTTCCTTGATACATAGAATCTAACAGGGATATTTTGATAGCTGGAATTAGAACTAACAATGAAGAAGGTTATAACATGGAACCCCTGATTTTTTACTCCATATTCAATAATTAAGGTTTTTCCTCACTGCAGTGTCAAAAATATCATGTGTATGCATTGTGTGTGTATTATGATAAGGTTAGAGTAAAGAAGTTTTGACTTTAGGCTTCAGTCTTGAAATCAGCGGGCAGTGGGGAGGGAGCGGCGGCGCGGCAAGCCGTCTAGTACGCTGCGCGCCGCTCACCGCGCTGCTGTTATGGAGGCCAGTTCGATATAAAATATAAATCTATATAATACGTAGGAAAGCGCCGCTCCCGCGCCGCCACCGCTTCTGCCCCGCTGCTCGCTGATTTCGAGACTGAAGCCTTAAATAGTTAGACCGACAGGCCGTTATAGGCCACGGCCTAGGGGCGGCAGCATCCATACCGGTTACGTACATAGGGCGGCGGAAATAAAGTGGCATATTCTCATAAAAAATATAAGTTTGGCACTGGAACTGATCCTAGCGGGGTAACAGACAGCATTCGTATTCATAATATTAGTTTGGATTTTAATGTGAATACCGGGAACATTATTACGGTTTTCAATGTTTGATTAGGATGAAATATTTAACATAGTTGTTAGAATAACAACAGTATAATATTTTGAATGTGTACGTGACCAGGAAAAGACACGTTAAGTAATTTTACTAATATTATAAATGTTGTGTCTGTCTGTCTGTTGCCTCTACACGCCTGAACCGCTAAGCTGATTTTGATGAAATTTGGTATGGAGATTCCAGGAAAGGACAAAGGATACTTTTTATCCCGGAAAAATGTGCGATTCCCGCGCGATAAGTGAATATTGGCGCAACGGAGTATTATATTTAGGTCGAAGTAAGTAGAATTTATTGACTTTTCTGGAGGGAGATACAGCCACTTTGTTTTATTTAAAACAGTTGAAAGCTTTTTGAACTTCATGAGATTCTAAAATAAGAAAAAAAAATAAAAAAGTTCTCGAAATTAACAAGAATTTTTTAAATATTCAGGAATAAGTAAGATTTTATAAATTGTAGAAGTGCCTACCTAAGTAATATTTTCTAAAGTTCCTAAATAAGAAACAAATTCTATAAAAGTTTCAAGAATAATTAAAAACAAGTCTGTAAAAGTAAAACTAGGTAATTTGTCTCGCAGAGTAACGTATAAATTCTAAAATTTCATCACTGAGGACTTATCAAGTACCTAGTCTAGTCAGACTTACAGTAATCCCGACATCCTTGAAAACGCTTCGAGCGTTTCGCAAACAACACGTCCCTCTTACGAGTTTCATGATCAGAAAAAATAAAATTCAGGTCCCCGATTCTCCTTCGTCGAAATTAGTTTTATTACGTCATAAACAAAATTTTAGACAAGCTTAACGTATTAACACTAAAGGTACAAGTTGGAACCGAGCGATACGCGACAACTGCAGACGACGTGTTATGGCGACACTACTGTTTTCTATGTATTTCTATGAAATACCCTCCGCAGCTAGCGACACGAAGCATTCATAGAAATACATAGAAACCAGTAATGTCGCGACGACACGTGGTCTGCTGCCGCTTCATGTAGCCGGCTTCTAACTTGTACCTTTACGCAGCTTCTTTCATTGTTTGATCCAATCCATTTCAGTCAAGTCATATTCCTAAGAAAATATGTCAGATTAGTAGGGACTAAGGTTAAAACAATTTTTTAGTTTGTCAAAAAAGAACTAGATAGAACAAGCAAGGATTCTGGATACTGCATTAATGTTCAATATTGTAATATTTTAAGTCTAGCTTGTGAATGGGACATTTTGCGAGCGAGTGAAACAACCTGTCGAAACAAAATTCGAAGTATAAGAATCAGACCTTTGTTTAATGTTGTTCATTATTTTTTCTATATATATATATATATATATATATATATATATATATATATATATATATATATAATCATCAGATACAAAATATTATTCACGACTTCGCCCATGTAAATACTGCATCATAATTCATCATAATATCAACACTACCCTTTTAAAAAAAAAAAAATCCAATCTCATAATTCAAAAGAATACACTTAAAAACTTTTATATGATGCCCGCAAGTTGCAACTCTGTTGCATCAAAATTCGTTCATCTTATATTTCCGGAATAAAAACTAATTAGTATCCTATGTCCTTTCCCGGGATTCAAAGCATCTCCATACCAAACATCAAAATCGGTTCAGTGGTTTAAGCGTGAAGCAGTAACAGATCGACAGACAGACTTTTGCATTCATATAGTATGGATTGCTATGATGTGATGATTAGGTAAGGTATCGGAAACTGATATTGCAAAACTTTTCAGAAATTTAAACTCTAATCCCTCAAATCAAAGGTCAGATTACCATCCCCGAAAGGCGATTAAATCCCGTTTTTTGGGCAAATCCATTAATTTTCACGTGTTTTAGTGGGGTTACCGTGACGCCTGTATACAGGGTGGTTTTTGCGTGTCCCTCTTATACAGGGTGCGATTAAAGTCTTGGAAGCCGGTGTCCCATGAAATAGAAAGGATTGTTTTTCAATTACACGCCTAACAACTTTGGGGATGTTGTTGACAAGATAAATAAAGTGCTTACACTGTTTTACTTAACGTTTTTAGTAGCGTGCGGCTCGAAAATCCTTGTTTAATTGCGTAGGGCCTTAGTAAAGTCGCAGTCGATTTTAAGCTTGGAGTTAGATAAAAAAGTAAAAAAATGTTGATTTTGTTAAACTTTGATATGGAGATACTTTGAGTTCCCAGAAAAGCAAACAGAAAAGGATAAATAATGCTTTTACTCCGGAAAATGTACAACAAAGAAGTTTATTCAGGTAAGTTTGATTGATCAATTAGATAATTTTTGTAATTTCGTTTATTTTCAATAATTACACTTTCTCCACACATTTTAAGCTAGACGGTGTCTGCAACTCCGTTCGCATGAAAATATATTGTTTTTCCGTGATAAGAAGTATCCTTTGTTCTCTCCTGGAACCTAAAATATCTCCATAGCAGGAAAAATGGTTTAGCGGTTTGGACGTGAAGAGTTAACAGACAGACGGACACAATTTCGCGTTTATAATATAACAAGTATGGAAGTATGGATTTACATAGTGTTATTTTCCTCTTAAGACGACTAACCCAAAAAATCAAACATCGTCCTCTTTTCACACTCACGCAAGTTTTTCATATGCCAGGTGAAAAAGGACGACGTGGATTCATCGCCAAATTAGTTTTTTCTCAATAACTCGATAAATATACAACATTTTACAAATCCGCTACTTTGGTTTCTCAATGATGGAATTTTATACAATGTGTTAAAATATTAACTTAGTTCAATGCACGGTTATGGCAATAAATAAAAAATTCGTGAAAATCCAAGAATTAAATCTGAGCAAAAACACGATACCTTAAAATTTTCTCAAGAAAATTTTAAGATATCGCGTTTTTGCTCAGATCGAAGTCTTGGAAATAATATAATATAATAATGAAGTATCTAACTTCAGAAAATGAAAAAATTCGGGGCTTATTTTCAAGTATAAAATGAATTATGAAATCGAAAATTTTGGGTTAGTCGCCCCCTTAATCAAATAGTAATTTTATGTCATGAGCATAAAGATCATAATATAAGACAAAGCAAACCTTTCAACGAATTTCCAGCAAATTCGTACTTTCAAACTCTGTGGTTTTGTAATGGTTCGATTTTCACAGATCACTGAACTATCGTCTATCGTTGTGTAATACCATCCTTATTTACTTTCGGAATTTATAAGGGTTAAAAGGGTGTGTATGAGGCTTAGTTTTAGAATTTAACCACGTTAATTTTATTCCCTAAGGGTCAATTATTAACATTACACAGGGCGCACCGATGCAACGTAATTGGAACCTTTAAAGTGAAAAAGCGGGATTCTTCTGTCAAAAGCGGTACAAAGTAAAAAAAGTCATTAAACCAAAAGTTTTTTGAATTTTTATATTTTTATTTGCGCTAAATTATTAACGTTTACATGACAATAGGTAGTAAAAGTAGCCAAAGAAAATCCACCCCTTTACCACTCTTATCTTCATTACGCACCTTTCTTTCTCAGCACGCTGCAGGTACGTTCAGGCTTTCCCCAAAAAGCGGGACATTTAATTTTGATGAAAAAATCGGTATAGAGATAGTTTATTTGTTAAGGAGATGCATTGCATCGCATCACGTTGTAATGTTAAGTAACCTTAAGCCTTAGCTGTCTAATTGCTGAATACTAATTCGAGATTGAGACGAATATTAATTAATTAACTGTAATTAAATGAAAATTTGACAAATACCCCATACATTGTACAAACGCTTCATTAAATTGAAGTTTAATCATCATATTTTATCTCAGATTGCACCCGCAAGTGTTTTTTCTTTATATGTTACCTCCTAAATGCTCTTATCTGATGAAATCTAAACACAAACCAAGCGTACTTATAGTAAAATTGACTAAATTATGCATACGTATAAAAGAAATCAAGTAAAATCACCTAGAAAGATAGGTTCCTTGTGCAATAAAAAAGGAGCAATTCTCTTTCCCCAAGGTCTACCCGTAATATTTTGGACCTGAGAATTTTATTATGCCCAATGGGAGTAGGTTTTGATGGGGTATAAATTTTTTTGCGAGATACTGAGAATGATACGAATCAATGCGGGATTGAGTTGTTCCCTTTTTGCATGTGGATTTATGGGTCATATCCCGAAGAAATACTTTAGCAAAATAGACTTCTTAATGTTCTTGAAGGAATTTTCAGTAAGACTATCCTTTATAAGAACGAAACTGTAGTCAAAACTTAGTCAAAAGTTGTATTGCATACTAATATTTTAAATACAAAAGTGTGTCTGTCTGTCTGTTACCTCTTCACGTAACATAAGTTATTATATTGTTATAATAAGTAAAATTACTAAATTACCTCTTCACGCCCAAACATATAAATAAAATACCTATTATTTTGAGTCGGAGAAAGGACATAGGATACTTTTTATCCCGGAAAAATGTACGGAGTTGCGGGCGTCAGTATTCACTAAATAAGTCATAGTCTATACTAATATTATAAATGGAAAAGTGTGTCTGTCTGTCTGTCTATCTGTCTGTTACCTCTTCACGCCCAAACCACCACGCCAAAACCGATTCTGCTGAAATTTGGCATGGACATATTACTTTGAGTCCCGGGAAAGGACATAGGATACTTTTTATCCCGGAAAATGCACGGTTACGGTACGATCATCTAGTTATTTTATAAATGTGGATTTTTTTGTTACTTTTTCATAAACCTTACAACAGTACCGGTGGAGATGAAAATCGGAGATGCTTAAAATTCCGAGAAAGAAAAACTTATCACGGAAAAATTCACGGTTTTCTGGAGATGAACCAACTTTTGTGCGTATGGCAAGGCACATAATATTAGTATGTATGTCAGCATACAAACTCTCTCATTAATACTTAATTACAATATTATATTAAAGGGTTTTCTCCAGTAATTATGTCGGCTCGTTAGGATAAGGATCAAAATCATTTGCCTCTTAATTAAAAGCTCTTAGTGTTTAATTAAACTAAGGAAGTGTCTTTTGGGAAATTTACGCAGTTTGTGATACACGTAAACATAATATTTTGATAATAATATGCTACCAATTTTAAGATATTGGATAGCTTTCGACCAAGTCAAGAAAGTCCGGAACGAAAATAAACCTAATACCCCCCCACTCCAACCGGCATAGTGGTGCGGCGTTGAAAACCGTGCATCGTCTAACGTCGTTTCAGTTCGGTAGACTTCAGCACTGTGTTTGTGTGCGTGCGACTAGATAATATGCGTAATGCGTATAGACTAGCAGCAGCAGGCAGGTTACCAGCTGCTGCTAACTGCAATAGGTTTACCGCAGCAGTCCTCGAGTGCCGCACGTATTTTTGACCGACTTCCAAAAAGGAGGAGGTAATACGTTCGGCTGTAAGTATTTTTTTTTTATGTATGTTCACCGATTACTCAGCCGTTTGTCGTCCGATTTTCGAAATTCTTTTTGTGTTGTATAGGTAATTCGAGTTGAAGAATTTGGTACCATGTTCACAAAAGTGGTGATCTGATGATGGGATCCTTGAGGAATCGAGGGGACTCCTTGGAATTTTTTATTTTTTATTTTTACTAAATAAGGGGGCAAACGAGCAAACAGGTCACCTGATGGTAAGCAACTACCGTCGTCCATGGACACTCGCAACATCAGAAGAGCTGCAGGTGCGTTGCCAGTCTTTGAAGAGGGAATACGCTCTTTTCTTGAAGGTTTGCAGGTCGTATAGGTCCGGAAATACTACTGGTGACGGTTCATTCCAGAGTTTTACAGTGTGCGGCAGAAAGTTACGCGAAAAACGCACTGTGGAAGACTGCCACTCATCAAGGTGATGAGGATGGTATATTTTTCGCGTGGGACGATGGCGAAAAGTTGCAGGTGGTATGATTCCGAACAACTCCTCAGAGCACTCCCCGTGATACAACCGATAGAGGATGCAGAGTGAAGCTACATCTCGGCGTAATTCCAAGGGGTCCAAGCTGTTTGAAACACTATAGCAGTCAACAATTCGAGCAGCCCTTTGTTAGATACGATCCAGAGGGAGCAGTTGGTATTTTGGCGCCCCTGCCCAGAGATGATAACAATATTTCATATGGGGCCGAACCTGCGCCTTGTAGGCGTTGGTTCGGACTGAAGTACTGTCTCGCTCTGTTAAGAACACCAAGCTTCTTCGAGGCTAATTTGGCCTTACCCTCTTAATGATATGGGAACTGGACTTCGCTCGATATGTTGAAGCCAAGTATCTCAATGCTAGGGGAGATGGTTAAAGATGTGCCCTCGAAACGAGGACATACGACCATTTTTGACTTTTTAGTGGTGAACGCGCAGACCTGTGTCTTGGCGGGGTTTAATTGGACCAAGTTAAGTCTACCCCATTCAGAGACCTTCTCCAATGAATTCTCCACCTTAGACACAAGTTCGTTTCGATTTTGCATCGAAGCAGATATTTTTGATGATGATTTCGCTGTTTGAGGACAGATTTTCAAATTTCTCGTGTTGTTGTATAGGATATAATCTTAATTTTGTATACTTAACAATTACGAAAGTGATGAGCTGATGATAGGATACATGAGCAATCGAGGGAAATCCTTGATATTTATCAAAACACTCATAGTGGTAAAAATGTTGTTTCTAGTAAATTAAACATAATATTATGTTACGAATAAGAGAAATTTCATATAAAGGTATCTCTTGGTCCAAAAGCGCTGAACAGAACTCCTGAACCTGTCCTGAACCTTTAAAGATAAAAGTTTGGAAATTGCAGCATCGCTTAGATAACTGCAAGCATTTACCACAATTTCGCTTACAGTAACATAATGTGAATAGTTAACATTCGTATTGGTTATATACGCATAAAGTCTTATTTTGTAGACATTTAACTAAAAAGAGTTATTATTTTTAACAAAAAAATTAAAACCGACTTCCAAGGTAAAAACAATAGTAATATGAACTAAAAAGTATTAAATAGCTCTTACTCTTTAATAGTGCCTTTTCAGAATTCGTCTAAATCTCAACTATTTCTGTGCATATTACAGTCTTCATTAGTTTGAAGTCGGTACCAGTTCCAAAAGTTTCAGATATTCTGACATTGACTGAACTCACGATTAAATTAGCTGGTACCGACTTCGAAGTAATGAAGACTGTAGTGTGTACAGAAATAGTTGAGATTTAGACGAATTCTGAAAAAGGCACTATTAAAGAGTAAGAGTTATTTAATACTTTTTAGTTCATAATATTACTATTGTCGGTTTTAATTTTTTGTTAAAAATAATTATTTTTTCAATAGATGACGGCTCTGTTGCGCAAAAAGTTTTCTTTTGCTTTTTATGATACGTGTACATAATGTGTGTCACGCCTCGACGAACAAATATATAGGCATGTAAATGAGCTTAGAAGTTTGTGATAGCTTGTAGCCATACCGACACGTAAATTTTAGATACAAATAAAAATAGCATGCCTAGTAGCTTCTTTGCACTAGTAAATATTATGAACTTATATGTGAAGGCATAACTCATTCTTTAATGTAATATTATATTGACATAATATCCTCCAATATACAATTTACCACAGCAAACACATCCACTCCAGTAATCTCACATAAATCATTAGTCGCCAAAATTCGGAATTTAATTAATTCCGTTATAAGAAACCTCATAAATTTCCGCCGGACGCAAGACAGAGGTGAGAGGTGGTGAAAAAAATAAAATTAAACATCTCAATAGCCGGGGAAAAAAGAAAAAAATGCGGGGCTAAGTCGTAAATCTGTCAACACTCTGTATACATGCGCTGACCTGGTTTTCACGGTCAAAGAAAAGATAGGTGAATGTTTTTGCCCCGGATGTACCCGGAATTTTTGGCGACGTAGCTTTATAACGCAAAATTAGTACTTATTTAAGTCTAAGCTATAAATTTTACTTTATAAGCTCTGCACACATTTTAATTGAGTGTAGCGGGGTGGGTCGTTTTTTAAAATAAATTTTCCTTACTTATAAGTAGACATCGGATTATAATATGCATTTGCATATTTGCATAATATGCTAATACATACAACGGTACTTTTAGGCGATAGTATATATGTTGTTACTTTATTGATAGTAGATATTTTAGTCGTATTATGCCCTCGTAAAATAGCTATCATGTTACAACTTACACAACAAGTCCACGAAACAGAGGTACGATAGAACAAAATACTTCATCCACTCAACCCAGCCTTATTTAAAGACCTCCGCAATACACCCGATACTATATTGTCCTAGTGACCTGCCTCGTGGATCATAGAAATTTGAGAACCGATAGAACTATTATACAATTAATAATATAGATTCTATAATAATAGTTTTGAGCCGTCTATCGAATGTCGAACCTCCATCATGAAATCTGTCGGGGCACCAAGGAACTTTAGATAGGTATGAGATGAATATAATTATTTATTACTAATACATAACTATAGCATCTGTCGCCCATTGGTTTAAACTTTAAAGCGTGATTTTTGAGTACGAGATCGTGGGCTCGAATTTTGTTGGAATACTTTTATGTCCTTTGTTTAGATTTCAGACCAATGCAGGCTGATTACTAGTCACCAGATGATCCGACAAGATGATTGATTCGTGCGATGAGCATTGGCCATAATATAAGAAATCGGTTCTGCGCGTTATCCCTTGCAAGTAGAGTCGGTCATCCGTCCCACTGGGTTATAGGAGTAAGGGAAGAGACACTTGGGCTCTGCAAAATTACTTTTCTAGAGACCAAGTGTGTGCAGCAAGCTAGACTGATTTTAATGGAACCAGTCGCCGTTACCAAAACAGAAATGGGAAGTTTTATATACTGAAATACAAATAAAACTCTTGCAGATCATTTTAGTGAGAAAAAAATCACACATTTACAAATAAGAGAAAATATCAAGAGTATTTAAAGTATTTTGTAGTTGATAAGCCGTTAAAGATGCTTGGACACGTCCATTGAAGTCTATTCGAAGTTTTATACGTCGTTACCGAGGCAGAAACTTCAACACGGGCGTTATTTCATCGCAGAGAGTTTGAGTGTGAAATCGCATTGTTAGAGGATATTTTAGAATAGGGAACGTGCAAAACTATAAGGCTCAAATCACACCGAAATGGCAGCGCAGCGGCAAGCATTTTCAGTGTCATATGATTTTAAACTTTATCTTCATTATTGTAATACATAGTATAGCTTGAAAAACTTGCAAAGTCTCGCGGCCGTCCGCGACTCCTCGAGCACTCTGACGATTCCTACGTGGCGGCGGCGGCGCGTGGGCAGTCTGTAATGAAGATTGAATAAATTAAGCCTGAAATATGAATGAATTTACCCTAATAAGCACATTGAAAAGACTATTAAGAAAACACGAGGTTCTGGTTAGGCCACACAAAATGAGCAGGAGTCCGTTGCGAAGACAGTATAAAGACCATAAGCTTAGGTGTTTTACACCGAAACAAGATAAGTCAAGGTACACGCGATTAATTAGCGATACAACATTTAAGTATCTGCGTCGTGTTTTATGATAGTTGAATTTTGTATTACGTTTATTGTCGCCAAATAATCTATGCTTCGTCTAGTTTCAATCGAGTGAATTGCTACGGTTCTGTGAAATCCTACTCAAAATACCTACACGTGGAATATAACATTACAATATTACTCCTTGTTTTGATAGTAAATTTAAAATAGATTACTCAAGATAATAATGACACATCATCATAACGTACTGACTAAGAGCGTTTATAGAAGAGCGGCAGTCGAAGGCTGCCGTCGACAAGTATCAAAAAAATCAATGAAAAAAAATCCAGTGACTAACGTCGACGCGTGCCGTCGACAAGTGCCGTTCGTTTGTGAGAAGCCTAATAGCATTGCTGACGCACAAATCTCCGTGGTAGGGTTACCACGGAGATTTGTTGACTTTACCTTGAAAAGACCATCAGCAGAACGTTTCCGAATTGACGAAGCGACACATTTTTTTTTATACAATAAGGGGGCAAACGAGCAAGCGGGTCACCTGATGGAAACCAACTTCCGTCGCCCATAGACACTCACAGCATCAGAGCTGCAGGTGCGTTGCCGGCCTTTAAGGGGTAATAGGGGAGGGTAGGGAAGGAAATAGGGAAGGGTAGGGAAGGGAAAAAGATAGGGGATTGGGCCTCCGGTAAACTCACTCACTCGACGAAACACAGTGCAAGCGCTGTTTCACGCCGATTTCTGTGAGGACGTGGTATTTCTCCGGTCGAGCCGGCCCATTCGTGCCGAAGCATGGCTCTCCCACGTCAAAATACATCGTGTATGAATAAATATTCGCGTAGAAACGCGTGCTCCGTCCTAAAGAATCTAGAAAATACCAAAGTGAAGAGAAAAACGTTCCCTGATTAACCTCACGCACGATTTCACAAGCAAACACAAACATTTTGGGATAAATCCAACGCCAATCACATTTTCGGACCAAGCTTGACTTTGTTAAATGAAAATAAATATCTTCTAATGTATAAAATTCTCCCGTCGCGGTGTTTGTTTTAAGAAACTCCTATTCAAGAGATGTTCTAGACCGATTGTGTTGAGAATGTGTGTGCTTAACTGGGTCTGAGAAGCAGCCAATCTTACAGCATACAAAACAACGATGACTAAATATAGACTCAAACGCTTATCGAATTTTCTGAGAAAATTTCATATTGCACAAATTATAAAGTCTACAAACGATATCTAAAAATATGATTACAATGGGCAAAGGCATATTCCTTCGCCGTATATAGCAAAACAACATATGAAAATATGTTTGATACTTTCCTACTATAATTGATATCTAATATATATAAATCTCGTGTCACAATGTTTGTCCTCAATGGACTCCTAAACCACTTAACCGATTATAATAAAATTCGCACACCATGTGCAGTTCGATCCAACTTGAGAGATAGGATAGCTTAGATCTTTAATTATAGTCGCAATTTTATTTTATTGCAAATTGTTTGTCTATAAAGAGCGACCATTGTTTATGCGACGCGGGTCACGTGATAGCGATGGACGTTGCCATGGTGACATACTTATATTTTAGTCACTAATTCAATAAAATAAAACGGGCGATATACTTAGTATAATATGGCAAAGAAACGTTTGCCGGGACAGCTAGTTATAATATATTTTATTGAACATACTATGAAAACTTTTAGTCCTCTCGGCGGAATCCGAACCCGCTATCTCCGTTTTAAGCAACACAATTGAGCCACAAAGTTCAATCATCGTATTTGATGTTTTGGGTCTGGAATTCCTGAGAGATTGTCGCTAGCTTCAATTTTTGTCACGTAGATGGGGAACAAGCAATAATATAGATATTGTCGGTCAATAAAATATCAAAACTTGATTTTTATTGGAAATTCGGATTCCTCATTAGGATTTTACGGTTTAGAAATTGCAAGAAAAAATTCTTGCCAGTTGCAGTAACCTGGTTATTTTTTTGCAAAATTTAGTGGATCTAAGAAATAGTAGTAAATGCGTCAGATTGTTGCTGTTTGTCTGTTATTTCATCGTGGTTGAACCATTTAACCAGTTTTCATGAAATGTTGTATGGTGAATTTATGAAGTTGTAGGAATATTTCTTTAACGGGCGAATGGCCCACCACACATTCCCACCACTGCAAGTCCTGTGTCGCCAGGATCAACAGTGGTATCCAACCACGAAAACCCTTTGATATGATCTCAGGGATGCCCGAGGGACAAGTCTTGGGACCCGCAACGAAATTAAGCAGAAGAAAGGTAGGAGGAGTAGGAGAAATCCAATTTCCCTCCCAGGAATAGGCAGTAATTTTGTGACAGAAAAAAAACATTTGGTTAAGGTATAAAACTTTGAAATTTCACTTTTAGTTCACTGATGATGAATAATATTATTTTATGTACGATTGCGAAGACTCTAGTAAATTGATACGGGCCAATAAAACAGCCACCACTTTATAAGAAATATGTTTGCGCGCCATAAGTCCTGGTATTATGAATGTGGCCTTAAGTCACGTTGCGGTGGTATTATGTATTTGGCATCGCACCAAACAGGGCCAGTACGAGCCTCGTTGTGGCCTGATATAGAGACTCATAATTTATATACCCCCATATCATGTCAGCCTTCAAAAAGTGAAGGCTTATTTTCAGCTAGTCTATTTTCTAATTTATATGGTTACTAGATGACGCCCGCAACTCCGTTGCGCCAATATTCATTTATCACGCGGGAACCGTATATTTTTTTCCTTTTCCTTTTTTCGGGACTTAAAGTATCTCAAAACTAACAACAAAATCGGTTCAGTGGCTTAGGCATGAAAAGGTAACAGACAGACAGACAGGCGGATAGTCAGACAGACAGACACACATTCGCATTTATAATATTAGTATATAGTATGAAGGATTGAATAATGATAATATAAGAAACATATTTTGATTTTAGAGATAAATGTAGGTAAGTACAGTTTTTGGCTAATTTAATGAACTGCCCAAAATTGTGTATAGACTTGAAAGTTTAATATTGTTGTGAAAATCAGACACAATATAATAATTGCTAAATGAATAAATCAATTAATAATATTTGCTTATAAGTAATATTACTATAGGCTTCTTTATGCTAATTTGTAAATGGCAAAAGTATTTTTTTACATACAAAATTAATCTTGCAAGATTAACTTTCCTATATAACATTTCCATGGCGATTTTGTCTACTTTTAACTTTCGGCAACTTAATATAAATTTTATGTTTATACAAAGAATCATTGTCTTATCGATAAATATAAAGGTAAATTAATTACACTTTCAAAGGAATCCTTGGGACCGTCAATTAGAAAGATATTTTAGTCAAAGGATATTTCCGTGGAAATTTCTTAGAACAACTATTTATGTCTCCAACCATTGACATTTAATTAATTGTAATTAATTAAAGTTCTAATTATAGTATGTATATTAATAATATTAGGTATATTAGGTGCTGAAAAATATTATAGACTAGCTGTCCCGGTGAACTTCGTGTCACTTAAAAACATTCCCTGGACTCCTACGAATATTTGAAGACTAAAATCAGCCCAATCCGTTCAGCCGTTTTCGAGTTTTAGCGCGACTAACACATTTCAAAATCCTTTTTTATATAAGACTAGCTATCCCGGTGAACTTCGTGTCACTTTAAAACCTTCCCTGGACTTCTACGAATATTTTAAGACTAAAATCAGCCCAATCCGTTCAGCCGTTTTAGAGTTTTAGCGCGACTAACACATTTGAAAATCCATTTTTATATATAAGAAAGACTAGCTGTCCCAGTGAACTTCGTGTCACTTTAAAGCCTTCCCTGGACTTCTACGAATATTTTAAGACTAAAATCAGCCCAATCCGTTCAGCCGTTTTCGAGTTTTAGCGCGACTAACACATTTGAAAATCCATTTTTATATATGTTATAATAATTAGATTATAATTTTCTTGTAGTTTCAAATAAACAAAATTGCAAATTTTGTACTATAATATATTATATCGTTTTTGCGTTTGCGAATATATAAGACTTGTAAGCTTGAAAGTTAAGTTCTGAATGTTAGAAAATAATATCCCACCAAAAAACATTTTCATGTAAAAATGCTGCCAAGATGAGAACATAATAGTTCGAGGTGTCAAAAAGTAGTGAGATCTCATGTAGAGCCAAGTTTCAAACCTACACTCAGCCCTAAATCTAAAAACCCTAATTTTACACATAAATTGCGGCAAAATACTTAATATAATGTGTCAGCCGTACGAGAAGAATCTAAAAAATCTACACATTAGTCAAAATCGGTGGCCTGGCCATTTTGTTGCGGTTTATATAAATAAAAGTTATTAAGTACAATAGAAGAGTAGTTCAACGCTCATAGCATGACCAATAACAGCTTTATTAGCCCAATTATTTCGAATGTACATTGTACAATTATAGACATCAGTTGCCGTTCTTCGTTGCCTATCTCTAGCTACAAATAATGAAGTTCGCACCTATCTTTAGTATCTAGATAATATGAAAGTGACATCATAGACAAGGTAAAAAGTAGAACAAAAATAAAATAAGAACAGCCAAAAATTACAGATTCAAATGATTCTGCAGAAACGTCTGACCTACAAACTACAAATTTAACGGAAACAAAAATGACTTGATCGCCTTTGATCGACAAAGCGTTCGGCCTCACAGGAGATTATAATTTGCATTAAGTAGGTATTACAAATTTCCCCCGAGCAGCCTTTATGAAAGCTACTTGTGGTATTCTGAATACGTTAAAAAAATTAAATCAAAGTCTAATGGCTGGTTTACACGTATTAAGTTGATAAGTAGTTAACTAAATTTTAAATTAATTTTAAGTTATTAATTGCACGTTAACACAAAATTTGGTAGCAAGTTCAAATTTAGTTAGTAACTATAAAGTCATAAGTTAAAATTTAGTTGACTACTTATCTACTTAATACGTGTAAACTGGCCATAATTGCACGTTAACACAAAATTTGGTAGCAAGTTCAAATTTAGTTAGTAACTATAAACTCATAAGTTAAAATTTAGTTGACTACTTATCTACTTAATACGTGTAAACTGGCCATAATTGCACGTTAACACAAAATTTGGTAGCAAGTTCAAATTTAGTTAGTAACTATAAAGTCATAAGTTAAAATTTAGTTGACTACTTATCTACTTAATACGTGTAAACTGGCCATAATTGCACGTTAACACAAAATTTGGTAGCAAGTTCAAATTTAGTTAGTAACTATAAAGTCATAAGTTAAAATTTAGTTGACTACTTATCTACTTAATACGTGTAAACTGGCCATAATTGCACGTTAACACAAAATTTGGTAGCAAGTTCAAATTTAGTTAGTAACTATAAAGTCATAAGTTAAAATTTAGTTGACTACTTATCTACTTAATACGTGTAAACCAGCCATAATGTATAAAATTGTGTCACGCTGCTAGTTGCCAAAAAAGGGCTGGAAAGATTGTGTTGAAATTTCGTGTGCGTGTTCTGTGAGTTTGAGAATCGGCCAACATTCATCATTCAACATATTCCTGAATACTATCGAAGTTTGTCTAAAAATTGCAAAATGAACATCAAACTTGTTTTCTAAGTCGAAAGCCTAAACCAAATTAAATCATTAGACAATATTATGAAGGCTGATCACCAAATCAGCAAACAAGAAAGAAAATCGTCGCATCGCATGGGTGTGTAAATAGTTCTGATCTGATCTCTCGACAGTCATGCGTCCCACTACCTTACGAGAGTAGAAAATCAAAGACTATACTTGACGTGTACTGCTCACGCCTGGGCATAAAAGCTATCATGAAACCAACCCCCGAAATCGCGGGAGCTATTAAACTTATTATTCTATCAACGCTCAACTGGTATTTCAGAAATTAATTGTTAGATAGCGGACCCTCACCTTGTATTTCCTATTGATCAGTGATATTCCCAACTTATAATAGGCTTTTAGAACTTAGATTGCGCAAATCAGTGGCTGTCCTAGTTATTGAGTTACTGTTTCATTTCCGTATATTTCTATTGTTAGGAATTGGGCTCTCGATTTCGAGTGGTAAGTTTCAATTTAATTGTCAGAAGTATCATCGAGTAGGTGTATATTTAGTAGGAAGTTGTCCGGTATGTTTTGATAACAATTATTGTATTTTCTAGTATAAAGATGCTTAGCGGCGTTGTGCACTTTTTATAATGGCTCAATTAATAGTGTTTTTAAGTCAGGCAAGCGATTCTTAAGTTATAAAAGGACAGCAGAACGCCGGGATGATAGAGAAGAGAAAGTTGTACTTAAAATGACATTTGCCTTAATAACATTAAATTATGTTGTGCTATCTAAGAAATTTATTAATTTTCAGATGATTATTTGGTCGGCTTGTTTTAAGTCAATTAAGGTCGTGGTCTGTTCCCTGTGCTTGACATAACTCGACCATATTACATAGTCTGCTGCCTATGAATTCTATAATAGTTCTTACTAATTGATGACTACTAAATGCTGAATCTGTGAAACATTATTTCTGAGCCTTGAACAATGTTAATGTTCATAATATTGTGCTTGAAATAGCTTGACCGAATCATATGGCATAAGATGTCGCCCAAAACTTCGTTGTATTCAAATTCGTTTATCGCGCCGGAACCGTACATTTTTTGGGATAGAAATTGTCCTGTGTCCTTGTCTGGAACTAAAAGTATATCTATACCTCAGCAAAATCGGTTCAGTGGTTCTGGCGTGAAGCGAATAGACAGATAGACACACTTACGTAGGTAACTAAATATATAAAACTCAAAGGTGACTGACTGACATGGTGATCTATCAACGCACAGCCCAAACCGCTGGACGGATCGGGCTAAAATTTGGCATGCAGGTAGATGTTATGACGTAGGCATCCGCTAAGAAAGGATTTTGATAAATTCCAATCCCGAAGGGTTAAAATAGGGGATAAAAGTTTGTATATATTATACTTCTTAACGCGAGCAAAGCCGCGGGCAAAAACTCGTTTATAATATAAGTATGGAAGTTTGGATGAATGCTGCCTATCTCTCATAGCACTGATTTTTCATTACTAAATACTGAATCTTCTGGAATTAAATAGGACCTAATTCTGGCACCTGCTCCATGTGCCGAGAGCTCTTCCGCCTAGTGACACTTGACCTGCGCCGTGTGCATAACCTAAATTATTAGAATTAAACATTTTTGGGAACGATACGTTTGTGACTTGTGACCTAATTATTCGGAATGTACTATCAGCGGGGTGTGCCAAAATGTTTTCGTTTTAGCTTCGTTATAGAATCGCCGATGAAAATGTATGGAATTGACATAAGCGTTCGTTAATATGACGTTAACGTTCGACTCGTCTTATGTCAATTCCATACATTTTGTTCGGCGATTCTATAACGAAGCGAAAACGAAAAAGTTTCGGCTAAATGGCCAGGGCAGTTGATTCATGGGCAAATGGCGGATCTACGTAATTTGGTTGCGTTATGTCAAACCAAGCCGACAGATTCAAATTAACATTGAATTGACATAGCCTGTCCAGATGACATGGATCCGCTATCAGCCTATGAATCAATATTTTCGATGGTAATTGCAGTCATTTCTTACTTTGGAGTGTGCACCTACCATCAGGTAGGTCCATCCATTTTTTGATATTCCAACTGCCATTTTCGTTGTAATTATGCTGAAATATGCATGACTTTATAGTCGATGATACTAAAATGTATAGGTCTATCAGAATCCGATGGCGATTTTTGACAGCAGATTTTCAAAAAATATCCTTGATCATTGGATAAATTTTTATATTTGCATGTTTAGCACACATAATCAGCCTCTATTAGAAGAAAAAAGGATCAAAATGTTTTTTTTCCAACTACCCCGGTATTGCTAGTCAATTTATTTTCTCACTTTTTGCCATCAGATTCTGGTAGACCTATTGTGTAGTTTGCAACTTCAGCGCTGAAAAAGTATTTTTTCATGATTTGTATGAGCAAGCGACCTAGCGTCATGCTCATTAAAAAAATAAAGTTATTTTGCTACTACTACCATGTTGAAGTCTTTAATATATTCAGCAAATAAATGATAAAGACTGTTAATATATGATGATGTTGAATTCAAAACCACTCCTAACTGGGTTACGGGACAAAGCGTGCACTGAATCATGTGTTTTAATGGAACACCGCATCTGGATAAGTGCAGTTGGCATTACAGCACGGTATCATCATCGTATTAGTGAAGGCCGATTTTGGTATCGCCGAAGCCGTGTAGTGGGCTAATAGTTATAAAAATAGTGTAAAATGCAAATATTTCGGAAATTTTATCCTAAAATAGCTACAACTAATTTATAACTAACAAAATAAGTTTTAGGGTTATGCGAATTTGTTCATACCTCAAGCAACTTGCATTTTACAAGTTAAACTTTGTCAAGTTAATTTCAATCTCATAATAATTTAATATTTGAATTCTCGTGTCGCGCTGTTTGTTCTAACCTCCTCAGAATACTATACAATCAATCCCTGGTTTGATAACAACGATAACGTAAATATAGCAATAGCTAAATGGCGATTGTCAAGTCATTTATTTTAAATTTTATTTCAATAGAAATGATTAAATAGCATAATTTTGCGTAACGTTCATTCAATTCAAGCCATCTCTTTTAATCGAGGCTTTGGGCGCTATTTTTTCAAAGCTTACACTGTAATTATTTGGTTCAGACCAAATAATTAAATTGTACGTTCAGACGTAGACATAATTATTTTGGCCGAAGGCGACCAAAGCCGACGCCGAAACCTCGGTCGGTCACTACTCACTATCTAATGGATATTACCCATTTGTAAAGGGATACGTGCGCTACATTAGCCACAATATAATACGTTATAACAAACCACAAACTCATTTCACGGAAATCCTATCTATTCAACGCGAAGAAGTGTTTCCGAACGAAGTAGGGATAAACCGACTGACAGACGGACAGACAGATGTACAGAAATATTATATTAGTATTTGTGATTCAATAGATAATCCTGTTATACTGTTTTAAACATTTTTTTTTTCTTTTTTTTTATTGACTCACCAACAGAACAACATGATTAATCATAAGAAAAAATATTAATAAACTAGATGACGCCCGCAACTGCGTAGCGCCAAAGTTTTTCGCGCGGGAACCGTACATTTTTCCGGGATATAAACAGCTATCCTATGTCCTTTCCCAGGAATCAAAGTATCTCCATGCCAAATTTCAGCAAAATCGGTTCAGCGGCTTGAGCGTGAAGAAGTAACAGACAGACAGACACACTTTCGCATTTATAATATTAGTATGGATTCAGTTTTCAAATCATCAAGCTGTAGATACTTGCAAATCATCTCGTTTAATTACTACCCAATATTAAACATCGATGATACTCAATAATATTGATTACACCTCAGCTGCTCGTATAGCCTTTGATTTGAAACTAGATAATAGTCTAGAATCTAGAATTAGACAAGCACTACATGTTCTAGGAATATGAGATGTGCTTTCAGAGACTGTAATGCATAAAATTATATCCACTACACACAGTGTTTGCTGTTGGCTGTAATATCGTGTATTAGTTATATTGTTACTAAGCACATAATAATACATAATTCTCGTGTCACAATGTTCGTTCCCGTACTCCTACGAAACGGCTTGACCGATTCTCATGAAATTTTGTGAGCATATTGAGTAGGTCTGAGAATCGGCCAACATGTATTTTTCATACCAAAAATCATTTATATGGCAAAACAACGTTTGCCGGGTCAGCTAGTAATACATAATAATACATAAGCACATTTTCCTAAAATTTTGAAATGTTTTATCGGTGGTGTCGCAAAATCGAAACTTGTAACCTTTTCCCTAGACTTGGCACAGGCCAGGTGAAATAATATTCCTCAAATCAAATATTTGAAAACTCGGGATAAGCTACGATTAACGATGCTTTTTAACCGACTTCCAAAAAACGAGGAGGTTATATGTTCGACTGTTGTTTTTTTTTTTTTTTTTTTTGTAGGTATTATCAACGATTACTCCGCCGTTTGTGAACCGATTTTCGAAATTTTTGTTTTGTTGTATTAGGTTTCACTCCAATTTGGTACCATGTTCACAAAAGTGGTGACCTGATGATGGGATCCATGAGTAATCGAGGGAACTCCTCGAAATTTATATGGAAACATATGGTGATTTTGGTTTTATGAGAAGCATTCTAAGCATATGCTACCAAAACGCAAGATTTTGCACCGAGGCATACCATGGTTCCGAAGATAATAAGAGAACTCCGGATTCCTTATAGATACAAGCTTGGGGGTTTAGGCGCTGTTTTAAGAACTGAAAGCATATGCTACTATGCAAATTACATTTATCATCATCATTATCATTACCACATTAGGGTCACCAATGTCACCAAAATTGAACAAAACAAATTCATCCTTAAGTCCAGAGCATAAGGCACACATTTGACATTACTTTTGAAAAGTAAGCTGCTTCGATAATTAATACAAGTAACATGCATGTCTCACAACAACACATGAAAACAACCTAATTTCAACCTTTTGCATTGCGCTTAGCGTTCATAGTACAATAACTGTCTGGCGTCTCGCTTGCTATAATCTGCTAGGGCTGTCAAGCGAGCGGCGCGGCGGCGCGGCGGCGCGGCGCGCGCTGGGCCAGGTACCAGACCGGGCGGCGTATTTACAAAGGCTATACCGTTTAAGTCACGAGCCAGACTCTAATAGATGAGCTTTTGTTTATGTATATTACTCGAAAATACCTATTCTATCTCAGTAAAAAAAAATGACTTAAATGGATTAGCTTTTTGCCTTGATATTTTCAAATAAAAATGCACTTACAAAACCTAGTCGAGTAGAGGCTCACCGCTATAATAATATTTGTTTATCGCGAGCGTGCCATACTCGTACAGAATACTTTTAAATAAGACTGACTGTTACCAACTACGTTTAAATTGTAAAAATACTAAACTAATCGTGATAAAAATGATTATCTGCGTTTTGTATTTTACATTAGAGGTACCTAACTACACTAGAAAAAATATTATAGTTTTCTTAGCTATAAATGATCAGACAGATCAAAGACCAATCATTTATCTAAGATAGTTTTATAATTATATTTTGTACTCTCAACAAGTGTGTAGTTATGTACATACCTGTTTCTTACCTAATAATTAAAGTTTGTTAGTTAATTAAGTAGTATTTTTTGTCACTTAAATACAGAATAGAAACGAGTAACTAATTTAATTATTGTTACATTAAAATAATAAGTAATAACAATTTTCATGTAACTATCCACCTACATATTTTTAAAGCTAACAATGACGATGTATTTACCATATCGGTATCAAATTGAATAGCATAATATTATGTTGCTGCAATGTTAGAAACAATTTAGCTAACAAAGTCTAGACGATTTCGGTCACTTTCTGTACTAAAATAGATAAGGGTTTTGTCAAGTTTTTGTCTAACAAAAGCTAAGCCAGTTCAGTTTGCGCTTTCACTTTAATGATATAGTTTTGTAAATTCGCGACCGGGCGCGCACTAGCGGCCGAGCCGCAGCGGCGCGCGGCGGCGGCCATCGAGATAGATATATTATACCTTAGTATGCAACCGCCATAGACCTCGCGCACCTGGGACCCAATTCTCAGAACGTGAGAAAAGTTCATCTTCGAATAAAATACCGAATAATGAGATTTTTAGGAGCGTAACACAGTTTGTCTATTTTCAAAACTTCACACTCAAAATATTTCGTGCAAAGATCACTCGAGTCGAACGAGTGGGACCGGTTATTAATAGATGTCCGAATTCGTATAACACCACAATGTGGCCGCTTGGGAGTTGAAGCGTTCGAGACCGGTCTCTGCACGATACTTATGATTTGTTGCTAATCTGTTGCTAATAGTTTGTATCCTTCGATCGTGGATTCTTGGAAATATATTGTTATTCTATTGTGTCTCGTTCACCGGTGAGCTTGTTATAAGATACGTAGAATAATATAATACAGGTGTATTATTCTACGTACCATCGAGGAAATTGATTCCTATGCAATAATTGATAGACCAACCCTATTTCTCTCGTTATAAAAAATATTTTCAGACTACCGACAAAATCGGGTCGACGTTATATTTTGTTAATACTATTTAACCTTAGGAAACTGTAATTTTTTATGTATTGTGAACTTTTGTAATAAGTATAGTGTTAAGGTTATAATATTGTTTCTCATGTAAGTAACATAAATTGTATTATTGAGAATAATAAAGATCTTTAAGCCGATTTGTTCGAATATGTCAATTCAATGTTAATCGGCTGGGTTTGACGTAACGCAACCAAACTGCTTAGCGTAGCGGACGTAACGCCCGATCTGCATAGGAATCAACTTCTTTGATAGTACATAGTACGTGATAGTTTACTACTTACTAGGTAACTAAAAACTAAAAAGAGCGAAATAATTATTTTTAACAAAAAATTAAAACCGACTTCCAAGGTAAAAACAATAATAACATCCTTATAATATGAACTAAAAAGTATTAAATAATTTTTCCTATCGAATAGTGCTTTTTTCTGAATTCGGCTAAAACTCAACTATTTCTGTACTCAATCCTTCATAATTTTGAAGTCGGTGCCAGTTACAAATGTTTCAAATATTTTGGCAGACTGAAGGTTCAGCTATATCTGGTACCGACTTAAAAATGATGAAGGATTGAGTACAGAAATAGTTGAGTTTTAGCCGAATTCGGAAAAAGGCACTATTCGATAGGAAAAATTATTTCATACTTTTTAGTTCATATTATAAGGATGTTATTATTGTTTTTACCTTGGAAGTCGGTTTTAATTTTTTGTTAAAAATAATTAAACAAAACCATTTACGTTAATTTTAAACTAATACCTATTTCAAAATTTTCAAAATATCCCCAAAACCCTTTAGGTATACGTATTTTAAAAATATGACCAAAAATGCTCCTAAAGCCATGGACTATGATTTTTGTCTCAACTTGTATGCACTGTAACACAAATTCGCCAAGAAAACAACATACGTAAGCTAGTGAGAGGATTTAAAATCTTTCTTACAAAGGCTCAAAACATCTTTGTGAAGTACAAAGAGGAATAAGCGGCCGTATTTTTTACGCATGACTTTTCATTTTGAGTGTATCATACGGATTTGCATAATTTTCCCAAGTCTCTTTGACGGTACATATTGCCAACAATTTTTTACATCGTACGTAGGGGAAATACTCCTGAATATATTACAGCTGCTTCTAAAAGCGAGTACAAATTGTTTTAAATGTTAAAAACGGGAATTCTGCAGACATCATTTATTCTTCGCTGACCGACAAGATGGAATTTTTGATGTGGATTCATAAGAAAGTAGATGCTGCAAACAATTTTGTCCAATTTAAAATTAATTACGTGGCCACCGCATAGAATTAAATACCGCATACTCTTTCTCAGTATTGGAAAAAACTTCGTTTAAGAAAAGTTACGTTGTCTAAATCAGTTTACCTCGATGTGTTTTGTCTATTACAGCTGGTATATTATATTATGCCAAAAATAAGGCTGAATCTGGCCATCTAGCCGAAACTTTTTTGTTTTCGCCTCGTTATAGAATCGCCGATCAAAGTGTATGGCATTGACATAAGACGAGTCGAACGTCAACGTCATATTAACGAACGCTTATGTCAATTCCATACATTTTCATCGGCGATTCTATAACGAAGCGAAAACGAAAACATTTTGGCACACCCCCAGTTTACATTTCTACGTTATAAGGCGATGCGATCGAATTTTATTTTATTTATTTATATAATAAAGATCATATTTGAATGAGTCATGTAAAATCGCATAGTATACGCTACATCACGGTGCAATTTTACTTGGCCCTTTATCCAAGACGTTTTCTTTATAAAATCGCTGAATAAAATATTGTACGGGATTGACATTCCACACATTTTGATCGGCGATTCTATAAAGATGCGATGAAGATAATATCTTGGCTAGGGGGCTGACTCTTAGTAAAACGAAACTCGCTTTAAAATAACTTAGTTTCTAATAACAAAGTCTCCGCTTGCTGGCATCTCCTGACAGCTAATCTAGCGGTCGTTATCTATAGAATGTATCTTTTATAGCAAACTACGTCCAGTAACCGCTCCACTACGAGTAGTAAGGAGAAATAACATTACAATATTTGAGTACCATCGAGGAAATTGATTCCTAGGCAGTTGACGGACCTACGTCATTTGGTCGGCTTATGTCAATTCAGTGTTAGGGTCAATTCAGACCGCAACGCGACGCATAGATGCATTCCTAAATTTATATGGATTTGAAAAATTCGCAAGACGTCTCATGCAATTGAAATCTGTCAAATCCATACAAATTTATGCCGCGCCGCGCCGCGCCTCGTCTCGTTGCTGTCTGAATTGACCCTTCCTAGTCTTTAGCTGTGATCGGTCGGATTGGTTTGACTCAACACGACCAAATTACTTAGGTCCGCCTTCTGCCTAGGAATCAACTGCTCTGATAGTACCTAAGTTGTCGATAATTTGACACTATAATATTCGAATTTCTTTTAATAAAGAACATTGGTAAGCTACGCAAGAAATGTATAGACCAAAAATTTTACACGGCAATCCTAAAGGTATCACATCCATCGTAGCAATAATAATTAATAAACAATCAATTCGTCATAATAATATTATTCAGACTGAAGTTATACTACATCATTGAACGCTGTGCGGCTTATTTTCTGATCGTGTTAAGTCCTATCTGATAGGATTATCTCATAAAATGGGGATTATACCTGGTCAAGGGTTTAGCATTCTGTAATCTTTTTACTTTGTTATGTTTTTATTTATTTACTTTTGTTTCAATATGTGACAATTAAGTTTAATATAGTAACATAATGTAAACCTTTATTGGACTTCCACAGACTCAAGACTAAAATTTGGGAAATCGGTTCAGACTTCAGCCGTTCTCGAGTTTTAGCGAGATTAACAATATTCTAAATTCATTTTTATAGATAATCCATACTTCCAGACTAATATTATAAATGCGAAAGTGTGTTGTCTGTCTGTTAGTTACCTCTTCACGCCCAAACCACTGTTACTGATTTTTGTGAATTTCGCATGGAGATACTTAGAGTCCCGGGAAAGGACATTGGATACTTTTTGTCAAGAAAAAATGTACGGTTCCTTCGCCATAAACGAGTTTTGGCGCAGTGGAGTTGCGGGCGTCATCTATTGCTATAATAGAATAAAAAATGCCAGTTGAATTATTTTTAAACGCGTTCAACGATTCGAACTACAATAGAAATAATCTTGGTCGTAACTTTCAACCTACTTCCGTTGAAATATGTCAAGATAAAAGTGAAACAAAATTATCTTGGCAACATAAAGTTTATGTTTCAATTTGATTGAAGAAATCGTACGTTCCAACATGTCATAAATTCAACCGCGCTCTTACCCTTTACGGCATTGAGAGCCATTAACATAAATATAAACCCACAACTAAACAATGGGGGGCGCCATTACGTGTTTCCGACGACAAAATGGCGGACGACATGTCAAGTCCTTTTGAATAGAATTCTAAGATAGAATACCAACGTGTAGTGTTATTAGTACTCCCGTATTGTAGAGACTTAGAAATAGATGCAGTTATTATAATATTTACATATTTTACGTAGTACGTACAAAATATAAGTATAGCTATTATTAAGATAAAAATACGTTATAAGAAACACGCATACTGGCGTCACTAATTTTAAACTAAGTGTCTAAACACACTAGGCTGAATTACGTCTGCGTGAATTCCGCCGCAAATGTCAAACGCATACAAAATACGGACGGAACGCGACGGAATAGTGTGTCTTCCCCGCGTTCCGTCCGTTGTTTGTATGAGTTTGAAACGCGGCGTAAACGCGGCGGAATTTAGGCCGGCGTAATTCAGCCTAGTGTGTTTCGTCACTAAAAATTGATTACTAACAAAACAAGAGGTGACGCGAGCGATATAATATTATTATGAATTAGTTATAGAAAATCATCAGACTTTACAAAACAATGCCAGAATCCGTGATTAATATTCACTTCTTGCAACAACTGCCTTGATTTACTTCTTAAAAGGGTTCCGCCACCAAAAAAAGTTTGAGAACCGCTGATCTAGACCCACCTAAGTATTCAATAATTCCAGGTGAAATATTCGACAGACATAATAATATATTTGACAGGTTCCAACTAAGAGGATCATTCGCCTGAATTATTTGGGGAGGCTCATTATTTTGGCTCTCGCTTGAATTACAGACCTTTATGAAAATAAAACGACTTGAGATCTAATTTAATTTTAGTTATTACGTTTGAGGTACGTCGACTTTTCTAAGTAATTGACGATATAATATTTTTACGTAAAAAGTTCTCAAACGACGGTAATTATTTTCTGGAGGACACTTCATCTACCTTAGTGTATTTCTAAGAATCGTATTTTTTTATTATTTTTAACCGACTCCAAAAATATTAATAAATATTTTATAAAATGTTTTTATGTTTTGTTCGCTTATAAATTCACCGTTTGTAAACCTATTTTGATGATTATAATATTTTTTTGGAGACAGGATACTTCACAAGTGGGACATGATGAGGAAATACTGTTTAAAGCCGGATTTTGGAGATAAAACATATTAAGATTACTCAATAAGTTTTATCTTTTAGTGGCATATATAAGCAAAGCTTTGCATCCCATATTTTGTTTTAGTTAATAATTATTAACTAAAAACATAAAATGGGATGCCAAGCTTTGTTATTCCACTTATGATTAATTATTATTATTGATGTGATAATAATTTGCAGGCGTCCTTATTACTATCATAAAAATATTACGCATGGACTTATCAATCCAGTCAGTTCAGTTAGTGAATTACTATTAATGCTTTACTAAAATAAAATAGATAAAGTAACAATTTCATGCAAAAACTACTGAACGGATTTAGACAAAATTTTGCCTCACAGTAGCTCACGCTCTGGTTTATAAAATGGGCTACATTTAAAACCAGAACAGTACATAATACATTACATTATTCCCCTGGGAAAGATACTGTAAGTTATGGTTAAACGCTAATGAAAATATAATTTACAAGCTTTAACGTTTAATATGAAACTGTTATAACTTATTTCACTGCTAATGTTTCATTCCAACTTTTCGCGTTAATGCGTGAAAAAAAAACATTTTTCAGCGTTAATATACCTGAAAATCGACTTTTGATCCTATTGGCTTATGTTAAACAGGCACGTATATAAAACGTAATAACATTATCACGGTACAAGCGTTTACGCATTACGGCGCGCTCAGACGTGCGCGTTTTCCGCGTTTTCTGCTGTTATAGCGTTTGCAGGGAATACATGCGAGCTGCGGGGTGATGCACTAAGCGATTCCGCGTGGAATCTTCCCGCTGGCGGAAACTATTTCACTTTCAAGCAAATGACAAGTGAATACTTTCCGATTTTGCTGTCATTTTGACAGTAGTGACATTTCTTTTGTATGAGTGAAATAGTTTCCGCCACGGATTCGAAAAGATCTCACCGCGGATGGGAGTTTGACATCCGACGGCGGGAAATTATCCGAGGATTAGAGTCGTTTTCGCGGAATGTTCCCGCCACCTCCGAGACTCGTGAAATCTTTTCACTTCGAGAACCGTGTCATGGCGGATATTGTTAGATAAAATTATTTAATGATAAGAATAAAACAAAGCAAATATGAATACTTAGTTAGTCGTGTCTTGTTTAAAATATTAAATAAATGTTGTACTGTAATAATTATGTGTTAAATCTTTAGGAAGTGTTCATTGAACAATAAATATTTTTATTCATAAATGCAGTAGGTATATGTATTAATATTCGGTACTTAAAGATTTAGAAATAAGTATGATAATTTTTAAATTTTGTATTAATCCTTCAATCGGGGATTCTTGGAAATGATATTGTATTCAATTGTTGTCGCGGTCACCGGTGTCCTTATGGGGCTTGAAGGATTAATACTTATGTATTATGTTAAACCATTATTGTGCTTTTACAATAATTTTAAATAGTTATTTAAATATATAATATCATTATAATTCCAAGGTCATACTCACCACACTGGAACTTCCATAGTATATCTAATAAAAACTAATATTAAATGAAAAACAAATTTAAAACAAAAGAAACTTATATAAAATTTAAAGTAAATTAATAAGTTTGTTTTACACATAAATAAAAGGTATTCTCACACAACAAGATTTACCGATTTATTAATTTATTAAAGTACTCTGTGATTTATCGGAACTCAACACACGATTTACAGATTTGACAGATTGTCATTGTCACTTGGCAGTCGGCACATAAACAATATTTTTTGTTTTAATTCCACTCAAGCCCCAAGCGGCAGTCGGCAGCCGCGCTATTTGTACTTTGTACTGCGCGGTACGCCATTCACTCAAGACTCAAGCCCCAAGCGGCAGCCGGTTACCGCGCTCTTTTATTCAATTATGTAACATATTTCGCTGAATTACAGACTACTATTGTATAATCCTTCCATCGGGGATTCTTGGAAATGCTATTGTATACTATTGTTGTCGCGGTCACCTGTGTCCTTATGGGGCTTAACGGAATAAAGAACATAGATAATACAGTATAATTATATACTGAGAATAAAGAAGTTTCATAAGACGTACGATCCTTGATATATTGGCTACATTCTGAATAAAAAATACTATAATATAGACTATGGGCGATTAGTATAGTTTCGGCTATTGTGCGTTATTTAGTGTGTTGCTATAACGTGTACTTTTTTCGAAGTTTTTTTTAACTGGATTTCACGAATGTAAGTAGTGTTTTGTATTTTTTTTATGAGTAGCTATGCCGTAGCACTTATTGTCAAAAAAAAAACTAGTGTCAATTATTCTCTTTGGTTTCGGATTCATTCCCGCGGCGGAAAGTTTGTGAATCGCTGTAATACTGACAGAATATGAGATCTTTTCACGTGAAAACTTTCCGACGATCGTGAATCAGGCAGCTGATCGCCGCTTGCAGAAAACGCGCACGTCTGAACGCGCCCTTACGCTATAGCCTCTATATATACCTATTACACGTAGGTAAAAGCCGAGCTTTGTGGGGGCTCGCGTCGCGTCGTTTTTCTTTTTTTCTTTTTCAAAATCTTTTTGTTTTCGCTTCGTTATAGAATCGCCGACAATGATATTATATAAAAAACTCAAAGCAGATATGTTACTACCGCGCGCGTTGTGAAGCCATAAATACGGGCCAATTGGCCCGTCTTTTATTTCATCTGTCTCTTTTATGTAAATAGCATTTCGTATCTTTTGTTTCACTTATCTTTCAAATTTGACAATTGAATTTAAATAGTTCGGAAGCAATTTAAGCCGGAAAATAGTACGAACGTAACACATCTGTATTTAGTAGAATATCATTGATCGCCGATGAAAATGTATGGAATTGACATAAGCGTTCGTTAATATGACGTTGACGTTCGACTCGTCTTATGTCAATTCCATACATTTTGATCGGCGATTCTATAACGAAGCGAAAACGAAAATGTTTCGGCTAAATGGCCTAGACTGATCGATGGTAACACTTCTACATAATGTCTATAAATAAACATTATAGCACAACATTAAACACACATTAAAGCACAAATCAATAGGCGTGATAGTTTTTCCGTAAAGTGCTCAGGTTGTGTGATATACTTCGCTCGCTTCGCTGGTTTGATTTGATTACTTCTTTGTAGCGTCATTGCAACGAAATAATAATATTTGAACCATCTGCGTTTGCGTTATCGCTGCGGTTAATGGAAAGATCGGTCTTACTTGGTATGATATCGCAACGATAAATTACATAGGTCTCAGACAGAAGAATATTAAATATAGGTCTCAGAGAGAAGAATATTAAAGGAAAATATTCTAATATTTATTATAGCACTAGACGACGCCCGCAACTGCGTTGCGCAAAAACTCGTTTATCGCGCGGGAACTGTAGATTTTTTCGGAATAAAAAGTATCCTATGTCCTTTCCCAGGACTTAAAGTATCTCCATACCTTTCACCAAAATCGGTTCAGCGGTTTGGGCGTGAAGAGGTTACAGACAAACAGACAGACTTTCGCATTTAAAATATTAGTGTGGATAGTATGGAAGTATGGATGATTGAGATAACATTGTCATGGATGTCTTTATTTCCATTTGCATCACGATCACAGGAGGTGTATAAAAGACCTGTCTCCCAGGGGACATTTTACGATATTATGGCAGCGTTAGTTCTGCTTTTGGCCACGCGCCAAACCAGCCTAGTAAGCCTGTGGACGCGCCTAAACTATAAATCTAGGATGGTGTCTAAACTAGATGATCTAACTCATGACCTGACTCATCAATCTATTATCTAATCATTTTTTTATTGAAGCCATAATTTAAACAACAGTAGACTAGCTTCATACCACACCACTTGATCGGCATTCGGCACTCATGAAGTAACAAAACACGATCGCGTTACACGCGCATTGGACTGAAGTTTATACCGAAGCTAAGCTAAGCAGCGTTGCGAGGACTGTCTTTTTTAAACCAATAGAATCGCTTCGATTTCCTCACCTTGCTCAGAGTAGCGATTCTATTGGATCTAAAAATACATTCTTCGTAAATCGTTACCCATCATTGCTCAGTTCCAGTGGAAACGCAGCTAAAACTTCAACTCTTTGTTGAGCGAGTTTTTTTTTCAAGGTCACGTCCGTGTTACTCTGCTGTATATATTTTATACTGTGGTCTACATTACTCAATGACACGCCCGCACTCCATCAATCTTACATGTAATTCTCATTACCTATCAGGTACTTACTCATACACTTATTAGGATACAAGAGGGAAAAATCCATACTTTCTTGTTCAAAAAATCAAGTAAAGTTTAGGGAATGAGGCGTTGAGTTTGACGACCTCTGTGGCTCAGTGGTAAGCACGTTGGTAGCTCAAGCCGTGGGTCGCGTGTGGAACTCCGCCGACGGAACAAAAAGTTTTCAATGTTCCCACTTCCCGCGGGCTCTGGATGTGTATTAAATATGTGTATGATATAATAAAAATCTTAAATATGAATGTATAGTATAAAAGTATTAAATATATTTCCGTTATCTGGTACCTATAGCACAAGTCCTTTAGGTACTTAGCACGGGGCCAGCCTGACGTGGTGTGAAGCGTCCATAGATATTATCATTATTAAAATGCACGTTTTGATTAATGCTCGAAGCTGGACTTGTGCAAATAAGAATGGAAAAAACTAATCTAGTAAGATCGGTCTACCATCAGTCCTATAGCCTACTACATTCGATTAGCCTTCCCCTATAATATGGAGCTTTGAAGATATCATATCAACTGTATCTAAGAACAATAGTAAATAACATATTCATATTTTTAGAATTAAATATTTTTTTAATATACTACAAAATTGAACGTTGCATATTTTAATTTTCTTATTGGGATCCAAAACGAAAACGTGAAGGTACTACACCCTCTTCTGCTTCCATTAGCGCAAAATTAAATGGAATGGGAACACTTTGGTTTACTTTACATCCGTGCCAAACTTCACTAAAATCAGTTTCATAATGAAATGTAAGCTAATGAAAAAATAATTTTATCTTCTGATCTAACTTTAGTAGTGTATCCTTCACCGGCCTAGTGAACTTAACTAACTCAATACAACCTATACTTTGAAAGGCCCTCAACTTTTGGCAACTTTTAATAAGGTGTATGAAAGTCGAAGTTTGAGTAATTTGAAATGGCAACTTTTTTATTAGACCTTGTTATTTGTTTGGCAAATTTTTTACTGTATGTTACCTATATCGGAAAATTGTATTATTAATTCGGTTTTGTATCACAAGATAATTTACATTTTTTGACCGCCTAAGCTTTAGTTAACCATGATAACATACTGTTACGTGCTAGGGTTCGAAGATTCGGAGAGAAAGACCTGGTGACTCTCTTGAAGACTTTATTCACAAACACTAGCTCACACAAATCACTAAGTCCAAACACTAAGCACTAGATTCAAATCACTGAGCACTATCACTGTCCTAGGTCGTAGCCGAGTCGTTAGTTCACTATCACAATCACTCACTATTGATCACTTGTCTCACTTTGAAGTCGCCTTGATGATCGCTCGGATCGAACTGACTTGACTGCCGGCTTGTTTACCTTTTATATGGCCCGCGTCGAATTCTGGAGCGTTCTATTTTGGATTGTTTACGTAAACACGCAATCACATAAACAAGGGTCGGGCTTTTCTAGAAGGTACGCGCAACTGTCGCGCGCAGGTAAACAACTGCCCGTATTCGTAACACGTAAACAACTTCCCGTATCCGTAACAATACTTTAATCGTTCATACTAATGTTTTTTTATCAGAAAATGCCTCTGTCCATCTGTTACCTCTACACAGCCAAACCGCGAAACAGATTTTTATGAAATTTGGTATAATAATAATAATACAATAATAATAATATCTATGGACGCTTCACACCACGTCAGTCTGGCCCTGTGCTAAGTACCTGAAGGACTTGTGTTACAGGTACCAGACAACGGAAATATATTTAATACTTTAATACTATGCATATACTTAAGATTTTTATTATATGATACACATAATATTTAATACACATCCATGACCCAGGAACATTGAAAAACTTTTTGTTCCGTCGGCGGGATTCGAACCCGCGACCCCCGGCTTGAGTTGCCACACACTCTAACCATTGAGCCACGGAGGTCGTCAATGAACTCTTTATACAGGATACATACATGCTTTAAAGTATTATCAGTATGTTTTGTTCTTGTATATTTTGCACATCATAGGCCAACGCCGTGAGAGGAGATTTCATAAGGCATCCATCCACACGGTAGGTTTTGCTGTCAGTTTTACCACAGTCATGGCTGTGACTGATGGATAACCTACCGTGTAAGCTGATTGACGAAAATCTGGATATTTTGATTTTTGCTTCATGCAACCATCAATTACAAATTTTGAGTGAGTGTTGTCACATCTGACAAAATTGGAAAAAAATTAGAAACGTTTAAACATTTTGGCTTTGACTGACATAAAAGTGAAGAGAATTGAGTGACCGTCTAATACCATTCGTCAGTCCATCAGTCACCATCAGTCAAACATAATTCATGATTGACGGAATTGACTGTCGCTTGCATGAGCTTGTAATGTATGCCTAATTTCCTTTATACCTTGAGCGTAGTACTTGATAAGTGTCAAGTCAAGAGCTAGGGTTGAACCTGCGCCCTTGAGTGTAGTTCAAGTGACTCTACACGGTCATGGTCTCACATTCTCTCTTGAGGCGATTCAAACAAAAGAGAGACTGCTTCAAATGTTAGTGCATAGTGCAAATGCAGTAGCCACAACATCATTACTAATCTATTAAAATCGGACTAGCCCCCTAGACAAGCGGCAAGCGGCAAGCGACTATCTAAACGCTAAAGCTAACACAACAAAATGTATGGATTTGACATTAGTATTCGCTAGCGAAGCGATGACTTATGTCAAATCGCATACATTTTGTTAGCATTTATGACAATCGCTTGCCACTTGTCTACAGTACACGGCGATAAATATTGCACATCGACCTTTGGAAGGTGACAGTCGGCTAATTTCGGTTTTGTAGAGCGTTATCTCTTACGCACGAAATACAAAAAGTCCGGTATATATTAGGAGCTGTTAAAACAATTATGGTTTGCTTCTTTTGACAATTTTATTATTCTTTGTATAAAATACACCAAATTTTACATAAGTTATGGCTTTAGGTTCGGGTAAAATAAAATAAAAAAGGGTGTTCAAATTATGTTTACGTATTTAAAATTCTTTTGGAAAATTACAGCTGTAGCAAATTTAGGGGTGTTAACAACTCTAGATATATATTTAGAACTGGACGCGACTGCACTCTATTGAATTTGAACAACGACTGACATAATGTCAAATAGGTGTGTGCTACAAAGATAACGCTCTATGAAACCGAAATTAGCCGAATGTATCTTTCCAAAGGTCGATGTGCAATATTTATTGCCGGGTATTGTACTAGGGCAGATAATATTAAGATAGAGTATCAAAATCATTACCACACCTTTTGTCACTGTAGAGTAAAAATATACCACACAATAAATAAATTCTAAGCATAATTGCGGGCGAAATCTAGCAAAAAATAAACCAGTTTTATATTAATAACAGTTAGAAACTTGTGCTAAACACCGTTTAAATTGTGGAGTAGTCTTCGAGCGAAACGCGAAGTATAAAAACAAAACTAATTAACTGAAACCATTTCAAATTCTGAACTAGTTCCAACGTGTTTGTTTAGTTAGAATGTATAAATGCTCAGGAGCTTTGACTTTTTCAACACTAATATGTGTTGTTGCTGGCGTTGTGCATAAATTAATAATTGGTTCAATTACACTTCGTTGCACTATAATTATTGACGTGATAACGTCTTATAATTCGATATGGGGTGCGCGCCCGAAAACGTCATGGTTTTCGGGCGCGCACCCCATATCGAATTATAAGACGTTATCACGTCAATAATTATAGTGCAACGAAGTGTAATTGAACCAATTATTAATTTATGCACAACGCCAGCAACAACACACATTAGTGTTGAAAAAGTCAAAGCTCCTGAGCATTTATACATTCTAACTAAACAAACACGTTGGAACTAGTTCAGAATTTGAAATGGTTTCAGTTAATTAGTTTTGTTTTTATACTTCGCGTTCTAACAGTTCATGCGTCGTTACCTCACTCTGAGGCGTTCCATATAAGGCTTGAAGTGCAAGCGAGAGCGCGGAACGAGCGACAAGGAAGCACAATCGGCCTTTGCGTTCGGCAGCGTTCGACATCCGTCTCTCTCCTAAGTGAGCGATGCTTATATTTTAAAGAGAGCGAAAAGTAAGTACAGCGTGGACGCGAACCTGGAACTTGGCGCTGTGATATCTAGCTTGTCCTGCTGGGCCAACAAGACGCTGACATAAGTGCTGCAATTGTCGATATCTTGCTACTCGAAGTTGGTAGTGAGGTGACACTTGTAGTAATTACTATTGTTTTTATGTAACATTTTTTATTTTTTATTATAAAATGTAGAGGTCCGATAGCAGTAAAAAATACAATAAAAGTACTTTGGTGATTGTCGATATCTTGCTACTCGAAGTTGGTAGTGAGGTGACACTTGTAGTAATTACTATTGTTTTTATGTAACATTTTTTATTTTTTATTATAAAATGTAGAGGTCCGATAGCAGTAAAAAATACAATAAAAGTACTTTGGTGATTGTCGATATCTTGCTACTCGAAGTTGGTAGTGAGGTGACACTTGTAGTAATTACTATTGTTTTTATGTAACATTTTTTATTTTTTATTATAAAATGTAGAGGTCCGATAGCAGTAAAAAATACAATAAAAGTACTTTGGTGATTGTCGATATCTTGCTACTCGAAGTTGGTAGTGAGGTGACACTTGTAGTAATTACTATTGTTTTTATGTAACATTTTTTATTTTTTATTATAAAATGTAGAGGTCCGATAGCAGTAAAAAATACAATAAAAGTACTTTGGTGATATATTCAAATAGAACTTTGTTCTTTGCATAGGTCGATTTGAAAGAAATACATCGAAATAACTTTAGGTTACAGTCGAAAAAGTTTGTTTCTATTTATAGAGATTCGGAATCGAGGGTTAAGGGGTTAAGGATAGTTGAACGTGACAACGTCATACGTTGTCACGTTCAACTACGTGACAGAGTTTAATTTTATCAAATCGATTCAAATTTGTTCAGTGGCTTACAAATGTGAAGAAGGAAAAGACAGACAGGCAGAAAGGCAGAAATACTTACATATATTTTGTAATATTATGCATTATTTTGTAATATTACATATTACTAGCTGTCCCGGCAAACGTTGTTATGCCGTATAAAGTATTTCGATTTTCATCCATATTATTTTATTGACATGACTAAATAAATATGTCACCATGGCAACGTACATCGCTATTCCATAGCATGCAAAAAATGGTCGTCGTCAGTCTCGAGTTGTAATAATTTACTATTATTTATTCAACAAATGCACTTATCAATCTATAAAGTACCGAGTAGTCGATTCTCAGACCTACTGAATATGCATATAAAATTTGGTAAAAATTTGGTAAAAACATTGTGACACGAGAATTTTATATACAAGAGATAACACTATATGCAAGATTAATGTAATAATGTTAAGTAGAAGTTGACTTCAGCTTAATTTTCAAACAAGAGCGTCAGTACCGTAACCGTAATAAACCGTAGTCAAACTAGAGCCTCTAGCCAAGATATTTTCTTTATCGCTTCTTTACAGAATCGTCAATCAAAATGTGTGGAATTGACATTAGACGAGTCGTATCAACTTCATAATATTAACGAACGCTTACCTATGTCAATTCCAAAGATTTTGATCGGTGATTCGAAGGAAACGTCTTGGCTAAAGGGCCAGAGCTATCCCCATTACCACAATAGACCCAGTAGTTTGACTGCAAAGAAACGGACAGGTTTCAATATCTGTCAAATTCGTCGGGTTTCACTAGGATTATGAACGGAATGTGCCGCTCGCGCTGGCTGATATAATTTATTTTTTCATTTTTAAAATAAAGATTTCAAAATTGGATTCTGACAATTTTAATAGCATGTGCCAAAACACAAACAACAATACGACCAAAGAGGAACACGTGCAGCGAATCCGTAGTACATCCGTAGTCAAATTCCGTAGTACATCCAATTAAATTATGAAAGTACTAGATATGTAAAAAATTTGATACCCAGACACTTATTATTAATTATAATGATTATTTATAATAGATTCTTGAGGAATTATTCAATATTTAATTATTATTGAAAAAAATTGAGATGTAATTTGACCACGGCTAATAAATTACAAACACAATGGTCGTCATGGCAATGTTCGTTTCGCATGCGCAAAGTTAAAAACCAGTGTCAGTGTTAGTGTCATGTGCCAAAATCTAACAGAAGTTGATTTAATTTATATTACTGCACATGCGCGAAAGCTGCACATGCGCATTGAAAATGAAAGAAATATGTCTAATCTAACAGCTGTATCGCCATTACTTTTCGAAGGAAAGTTTTTATCAATTTCAATTTGAAATATTTAACCAGAATTACCGGTGAACCCACTTTTTTGTGGGCTTAAAAAATAGCAAATCGTACAAAGTAACTACTAGCAGTTTTTCAGGCATTTCTTCTTGTTACAAAGTTCCCAATTCTGACGAATTCTCAAAAATTGTACCACTTCCGGCACGTTTACGTATGATTCATGGAAATTTTAAAATGAATTATTTCACATAACTTGTCGGTAAGGTATTGATTTTTGGTATCAATCAATGCAGGATGTTTTATTCTACTACATATTTCGAATTTAGGTCAAAATCTTTGAATTTATAAATGTTATATACATCCTTAAATTCGTAGGTAACTAGTTAACAACCCTAGCGACGATTTTCGTCATAATACGTCAAATTTAAAAATTTCTACATCAGTTCTGTTGACATACTCTATAATTCTGTCTACTCTGCCATTACAATCCGAATAAATAGCCAATCCGGTTCGAGGAAAAAAGTAAGAACAAATATATTTACTCAATCAGATATCCGACGCACAAAAGTTTGAATCAATCAAAGAACAGTTTTACGCGCGCCGAATATATTATCCGTAAGCGTTATATCGTTTTGAAAAACCACAGAACGTCCCCCACCGGACAGGGGACAGATCTTCAACATTTGTCATTCCCTCGAAAAAATTGCGTCCGTTTTTATCAAAATACCCCTAATGGTGAGTGGTCGCGAATCGATACGAAGCTAAAAGCTTCCATTTGTGTTCTTAGCATAATTTTTATTATGGTGGCAATCGTGAACGCAATTTTTAAATGCAAAGGTAGACTGGAAGATACGAAAAGAAAAAAAATTAGTTTGTTATTATTTTTAGCAATATTCCGCGAAATAAACTTCCACCTTTAAGGAAATGAGTGAGTGCACGCATAGGCATGTGTACAGCACCTCCCTCCTCCCACACTGCCTATGCGTACACTCGCATGCAAGGACTTGCAAACACCACCACCACACAAGCAATAATGTTGGCAAATCCGTGCAAGGCCCCTCACCACCATGCAGGTTGAAAACCTCGACGCGCGTTTCGCCCCAACACCGGAGCATCCTCAGGATGTGGACTCTACGAACAACGTCCGTCAAGTGACTTGACGTGATGGTGCTGTGCATGCTTACGCGTTATTGCTAAAAATAATAACAAACTAAATTTTAAGCTATGGATTTCCGCAAAGTAACGCCTGATTCCATTAACAAGATACGAGAAGTTACAGATATGCTTTTTTAAGGAATTTGCGTCAAATTGAGAATTGCACCTCTGTGCAGAATTGCACAGAGATGACATCGCAATATCATGGACTACAATCGATGCTTGCAATCATGCAAGGTTTGAGTCGTCGTTTGGGTCAAAGACATTGCAACACGTTACAATATACCTATATACAGCCTAACACCGCGGTCGGCAAGTCTGTCAATACAATATGTGCATCTTTTTATATAATTAGGGGGCAAAGAAGCAAACGGGAAACCTGATAGAAAGCAACTGCCGTCTCCCATGGCATCTTCTTGTGAAGTAAATAACGCAACCCATTTCCTTATCGTGTTGCTACAATAATTGACCCTAACGCCATCTTGTAGACCATATAAATCCTACAAGTTTTTGGGTCCTAATATTAGAGTTTAAGTTTCGATATCCTTTTCTTTTGTTCCCAAGTCATGAAAAGTTATTACACTCGAATTGTGATTTATAACCCAAATGTATCTTTGATTTTATTCCGATCTGTCTCGACGATTGTGTGCGATCTATTGTAAACTACCCTCAAGTTCTAGAAAGGGTCACCCGATATAAATTGTCTTATTTATCTGCCATTTTGTATATATCAGTGAATTCATTTTAACTGTCTAGTAAAATAAAAGCGAAGCGAGATGATTTTAAAATATTGTAGATTAAAATTATTATCGGAGGAGACTTATTTTGTTTCACTGTAAGCACAGCTTCAGCCATTTTTAAAGATCGAGGAGAGAAAAAACCCTGTCTACAGCTCGTCAAAATAGATTAGACGCTGAAACTAAAATTTAGTTCAGAGAAAATATTATAAAAACCTTAAACAGTAAAAAACGTAAAGATGACAATATTATTAATTAATGTGTTCAAAATATATTTTCTGTGGAAATATGACGCCGAAAAATCTTGATAATGACAGGGAAATTTTGATCGACGTCTACTTTGCTATGCTTGATACACTGGTGATCAATCTAAACATGATCAATTTGTCGGTCGATCAGTTGCTCAACGAATCCGGTTGACCAGTCGAAAGCATTTTAAAATAGAACACAATGAGAACGACAGCGGCCATTAGAATTCAAGCGACGTAGTCACTTATTATGAGATTCCCAATAACTCAATAATTTCTGACTGAAATAAATTATGATCTATCCCTTTCCTTCGGGTTGAGCTTCTGTCAATTAATCATTAGCAAGTTGAGACGTTTCACGGGAAAGTTGCTGAAATCAAACGCTTTCAGAAAATGAAGATAGAAATTTCATAATTTGTTGTGCGAAGTTACATTAAAATGATTCTTCAAAGTGTCGCAAAAGTGACGTCGTTTAATGTAGTTTAATAGATGTTAAAGTTGATCATTTTGTAGTTAGCTGGTTCAAGTCGATGTTAAAATTTGAATCAAAACAATTTAACACTTCATACTTATAAGGCTGTTTTCGTGTGTTTCCGAATTTGAAATAACGCCATTATTTTGTAAAATGTTACTTATAGGACTGGTGTTTTATTCACACTCACGTCTCCGAATCAATATCATCCAAATTTCATGTTTCATGTCATCCAAGAATTATAGAATAAAGTGAGATTTTTAATATTATTTTATAATTCACCTTTACAGAAAATTCATGGCGTTGGGTATGTTCATAGGACCTTAGAGTCTATAATTCTTTAAAGATAATAATGAAAATAATTAGCGAACTTAGCGTAATAACATCACAATATAAAACACACTTTTACAGGCAGTTTGTTTATAATATTTTATTCTAGAGACTATAATAATCTGTCTGATCCCCGGTCGAGTATGTAAGCAGATTTGTTAGTTTGTAAAACCATAAGCCGCTCCGAGAATTTCTAGATCAACTCAACTGATATTTAAACGGGTCAAACTTATTGCGATGAAAATTATATTTTAAGTTTTAAAGCGTTCTGTATTCAGCTGTAGACAGTATTAAGATTTTCGCAAAAGTTGCGAATAAATGATTTTATCGATGTCTTTTAAGTAGATACAAATTCTTCATTTTTAGCGGCTTCAAAAAAGGATGTTATCAATTCGACCCGTATGTATGAAATATTTCCAGAACTGCCCAACATAATATAATATTATGTTAGTCTTTATCAGCGTCTGAATAAATCTGTTCGCATTATATCTCCGGAATTAAAGCCCGATCTAAGTAATTCTTTTTTGTTGTACTAAATTACGTAAATGTACGTAACTAAGGAAATACTGCAACTTGCAAGTTTCATCAAAATCGGTTCTTGTTGAGTTTTTGAGGTATGGTATTTTGAAGTCGGTTTTATTTTTTTTAATATTAAGACGTATTATTAGATTTTAGCAAAATAGTATTATAATGTGAGTGGAGGCCACAAAGGAAGATCTTTCGACTTGCACTTCGTCTTGCAAATCTGTCACATCCATACAAATTTAGAAATGAATCTACGCATCGCGTTGTGGTCTGAATTGACCTTTAACCCTTAAATATTTAGGTTTCTACCAGGATGAGTTTGTAGCATAGTTACAGTAGCAAAAAACTAATTTTCCGCAGCAATGCATCTAGAAACTAAACAAAGCACTTTTCACAGACACAATTATCTCGAATACAAACGAAATCCTAACAAAACATGATTACGACGTACAATTAAGAATTCATTTAAATTTTTAAAAATCTTTTGTGTTTTCACAAAGCACGTACCTGCTTGAAATTTGCATATGACAGTTTACACGCGTTCCACGAGTGAAAAGTTTTGAATATTATTATGCGGCCTCCACGTTGGCTCCACGATGGGCAAATACATATTCGACTTTGATTGCCGATGCTCGGTAATATACTCCAGGAAAATTAAACATTCGACCTCGGAATAACTCGCATAGAGCTGAAAATTGGTAGAGACGTTAAATACACCATTACAAATAAAACCTCAGAAGTTCCCGGCGATCCTCCTTGTGCAAAAAATTTTATTCAAGGTCAAAAGTATGAAAATGAGGTTTTTCCTGGGTTTTTTACAAACTGTAAATTTTATCACAAAAATAGGTAGGGAAAGAGTGCAGATAATAGAATTCTCTACAAAAAATATGCAGACACTTTTTTCATACGACTTACCATTCCTTATAAATGGCGGGCTTAAAGTTTGGGAAAATCCTATATATGCTTATATTATAAAGCTAAAGAATTTGTGGAACTACTGCTTCGAATTGAAGAATTCGTTTTTTGTTGGATAGTCTTATTTATCGAGGAAGACTTGAGCTATATAACATCACGTTGCCACCAATAGGAGCAAAGAAACAGAGGAAAATGGGGAAGAACGGAGAAAATTATTTGACGGAGCTCATCTCACAAACGGCTGAAGAAATTTTTATGTTATTTGGCACAGATATAAAATAGGCCACCTGGAGGGATATAGGCTATTTTGTTTTTCAGGAAAATTTACGGCTTGCGAGAAATTTATAATTAACGCGGCTGGGCGGAGCTACGCTTAACATCTAGTACGACATACTAGGGTTGTTTGAAAAAATTGAAACGTTCTCGGCCTGACATACTTCTGAGTGACTTGAAAGCGTACTGTTACTCTTCGCGACTCGAAAAGTTTATATTTGGTAACGGTAATAAGTCACACAGAAGTATGTTTGGCTGTGAACAGCCCTCGTTTACACAGTACAAGAAGTTCCGCTCCGCCCTGTTAATTATGAATTTCACGGAAACCGTACATTTCCCCGAGAAACAAAATAACCTATGTTCTTCCTCGTGGTCGACTTTATATCAGTGCCAAATAACATAAAAAATGGAACTTTTAATGAACTTTTAAAGGTCAGTGTATACGCCTGTACAATAAAATCCCAGAAAACGTTCAAAATCTTTCGATTAATAAATTTAAAAAGTAGTCAAAGAACGTTTGTGTGCCAAAGCCTATTATAAGGTCAATGATTTCATAAACGATGGCACATCTTGGGAGTAGGATGGCTGCTTGCAAGGCTACTTCTACATCATTATAATATAATCATGTATGGATGTTGACATTGTATAATAATTTTAAGTTACAATTGTAAATTTTATTTTAAAAATATTAATTTTTTTCTCACTTTTTTGGTAAAAAGTGGGACCCCGTGCGAGTTTCTTACGCCGGTTCTTCTCGCCGGGTTAGTTCCCAAACCGGTAGTAGGCACCAGTAGTATCAACGTTCTGAAAGTATTTGTTGCAAATCTATTCGGAAATAAAACAATTTTTATTTTATTTCATTTTAATGCTTCAGCCGTTTGTGAGATAAGCTCTTTCAAACAATTTTCCCCGTTTTCCCCCATTTTCCTCTGTTTCTTTGCTCTTATTTGTGCCAACATGATGTTATATAGCTCAAGTATTTCTCGATAAATAAGAATATCCAACAAAAAGTTAATTATTCAATTCAAAGCAGCAGCTCCACAAATTCTTTAGCTTTATAATATAAGTATTAGATAACGATTTTCCCAAACTTTAAGCCCACCATATATAAGGGAGGTTGAGTCGTATGAAAAAAGTGTCTGAATATTTTTTGTAGAGAATTCTATGATCTACACTCTTGCCCTACCTATTTTTGTGATAAAATGTACAGTTTGGAAAAAAAAACCACGAAAACCTCATTTTCATACCTTTGACCTTGAATAAAAATTTTTGCACAAGGAGGATCGCCGGGGACTTTTTAGGTTTTATTTGTAATGATGTATTTAACGTCTCTACCAATTTTCAGCTCTATGCGAATTATTCCGAGGTTACGATTTTTTTGCGTCTAATTAGACCGGGCTAATATCAGTGCGTTTACAGTGGCAAAACGTGAAAAGAGAGAAATCGTTGTAAAACTTATTTCAATAATCGGTAATGATCACTGACCTCCATTAAACAACTACACTGGACTAATGATACCCTTTGAAATGACAGCTGTTTTTGTGCCTATTTAAAGCGGAATCAGCTCCCCCACTGTTAGGGATAGGAACTAAATTTGACGTAAAAATTATGTTTGAAAGTCGCCATATTGGTGCTGATAGCAGTAGTGGGACTACTCGGAACTAACACTAGTTTCTACCATGGAGGTATACAGACTATTATCTGTACAACCAATAGCGATTGAGCGGCCATTTACAAGTTACGTCAGATTTAGTTCTCTTCCCGAATGTTCAGAAGAGGTCAGTGATAATGAGAGTTTTAAATATTTCATTTGCCGCGAATTCCGAAAGCTATCAATAACTATTTTTCAGGAACTTATCTACCTACCATTTGCAACCACGAAGTATAAAACAATATCAAAATCCGCCATGAAGCATTATGTCATTGCAGAATACGTGGAACAAAACTTTTTGTTTACTTATTACGCGTGCTGCCTCTAGCGAGAAACCATTTCAGTGACAATGTGACTTACAGATCATAGCAAAACTAATCTATTATTTATTTAATTTATTAGATTCGGAAAACTTACGGCTACAATCTACATACAAATATAAACAGAAGAACACACACACACGAAGGCCAATTAAAAGTTTATTTTACTACTTGGCAGTGCAAGGGAAATTTTTATAAAACCAAGACTACAGTACAAACTTTACACTGTGGCTTAAAAATTTATGTAAAAAGTTCTTCGCAAGACATTTGCCAAGCTAATGGAAGCTAGACAGGTGTCGCGTTCCCAGTAATTGGATGAATTGCTCGAGCGGGGACTTGTAAGGCTACGATATCTTGTTGAACAAAGGAATTATACTTTTGAATGGGCCTGACTCTGGTACATCGAATGTCACATCGACCGCTGTTAGAGATCAACTACGATAACATGGCGCGCCCCTCCAAATGACTGTTTCAATGTGTGTAGTCACATCCTTATGAAATAGTTTGTATGTAGTAAGTAAGTATTTAACCAATCACAGTACACGTAATATTTCTGTTAATGTCACTTATTACCAAGACTTGTTGGTCAACTAATCATAACTAGCCTACCGCGCAAGATAACTTCAAACGTTTTGACAACGCACTTCAAACGTTTTGAATTTTGGAGGGGCGCGCCATGTTATCGTAGTTGATCTCTACGTACACATCCTGTAGGGCTAGCATAACAACAGAAAACATGGGAAAGAATCGCCATACCGACAGATTTTATCGACAAAATGGCGGATATCCACTGTCTAACTGTCACTTTGTCTATTCTTCCGTAGAAAGAAACCGTTTCTATGGTGCTGTAGTAAATTATATTTGAGGTCATAAGACGGTCCCAAATTGAGTAGTGAAGTGATTATGATCTGCAATACGTCTAATAATAATCTAAAATAATTTTTAAACCAAAAAATGTCGTTTCGTATTGCGCGAGGGATTTTTCAAGCTCTGAACTGACTGGATAAAGAAATTCCGTAACGAAAAAACCTAACACTCTCCACTCCGTTTCCTTTATAATATTAACAAGCCTTGTAACTTACTTTATCACCTAGCTAATACATCTGGCTACACATAAAATGAATATTATAAAAGCCTCCATTTATTCAAAAGCAGCAATATTTCAACTGTTAATTACCTGCTTCTTCCACTGACGTCTTCAATTATGAACGATTTGAAAACTCCATTATCTTAATTATAAAACTCCTGATTTTTACCCCCTCAGCTAAAAATCTAGGGGTTGAATTCTGAATTGTGTTTCTAAATTATTATATTTCCGTACCACGATGCAACATTTTTTCCGAGAAGCGAGCTAGTAATAACGTCTATTGTTTTCTAAATTATCTTCACGGAAATGATTCATTGTCTCGTTTTTGAACCAGATGGCGAGTTAATTAATATAGTATTTTTTTCTTTTGCAGATTGCGATCCGGATTATAAGGTATGTTCTACGAAACTGTTACCTAAATGTAAAAACTTGTAAAAGCTGTAAGTTTTTCTGTACAAATAAAAAAATAAAAATAAAAAGGCGAATTGTAATTTGTAATAATTATGTCGGTAAATATGTAGTGAAAACATCCATACTTTTACTAATATTATAAATGTGAAAGTTTGTCTGTCTGTTATCACTTCACGTCCAAACCGCTAAACCAATTTTGCTGAAATTTGGTACAGATATACTTTGAGTCCCGGGAAAAAGGACATATAGATACTTTTTATCCCGAGAAAATGTACGATTTTCGCGCGATAAACGATTTTTGGCGCAAGGGAGTTGCGGGCATCATCTAGTCTGAACAAAAGCCAAAAAAATAGGGAAGTGGTAATACTTAACGGTATAATTATATTATGTGTGGCATGTTTAACTTTTTAATTTAATGTGAGTGTGTAGCGGTTTAAAAGGTTCTTTTTTATTATTTTATGGTAAATAAATTGATATCACAGAAGGGCATAATATGTCTCACAAAAATACACAAGTCAAAAGTAGCTACGTACTTTCATTTTGAACTCTATAATATTATAAGGGGTTAAATAAACCCTAAAGTAATTATTATAACTTTGTTTTATTACACTCTGTTCATTAGTTTTATATTACTGCTTTCAATTTGATGTTGATACTTGATCATGACATTATTATAAATTTATCTCCATAATTAAGTACACCACAGGTTCAAGACCACTTTAATAGCCGTTCTAGGTCTTGCTCTAAGCAATGGATACTAATACTTATCTAGATCTTTTATTGTCTAGATTGAAACCTAACTCGCGTGAAATTGTTGACCGACTGGCTCAGTTGGACATTGTACAATCAGGGAAATTTATGCTTGGGCAGATGGCGGATTTGGTCGAATTATGTTAGGTCAATGAAAGTGAACAGCTTTCGGTTGTATTTGACATAACCAAACCATTTATAATATATTGTAAGATAAGATTTGTTTCGTATACATGCGTTCTCTGATTGCCTTAACACAAGTTTAACTTAGTATGGAATTTGAAATCCATATCCATACTAGTATTATAAATGCGAAAGGGTGTCTATCTGTCTGTCTGTCTGTTACCTCTTCACGGTCAAACCGCTGAAATTTCGCTGAAATTTGGCATGACCCGACCCGCACCCGACTCAAAAGTCGGGGCTCAAAGACCCGGGAAAAGACATAGGATACTTTTTATCCCGAAAAAAATTACGGTTCCCGCGCGATAAACGAATTTTGGAGCAACGAAGTTGCGGGCGTCATCTAATGTTTATAAAGCTGGCTTTCCGACCATTGCCGCAAGCGATCGCGACCGACAAAAACTCAAATAAAATGCCACTTTATGACAAAGGCATTGCAGGCGACATTGGTCTAGTAAGCCGCTGCTGATTTGTAATGGCGTAGAGTAAAATGAAACGTATATCATTTTACCATAAATGGCTATAATTTTATACCGACCAATGTCGGTATAAAATTATAGCCTAGTTTATAAAGTAATTTTTATTTGAAGTTTTGTTGGTCGCGGTCGCTTGCTGCGTTAATCGGAACGACACCTTTAGACAGAGCAAAGATGCCCATGCAGTAAATCAACAAAACAATTAGCTTCTGCACAATTTAAGGTAAATAACTGAACTTAACCAGTAATTTCTCACAGCACATTTGCTGGTATTACACATTAAGTTTGATACTAAGTGGCTAACTGAAGCTACGTGTGCAGAAACTTAACTAATATTTAGTACTGCTGGTATTCGAGAGAAATATAATATTATTATTATGATTGATGAATCAATGATAGTACTGTATATTAATATAATATTGTGTTACCGTTAATGTGCGTAAACCAGTTAGACTGCAGATTAACAAGGTATTCTGCAGATTATCTAGGTGAGTCAGTTAAAGTGCAAAAAGTTTATATACTTATTAAATTACATAAAACAGGTTCTTGTTTGAATAAAACATGTTATTTAGTTGTAGAGAATCATTTAATATCATTTTTTGGACATAAACAAAGTCATAAATTATTAAATTGTAAGTAAAACTGCACTAATAAAATATAACAGTATCAACCAGAAAAAAACGAATCAAAATAACAACAGTATGTTGATAAGCTTAAGTAAAAGTTTTTAGGACTTTTACGAAGAAAAAGAATGCATACTAACTAGGCAACGTGCAAATATATGACTTTTTTTATTTAAATTTCACACTTTAACGAATGGTATCCGGGAATCTGCAGATTACCTAGGTAATGTGCACGTTAACGTATTCTGCATTCTAACGGTAACATATACACCGGTTTCGGTTACGGTCACAGTGGTGTCATTGGCGTAGGGTCAAGCAAATTCGTGCCAATGCAACTTCCAACCCTTTTTACACAAGAACTTAAAACACTCTCCTTTATATAATTCCCTGGCCAATGTTGAAAAGAATTTGCAATTTCCATAAATGGCTGTTTCATTTCTATCCATGAAAGACCTAATAACAATAATAAACGCTATTTTCATTCGGTTAAAGTTCAATTTGCTCTGTCCAAATGTTTCTATTGCAGCTTGGAATGATTTTTGACTTTCGTTATTTCAGCAGAATGTGTTATTGTAAAATTAACTAACTGAATGCAAATGTTGACCTATAAAGAGTAGATTTGTTGAAAAATTACCGAAGAACGGCGAATAATACTTCTATGTGCTTCTTTATTAGTTTTAACTAACTTTTCTTCCCAAACGCACGTAGCTATACGACCTGCAAACCTATACGACCTGCAAACCTTCATGAAAAGAGCGTATTCCCTCTTAAAAGGCCGGCAACGCACCTGCAGCTCTTCTGATGTTGCGAGTGTCCATGGGCGACGGTATTTGCTGTGACCCGTTTGCTCGTTTACCCACTTATTTAATTAGCTGTCTTTTCACGCCTCAACCAATTTTGATGTTATTCGTTATGTATTATTAGCTGTCGAGAAAGGACACAGAATCTTTTTTTTTGAAACTGTAGGATTTACGCTGTATAATGTAATTGAATTTAAGAATCAGATGTACGACCTCTGTGGCTCAGTGGGTGGGCTGTCGGTAGCTCAAGCCGGGGGTCGCGGGTTTGAATCCCCGCGACGGAACAAAAAGTTTTCAAAGTCATGGATGTGTATTAAATATTATTATGTGTAAAATAATATAATAAAAATCTTAAATACATGTATAGTATAAAAGTATCAAATATAATATTTCCGTTGTCTGGTACCCGTAACACAAGTCCTTCAGGTACTTACACGGGGCCAGACTGACGTGGTATGAAGCGTCCATAGATATTATTATTACTTAACTAAGTTGATTACGAGTTTGGCTGAAAGTATTAATTATATTAGACTATTATGTTTTTTTATTAAAAAGTTAAGCATGTAATATTTGCGTGCTGCTATTACACACAATAAGTATTACAATAATTATTTGTAGATTTAGGGGTCACCGCAGATATACAATTTTAAGTTGGCCGACTATCGTATTTAAACTAAATAACTTACGTAATATCGCAATTTTATTTTATAACTTTTAAATTATAGGTAATCGGAAAGGAATCGAAATTAGTTATAAAAATGTGCGAGCTCTCATAAGTCGCTATAGCTATAATTGGTATACTATGCGACTTAGTTGACCAACTTAAAATTGTAAGTCTGCGGTCGCTCTTACGCTCGCAACTCCTAATTTAGTCAAATTAGATTATCCATTACATTTTACCAGTATACAAAGTAATCTATATCCATTCCTGGGACCTAAATTATCTACATACTAAATTTCAGCAAATTCGGTTCGGCGGTTTAGGCTTTAAGAGGGAACAGATATACTTTCGCATTTTTAATATTCCTTCGATCGTGGATTCTTGGAAATCTATTGTTATTCTATTGTTGTCGTGATCCCCGGTGATCTTATGGGGCTTGATAGGTTAATATAGATTAGGTTTAATGTGCTTTAGCTGTAATCTAGGGGATTAACAAAGTGCCAATCTTGTTTTCTAAAGTGCAGCGTTATCGAAGCACGCACTGCACATAAAGTGCCTGCACACGTTCGAAGTGCAAGCCATTTGCGATATAACAACACATGGCCCAGATTAAAAACGTAAACATGGTAATTTTAAATACTTTCGAAGATCTAAACCAGCTATACTCAACCTGCGGCCCGCGGGCTGCATGTGGTCCACCGGAACTTTGTTAATGACCACAATATAAAGCTTGAGACGCCTCCGTGGTCTAGAAGGTAAAGAGCGCGGCTCTTGACTCGGAGATCGTGGGTTCGATTCCCGCGTTGGAAACATGTTATTTCCAAGTTTGGTTAGGACAATGCAGGCTGATCACCTGATTGTCTGACAAGTAAGATGATTCATGCGTCGGATGGGCATGTAAAAAGTCGGTCCTGCGCCTGATCTCCCGCCAGTCGTGTCGGTCTTCCGTCCCACTGGGTTATGAGAGTAAAGGAATAGAGAGTGCTCTTGTGTACTGCGCATACACTTAGGCACTGTAAAATTACTCCTGCGTAACTAACTGGCCTGGTTTCAATGAAACCGGCCACCGTCACCGAAACCGGTATGGGAGTTATTAATATAAAGCTTAGTGTTAAAACTTTTACGTGGTCATTAATGAAAGTTAGTTATTTAAACATAGATGAGTGGAAAATTGAATATTTTGTTGTGCCTAACAAAACGCCTGTAACACTAAACACTTGTTTGACAAGTCGTAAATCGTTTACTTTTTACCCCCAAATCATTTTTCTTGCGGCCAGCACCGACCTGCACCAAGACTAAAAATATGTTAGTGGCCCGTAAAAAATGGTTGAATACCGCTGGTCTAAACATTTACACAGCCAAAACTGTGAAACTGCTGTACGTTTTTGAACTTTAAGCGAACGTATCAAGTGCTAATTTGCGCTGCAGCTTGTATAGCTACCAGGGTTAGTTTTAAACTCTTATGGCACATTTCAGCTAAATGTCTTTTATATGCTTATACTGGGAATGTAATTTCAGGGAAGACTAACGTCCAGATATCTACTTAGGAACTTTATTTTACACTCAATTTTAGCTTTTAGGGTTTGTTGTGTTTGTTTTCACGATCTGTTTTATTTTTGTTTGATTTTAGTTTCACAGTTGTTACGAATGTCGGGAGTTAAATATATTAGGACTATCAACAAATCTAATTAAACTGTTTGGTACGTTTCATGTTTATTTTACCAACTTTCAATTAATGTGAGTTATTTTCACACTGAATATTAAAATCGAATCAGCGGTATAAGCGTAAAGAGGTGACAGACAGACAGACACACTTTCGCATTTATAATATTTTTACAATTTCACATATTATATGTAATAATTAATGATTAATTCACTACTAGACATTCATGTTTCACTTGAAATAATATCGTGATGTTCTAGAAATTATCAAGCGTTTTTTGTCGGCGATCGATCATTGCAGAATGGATTGGAATGTTCCATTTAGAACAAAGTGTTTAATTTCGATCCAATTTCAATTTTAATTTTGCTTTGGCTAATAATATTTAAGATGATTAGAATGGCTAATATTATAATGCAGCGAAGAGTAAAATTTTTTACCAGCCATTTTTTACTTTGCAATCGGAGGTGTTGATTTGTTTTATTATTTTTTATTGTTTATGAACCAAATAGTTAAAAGCTAATCACGATAATAAGTGGTCGGAATCGGTGACGATTATCGAATTATACATACGAATATTAAAATTATTGCAAAAGTGTATTGTAGCTACCTACATCGATTAAATAGATATGGAAATACTTAAAGTCACAGGATAAGACCCATTTTCCTACTAAATTTACGGTTCTAAGCAATAAGCTGAGATGCGGATAAAATAAAATCGCGCGTTTTCTCTCTCACATCGATCAGGGACACTTCGAGTACAAAAAGACGCTCAATTGCTAAAGCAATTTATGCCTTGATTAAAATTTATTGTTTTGTTCGCGTTATTTTTGTCTCGTGATGAGTTTTTCGCAAATTAGGGATAATCTGTTTTTAACTTGGATTTCTTGTATAATCTCTTTCGAGGGAGATTTAAGAGCATCCGTTTCTATGCAAATTTGTTGTTTGAATTAGCTAGAACTTCCATTTATGGGTGAGAAATTCCTAAGGTACGGCAGAGAGAAAAAGTCTATAATATTGTATTTTTAAGGGGCCGGGCTACCCTTGAAATTCTCATACATACGTAATACCAAAATCATTTTGTCATACGAAAATATTTAACATGTTTGAGTTATTTTTCAGCTTAAAATAGTAATTACCTAGGTTCCTGAACAACAATTAACTTCAAAATATTTAAACACAAAAAAATTGGGTATAATTTTTTTATTTTTAAAAATAGAGTTAAACACTAAAAAAAAATATAAATAAATAGTAAATTTACTACGAAATATTTAAATACTAAAAAATATTCTTTAGAGTTGAAATATTTTGTAGTAAATTTAATATTTATTTATATATTTTTTAGTGTTTTACTCTATTTTTTAGTGTTTAAATATTTAGTAGTAAATTTAGTTAAAAAAAATTAGACACAAAAAATTTTTTTTCAGTGTTTAAATATTTTGAAGTTAATTTTTGTACAGGAACCTAGGTAATTACTATTTTAAGCTGAAAAATAACTCAAACATGTTAAATATTTTCGTATGACAAAATGATTTTGGTATTACGTATGTATGAGAATTTCGAGGGTAACCCGGGCTCTTGAATGATGTCTCTTAACCCGGCGAGCGTAAGGTTGGAATATGTCGCAAACAGCGCTAGGTGGGTGTGGTACACAGAGATGGTGATTATGTGACTATTATACGCTATTATTTTAAATATCTACTTATTTTAACACAAAACTAATGTTTATTTATATGTTGAACTTATTTAAGAGAGAAATTGTAAAAAAGAAATGAATAATGTAATTTATTTACGAAATTAAGATAATTAACAATAACTCACAAAAATTAGTAGTGCCACATATTTATTACTTTATATCGAAAATATGAGAACAAAAACACATTTTTTTCTTCAGATACATTCAACATAAAAACAAAAGAACACATAAACTGGATATTAGAACTAATAAAAAATACTTATTCGTCTTAAAATCTAGAGCATTTTTCACAGAAGAAACAAGCGTGTTTCATGTATAAAAATACAGAAATAAGTAAATTTCCCAACAAATATCTATAATTGCCTTCATCATCATTAGCATTTCATCATCCATCTCCTACTTTGTGTCACTTTTAAAACTTCTTTCGTCACTACCAGACTCGTCGGATCAACCAACTTCAGCTTCTTCAAAATGACAAAATTATCTGTTTTGATTATCTTCGTCATGACCTTTCTAGATTTTAAGTCTTAAAAAACCCAAAAAAGAACATAAAATAACAAAAATAACATAAAATGCGTTTGATCAAATTCGTTACGAGTAGCGTAAGGCGGGTGTCACGCACCCGGTGACAACTTCAAACTCTTCCACAGCATACACCGGGCGGCGGTCACCAGAAACAGTGGCAAGGGGCGCTTCCGTATATACGCTCCCCCCCGCGCAGCTACTCCAGCGCTTCCGTATCTCCCCCCGCGCAGCTACTTCGGCGCACGAAGCGTTACAACAATTCGTTATTAAAATATTAATCGATTTTTCTATGTCTGGGTGCGACACACCCAACCTTACGCTCGCCGGGTTAAGTGTAATCCTGTACATAAGCGCAGCCACTAGCAAGCAAACGAAATATTCTTAAGCTATGCCCACATTATGCGCTTTCGTCTTCAATTTTCGTCATCTTCTTTCATTCAACTTTCGTTTTGGCGCATTCAATAATTGAATGCGTCAAATAACGCAACGCCAACTGTCATTTTTAAAAGCGAAAGTTTTGGACGGTCAAAGGGCATGCGTTGCGAGCATGCCTCACGTGTGCTATAAAGCATGCCCTTGACGAACAGAAAAAGGCACAGTGTGGACAAAGCTTTTCTTCCATACTAATAATATTATAAATACGAATGTGTATCTGTTTATCTTTTTGTCTGTTTGTATATGTTACCAGCTGTTCCCACCCCAAATGCTGAAGCAATTTTTCTGAAATTAGGTTTGGAGATACTTCGAGTCCCGAGTGAGGACATGGGATCCTTTTTAGTCCGGAAAATATACGGTTCCCGCGCGATAAACGAATTCGTAACGGAGTTGCGAGCGTCATTCATACTAATGTTATAAATGCGAAAGTGTGCCTGTCTGTTTGTCCGTCTGTCTGTCTATCTGTTACCAGTTATTCACACTCCAAATTCTGAACCAATTTTAATCAAATTTGGTATAGACATACCTACTTTGAGTCCTGGGAAAGGACATGGGATCCCTTTTAGTCCGGAAAATGTACTGTACGCGATATACGAATTCTGGTGTAACGGAGTTGCGAGCTTCATTTAGTACATTTACTCAATTAAAAAGATAAAACCGACTTCAAAATTGTACGTAATTGAGAATGAAAACTCTCTATCTCAAAACTACTGAACCGATTTTGATGAAACTTACACTATTCCCTTAGTTGAACAATACCTAGTACAACAAATAAAATCGGCCAAGTACGAGTTGTACTCGCGCACGAAGGGTTCCGTACCACTACAGAGCAAAAATAGGCTAAAAATTGTATATTTTGTATGGGAGCCCCCTTAATTATTTGAATTTTATTGTAAATTATTGAAGTACAAATACAATTAAGTATTTTGTGAACATTTCAATTGCCTATGTATTGACGTTATTGACTAAGAGCAAAAAATAGTAAAAAAATCAAGTTTGTTGTATGGGCGCCCCCCTTAAATATTTAATTTATTTTGTTTTTAGTATTTGTTGTTATAGCGGCAACAGATATACACAATCTGTGAAAATTTCAGAAGTCTAGCTATAGCAGTTCTTGAGTTACAGCCTGGTGACAGACAGACGGACAGACGGACAGACATCCAAGTCTTAGTAACAGGGTCCCGTTTTTACCCTTTGGGTACTGAAACCTAAAAAAGAATTACTGAAATCGGTGTGGTAGTTCCAGAGATATGCGAACACAAACATAAAACATACATACATACGTAAGTACATACATAGATACATACATACACTTTTGAAATTTTGCACATTTGTTCAGACGCTGATGTAGACTAACATAACATTATACGAAAACTGGTCAGTTCTGGAAATATTATACATACGCGTCGAATTGATAACCTCCTTTTTTTTAAGTCGGTTAAAAATGTGTCTGTCTACTTGTTTCTCTTCACCCCCAAGCCACTGAACCGATTTCGCTCAAACAAATGGACTTTCGCATTTACAATAACATTAATAGGATGTAGAAAAGTATGGATGCATGAATTATAGACAAGTATATATCGATGGAAAAATAATTGTGTATATGTCATCTGACGGATGTTGTCGACGGGTGCGGTTTCACATTCATCGTGTTGAAATATGAATAGAATACCATTCGTTTTAATATCATTTTATACAGCGGTTTATTCTGCAGCAACCGGTCATTTAAATCCCGAAGGACTATAGAATAATTACGTTAAATCAAATTATAATTTAAAAGCACCTGTGAATCCTTTGCGGTGATTTCCATCAGGTGATGCGTTTGCCCATTTGGCCAAAATTTCTATAAAAGTAGGTTTTTAAGCAAAATCTACTTTTAGGTTCTAACTTCTATAGTAGTCGTTATTTTTATGAGTATAATTGTGTTTATGATAGAAAAACTTTAAGTTACTTCATGTTACGTTAGTGGCCGTAAAAATTTACTTTTTTTTTATGAAATAAGGGGCAAACGCGCAAACAGGTCACCTGATGGAAAGCAACTTCCGTCGCCCATGGACACTCACAGCATCAGAAGAGCTGCAGGTGCGTTGCCGGCCTTTTAAGAGGGAGTAGGGTAATATGGGAGGGTAGGGATGGGATGGGAAGGGAATAGGGGAGGGTTAGGAAGGGAATAGGGTAGGGGATTGGGCCTCCGGTAAACTCACTCACTCGGCGAAACACAGCGCAAGCGCTGTTTTACGCCGGTTTTCTGTGAGAACGTGGTATTTTTCCGGTCGAGCTGGCCCATTCATGCCGAAGCACGGCTCTCCCACGTATACTTATGCTGATTCGATCCGGCTAGTATGAAGATCCATTATATCTACTGGATTAGATGTTATTACAACTTAGTTATGAGACAATTTCTCAATAATAATAATAATAATATCTATGGACGCTACACACCACGTCAGTCTGGCCCCGTGAGGCCCCTGGTCAAGTACCTGAAGGACTTGTCGTACAGGTACCAGACAACGGAAATATATTTAATACTTTTATACTATACATACATTTAAGATTTTTATTATATGATACACATATTTAATACACATCCATGACCCAGGAACTTTATAAACTTTTTGTTCCGTCGGCGGGACTCGAACCCACGACCTCCGGCTTGAGCTACCAACGCGCTCACCACTGCGCCACGGAGGTCGTCAAAGATTATAATATTGAGTTTGGATATTATTTATTGTGATCGAATTAGTCACAAATGTCACAATGAATGTCCAAACAGTATATAGTACGGGAGCCCTAGAACAAATTCCGTTATAGGGTTCTGTAATCAACAAAACTTGGTTGACTACTGAACTCTAAAACGGAACCCTAACAAGCTGTTTTTTTGTATATAGATAGGTTAATTAGTTATATAATTATTAATTAATAGTTAAAAATTGTCCTACAAATAGAACAATCTATATTTTAGGACCATCAAATCAAAGTGCGATATCCTTTCTATTTCTGTTAGCTAATTTCAAGGTTTTTCGCAAATAAAAATGTTGTTCGTCATATCAAAATGAAGCTACTCACTTGATAGTAATAAAAAAAATGTTTTAGGGCTCCCGTACTATTATACTAATGCAGTTAAAAAAATGATGAGCCGCAGCGTGTCGGAGTGGGAAAATTGTATTCAATGGAATGAAAACGGTATTTTACGCTCCGCCACACTGCGGTGCGACAAAGTGTGCGCGTACCTATCTTCATTGCGCTGAAGTTACCGTAATTTTTTCCGGGATAAGAGTCGTCTCCCAAAACTCAAATTATCTACTTACGTACCTAATTTCATTAAAATCGGTTCTGTGGTTTAAGCGTGAAGCGGTTACAGACAGACACATTTTCGCATTGATAATATTAGTATGGATTGAATGAGTATTGAGTATGTCTCAAGTATTAGCATAATAATAAGTTATGAGCTGTCAAACTGTAAGCTCATATCATTTTAGTATGGTCATACATTTAGACCTGGATCCCAAAAGGATAAGACATAACTTACTTTCTGATGGATGAAACCATAGGTTCTTGGTAGTCCCTCGTGAACTTAGAATACCTGCGAATTTGTGTAGCCCTAAGTGTGACCCCTGGTCAGGTACCAGGTACCAAAGTGGATAAAAAATGAGTCTTACTTTACTTATTTTCTGATGGCTAATATTTATATATAATTTGTAGATTATTGTTCTGAACAAGTATCATGTAGTGTAAGACACTTTTCAATTACCAAAACTATTATCAGACGTTTTGAAAATAACTTTATTGCTATTTTTTTTTTCAAAGGTGTTAATTTTTATTTTATAAATTAATATAACACCTTAGAAAACAATACGATATTGCAAGGATGTATTTTCTACTAGCTGTTGCCCGCGACTTTGTCCGTGTCAGCATACTGCATAGTATAATAACAAAGATGGATAATTTTCCCTCTTTCCTTACCCAAAGGGTAAAAACGGGACCCGATATCAAAGACATTTCAGTCTGTCCGTGTGTCTGTCTGTCCATATCCAGACTGTACCTCCCCTTTGTAACATGTAGTGAATATTATTAAAGTATGGATACAATTGAGTATTTTTTGGTCATATACCTAGTCAAGTGCCTACCTGTTAGACCCAGATCCCAGAGCGATAACACATAACACCGCGTTAAAGTAAAAAACCGTGTTGGATACGTTTGAGATTGCTTGTTTTGTATTGCGGCTGGGCCGGTCTCTCATAGTAAACAAGCAATGGAACAGCAAAAAATGGAACGTGCGTAAGGGACAAAGTGGTTTTTGTCGCGTAATTTAAAAATATAAATACATTTCATATAAGCTATGGGCAAATTAAAGTGTATGCTTGAACCAATATATTATGTAAAAATTTTGGAAACTTAAATTACTCTCCTCTGTTCACAAAATAGGAATCCTTTTTTTACAGAGGTCTTTTTGATTGATTGTTCTGTATTATAAAAGTTGACCAACCGTGTTATGCTATGGGCAATTCAAAGACAAAAACATGATGAATACTGACAATGAACTTTAATTTCTTAGCTTTAGTCATTGCTGAGAAAAATCGATATCGCTACAGCCTACAGCCAAATTATCAAGGCGTCGCCTTAAGCTAAAAGTTATAAGTATACTTTAACCCCAGGGCTCAAAGTATATGTGTACCAAATTTCAGCAAAATCGGTTAAGCGGTTTGGGCGTGGAGAGGTTACAGACAGACAGACAGACATTTTTACACATTATGCGTGAGTGAGTGAGAGTGAGTATAGCTCCATGTAGAGCTTCACAAATTCGAAGGTATTCTAAGTACATAATGAACTACTAAGAACCTAAGGTTTCATCCATATTGTGATATGTCATAATATGACGTGTTATCGCTCTGGGATCTGGGTCTAACAGGTAGGCACTTGACTAGGTATATGACCAAAAAATACTCAATTGTATCCATACTTTAATAATATTCACTACATGTTACAAAGGGGAGGTACAGTCTGGATATGGACAGACAGACAGACGGACAGACTGAAATGTCTTTGATATCGGGTCCCGTTTTTACCCTTTTGGTAAGGAAAGAGGGAAAAATTATCCATCTTTGTTATTATACTATGCAGTATGCTGACACGGACAAAGACGCGGGCAACAGCTAGTAGAAAATACATTCTTGCAATATCGTATTGTTTTCTAAGGTGTTATATTAATTTATAAAATAAAAATTAACACCTTTGAAAAAAAAATAGCAACGAAGTTATTTTCAAAACGTCTGATAATAGTTTTGGTCATTGAAAAGTGTCTTACACTACATGATACTTGTTCAGAACAATAATCTACAAATTATATATAAATATTAGCCATCAGAAAATAAGTAAAGTAAGACTCATTTTTTGTCCACTTTGGTACCTGGTACCTGACCAGGGGTCACACTTAGAGCTACACCAATTCGCAGGTATTCTAAGTTCACGAGGCACTACAAAGAACCTATGGTTTCATCCATCAGAAAGTAAGTTATGTCTTATCCTTTTGGGATCCAGGTCTAATTGATACGTATTCCATTTAAATCTTTAGATATACACGAAATTCGTGCCAAGATTTTCAATAAAATATATGTAGGCTTATAGGTTTCATATAAAATATACTATTCATATCTAAATGTCTGTCCTTGGATATAATAAGGGTCGTCTAAAGAAATCGCCACCGAAGAATCGCTTTGTTCTTAGAAAGTTCTCGAATCCATTTGTTAAGATTATCAGTTCTTTGAATATTTTGTATTGTTATGAAAATATTCTATGTAACGTGTAGATTAATATTTTAATGGGTTTCTTGTAACCCATTAAAATATTAATTCGGCTGAAATTCTGTTATAATAATATCTAAAAATAATAACTATGGATGCTTCACACCACGTCGGTCTGGCCCCGTGCTAAGTGCCTGAAGGACTTGTGTGACAGGTACAAGACAAAGATTTAATACTTTTATACTATACTATACATATTTAAGGTTGTTTTTATATCATACACATATTTAATACACATCGATGACCCAGGAACATTGAAAACTTTTTGTTCCGTTAGCGGGATTTGAACCCGCGACCCCCGGCTGGAGCTGCCACACACTCTTAACCATTGAGCCACAGAGGTCGTCAAAAATCAGAGTTGTTATAGCCCTGGAACTGTACGCTTTGCCGTGATTCAACTATCCCATATCCATTCGCAGAAATTAAGGAATCTCTATCATAAATTTCATCACATGGTCCTTATCTGTCACGTTTCTTTTCCAATGTCTATATCTATCTTCTATATCTATATCTATCTATATCTATACTTATTATAAAACAGTCGCTTTTTTCTCTCATGTCCCTTTGTTCCCTTTAATCTTTAAAACTACGCAACGGATTTTGATGACTCTTTCAGTGTTAGATAGCCCATTTATCGAGGAAGGCTATAGGCTATATTTTATCACGCTAAGACTAATAGGAGCGAAGAAATAGAAGAAAATGTGGAAAAAACGGGGAAAATTATTTGAAAGGGCTAACTTGAACGCACTAATCTCAGGAACTACTGGTCCGATTAAAAAAAATCTTTCAGTGTTAGATAGCCCATGTATTGAGAATTTATAGGCTATATTTTATCACGCTAAGACTAATAGGAGAATGTGGAAAAAACGGGGGAGATTATTCGAAAGGGCTTATCTCGCGAACTGCTGGGGCAATTTTTATATTATTTGGCACAGATAAGAAGTAGACCACGTGAAGGATCATAGGCTATCGATTTTAATCATTTTTTCAGTGGCTATATATACACCCGTGCGACGCCGGGGTGGGTCGCTAGTCCAAGATAAGTCCAGCTTGTATTTCATTTCTAGGCACGTTTTGATCTACCCGCATAAACCTGAGTGCTTAGCCACAATGCATTCTACAATCTCAATTTGATATCAAAAACATAAAAACCCACAGTTCCCGTAGAATACACTTTATACGACGACCCCAACTACCAGTAAAATTACGTCACAATTTCTGTTTAAATTCAGGTAAATAAATTACAATTAAGCGCACTTTAAAACCGCGAAAGCAGATTGTTAAAATACCTCACCCAGTAATAATTGTAGCTTACATCGCTTTAAGCGCTAAAGGATTCCAATATAATAGCAATAAATAGTGATAATAGTTGAGAATTACGGCGAATGTGCAGTTATTTTCTATTGTACTGGCCACGCCTGGAATATATGGTAATTTTCCGAATAACCGAACTGGCTGGTAATATGTTTACCTAAAGACTATTATGTGTATTAATAGTCGAGCTTGTCTAATGCTACGTAATATACAGGAGAGATTTACCTCCATACATCCTGTCCTGCATAAACTTTGATCCCATCCTTACAAAGATAATGAATAATCTGTAAAGTACTAATCACATTCAAATCTAGTTGATTAAAATTAGCAATCACAATAATAAGCTTACCTTGTCCATATTAAGCCAAACAGACAGACAGATAAACTTTCACATGGATTCGCTGTGTCAATATTTTTCTTGGTTAGAATGGTAGAAATTGTAAATAAAACATCAAAATCGTCACGTCTTTTGCATGTTGCGTGGCAGTACTTCAACTTAACCCTCCATATCAATACTTGAAGTATCGGGAACAAACTGTCGCAAATTATGTAGGGCCAGACAGGGGCCAACTCTTGTGTATAAGTGCTTTTAAAAATGTTTGCACCGTAAGGGTCGGGAGGTTGAAGATGTTTGCCTTATTTTGTAACCCTAATGAGTGTGTTTTGTAGCTGAGCCCTGGGATGAAATGTTGAAAAAATTTTGTGGACACAAATTTATCGTACTGTACAAATAATAAATTTGAAAGTGTATTTATTTCTGTTTAAACGAAATTATGAGCCAAACCTAGTGATAGGCTATTTACTGTAACATTTTCATGCTAGAGGCAGCACCAGCGTAGACAGTAAGACTGGGTTGCACCAACTAACTTTAACATTAACTTTAACCACAGTGCAAAATGTCAGATCTCTGGTTAAAGTTGAATATGACGTCCAAACACCCCATATGCTCATACGACATCTGTCAATTTTTCCGGTTAAAGTCAAGGTAAAAGTTTAAACTAAAGGACGCCATATTTAACTTTAACCATAACTTGAACCTTAACTTTAACTTTAACCACGCCTCTGGTGCAACCCAACCTAAACAAAAGTTTTGTTTGAAGTTTGACAACAATTCTGACAAAATTTTGATATTATGACGTGTGTAGCATGTCAGATTTTAGTCGGATTACTGTATGTGCTAGTAACGCCCTCTGCTCCGACCTTCACGTAATAATTCGTACTTAATTTTTGGTAAAATATACGTCGCTCATACCTAAATGCTCACTATTTTCTGCTTGGCTGAACAATAACTTAACTTGAGAGATATTTAAATATTCAAAAAAATTTAATTAACCTTTGAGAATTTGGCCATTAGTCTGAAAGGTACTTGTAAATGTGGATGTTTTTATAGAGAATTAACACGACCACAATAACAAATAATTTTAACAAAAAGACTTTTCGAACGTTATTTTCTTCTTATGAAACCACCTAAGAAATACTCTTCTTTACAACAAAAAAGAATAATCAAAATCGATTATAAATGACGAAGATATCCGCGAACTACTCACGAACAAACATAAAAAAAAAACATATGCGGTCGAATTGAGAAACCTCATTTTTTAAGTCGATTAAAAAGAAGACAATTATGTTTCTACAAAAAAAAATTATCAGTACAAAATATACCAACTATGAAATACATGATAATTCAATTAATTTGTTTCAGTAGGTTTTAATTAAAGCGAATTATGTAAAATGTGATTCAAAACACAATCATATTTCAAGCGAACCGCCAACGAAATTATAATCAATGCCCAAGAGATATTGTATTTCAGATAGTTCGGTTATAATGGGTAGGTACTGACAAAGTTGCTGTTCGACCGGCCATTATTTGAAAATCATGCAACAGCGTCAATTCGACGGGTTTGTAGCATTTCGTTCTTCGCAACACGCGACTGTGACCGACAGAAATTCAAATAAAATGCCACTTTGTGAACTAGGCTGCTATAATGTTAATTTTCCTGTTAAGCATCTTAAAAAATGGTGGGAGAGATTGGGGAAAAACATTTAAACGTTTCAGACACACTTTTATATTTATAATAATATACGTATGGTTCGTAATCAGGGTGAGCGAAGCGAGCCTAGTATATCCCACAACCTGTACATTTTGTGGTTCACTACGGAAAAACTATCACGCCCATTGATTTGTGCTTTAGCATAGTAATTTTTATTTATGTTATGTAGATACGTGTTATCATATTTAGTTAGTCAAGTTGTGACGACGCGTTTGTGAGGGACAAAGCTCGGCTTTTAGCTAGTATAACTGATATGTAACAAATAAATTTGATGATGGGATTCAGTATGGCCATACAAACACTGATTTGCCTTCAAAAGCTCCGAATTGTGCAGTCGTGAAGTAATTTGTCAAAGAGCCTGCTGCTTGTTAGTATCTATTCAAGTCGGATGCGACGAGCACATGCTTTGTGTAGTTTAATTGATACGTTACTTATACGACCAACTTCGTCGACGATAAAAAGTTCGACGAATCGGACTTTCGACGAGTGAATAAAGTCGGATTACCCGGATGTATATTAACGAAGATAGATTTTGAACTAAGACGAAAAAAATGACTGCAACGATTGCAGACACTTTCTTCATCGTGCCTGGACCCACCCATTTATAATAAAATAAATACGTCAAAGCGTCTCAAATAATGACATCTCTCGCAAGAGTGACTATGTGTGACGGTAGTTGACAGTGTAAACGTTCAGCGCGACATTAATAATCCACCCAAATATGACACTCAATCCATCCTCGTGGCAAACGACCGCGACCGACTAAAATTCTAATTAGTTGCCACATTTTTATTTTTAATAATTTTTTAAATGCAAAGCATATATAATCAAATAAACATCATTCACAAAAATAAAACTGAATTAAACGTAAAACCAAAAATTTCGAGACAAAACCCAGAGAAAATCGTCAAAGTAAAAAGGGGAAAATTACAAACCCTGTACAGTTGAACACGTCCTCGTTAAACGTCAGTTTCCTTGAAGGCTTTGTATAAGAAAACTCGCACAATTAACAGCGCTCTGTAATTACGGATCAAAGACTTTTGTGATGTTTTCCTTTTTTTTTTTGTATTGAAATTGATTTATAATTGGAAATTGTTTGATCTAATGCAAAAGAATTGATGATTGCCAGACGAGAAAAAAACGTCTTGAGATGTGTGCTCCTAAAGGCAGTGTGTTACGGCTTAGTGAGGTTTCCTATATTTAAATTATGTTCTTCTTTTAAAGAATTAGATTCGAATGCACATAGAAGAACCACGGGATTCGGGGGTCGAATTATATTTTAAAATGTGACAAATCACAATCATAATTGACTTGAGCTTGATAACCAAAAATTGTAAGTACGCGTCAAATGGTTGTACATAATATGTCGCAGCCTACTGGTTAAAATAGCCGTTCAATCAAACAGCTAGCCCTTTGACTGAAAAACGCCATTCAATCATACGTCTAGCTTTTTAATTGAATATCTCAGTCGCTCAAAACGTTCAACACTACAACTGATTCAAAAGCAGCCGTTTGATTGAATTAGTTCAGCGCTAACCACCGCGGCGCTAGGTGCGTGTTGTTTACAATATGGCGTCAACTAGCCGGTATTTTGTGATTGTATTAAGCTATTTTTCGTAAAATATATACGTTACAAGTGTTATGAAAGTGACAGAAACTCTGACGGCAGATACGAGTGAATCAAAATTTAAACAAATATTCGAGGAGATTACGGGATTATGAAATGTATTGCCAAGGTATTCACTGCAATTGTTTTCAAAATGAGTTAGAAGACAATTTATTCCGCTTGTTATCTTTACGCTTGTGTAATAATAACACTAAACTAGTGGTCACCTTAGTTAATTTGCCATTTATCCAGTTAGCTAAGCATCCTCTAGCTGTAGTGTCGAACGTTGCAGCCAACAAGTCGGCTAAACGACGTATAGCCGTGTGATTGAATGGCGTTGTTCAGTCAAAGAGCTAGCTGTTTGATTGAACGGCCATTTTAACCAGTGGCCTGCGACACATATAAACACAATGTAGCTCTCCGATCTTCGCAGCATGCGACCGCGACCGACAAAAATTCGAGTAAAATGCTACTTTAAACTAGTGTAGATTTCATATGCCTGATGCTACTACTGTCGGTTGAAAATTGAAACATAATAATAGTCTTGTTCATAAATGCCATTTTTTTAATCTTTATCGGTCTGTAAAGGCAGCATACCTTTATATAGTTAAATAATAGCCGTAACAAACGTCAAGTAATTTAAGATAACGTCAGACGAACAATCCAATTGAATGAAACAACTTAAACGTGTGCAGCAGCGGGCATAAAACACTTGTAATATTTCTATCAAAGAGGTTATTATAACGATTGTTTTCTAAAAAAAACAATTTGTTTCTGAACAAATTGAATAATTTATTTGAAATATGAAATAATTTTCGCCTTAACCCTCTGAGAATTCACGTCAATAACTATTTTGTCTTGTTTGGTATGAAATATTTGTTGTGTACAACTTAATAAAATAAAATATTAATAAAATTCAACTAGATGTTGTCTGCAATTTTGTTGAAATTCGTTTATCGGACGGGAAATTTTTTTTTTTTGGTTCAAACGATCCTATGCAGCCTTTCTCGGGACTCAAAGTAGAAAGGTTTAATCTAAGACATTGCTTACAAGCCACAACTTTGTTGCGCTATAATTCGTCGTAAAGAGTAACCGACAGACAGAGGGACAAAAAGACAAACACACCCTTTTATAATATTACTATGGATATACCTAGGGCCAGGCCATGACACTGCGTTGCGGCGTCGCATCGTATAAAATATCTACGACGCCGTAGAACGCATTGTGAATTTTTCCGATGTAAAGAGTGATATGCTATATGAAATTTTTGCGTTGCAACATCGCATCTCATTTCTGTGCGATGTTGTTTTTGCGATACGATGCCGCAAAGCAGTATTGTGGCCTGGCTCTTAGGAGTTATCATGATTAGTTTAGTAGTACTAAGCTGATCATGATGACTCCTTATCAGCTAAAATTATGAAATAGAATTTTAATCGCTCGATTCTCGAAACTGAAACTGCAACTTGAAGAGAAATTATTAATTTATTCACAGAACTTGTTTAAGCACCGCATTTCCACGGACGAAGTTTGTTGATAGCCGAATTTGTGAAGTTGCACTATTTGACAAATATAAGTAGTTTTACAAATTTAATTTACAAGGTGAACTAACGATTCTGTTATTTGCAATTCGTAAAATAAGTTTCATGAACTTATATATAAAATGCGTTAATGTGTCTGTCTGTGAGTAACATCTTCAAGCTTAAAATGCCGAACCAATTTTAATGAAATTCAGTATGGAACTTTAAGTCCATTCAAACAATATATTTAGATAATTTTGAGCAAAATTTTATAAACCGATTGTAATTTTTTATCACGGTATATTACGTATCTTGCGACAGTAATGTAACAGGCGTTTAACAGCACATATTGTACAATATCTGCTTCTGTCAAAGAATTCGTATTCAAAATCTGTGGTAACTTTCAAATTCCCCGCAGGTGTCTTTTTCATTGCCTTATTAGGTTTGGTCGTGGCTGGCTAGATGTTATGGCGGAATTAAAACGACGTCAGGTATTCTAACATTGAGAAGCTGTAGTTAAAAGCTAACAAAAGCTAGAGATTTTCCAGTAACCCTAGCACGGCGACCGCTGGAAATGCGAAAGTATAAACAAACTATGGAGATAAACTTAAGGTGCCGTCCTGATCTTTTTCGTCCCGAAAAATTCAATTAAAATGCCACTTCATGACAGATTATGGTTCTAAAAATTCAAATAATATACTATTTTATGACATTACTATAGTCTTTCATAAAGTGGAATTTTAATTGAATTTTTGTCGGTCACGATTTACACCTTAAGTTTATGTCCACAGTTAGTCTATTCTTTCGCATTTCTACTGGTCGCCGTGCTAGAGCTACAAATGCGGTACAAAATATAAAGTTATATAAATCATAATCACACTATGTCAAGAACACACATTTTTTGGACAAAATTATTACAAAATGATATAGTTAGCAAGTGGTAAATCCACAAAAAAACCCGTTTTCAGTGACTGTGGCTAGTTAGTAGTCTGTACAGTTACATTGTTCATAAACAACACAAGGGTGATTTTATAGGGCCTTTATGTGGGTACGGGACTTAAACTATCTTCTTTACTTGCCTTACGAAGGCATAGTCTTTTTGAATAAATTCAAGGAATGAAGGTAGTTTAAGGCCCCTTTACATTAGGCATGCATTAGACGGTAGATTTTGCTGTCAGTTTTACCACAGTCATGACTGTGACTGATGGATAACCTACTGTGTAAGAGCGTGACTGACGGTTGCATGAAGCTGATTGATGAAAATCTGGATATTTTGATTTTTGCTTCATGCAACCATCAATCACGAATTTTGAGTGAATTTTGTCACATCTGACTAAATCGGAAAAAAATAGAAACTTGAAAATTTTAGCTTTGACTAACATAAAACTAAAGAGAGTTGAGTGACCATCTAATACCATTCGTCAGTCCATCAGTCACCATCAGTCAAACATAATTCATGACTGACGAAACTGACTGACGCTTGTATGCTCGTATGCCTTAAATTATAACGTTTTAAATTTGTAAATCTAATTAATTTGTAACCTTTAGAGGACTAAAGGCCTCAAATTTTATCGAAATCGGTCCAGCGGCTTAAGCGTTTTGTAAGACATTAGTATGGATATAGACGTACCAACTACCAGTTTCATAATATCCGTTAATTATTGTTTTCTCCGAATAAAAATGTTACAGATTATAGCATTACAGCATTTATTCTTCGAATTTTATTATTATGAAAAACGTGTTGCTTGATTTAATTTTCTTATATTACGTCTTTGAGTCCTATTCTATGCGTACATATTTTGACTCTAGACTCTAGAGCTTACTCAAATTGAGTGGGCCGCAAATAACGTTGTGAGATCTGGTAGGTCACGCTTTTATTATGTTTACATATTATGTGCGAATGAGATGGCGATATTTTGGATGAAATTAAAGCGGGAAAGTTGAAATGTAGTAACAATATCTTACTAGGAGCGATTTCTTAATGATGTATTTACTCAATAGTATTTACTCAATACTCGTCCTCCTACTGTATCGTTTTGGACTAGTTTAGGCATTTAGTTACCATGTTGCAAACTAATTTGGAATATATCAGGTTTCTATACATCATCCTCAAACGAAGGTATCATAGGATTACTCATTAAACCGTATGATTAATATGCAAAATCACACGATCCAACCGAGCTTCAAAGCTTGTATCAGAATATTTTAATTAAAAACGCTTTAATATAAGTCTTATTGAAAGAATTTCATGGGTTAATTGAATTTTAAAATGGAAATTCCATTGAAAATCTGTACACGTCATAATTTAACGAGATTTAATTTTGAATTTTTAACGTTGTTAAATTCCGTGAAATGATTTACTGAAAAATATAGTACATAAAATTTAAAAAAATCTAAATTTGTTTGTCAAAATGTCATGCAAGTGCATATTAATATTGCATTAGCAAATCCTAGCAAAATTTTATTTTAATGTAATGATAAAAATTACAAGCTAACCTAAGTTTCTAAGGCCGCAGCTGAGCTTTTTGCACAATAAGAAGCTTTTGTTATTCTTATAACTTTTTTGCAAAAAGCACAGTTTCACATAAATTTTCATCTATACACAAAAACGAATCTACTATCTAATATAATTTTAATAAAATTTAAAAACAAAAACAATTTAATTCTTTTTGATTGAATGTCAATTGAAACTCGATTTTGATTGACTTAAAGTAGGGGAAAAACCTTGATTTATGTAAATTTAACAAGACGGGAAGTTGTTTTTTCCTTATTGAATCAATCAGTTTTTGTTTAGTTTTACAATTTATATTATATTCCACATAGCTTTCGCTACAAGATTGTTTGACAATATTTACTGATAGAACTACGTGAATGTAGAATAATAGACGTAGCACACTTGTAGCAATACTCATAGCACGCACGTAGCAATACTCGTAGCACGCGCGAAGCGATACTCGTAGCACGCGCGTAGCAATATACGTAACACGCGCGAAGCGATACTCGTAGCACGCGCGTAGCGATACTTGTAGCACGCGCGATTCGCGAAGCGATACTCGTAGCACGCGCGTAGCAATACACGTAGCACGCGCGAAGCGATACTCGTAGCACGCGCGTAGCGATACACGTAGCACGAGCGAAGCGAAACTCGTAGCACGCGCGTAGCGATACTCGTAGCACGCGCGAAGCGATACTCGTAGCACGCACGTAGCAAAGCGTAGTTTCTACACAAAATGAGCTACATTGTTATAGCAAGCTGCAAGATGCGTTGCATGGCCTGGTTCTCTACGTGAAATGCAATGTAATATTTTTTATTCTGTATCAGGGATTGTTGTAAAGCTAATCTTAGATATCTTAGCTTCCACTCTACAAAAACCTTTTGTTGTTACCACTTAAACGCCGTCGTTGAATATGTAGATTTGGATGTTTCACCCCGAGTCGGCATCTTTCTAATTGTCGGCCAAATTACATAATTATCTCGAGCCATCAGATAAATACTTTCTTGTGAATATTCATGCAACTTTAATTTGATGTGAGCGTGCCAGACAGTTTATGAACGTGACCGTGGTGAATAACGTCACCATTAGTAAAATTCAGTTTTATTTGCCCTAAATGTAGTAAATTTGAACTACTAGATATGTCACTAGGTGCTGTGTCTGCTAATTCATGATGAAAAAAGGAATAGCCTAAAAATTAACCCATCAAGCCCCATGAGCTCACCGGTGAGTGAGAAACAATAGAATAACAATAGATTTCCAAGAATCCACGATTGAAGGATTAAATAATGCCCAGTCGTCTATAACAATTCATTATTATAGATAAGTTTGTGTGTCTGTCTCTTTTAAAAAGAAAAAAAATCAGTAACAAGATGTATAAAATTCGTTTTGCGTAAGCCGCTAAACTAAGTTTTATGGAATTCACTTCAAGTAGATTTCAATAAAAAATATACGTGACAAAACTCGCGCAAAATATTCATGGGTAGATTAGATGGGTCATCTGCATTATTTGATCGGATAATGTAAAGCCTAGTCATAGCCTGACCCACTAAAGTTAAGTACGTCATCTGTTAATGAATATATTTCTCTGGTGGTACATAAACAAACTGCCAAAATCATTACTTTTCATTAGTTGATCGTAGTTGAGTAATAGATTATTCAGTAATCAGTTCGTCATAATGTAGGTGAGGTGCACAGTGTGTTAAACTTATAAGCAAGTTACCGTCTTATCGTGTAGGGTGACCATTCTTTACTAATATTGTATGTCCCTCGTCTGTCTATGAAAAAACTAAATTTTATACTAACGGCCTGATCACCACTTCCTGATAAGTGCCGGATAGGCTATCCATCACTTAACTTTACAGATAGAGTATGATGGATATTTATCAAATAAGTTGTGAAACAGGCCCTTAGAATTGTAATTAAGTTATTAATATCAATGTAATACTAGATGAGGCCCGGAACTCCGTTGCGCCAAAATTCGTTATGCACGGGAACTGTACATTCTTCCTGGATAAAAAGTATCCTATGTCCTTTCCCGGGACTCAAAGTCTATTATATAAGTTCCATATTCAGCAAAATCGATTCAGCGGTTTGTACGGAGGACAGAACGATCGAGATTCTTCGTTGATAGGCCTGCATTATCTTGTTGTAGGCTGCGTTTCCACCAGAGATTTATTTATTATTAAAGTTAATTAAAACGGGTTACCCCAATTACAATAATTAACTACAACTAAGCACTATCTTAACTTAAAATTAATGATAACATTGTCACAAAAAATACACAAACAGTTAACTACACAAATTAAATAGTAACAGAAGATACCCTTTCATACTTATTTTCACAGAATCTTATACATACTCTCTTTACATCCATCCACTTATCAGCAAATACATCACACTCAGGGTTGGCCGACAGAAGGGCGTTGAGCAAGTTTAATGCTCGGTACAGTGGGGACTCAGCTCTCGCGACAGTACGACATATCGGCAGTGCGAATAATTTTGGCCGATGGCTAGGACGGTGCTTCAAATAGTTATCAGGCACATACAAGCGGCAAATTAAGGCATGGAGTTCGGGGCAATCTATTATGTCGCGAAGAATTTTTAAGGCAACCAATATTAGGTCTACACCTCGTCGGACCTCTAGAGATTGGTAACCCAAGATACCCAAGAGATAACCCGTTGGGTACATGTAAGGGTAGTATCCATAGACTTTTCTAAATAAAAATCTGAGAAACGCCTTTTGAATTTTTTCTAGCATCAGGGTTGATGTAGCTGTATAAGGAGACCAGACACACGTATCTGTTTCCAGCTTGCTGCGTACTAGTGCGTTGTACAGCAATTTTATAACAGCGGGATTTTTAAAGTCCCTAGCGTTGCGAAGTACAAAACCTAGACGTTTAAAACTATCTTGAGCCGTCGCATAAATGTGGTCCTTAAACGTAAGAGTTTTGTCAAAGTACACCCCCAAGTCCTTGATACAATGGACACGGGAAATAATATGACCATCCATAGAATAATCAAAGATGATCGGGTGTAGCTTCCGCCCATAAGTCATTACGCTACACTTACTCATATTAAACAAAAGGTTGTTGGAAATACTCCAGCGTACTACAGCATCCAAGTCCTTTTGCAGAAGAAGACAGTCATAAAGAGATTTTATGATCATAATAATCTTGAGGTCGTCAGCATACAATAAACACTTAGCAAACTTAAGAATGGTTGTAAGATCGTTAAGAAGTATAAGAAATAAGAGAGGGCCCAACACTGACCCTTGGCTGACACCAGAGCGTGTGTGATAGGGGGCACTCTCAAAACATCCATACCTAACAAATTGCATCCGACCACGAACATAATCAGCGAAAAAACGAACTAGACCGGGAGAGAACCCAAGAGCGCTCAACTTTTTAAGGAGGACGTCATTATCGACTCTATCAAAGGCTTTGCAGAAATCAAAGTATAAAACGTCCACTTTAGCCTGCGTCAAGAACCTTAGAAATTATGTCGACGTGAGCTAGAAGATTGGTACTGACAGAGCGACCAGGACGGAAACCATGCTGGTTGTCAGAACGAATTCCACGGATCTGTTTCATTAGTATATTATGTAGTGCAAGCTCAAAAACTTTAGCAACAGAAGGCAAGACAGCTATAGGTCTGTGGTTTTCTACTGACAGTCGATCGCTCGTTTTGGGAATAGGTATGACCCTCGATAATTTCCACTGTTTAGGATATGCTCTCAGTGATGTGTTGAACAGATGACATAACGGAACGGTAAAGATGTCTTTGCACGCTTTTAGGACATATGGGGGTACACTATCAGTGCCTATCGAGCTTTGTGCTTTTAGCTTATCAATAGCCTTTCCTACGTCTCCAGATGTTAAGGACGGAAGAATTATATTAGTTCCTACTGCATTTACATTTACAGGCTCTGAATTGGGATCTAGTTTAGGTACATCAGGGAGAAAAACGCTAGAGAAGTATCGAGCAAATGCTTCTGCACTATTAGCTCCAGAATAGAAGGAACCGTTAAATGATACAGTTGGTTCAAACCCACCCTTAGATTTTAAATTGGAAATGTGCTGCCAAAATTGCTTTGGATATTTGAACAACCTGCTTTCGATGGCAGAGCAATGGGAGCTATACGCTGTCTGTACTTTAGTTTTCAGTTCCGAGCGCAGGTTCTTAAATTGGGTGTAAGTTAGCTCAGAACGAGTACGTTTCCATTTATTATGCAGTCGTTTTTTTCGTCTTAAACCACTAACAATATCTGCAGTGAACCAGACAGAATACCGCCTGTTGCCCGAGGATTTTCTTTTTTTCTTAGGAACAGAAGTGTCGAAAGCGTTATACAAGATGTTATAATGTATCGGTAGCAAAATGGGTGTTAGTATTATCTAGAACATTGTGCCAAGGAGCAGTTTTGAGAGTATGGTATTGTTGCACAAAATCAGCTCTGGTAAAATTGTAATCATGACGCTGGTTAACATTACTAGGTTCCATAGCCTCAGTGGGCTTACACGACACAATAGAGACAGTAACGTCAAGAGGAGGATGATATAGGTCAATCGGGACCAGTTCCATTCCCGGTACATGGTCACAACTAGCGACAGCGCCCTTCCGCGTCAAGACAACATCCAACTTACTCCCACGCATATTCATCACATCATTTACATCATACATATTACAAAAACTTAAGAAGTAACAATAATAATTTTTTATGGTAACAGAAGCACTATTCATATTAAGATCTCCCAAAATTACGAAATGTCCCTTCAAATTAAAAATGTAGTAAAGATAAAGACGTAAACTAAAGATCCCAGATAGGAGAAAGAGGCCCACAGATCCTCCCCATGATCAGTTTCGAGTTGACGACATCGGTTCATTATTATGCCTGGGCGAGATGCAAGCAAAACTCCGCCTCCAAAAGATAACCTATTTCTACGCAATATGCTCCAATTGCCTAATGAAGGTTTGTATTTCGGACTTTGGGAGTGGGCATAATAGACTATATACTTTGAATCCGGAGAGAGCTACTGGGCCTTTGTGTGTAAAAAATTTCTGCGCCAGTACTTAATACATATATTTTCTGTCCAATTTTGGGGTGCCATAACTTTATCTACTAATCTAGTTGGCACCCCCAACTTGAAAGAAGCGTAATTTCCACGAGGATTGAGAGCATCTACAGTGCATGTGTTCTTTTCACCAATGATATTGTCAAGATGTGCACGAATCTCATCGTCCAACGTTCCTTTTCTGACATAGTAGAGATGCAAATATTTCCATTTCTCACTAGCTAGTAGGTTGGTTGTTCCAGGCGCCGCTGTCCCCCGTAAGACGGAACTGAACGATGACCGAGTTTGCCTACGTTGAACTTCTGTCCAGCCAGTTTCTTCCAAGGAGGTGGTGTTTTGGGCAGTTGCTGGGGGCAGAGAGGAAGTGGCAAGACACTTGTATATCGTCGTAGCAAGTGGCTGGTATATCGTCTCTTTTGTCATCATTAGTATTGCCGGACGGAGCAACTGGCTGTGCTGCTTGGGTGCTAGGCTACGAAGTAACAGCGTTTCGCTTAGAAGGATATGCATCAGGTTTTGGTCGGACATTTTTAGAAGATTTAGAAGATTTAGCACGAGTCGCAATGTTATCGGAATCAGCTTGGCCTTTCATTGCAGCTTTGGGGCATGTAGACAACCGCTGGGTTTCTGAGAGCTTCTTCGTAGATGTCTCCATAGGTATTGCACAAGAGGATGGAGTACAGTCAGCTTTATATACTGACGACTGTAGCTGTTTTTGGAGACTGTCTATTTTTTTATTTAGTAGATTCACTGTTTGTATAATTTTAGCATGGAAAGGCTCAAGAATATGAGTAATCATTGCGGGCATCTTTTGTTCGAAAATTTTCGCTAGCTCTTCGTTAATGATTTCACGCATTATGTAATGGTCGTTAGGGATATTTACAGCTTCAACATGAGCTCGACGAGATCCACGAACAGTTGTAACATTTTCTATAGACATTGGCGAGGCAAATATACCTGGAGTCCCAATGGAAGGCCCACTATGATGGGTAGTGCGAGATCGTACTGGGGTTTCAGAGTTATCTCCTCTAGGAATTTTGCACCGGCATTCCTGGCACATCCAGTTCGAGGTGAATTCAGGGGTCAGTATCGATCGAACCTCGCCTGAAATGCCTGCGCACACGGTGTCATAGAAACGTCGGCAAATTGAGCATCTGATTTTCTCTTCGGTTATGTGGTTATTACATCCTGAGCAGTGAAAAGATCCTGAGATGTGTTGCGAGGAATGTGTTTTTAAGAGGGAACGCGGGTGCAGTAAAATTCAAATGAAGAAACTATTGCCGTCATGCTTCACCCTGCGCCGGCACGTGTATTGTGATAGGTACAGTAAATCGAGGTAACGTATTCCTCTGTTTCCTTCTTCAAAATAGAGCCTGTCTAATTATTTATTTTTTAATATCTTCCGGAAGAGTGAGTCTATGCCTCTATGTTTTTATTTTATCTTAAAGATCTTTCAAATTTGTTTTCTGGTCGGTGGATTGGTGGGGTACGGGGCATTCATTTTCTGCAATTTTTGAAGAGTCAAATTGATAAGTGCACGTGTTGAATAAATAGTAGTAAATTTTTACAATTCAAGACTGACGGCGATCATTGTTTGTACGACGGGATAGCGATGGACGTTGCCATGGTGCCATACTTGTTTAGTCACTTCCATAAAATAATATGGGCGAAATACTTTATATTGCAAAACTATGTTTGCCGGGAACAGCTAGTAATACTATACATTAAATATTATAAACAATATCCATAACTAAAATTGTCACAAGTTTTAATTTCTACCTCTCTCGTTACGAACATTTACTACAACAATTTTAATTTCATTTCATTCTCATGATAATTATCCGAGATTGTATATAAATCTTGGTTACCGCACGCATGCGTAAAATTACTTCCGCCTTCTAAGGTTGTTGATTGTTAGATAAGGCGTCGTGGTTGAGGGGGTTAAAACCCCACATGGGAGTTAAATTCACCCCGACATATGGGGGGGGGGGGGTTAAGTCCCCCACGGTAATCCTCCAAGTGTTTGAATAACAAGGTACTTTTTAGGGTCCCGTACACAAATGGTAAAAACGGAACCCCTTTTACTAATTCTTAAATAATAAGACTTCGGTGTCTGTCCGTCTGTCTGTCTCCTGGCTGTATCTCAAGAACGGTAACTTCGATTTTGTATTTCTATGACCACAAAATACGAATACTAAATAGAAATTTTCACCAAATACTTAGCTTCTTTTAATACACACACTTACATAAAAGTTAAATAACGCGTCAAATTCAAACGAAATGAATTATCAAGCACTTCATTTACATATTTAATAATAATAATTAATGATAAAATTACATTTATCAACTTTATAATGAAGGGGGGCTCATTAGCTCATATAAAAATAACACAAAATTTCCCCTTTTTAGCTTTATAACGGTACGGAACCGCACGCACGCGATTCCAACTTGCACTTGGCCGATTTTTAATACAAACAGCTGTTTTTCGATTTGCATTTATATGCGAGAGATATGCGTAATGTCTTTATGATGTGAGAAATATTTAAATACATAATGCAAATACATTTAAATGCGCAAGGATTTACTGAGAAAAATAAATGCCAAATGAAAATGTTACTGACTGACATACTGTGTTACACAGTGTAAAGGAAAAGTGCATTGTGTTCGTCCTTTTATACTAGTATTCAGTTGAAAAATGTACAATAAACATTTTAATACTCACACGATATTCTAATTAATGTAATAACATATTTTTCATGATTGACGAGACAAAAGTGTGGTTAGAATAAACATTAAATAATGGTCTTTTTAAGGCGTACTTTATTTATTTGAATGAAAGATTGCAGTGTACGAAGTAAACTTTGTATTTTGTATAATTTATTCCAGATTGTATACAACTGCTTTAATTTTTTTTATTAAATAAGGGAGCAAAGGAGCAAGCGGGTCACCTGATGGTAAGCAACTACCGTCGCCCATGGACACTCGCAACATCAGAATAGCTGCAGGTGCGTTGCCGGCCTTTTAAGAGGGAATACGCTCTCTTCTTGAAGGTTTGCAGGACGTATAGGTCCGGAAATACTGCTAGTGATAGTTCGTTCCAGAGTTTTACAGTTTTAAATATTTTGTTAAAAGTTGAGCCAAAATGAGTTTATCGTGTAGAATCGTATTTTTTTCCAGGAAGTATCCTATGATCCTGAAAAGTATCCTATGTCCTTTCCCGGTACTCTAAATATCTCCCTCCTTCAAATTATTTCAAAAAATCTTCTCAGCAAAATCCGCTCAGTGGTTTGGGCGTAAAGGAGTAACAGGCAGACAGTATCGCATTTATAATATTAGTATGGACAGGTATGTTGCAGTAACGACTATGAAAAAGAACTTATAAAAGGAAAATTCCACTTATTTGAAGAAAAATTAAGGTGCGATTTTGACCCGAAAAGAGACCAACTAAAAAATAAACTACCTTCAAAAATCACGAACAATTACGAAAACTGTATCCAAACGTTTACTGTGTGTGTACCAGAGTTGGGCAAAAACTAATTAGATTAACAATTACACAATTACAAATACTTTGTAGTTGTTAATCTGATTACAAAATAATCAGATTGCTGAAGTAACTGTGCACCTGCAATTAACCAGTAGTTGATTAGAATGTAGTTAGAATAAATTTGAATCTAATTACATTTTATTCGATTCTTCAGTAATTTAAATACACATGGAATTACTTTTTTTTTTTCATCTAAGTGATTAGTCCTAGACCTTAGTTTAACGTCGGTGTATATCGGTGTATATCGTCGGTTGACATTTCACAATAGTTCTTATTTCGTAAAATAATCATAAAAATTCCATATTAATTCAGTAATAATACTTTTATAAGTACTAATAAGTATATTTGTGGTTCGGATATAGGCGAATGGCAGGACACGTACATTGTTGTTGTTTTCAACAATTTTTACTATGTATCTAGGCAATAATTAACTATGTATTTATTTTGATACACTAACCTGATAAATGTAAATACATAATATATTTTTTTACTACGGAATAATTAATAATAACATTTAAATACTGAACCATACTGAACGCAGTTATATTTTTTGGAAGTTGCCATAAGTAAAATAACAAATACTGAAGTTATATAATATTATTTCATGTAGAAACTAGAAACGTTTATCATAAATTAATACTAGACTCTTATTCATTTATAACTCATAATGAAAAAAATATATTACATAAAATCACATTAAATAACAAATAAATGATAATATTATGAATGTACTTTATCCTATTTTTTCCATCGATATTTTTTCTTGTCATGGCAATCAGTTATTGAGGAATGAGGCCATTATAAAGAAGAAGAAGAAGACAGATGGAGAAACCGGACACCAGTGATTGATTCAATTAATTAAACACAGAGTACTTTTTGATTTAATAATTATGGAAGTTAAATAATATTATCCTTGTATGAAACCAAAAATCAACATTCAACGGTAGCAGCATGTATTATTTTGCGTGGACTTATGGCCGTTGTTCAGAGTTCTTTGCTGTTGTTTTCAAATTGAGAAGGCCCGCTTTATGCGACGAGAGTGAAGATCTTGTGATCTGTGGATATATCCTAGATAATATGTAAGTAGTTTACTTCAAACAATGTTTTACGTGTTAGCCTAACCATGAACTTTTTATTAAGTTTTAAGTGTGGAAATGTTTTCCCTAAACCATGAAAGTGAAACTAATATAGCAAAGTATTAAATAGGAAAAAGTAGGTAATAATTAACAATAGGTACTTCTAATCACTATCATTATTTCCAGATTACACCTACTGATCATATTTGCCATGCATGCTGGCATCTTGCTTATCTACTGAAAATATCTACTGAAAATATGCCCAGCAGACATGTGGCCATTATAATATGTACGTTGTATCATGTGGACGATCCATAGTAAGAGCAAATCGATGCAGAATTTTAATTGAAGGGGCAAATGACCAACAAAGAGTGGCTTCTATATAGTATCTTCTTGGATTCAAGCATAAGATGTAAACAAACAAACAAACAAATCTTTATTTTCACTTAGAATTTTTACAGGATATTCTTACACAATCATTGATCTGGGGCACTGGGGTTCCTTGTGTCGTGGACACCAGTCAGGTATTAAAATAATTTTGTATGTAGTACCATAACTACTCTTTCTTAATTCATTATTGTACTAGGAAATAGAGTAATTTATTTCCTCACCGTAATACCTGATTCATTGCAAGCTTTTCTCTAATAATTATATTTTTTATTTTAGCTTCGGTCTCAAGACGAAGAACCAGAATAGTCCAAGTAATTGAGCACTTTCAACCCTCCGCACCTGAATATATGGATTCAGCTTCAATGTGTACTGTATGTGGCCAGAGTCTGGACACCACAACTTCAGACTTAGAGTGGAATCCTGAAAACATTACTAGTTTGCTGGAGCAACAAGAGGTATATAGTTTAAACTCTAATCTAATAATCAAATTAACTTGTGTCAGTGTTTAATTTGTTTTTCACTATTGTTGCAAAATAACAATAGTGAAAAACAATTAAACATATTATGTATGTCCATCTCATCAAATAATTTATTTACAGATGTCATCTATGAATGAAGTTTCTGGAGTTTGTTGGAACAAAGCTCGAGACATAAGGTCACATATTCCAGAAGTTGATGAAAGATCCCAACAAAATATTGTGTTGTTCAATATAAGAAGAGCGGCTGCAACACCAGGACATTGCGTTTTTCAAGAAAGCATGAATCCTGAGCAAAATGTTGTGCCTCGAGTGGCCTGTGCCTGTGTTGTGTTATTGTGCTTCAACCTAAAATAAAGTTCTGCCATTCTTCTGGAAAAACTTATTTTGTATTAATTGTAACTAAAAGAAACATGAATGGTCAGGACTCAGGACGCTATCAAAAGCTATTGCTGTAACTGCATCGTAGTAAAGAACAGTGGGCTGCTGCTCACATGTTTATGAGCATCGTTTGGTACCTAAGCCATGCTCGCCATAAGGGTACTCCTGCCCCTGCCCCTATCTTGATAGCTATAATAAGAATAAATTAATTATCAAGTTATAAATTACAATAAAGTATGTTCCTAAAAATAAAGTATTGTTTTATTACCTGCGAGGCTGCGGGTGTAGTACTTATATCTCAATGCCTGCACCTGAACCTTTTGTAATCTATATGTAGCGTATATGTAGTGAACAAGCACAAAACAGCATAATATTATGATTATGTATAGGTAAGGAAATACTCTGTAGTCTACAAAAATTAAAAAAAAAACTTAAAGTATTACAAATGCCTTGCCGAGCTAGAGTGAGATCTAAAAACCAAGGGATTATGGTGTCCTGCAGACCAAGAGGAATTTTTGTATTCAGCTCTCTTACTTAACATACAAAACACAACAGCCGGAAGCTGTCATTCAACGCCATTTTTATGAGTGTAGTATTTCCCCGGTTACCGCTGTCCATTTTTACTGCAGGTCTAGCAGCGTGGCACTACCACTATTAAACTTCATCATTATTAAATTGATGCACTCTGCTTTCATACTAAAGGTATGTCTCATTATTTACCTTTATAAAAAAAACGTATATAACTTTATAAGTAATGATACACACTGTAGAGTGTAGGTCAATGATGTTTTTGTAATAATATACGGTAATAATTATTTAGTATCATAGCTGACATAGGTACATAACCTCAAAATTTCAAATAAAAAAACTACACTATTACTAATTTTATATCCCAAGTTTTAAAATCTATATAGGTATTTAAATATAAATGCGAAAGTGTGTCTGTCTGTCTTTCTATATGTCTGACTGTCTGTTTGTTACCTCTTCACGCCTAAACTACAGAATTAAAAGAATTTTTCTTGTTTAAATACTTTTATTTTTTTTAGAGAATGTCGTACTTCGTGTTGTATAGGAACCTAATATTTGTATGTTAATATAAATTATTATTTACATTTTCCACTTCTTGTATCAATCTAAAGGGCATATTTACCTAAATGCTTAATTTATACTTACAATAATTCTCTAAAATTAATATCTCTAGATCTACCTAGTTACTCTGTTTTTAACTCCTGACACTGTAAAAATATTAATAATTAATTAGTCGAAACCAAAGTATTCAATTACAAATGTAATTAATTTCAAATTAATTAGATTTGTTTGAAATTGGATTACTTACGAATCGATTGGTTTGTCTAATTCTATATTTAAAATTCAAAGTAATTGAACTACAATGTAGTTAGAATACAATGTATTCTAATTAGTTTGCAATTAGATTAGTAATTAGATTAACCAGTATTTCAATTATGCCCAACTCTGGTGTGTACGCACGTTCTATAAAAAAATAAATAGGTACCGTAGTCATATGCGTGCCCTTGATCGTCGCCGCGTTGTATATGAAGTCAAGACACATAATATTCTATATGAAAAAGGAATTTCGTTTTAAATAATATGAACACTTTTCGAAGCAATCTGTAGGCTCGATAACGGAGTCTTAGAATTTACGATCATGAATAATGCAGCACGACAATTATTACTCCAAGATTCTCACTTCTCCAATAACATTTTGTTTTTCATAGAACCTCCTAGAATTTTCCATTTTCACCGCTTTTTAAAGCTCTTTTTTAATTTTCTTTGTTCGTTATTTAATTTCCTTATTTATCGGGTTTTATCTGAGATTTTCTTAGAATTTCTTTTTATAATACTCACCGGCTCCACCTGAAGATTGTTTGGATTAATATTACATTAGAATACAGCTTGCTACGTTGGACGTGAAAATCGACCAAGTGTGAGTCGGACTAATGCACAAAGGGTTCCATATTATTGTTTATTGGTATTGAGAAACAATATACGAAAAATTGCGTTTTTATTTAACACAAGAGATATAGCCTGGTGACAGTCAGACGGTGGACAGCGAATTCTTAGTATATAATCTCTTTTTTACCTTTTGCACACCCTAAAAATATAATATGTGTTACTTAGCTGATCCAGCAAACTTTCGGGTCTACCGATTTTTTTTGAAATCAGCACAGCATGATCGGGATGAACTTCTTTTGAGCCTATCAAGCACATTCCCATGACGTACCTACCTATACGGCAAAACACGTTGTGTTGTCGCTGGATCAGCTAGTAACTATAGATAAAATTGTGATTTGTACTTACTATTACAGATGGCGAAAGGCTGAGCAAAACTATGGTAAACGTAATTTTCGCGAATTAACACTATAAGTGTTAAAATGTACGTTAAAACTGTCTAAAGTGTATAATTTATTTAGTCGTCATTTCCGAGTGAGTTGTGTCCAAACAAGTTTTATTTGGGAGCGAATTGGACACGGGAATACTTTTAGTGAGCAGAAAATCTGACCTGAACCCGAAAACGCAAATCTCTTCGCAATTTGACTACAACTAAATAGGGGTTTCATTTTCGATTTCACGTGGAACGATATTTGTATAAAAGAATCGTATATTCGGTTTTAATCGTCCAAAGGATTTGCCGAAGCCGAAAAATCAAAAAGTGGCTGTAAAGCTTAAAAAATATAACCCGAAAAAAATATAACAAAAAAGTATTGAAAGAATACATACGTGTGGCTCGGTCGGAGACTGCCGCGGTATAGCTATTGCATATAATTTTTTATCAACACATGCAATAATAATTCGCATACGCTTAGTCACACGTACACAGACACCGTGCCGAAGTCTGCCGAATCAGTTCGGCCTTGTTAGACGATGCATGGCAAGGCCGCACCGACCGGCACAGCTGTGCGGCGTTGCCATTGTTGTCAATGAAAATAAACCTAATACCCCTTGTACAACTCTGGCTGGTTGGGTTTAAAAATATATTCATACATCTTCGTACTGATTAAGCTTTTGATCAAACTATCGGCCGACTAAAAGTTTGCAGTCTGCGGGGGCTCATGGTTCGATTTATATGCGCCTGCACAAGCAATTATATGTAATGATTTATTAAAGTAGCGGCTTGGTCGCGTCGCTATTTACCGGCCTATATATTGAGCCAGCTTACACATAATCAAAATCTCTAATCCCATCTTTACAAAGATAATCCGGAAAGTACTAATTACATTCAAATCTTATGATAATTGAAATTGGCAATCACACTAATAAGCTTACCTTGTCCATCTTAAGCCAATTAATTTCGGATCGGAATCTTCGAAAGCCATAAAATGTCAGACTTCCAGCCATATTTCCTCCTCATACATATATATGGCTATTCACCGGATACGATAACGTATAAAAGGAGATTTCGGACGTAAATACGGACGACGATAAATTTGTATGTTTACGCTATGTTTTGATTCCATTCCATTTTGAATTCTAATATACTTTGTATGTTATTTTTTACGAGTAAGAATTATTTTTTGCGTGATTAACGTCAGATTAAGTCTTACAGCCGCACTCAGAGAGAATTAATAATAACTTTAATTTAATTTAATTGAGATTTCAATAATACATTGTATAAGACCCGCACATTTTCTATCATTATAAATTAATCATGAATTAATGTTTGTAAGTGCGGAAGTTAGTGTATGATTATTATTTACATTACTTTTGTTAAACTAAAATCTATATAATACAATATAGTTTATTGCATTCTGAAATCAATACATAAAATAACAAGCATGAGCCTTAAAACATAAGAAAAATATAATGCACTGCATAAGTCTAACATTTCATTTTGCAAAATTTTTATCTTATAGGACATAGGTAATTCATTTTATGAAATGATTTTAATTTGTATATTCATATAAGTAAAGTATTATAATGTAGTCCTCAGTTTTTTAGGACATGCTTATCAGTTTTGATACAATTTCGTTACGGATTTTTACACGACAGTTTACTTACAATTTTGTTACGGTACATCTATTCTGCATTTCACCCAAGTATACATATCGTCACTGGAATGGAAAAGTCGCTGAAGCGCCATTTTGCTCATATAGAGTTGTACATATATTTGGAATCAGCAGATTTTTCTGCGTCGAATGATCGGGGTTTCAAAGCAATCAGAGTGATTTTGTGGTCAGTTAGCAAAATGAAAATTGGCATTATTTTATAAATCTTTTCGCTGAACGATGCTCAAAACGGTCTTTTTTACACCTATGTTGCTTATGTTATTTTTCTATTACTTATTTGGAGCGTGAATAACACTTCAGCGATTATTCCATTAGCTCGTATTGCTTACTATGGCGCATCAGCAATTTTTGTTTTCTCTAAAAAGTTAAGTTATGGCGGTTAAGCGAAAAGGTCCTCTAGTCATTTCAATAAAGATATTGTTAATTCAAAAGTGTCTAACGATAAGAGGAAAATGCTGCGTTTTAATTATTTTGACCTATATTTTTTTTATAGTTTCTGTGATGTCAGATATTTTAATCGAATAAAGATTGTTTAATCAAAGTGACAATAGCGAAAATAATGCTAAATTCAAGACTTTATAAAAGGACTTCAGACATTGATTACTGTATCACCCTAGTAACAAAGTTCTCCTATAGTGCACAGTTTATAGGCTTGCAGAACTTGTAACTCTTTCTTAATGGTTCCAGGTTTTACTACTAAGCTTATAACAGGTTACACGGAGTTTGTTTGGGTTTGTAGTAGACCTGTTCTAGAACGATATTATAGGCGCAGTAAAAGCTAAGATGGCCTATACAAGTGTTTCACCGGTGTAAATATAGGTACTTGAGAAGACTTGCTCCAATCAGTTACACTTGTAATAGACTACAAGAAGTAATTATAAATCCGCTATAAGGTCATACGCCAGTAATAGTAATTTATAGAACGAAAAGCACTTTGTACCATTTGACCTTGTTACTTGATCTTATAGTGGTGTATATAAGTCAACTTTATGTGCCAATCATAAGTGAATTACTTAGTTCTACAGTAGTTTTGGTATTATTGCGGACTCTCGAATGTTGTTATAGTCTTAATTACTATATAAAGGTTTCTTGAAAACTATTCATTAGTGTCCAAAGTATTCTTCGTGATGTCCTTTTTAAAATTTATCGCACCTTCAAGGCCATTTTGAATGCTGTTAGGACTAATATTATTTTTAAGCTCAATTTAGTTAATACGCCGTGTTCAATGGGCGAACAAAAATTGAGATGTAAAACACAATATTCTTCAACGGAAATACTTGCGCGTTTGCCGCTCAAAAAATTTATCGCACCTTCAAGGCCATTTTGAATACTGTTAGGACTAATATTATTTTTAAACACAACTTAGTAAATACGCCGTGTTCAATGGGCGAACAAAAATTGAGATGTAAAACACAATATACTTCAACGGAAATACTTGCGCGCTTGCCATTCAAACATGTATGCACGTACACGTGCGAAATACTTACTTCTTAATACATTTTATTTAATATAGATTAACTTACCTTTCATTTATTTTTTATTTTTCTCATCAAACTCACAATACAATTCACAAATGTTTAAAGTAAGTAGCTAGTGATAGAAGCGTGGAGTCAGGAGTACTGGCCTGTTATATTTATTTATTTATTTTACCATTTATTTCAGGCACCTAGGCCCATAATACAAATACCTGACAGACTAACATACAATTATTCATATTCATTATTATATGCTATAGTAGCCTGTTATAGTCCTGGCCCATGAACATCGTTCATCGTTTTCATACATTTGACGGCATCTCTCATCACAACAAAAAAAGTATCTGAAAGTAAATTTCAGCTTAAAGAAAACAAGGAATCATCGAAACCTCATTTCAAATTAAACAATTCCTACAAAAAGTTAAGGAAATACTGATTCTTAGTGGATAGTAGTAGTTGTTGTTATTACTATAATATAACCGAAATATTTTAATCTACACTGTCGTACTGTTTATTTAAATTAACACCTAATTATATTATTGTAGTCTGCAGTAGGTTGCTATAAATATAGGTACTTTTTTTTTAAATTAATTAGAAAAGGATAAGTACGTAATATTAAATGGACATTCTGTCCATACTTCCATACTTCCATACTTGCTATACTTACTTTAATTATTACTTACTAAGTTACTAATATTATAAATGCAAAAAGTGTCTGTCTGTCTGTTATCTCTACTCTTAAACCACTGAACCGATTTTGCTAAAATTTGGCATGGAGATACCATTAGTCCCAGGAAAGGAGTTGCGGGTATCCTCTAGTCTATACATATAACATAAAAACAGAGAAAACCTTTGTATTTTTGTGTATATATTTTTGTAATGAATAAACTCAAAAACTACAAAACCGACTTTAAAGTTACATATTTCACCATTAGATTGCTACATTATCACTGAGTAACAAAGACTACTTTTTACCGCCAGAAAATAGCTTTTCCTAAGGGAAAATTTATTTTTTCCTGGTGACGCAGCGACAGAAGGTTAGTTTTTACTCATATTAAGATATTTAGTTAACTAAATATCTTAATATGAGTATATGTAATATGATAGATAAAAATTTATATATTTTTATTAACTTAGTATAGAGGTTTTCTAAACTATTACAACAGCCTTCTCGCAAGCTTTGTTTCAGAAGGTTCCACTCTTACAATGATAACAAAGACAAACCTTAGTTAAAATTATAAATAAAAATGTTTTACAAAATCTTTATTTGATTTGATTTGATTGAATTATGCAGTCGACTATTCTTCTCTTTTTTCTCTTCTATTTTCAAAAATTTCTTTGAATAAAAAAGTATGACTTAATAAATTATATTATAAGGTATAACCACGTGTTTTTTTTTTTACTTTCTGAAAATAAAAATAAAAAATTATTTTAAATTTACCAAAGGACAGAGTCATGTACCAAAACAAAATACTAGAGCTGCCTATGAAGAGTCAATTGACGAGATTTGTGGTAATGCTAAAATATTGTCACCGGAAACATCTGCGAATCAATCATCTACCCCTTCAAAACCGAAAAGCACTGTTAACGAATCGGTTAACGAGAAATGTGTTGATGACGACAAGAATAAAACAGGAAATTATACGTCAAAAATTTAATTTGTTTTCAGATCGCTAAGAAAAGAAACAGTTATTTAATATCACAAATTTATTACTAAAAATACAAACTAAAATAAAATATACAAATATATACGGTTATTTAATTGAATTACTTGTACTTTAGTATTCGATTACTACATTTTAAAATATCTTAAAACACTTTAGCTAATTTAACCAGGTCATGTTCGTTCATTGTGGACGTTAAGAATAAAATACCATCTGATAAGAGACAATAATGGGCGGTAAGCAAAAATCACTGTTAGAAATATATAAAGTGATGGTTGTTCAGCGAAATTGAACATTTCTTTTTTGGAGGTTAGCGACTTTTCCAGGCTCTAAATTTTTAAAGTTAGTACTGATATTCGCTGAAGCGCCACTTATCTTCTAAACTAATGCGATATTAGATTAGGTATTAGTTTCAAAAAATGATAACAAAATCATCCATACAATAGGTTTTGGAATTTCCAAAATCGGTTAAAGGGTTGCAAATATATGAATTTTTTTCCAAAAATTAAAACTTTAAAACGCTCTCTCCTAAAGTTGCCTATATGAAGGTTAGCGACTTTTCCATTCCAGTGACGATATTATGGAGGCACTTCACATGGCTATTTGTATTTGCTATTGGCTATTCGTTGCATTTGGCAAAATTATTGACATATGCACAAACAAGCAAATAAAGGCAAATACGGCCTTCCACACATAGACGTCAAATACCAAACTTTTACTTGATTTTCTTTACGTACCTATTTGACTCCTTTGATGTGCGTCAAAAACCGACAAAGGTACGGATACGTGTATTTGGTATTGGTCATATTTGTCAAATAGACCAATAAGGCCAATATTTGTTAAACATACCGTCTACACATGGTGATTGTTTGGCTTTGGTTACATCAAATACGCAAATACAAATAGCCATGTGAAGTGCCTGCATTACATATTTTTATACTGTTCAATGTTCATCTATACTTCCATACTAATATTATAAATGCGAAAGTGTGTCTGTGTGTCGGTTACCTCTTCACGCCTAAACCGCTGGACAAATTTAGCTAAAATTTTAGTCCTGAGAATGGAGATAGAATACTTTTGATCCCAGAAAAATATATGGTTTCCGCGCGATTAACGAATTTTGGCGCAACGCAGTTGAGGGCGTCATCTAGTTAGTAACGAACTTTTTTGTTTTTTTTGTAAGTCGTATTAACTCTTTTGTCACAGATACCAAAAAAGTTGCAACATCTATATCTATATTCTATATCTTCTATACTTATAAAATTACATGTATTGACTGACTGACTGATTCATCATCGCTGAGCAAAAACTGTTAGAGCTACAGCCACGAAATTTGGTGAGTAGGGTTGTTTTATTAAGTAGACACCCACTAAGGAAGAAAATTCGGAAATTTTAACCCGAAGGGGGTTGAAATAGGGGTTGAAAGTTTGTATGAAAGTCCGTCATTTCTTTAGTTAGAAACATGAAACTTTTTATATTATTATAAAATTATTACAATATATTAAATTATCCATCTCCATTATTAACTGCTAACGTGGACGAAGTCGCGGACAACAGCTTTTTGGGCTACTGATTAAAAATGAATGGATACCTATTTAAGCGTTTCTAGAAATTCTACCTCCAAGGGGTGAAATTATGGTTGAAAGTTTGAATGACAGTCCGTCATTACTTAAGTTAGAAACATGAAAGATTATTGACGTTTGCGTTTGATGTTTGCTTAAATAGGGTCCCGTTTTTACCCTTTGTATAAGGATCCACAAATACTATGTTATCGCGGACGAAGTCGCGGGCAACAGCTAGTACATATATAAAACTAAAAGGTGACTGACTGACATGGTGATCTATCAACGCACAGCCCAAACTCGGGCTGAAATTTGGCATGCAGGTAGATGTTATGACGTAGGCATCCGCTAAGAAAGGATTTTGATAAATTCCAACCCCAACGGGTTAAAATAATGAAAGTTTGTATATGAAATACTTCTTAACGCGAGCGAAGTCGCGGGCAAAATCTCGTTAAAAATAATTTTATAGCAAGTTAATGGAGTGAAAAAAATACATAAAATTGCTTAAGGCTAATTCACTACGAAAAAACAAATAACATTTGGCACAGATTGAATGAATTTATTGCTACTTTCCATTGCAGCAATATCCATATTCCAGATTTCTGAGCAACATATTTACGGACAACTTTAAAATGTTGCCAAACGTACAAAATCGACACTATCCAAAAATAAAACTTTGTTTTCCAAAGTCAATATTAAGCTTTACGAGTTTTTTCAATGTGACCAATCATTTTCTCTAAGGCAGCTGTAGATAATGTACACAAAATACACAAGATATACATTTTTACACCCAATTTATTATTGGTTTGTAAAGTTAATTCAAGAGTAACAGCAATAGCTAGTTATGCTATACTATTCATTGTTTTTGGAAATATAAAGCATTAATATAGCATGACCACACCTGTCTCTCGCAGCTGTGGTATCGATCAACAAACGGTAGACTAATGATGCTTAGTTTGGTGTAATGAGGTACCTAATGTAGGTTCCACAATGGACTAAATATATTTACTAATAAATGGGAAAGCGTATCTGTCTATGTGGGTAGTTTGGTATTACAATAGAATATACTGTTATTTAAAAAGTTAAGTCAAAGTTTACTTGTCTATGTATTGTAATGTCAATTGTTTAACCGATTATTATAGGTATGAAAATTTAAGTTCCAAAAAAGATGTAGCATATTTTTTACCATGGAAAATATATTACGTCCTTTTTTTACTTTACTTTCATAACTGCCGAAAATCGTATCATTGTATATGGGTGATCCCGGTATGGGTGATCAGCCTGCAATGTCCTAATTCCTACAAAAATTAGAAAAAAAATCAACTAATCGAACCTACAACCTAGTACCTACCTGTTAAAACCACGCTTAAATCTGAACCGCGGAGGTGTCAGGGCTCTTTTTATGTCATGCGTGTCACCCGCGCGCGTCTATCCGCATGAAAGTTGCCCGCATCCTATCATTTCATGTATCCTAAGATCCCACCCAAAATCCTGCATGAGTCGTTTTTTTTTTCGATCAAATATATTTTAAAATAATCTTTAGAACGTATGGAATGGATTAATGTTGGGTTGCCTTGTTAAAAGTAGTAAAAGTAGTTGTTAAAAGTACCTCTAATTGAGCAAAATGAAAGCCCGTAATACAAACTTGCGTGTATGTATTCAATAGAAGAGTAAGAACTATAGTCGGGACATTTTAATAGGCCACATTTGACAGTTCATCAAAATTGTACCAGGTAACCTTGTGGCGACGCACATAAAAAATAAATATTTTCGCTTTGTTATAACTGCACAATTGATTAACTTTTTTCAATTACGATTACATATTTATTGTAAATATGACCGATACGAATTATTTAACGATTTGCTTTTACTGATAAACAATTCTAAACGTAACAAACAAATTCTGATCTTAATTATTGCACGTCGTTACAATGTTACGTCAGCTGACCTTTTTTCTTTTTAAACTCTAGGGAAGTTACCCTAAAAATCGAAAGCGAATAAATAGTATCGATGCATTGATTATTTGTAACGAAATATCCCTATAAATTAATAACCACGTTGTGAAAAGTAACACATATTTATGTGAAATTAATAATGATAATACTACATTTAACAGTTTTTATAATTCAAGCGAATAAATGCATTTGTTTTTGTAAATTATGTACTTGTCTTATTTTGCTCCTTGAATTTGCAAAAGAAAAAGTAATAATGGGACAGGAGTTTGTTTCAAACTTAAAAAAATCAAATATTTTATTTCAAGTCCGTATCGATTTATTCGTTTTGGTCGATGTTTTTACGCAGCTCACCTCACTATGGAGATTAATCTGACAGATGTCAAATGTGGCCTATTAAAATGCCCCGACTGTAAGAAGGAATGTCATTGAGGAATGACAGGACACTACGCATAAAAATAAAAACGCCTGTTAAATAAAAATAGCAATCTTGCGGGTTCTCGACGTCCTTAAATCCTGCCAGGCATAATAATTGTAGGCCTGAACATTTGTCATATACTAAAGTGATGGCAACCCCAGTTTGCGGCTATCGTGCAACTGGCAACCATGGATATTCATGTACAAAATGCATAAAACTTTAATTTTGTATCAAAATTATTAAAAAAATCGATGCTTCAATTTTGACGAAGAACTATGTCTGTTTACGGGCTGGCAACCCTAGGTTGCGGCCGACTTAGGGCTGGCAACCATTTACACCTTATTTTGTTACGTCATTTTCTTTCAAATGATGTAAAATTTATTGAAAAAAATATACATGCAAATTAATGCATTTATCTTATGAACATTAAACTTAATTAGAGGTACTTGCGGCTACTTTTAACAAGGCAACCCAACATTAATCCATTCTATACGTTCTAAAGATTATTTTAAAATATATTTGATCGAAAAAAACCATTCATGAAAAATTTTACGGTCGGATCCAATATTAATATACGTTTTTCCTGGCATGCGGGCAGCAGCACAGCAGCCAGGAGCATATTGTCACCCGCATGCGAACCAGATCCGCACGCGGGCGACAACATAACAGGAAAAGCGCCCCTAGAACAAACATCCTTGTTGATACACAAAACAATATCAAGTAATGAGAAAGTATTTTTTCATGGAAAAATAATGACAGAAGTTCATTTAGGGCGGCTCGCAATTACGTACTGTCACGTACCAACATGGCCGCCAAATGAAGTAATAAAAAGCTCTTGCATTTATTAAAATGAAAAATTATCTGTTCACAGCTCTGAGAGTGATGAAAAGTTTTATGTTACTCTGTGATATTATGGAATGTTAGAGTTGGAGTTAGGATTGTCATTAAAAAAAAACAATGTTATTAATTTATTGTTATTGTTAAAAAAATGTAAAAAAATAATTATTTTAAAGCCTTTAATACAAAAAGGCGATGTATATTATTTGTGTCTGTCTTTATTCTGATTACTTTATTCTGTTTTTCTTTACTTCCAAACGTGTGGACCGTTTGATCTAGCTTCTTTTGTCTGTCATTATTGAGTGTTCTTAGTAATAAAAATGTACTTTTTCCTAAAAAAAACACGTTTTCGTAAATCGACTCTCAAAAAAAAGGAAAGCAATAATAAAATAATCTCCGCACATAAAAGTCGGAATTGCTTGTCCATACGAAACTCATAACATCGATTAATTACTGCTACTGGCGGATAGCAGTTTTCTCTCCATAAAGTTATATGAGTCGTAAAGCGGCACTAAAATCGGTTAATATATTCTTGGGATGGTCATTGGTCAGTTGGGTTTTGAGACAACTTGTCATCGATAGAATCCAAGTTAGAAATCAATAATTAATGTATGGCGTCGAAAGCGCCACGACAATTTGCGACAACAAATTATCAATTTCAACTTGCCTAAGTACTCTAAAGTCGGCTTACAACGTCAAGCCAGTTACGCAATGGTAATTTTATAGTCTGAGTGTGTACGCAATACACAAGAGCACTATCAGCTCTTTCTCTACTTTCATAACCCCGTGGGATGGAAGACCAACACGACTGGCGAGAGATCAAGCGCAGGACGGAATTTTTACATGCCCATCCGACGCATGGATCATCTTACTAGTCAGATGATCTGGTGATCAGCCTGCGGTCTACTAACAAAAATCTAATTTGCCTAACGTGGGAATCGAATCCACAACCTTTGAGTCAATAGCCAGGCTGTAAACCTCTCGACCATGCAGATGAAAAACAAACAAACAAAATACTATTACTTTGCTATTAAAGTCTATAATATTATCCATATCTATACAATATACATATTATAAAACAAAGTCACTTTTTTCCCTCATGTCCCTTTGTTCCCTTTAATCTTTAAAACTACGCAACAGATTTTGATGATTCTTTCAGTGTCACGGGTATTCAGTGCGACACCGGTGCGGGTCGCTAGTACGTTATATTATGATCTACGGACAGACTATTAGATACTTTATACGACAGTTTTAAGAGCTATCCAAAGGACGTTGACCTGGTGACAAATAGCTACGGTCTCTAATAAGGTGTTCTTATCAGTTCTCATAAACACGGAATAAAAACTTTAGTGAGTAGTAAGAAGTATAATGACATTTAGCTACAAGATATCGCATCTCTATATCGCAGTTGACTGGTTAAAAAAGCCATTCAATCAAACAGATAGCCCTTTGACTGAACAACGCCATTCAATCACACGGCTATACTATGGTGACCATTAGTTTAGTGCTATTATTACACAAGCGTAATGATAACAAGCAGATTAATAATTGTATTCTAACTCATTTTGATCACAATTGCAATAAATACTTTGGTGATGCATTTCATAATCCCGTAATTTCTCCACGAATATTAGTTTAAATTTTGATTCACTCGTATTGTCCCCCATAATTTCTGTTTATTTAATAATACTTGTAACGTACATTTATGAAAAATATCTTAATAAAACCACAAAACACCGGTTAGTTGTAAACAAAAAGTACATAGCGCCGCGGTGGTGGGCGCTGAACTAATTCAATCAAACGGCGGCTTTAGAATCAGCTGCAGTGTTGAACGTTTTAAGCGACTTAAATATTCAATGCTCATGCTCATGCTCATGCTCATGTTCATGTTCATGTTCATGTTCATGTTCATGTTCATGCTCATGCTCGTGCTCATGCTCATGCTCATGCTCATGCTCATGCTCATGCTAATGCTCATGCTCATGCTCATGCTCATGCTCATGCTCATGCTCATGCTCATGCTCATGCTCATGCTCATGCTCATGCTCATGCTCATGCTCATGCTCATGCTCATGCTCATGCTCATGCTCATGCTCATGCTCATGCTCATGCTCATGCTCATGCTCATGCTCATGTTCATGTTCGTGGTTCAAGTTTCCTGGGCCTTTCAAGCAAATTAAAAATTTCGTGTATAATATAGATCGAAATAAAATAGTCGTAGATGGGTGTTCAAGTTTCTAAATCTCGATTTTAGTAACATAAATTCACGCGGATGAAGTTGCGGGCAACAGCTAGCTTAAGAATTATTTGAAGTAAGTACCCAATAATTTAAAAGCATAACTTCTACGTAATAAAGAAAATGCCATACAAAAAATCATACTGTAGGGGCGAAAGCCCTACGACGGTTGTAGAAAGGATATAATGAAGGAAGACAAAAATGGGTACCTGTTGATGATATATGCTGGCGGCTGCGCTGAGATGAGACGAGCTGATAGTCACACTGTCACTGTGGTTTATTAGTTTATTTCACTGCATTCACTGAGCTGATCATGACCCGGAATAAGGCACGGGGAGATGAGATTTTTGTATGTTTTACGAGCGCGCTTCGTTCACGGTTCAAGGCGGAAAGTCATATATGTCACTCGCGTGTCTAGCGTATGACGTCGACAGCACAGAGCAATCTCACGCGCTGCAGTGTTGCCAACGTCGCGCTAGAATTTGGCGCGAACATCCTGGGGGGGGCCGGCAATGGACGTGAGCTGATCCCCATCTTGAGCTGAATCCAGTGGGAGCCTGGCAATCTTGCCGACAGGTCTCCGCAGCTGGCCTTATGAGGTGGCCAAGTCCACGACTCTGATGACTTCATCCTTCCCAGGCAGTAGACGTGTGATTCTTCCCATCTTCCATTGGAGCGGAGGCAGACTGTCCTCCTTGAGCAGAACCAGTTCCCCAATTTTGGGTGGAGAGGAAGAGGAAAGCCATTTGGAGCGGATTTGAAGGGTATGGAGGTATGACTTGGTCCAGAGAGCCCAGAAGCGTTGAGAGATAGCTTGAATGAGCTGAAAGCGCTTAAGGGGGGAGATGACGCTGTCGTGTATTGTGTGTTCGGGAAGAGCTGTGAGCGGACGGCCTATGAGGAAATGGCCGGCTGTGAGAGGCTGATAGTCCGTAGGATCGGACGAGAGTGGGCTGATGGGCCGAGAATTTAATACGGCCTCAATTCTAGCGAGCAGAATTGAGAATTCCTCAAATGTGAGGCGTTGTTCACCGATTACACGGTAGAGAAGTTGCTTTGTACTTTTAACATTAATCTCGTGGATGCCTCCCATCCACGGGGCCATGGGCGGATTAAGTAACCAAGTTATATTTTGAGCTGAGAGTTTATGAGAGATGGCGTCATTATTGTTATTGAGAAATTGTTGAACTTCTAGGAGCTGATTCCTAGCACCTATATAGTTTGTGCCGCAATCGGAACGTATTAAAACGGGAACACCGCGACGTGAGCAAAATCTTTGTGACGTGGCAATAAATGCGTCTGTAGAAAGTGCGGATACTGGTTCCAAGTGAACCGCCTTAGTAGTGAGACAAACGAATATACAAAAGTAACCTTTAATTAACTTAGCATTTCGTAGTTGACTTGATTTAAGTAAAAATGGGCCGGCAAAATCAGTAGACACGTGACTAAATACGGGCTGAGGTATAACTCTGTCGGCTGGAAGGTCAGCCATGACAGGCATTTCGGGCTGAGCGCGGCAACGGAAACATCGTATGCATTTATACGTTCTATGTCGAATGATGCGGCGTGCGGATAGTATCCAGAATTGTTGACGTAATATAGCGTGTAATGTATCGGTGCCAGGGTGACAGTGAATGCGATGATAGTGATCGATAATAAGGTCTGTAAGCGGACTATAACTAGGCAGTATGAATGGATACTGAGCATCGTATGTGAGTTCTGAGCGAGTGCGTCTACCACCTACTCGAAGGAGACCGTCCTGCATAAAAGGTGATAGCCGTTGTAACCTAACTGTGCAGAGTTTGTTAATTTGCAGGCGGTGAATGTCTTCTGCGAACGAGTTCTGTTGAACTAAGCGGATCCAAAAGAGCAGAGCTTGTCTACGTTCATTTATAGTTAGTGGACCTAGTTCTCGTGAGTGTGTAGGTAATTTACAGTTCGAAATAAATCGTCGCATGTACGCTGTGACGCTGATAAGTTTATCTAATGAGCTAAATCGTGTAAGAAGATCACTATCGATACCGGGGATTGTGAAATGACATGGAACTTGTTTAGGTTTGAGTCCAGGTAATTCCTGTCGAGTGTGAGCTGAAGGCATCTTGGGCCAGGTATCCTCTGGCAGCTTTAGCCAAGGAGGAGACCACCATAAGCTATACAAGAGAAGAGAATGTGCTGAGATTCCTCTGCTGGCACAATCGGCAGAGTTTAAGTGTGTAGGTACATGACGCCAGATGAGTGAGAGAGAGTTATTAGTAATTTTGGTTACTCTGTTAGCTTCGAATGTTTGTAAACGATGAGTAGGAGTTTTAATCCACGCGAGTACAATGGTGCTGTCTGACCAACAGACGTGTTGAGATATTGTGAGATGAGCGGAGAGCTATTGAGAGACACGAGACATGAGTTGAGATAAAAGTGTAGCCGCGGATAATTCTAATTTAGGAATTGTGAGTTTATTTTTAATAGGGGCTACCTTAGATTTTGCAATTATGAGCTGAACGTTAGCCGATCCATCGTGATTTAATTCGTGTAAATATGCGACTGCAGCAAAACCACTTTCTGAGGCGTCTGCGAAGCCATGAAGTGAGTATGTAGAAGTTAATTTGTGCGGAGCTACGTGTCTGGGAAAGTGTATGTCTAAGATGTGCGGAAGATCATGAGGAATGCGCTGCCAGTCTTGTGTAATATTATCTGGAGTGGGGTCGTCCCAATAAGAGGAGATATGGCGCCTCTGATACTTTACCCACTTTAGGCAATTTAAAATCTTTTTTAGAGGAGCACGCGCGCTGCATCGAGACAGTATGTCTGACGCCAGCATGCGCTGCTGAGTCTCAAGGTCATGCGGGCCCTTCCCGTCAACAACCCCCCTCCCCCCGTTCTCCGCGTAGTCCCCGCTTTAGACCCATCAGCCCAGCGTATCAGCGCTCGCCCTCAGCACATACCATGCGTACCCCGCATGTCAGCCCAGCTCCATCTCATTCTCGCCAACACTATACACTCCGCTCTCCCCCCCGACAGGTTCAGCACGTATACTCAGATCAAGCCAGTCATAAGCCTAAATTTTATTGCCCTCACTGTAGGTCGACCGAACATAAATTAATAGCTTGTCCCAAATACAATCATCAGCCCATTCAAGGACGTTGGGACTTCATAGAGTCTAAAGGTAGGTGTCGAAAATGTTTAGGTCCACATTATGAAAACGAATGTAGGTCGACTGGTGCCTGCAAGGATTGCGGTAGTCCTAATCACCACACTTCGCTTCATCGTCATGATGCGTTACGCTCGCCAACTTCGTCAGCCTATTTACTTCCCGCGCACCTACGCGCGCAGCCCCGTCGTCGTAGTGACAATAATGCCCATACCTACACATCTAACACAAACCATACTGTCGTCCATCATCAGCCATCTACATCTATTCAATCCCGCTCATCTTCGCCTCATAACAACAATAAACAATGACTACCTACCATCACGGAGCATTCAGAGTTAGAAAAACAGCCCAATAATTTAAATAATAATTTTTCTCATGATAAATCAGCTCATAATAATTCCACTCAGGTTAATACCACTCAGCACAATAATAACACATTACAAACGCCCATATTATTACCTACAGTCGTTTTAAAAATCTCAGATAAATATGGTAACTATCACAAAGCCCGCGCATTACTAGATTGTGGAAGTATGATAACTTTTATTACTCAGCGCCTAATAAAAACACTTAACCTACAACCGAAAAATTGCTCATTAAAAATTACAGGCGTGGGTGATCAGCACATACAAAATTCTAAAGGTCATGTTTTGATTACTTTTCGGCCCACATGTAGTGACACACACGCCTTCTATCACAACTTCCGCCCATATTTTAAAGGATGTCACAGGTTACCTACCTATGCAAAAAGTTCCCGATGTAGTACATGACTCGGAAAGTCAGCTCATTCCGTTGGCGGATAAAGAATATCATACTCCTGCGCCCATCGGTCTCATTTTAGGTTCAGATGTTTTAGGTCATGTGTTAGATGGTACTAAGTTGATTTTGGGCCCGGGGAAGCTCATAGCCTTCGGCACGATTTTTGATTTTGCGCTTATAGGTCCCATTGAACAATTATGTAACGATAACTCAGTAGTTCAAGTTAACTCAGCTCTTTCTGATCATTCCCATTCTAATCAGGATGTAAATAAGAGTCTGGGGCGATTCTGGGAGTCAGAAAAACCCCAGCCGCGTCCAACTCACTCAAACTCATTGCATGAACAATGTGAAGACTTATTCCGCTCAACAACTACTCGTAACCATTCGGGACGTTATATTGTAACTCTTCCATTTTTATCGAATGCTCCGCAGTTAGGTAGTACACATGCTATTGCGCTCCGTAGATTTTTCAACTTAGAAAAGCGATTACAATTTGATCATTCACTCCGCTCAAAATACGTAGAACTTATGAATGAATGACGTTATGACAATTAATTGTAATTTTTTTAAACTTCCCACATACACACCCTAAAGTTTTATCACTTTGTTTCGCTACAACATGTACATAATTCAAAGGAAGCGTCATACTTACGAACAAATGAACTATACCATTATAATAATAATATTATTATAAAATTGTTTCTCTCTTTGTTTTAGGTACAAAATATTCGCTCAAATATTCTAAGTTCCAAGTTCCAAGAATTGGTAAGTGAAGTTTAAAACGAGGGTTAAGTATGCTTCAAAATATCACTTGATTTTCTGCAAATCATCATTTATCTGTAGATTATGCAGTTATTTTGCTAACTGTATCGATGTTATGGTGTTGGTCAGTTTTATTTATTCATTTATTTATCAAACAAACTTATCTACTATTACAGTTACTACGTAGAGTTAGGGAAAAGGAAAATTTTAATTACCATAGTCTATAGCTGATGGCCCGGTGAACTTCGCATCACTTTTCTAAGCCTTAAATTTTTTTTATTGATTTAATATAAAAAATAGTACAGTCAAATTAATAATATTTTTATGAATAGATCATCATCATCATCATCATCATCATATCAGCCTATATTCGTCCATTATTTTTATTGAATAGATATTTCAACAAAAATATCATAGATTCAATCATATTATATACCCCGACTGAACCCTGTGGATCATAATATTGAGCTGCCAAAAACCCAGTTAAAAGGCTTTCTATGTCAAGCCTCTCAACAATAGCCGAGAGACCCATATTAACATAAACGAAATACAATTATATGAAAAAAACGCCACCGCAAAATTTTCAATTGTGTTCACGACTGCCCGTTATTGGTTCCAGAATGTGTGTTTATTTTTATATTCCTTTGTGTTTGTCATCATCATCAATTTAAGGCTTTTATCATATTATATTTTGTCATGTATATGTCGCAGTTATATGGTTAAGCGAGCTTTGCTCGCGTTAAGAAGTACTATTATATACAAACTTTCATCCCCCATTTTAACCCCTTGGGGGTAGAATTGATCAAAACCTTTTCTTAGCGAATGCCTACGTCATAACAGCTACCTGCATGACAAATTTTAGCCCGATCCGTCCAGTGGTTTGGGCTGTGCGTTGATAGATCACCATGTCAGTCAGTCACCTTTGAGTTTTATATGTTTAGATATGACGTATTGAATGTCTATTGTCCAGCGAATTCATTGAATGAAACCATTTAATTTACATTTAAAGACTAGACGAAATCACTTTTTATCATAAAAATAATATATGGTTTGATTCGATGAATTCGCTAGTCAATCAATCAAATAGAATATTCAACCAAATGACTGTGACATGTAAATGTTAAACAGACACTAAGTGACCAAAAATGTGGTCAAAATAAGGATCCCATGGGGTGTTATGCAATCTTGGGTTTTGAACTTGAAAATTTCAAAAGAGGCTATGATCCATACTACCATACCAATAATATAAATTGGAAAGTGTTTCTATCCGTCTGTTTAAAAATAAAATAATAAAATAAAAAATCGTTTTATTTCTGAATAAATTTGAATCAAATGTTTTCAGAACGTTGAGCTACATGTTGCCTACCACCGGTTCGGGAACTAACCCAGCGAGAAGAACCGGCGTAAGAAACTCGCTTCAACGCGTTTCGCGTTTGCAACCTCTTCACGCCCAAACCGCAGAACCGATTTTGCTTTAGGGTGAAGCCAAACGAGCGTAATTTGTGAGTTGTGAGTCGCAGAATTTCTGCCGCTTAAATATCTTTTCATACAAATCATGACTCACAAAATTACGCTCGTGTGAATCAAACAGGACTTTTGTGTGAAACTAAATGCAGCAGAATTCTGCCGAACCGAAATTCTGCGGCTCACAACTCACAAATAACGCTAGTTTGGCTTCACCCTTATTGTCCATCTTTCACCAAGTCATTAATTCAGCAACATCAAGGATATCTTCAGAATTACGAACACTCGACACTTTGCTCAAAGGCTTCAAAGTTTGCTTGGCTCGAGGCATTCCTTACTCTCATACATGCTACAGTAAGCCAGACGTTCAAGTAATGTTTCACATAGTTAAATCAGTCGTCAAACTTTGTTTTTGTTCACACTTTGCCACACTTTGGATGATTAAACGCAAACAAAATTGTCATAACTTCTAACTATAGATTCTGCTTGCAGGTAAATAAATTTGAGTTGACGTATGCATCATGAATAATTAATGTGAACATGATGCTGCACTAACGTTGTGATATATTCTTAGATGTCACGAGAGAAATAACTGCTTCACATCCCATGGTCATGTCATCGCACCAAAATGTCCCTGCAGGCTTTTAGACACCATACAAATCACTTAAGTCCTTTTTGTCTCTCTTTTTACAGAGCCATAAATTTTCATAGCATAATATTATTATGTTTTCTTATACTAAGTAGCCACAAAATTCAGATTTGTGATAATATAAGTTGTTATGTGCATTTTCATCTTTTATTAAATTTTAAATAAAAAGAGACTCATTAATTAAAGAAAGATTAAAAATTACAACAAAGCATTCAAATCACCTTAGAAAATATTTAAATAAAGTGTTTCAAGTGCAAAAAATAAAAATCATTTGCAAAGAAACTACACATAGAATGTTATTTCTACATAAACTAATAAACAATCCAAACAGATTACAGCGACATCTGTCTAAATAGAAGGAATAATTTAATAATCCACAAGGAAAAGCCGGGAAGTGTTTTCCCTATTATATTAGACGATCATTTAATTAGAGGATACGCCTGTACAAATAATACATCTTTCCCCGAGTAATCACGTTTTGTAAATGATTTTCTTGTAATTTACGAATAAGCGTGATTTTGTATTGACCTTATTCAAACGATAGCGTATAAAAGCTGCAATCGTAGATTTTAGCCCTCCTTCGTTGAGGAACATCAAGTCCGTTGTTTTCAGAGACGTGATTAGGTTGTGCATTTTATGGATTTCATAATGATAGTCGTAGCAAATTGAGAAAATGGATCTATATACGTGGGAGAGCCATGCTTCGGCACGAATGGGCCGGCTCGACCGGAGAAATGCCACGTTCTCACATAAAACCGGCGTGAAACAGCGCTTGCGCTGTGTTTCGCCGAGTGAGTGAGTTTACCGGAGGCCCAATCTCCTACCCTATTCCCTTCCCTACCTTCCCCTATTTCCTTCCCTTCCCGCTACCCTCCCCTATTACCCTATTCCCTCTAAAAGGCTGGCAACGCACCTGCGGCTCTTCTGACGCTGCGGGTGTCCATGGGCGACGGAAGTTGCTTTCCATCACGTGACCCGTTTGCTCGTTTGCCCCCTTGTTTCATAAAAAAATATTACATATATATATATATATATATATATATATATATATATATATATATATATATATACGAGCATTATCACTTTGGAAGCAAAAATTTTGTTCAACTTAGGGAATACTGCAAGTTTCATCAAATTTGGCCTAGTAGTTTTTTTGATAGGGAATTTTAATTCTTGATTACGTACTATTTTATTTTGAAGTCGGTTTTATAGTTTTAAAATACTAATTTTATTATTTATAATAATTAACCAACAGGCAGCCGGGTGCATCCGCCCATCCGCCCAGCGGGGCTAAATGGTCGCTTTGGAGAATCATATTTACCGCGATAACAAAAGATTTTCAAGAATTAGCGATTAAAGGATTAATCCTTCAGGCCCCGCGCGAGCACCGGTGATCGCGACAACAATAGAATACAATAGCAATTCCTGGAGATTCCGACTGAAGTATTAATAATTAATAAGATTAATCAAAATTGCAAAACTGACACTCTGTTTGCAATTCAAATGTCTAAATTCGTACTAATTTAAAATTCGTGTGTTTTAATTTGACAATTCAATTTGTGAATTGATTGAGAGGAATTGCTAAATATGACCATTCTAGCCCCGCTGCTCACTCCTTGCTCTACCGAATATACTTCTTATTAAGTATAATATTATCTTCCATTTTTGTTGAGCATTTTTAAAGTTGTTCTGGCCCTATACCAGCTGCCAGCCTACTACATAAGCAGAAGGCAATTACTACCAAAATAGAATGTCCAGATATTATCATCGATAAAATCCATCTGCCGTAAGCAAAAACTAGTTATAAAATAATTCTCTACGGACATTTATTTTTCATTGGCGGTGAAATGGCGCGAAAGGCGTGCGTGGTCGAAACCTGACCATTACCTTGATATATGGCGGCCACCTTGGAATCATTTGCACCTTTTTCGGCATTATCGTATTCATTTAAGACTATTTCACGATTTTACCTGGTTCGATTTAGTAACGTAGCCTGTCAATATACCTTTTCGATATTTTATTGGCTTATGGTAAGGTGAGGTAAAATTGAAACGAGATGTGCCATGCGTTTTTTGGATAGGTTCCGAAATAAAACCAAGTATTCTAACCACTGCTCAAGACATAATGTATCCATGCTACATTGAACTGATGTTCCACTGGTTAAAGACAAGTGTGACGTATTATAATGACGTCCCGATTCCCATCAAAGTAATTAACTTCAATGAACTGGCGTATATTTAAGAACGAACCAACAGTGTGACGTCGAATTTACTATAGGTATACCAGAATCTGATGGCAAATTTTGACAGCAGATTTTCAAAAAATATCCTCAAATAAATTTTAACACGCAGAATCAGCCGCTATAAGAGAAAAAAAGGATCACAATGTTTTATTCCAATTACCCCGGTATTGCTAAAGTCAGTTTATTTTCTCACTTTTTGCCATCAGATTCTGGTAGACCTATAATGAGCTTGAGCTACTACCTCACGAGCACAGGCCAGTATACTGGGCTAAATTTCGGAACTTACCCTTAAAATTAAAATTATTCAAATTTAGAACAGTCAGTCCGACCGCGGGCGGCAAGTCTGTGAATTCAATGTGTAATGTGTATCTTCTTATGTCGTAGATAAAGTTCAGTTTTAAATTACTCCTTTGAACATGCAACGTTGCAATGTAGACTGATCATAATAATAATATCATAAAAAAAAACTATAACAAGCGTTAATTAAATTTATTTTTATTTTTCCCAGCGCACTTAAATAATCTCACTGCAGCCATTCTGTTTTAATATCACTTAAGTGTTCTCTAATTATGAAACTAGGGAGTACTTTCATACATTATCATAGCATATTAATATGCATAATGTGAATTAACTTCTGAAATGTATGCGGCGGAATCATAATTTTATAATTAATTTGTGTAATATAATATCAACTAGTTTACTTTTAAATAGATTGGATTTAAACTTTATGACGCATTGAAATGATGGTCCAAAATTAGCAGCAAAATGATATTGCTGATTGCTGATTTAAGTGCCACGCTAACCGCTAATCCTTTAAAAAATAATATAAATAATAAATAACTTACGCACCGGTTTCGGTGACTGGTTCCATTGAAACCAGTTAAGTTACGCAGGAGTAATTTTGTACTATCTAAGTGTGTGCGCAGTTCACAAGAGCACTCCCTCTTGCTTTACTCTCATAATCCAGTAGCACACACGACTGGCGAGAGATCATGCCTATCCGGCGAATGAATCATCTTACTTGTGAGACAATCAGGTGATCAGCCTGCAATTACCAAACTTTGAAATAACATGTTTCCGACGTGGGAATCGAAGACCTCCGAGTCAAGAGACACGCTCTAAACCACGGAGGCGTTGACCCTTATATCAAAGAATACAAACAATTTGCTTAATTAAATGAAATGCAAATAATGGAACGTTGCAGTTAAGTGGGAGTGACAAATCGCGCTTACGGACAATTTGGACACAGAATTCATTTCAAGAATTTCTATGACGGTATTCGCTTTGCAGAATTCACAACATTGCTAATTTGCGAGTTGCCTGGTCTTCCTTGAATTTTTAACGTCAACTCCACGAGTTTCTCGGAATTGTTGAAGGGTCTCACAATTACACATTTTTGTGCACACCTTTTACAATTAACTGTATAAAGTTTGTAGCAGATTTTACCTTACTTAAACGCGTTTTATGATTGTCTGACATTTAATATAGTTTTCTGTAAGGCTGGATTTACATGTGGCGATGCGAGTGCGCGATTTGGTGGCTATAGCGCGAGATCACAAGCAAATAGCTTCTTTGTCTACACCGTGCCTTTTTTTGTTCATCAAGGGCATGCGTCATAGCGCAGACAACAGCGTACGTGAGGCATGCCCGCGACGTATGCGCTCTGACCGAATCCAAAACTTTCGCTTAGTTCTATTTTTTCTGGAATTTCTTATAACCAAATAAGGCGCACATAATCCACCCAGTAAAACGTTCTCGTCGCACATGTTACAAAGCTGACAGACACTGTAACTGGATTCTGGATCGTATCTAACGAAGGGCCGCTCGAATCGTTGGCTGCCATAGTGTTTCAAACAGCTTGGACCCCTTGGAATTACGCCGGAATTACGCCGAGATGTAGCTTCACTCTACATCCTCATCACCTTGATGAGTGGCAGTCTTCCACAGTGCGTTTTTCGCGAAACTTTCTGCCGCGCACTGTAAAATTCTGGAACGAAATGTCACCAGCAGTATTTCCGGACCTATACGATCTGCAAACCTTCAAGATAAGTGCGTATTCCCTCTTAAAAGGCCGGCAACGCACCTGCAGCTCTTCTGTTGTTGCGAGTGTTCATGGGCGACGGTAGTTGCTTACCATCAGGTGACCCGTTTGCTCGTTTGCTCCCTTATTTAATAAAAAAAAAATAAAATGACAATGTTGGCGTTGCGTTCGTTAACGCATTCATATTGAAAGCGCCAAACGAAAGTTAAACACAAAGAAGATGAAAATTGAAGACGAAAGCGTATAGGGTGGACATAGCTACTGTATGTAACGATTTATTTCGCGGCGCGGTCGCGCTGTCATTTATATGCACTTATTAACCCTAGAACACTAACCTTATTTTCCGACGCTTGTTACTAACCTTCGTCGTTTCGACTACGACATTTTAGATGGGCGATTAAAAGGTGTTAATGAAATGAAATGTTTACAGTTTTGTTTTTTATTTAAGGGAAATGTTGAAAACTGATACCAGGCGTTTGACAGATCGCATACAGTCCTAAGAAATTTTAAATTTTATTATGAAAAAGTGAGATTTTTGCAGTGAAAATACATATATTTTGTATCATTTAATAACAGTGGACAGTAAGAATAAAAAAAATCATTGCAAAAAGCCGTATAAAACAGAAATACAACAACAAGTTTGATAGTGACAGTCAGCTGTTAACGTACGTTGTGTTTCAAAGTGCATAACATCTACAATAACCTAAAATTTCATAAAATGGCGAATTATAAATGTACCTGTTGCGGCAAATTTTTCAAAATTACGGATGGTGTCAAGTGCACCAAATGCGCAGGCATCTCCCATCGCGCTTGTGCTAAAGGGTACGATCCAAAATGCAAGACCTGGACCTGTCGTACTTGCACTACATCACCTAGCTATCCTGTCTACACATCACCAACTGACTCTTTTATCGACGCGAACGCCGGTGGCGCGCCGTCTGTCCTAACTGATGAAATTAGACAGCTCAGGGAGCTATTAACTGATGTCCGCACCGAGATGAAGGCCATTAGGCAGGAGTTGTCAAATATAAGCTCAAATATGGGAGAAGTAGTCAAAAGAGTGGACGATGTCGAGCTACGAATGACTGCGGTTGAGGAGCAGCTGAACGCGCGCGCGACTATCAGCGTGCCCGACGCGGCGATGACTGAACGCATCGAGCAACTGGAAGCCGATTTAAATGATCGTGAGCAGGAGTACCTACTAAACGACATCGAAATTACAGGCCTGCCAGAAAAAAACGGAGAAAACGTCGCACATCTGGTGGATTTGGTAACCAAGAAAATCGGCATAGATATGGATGATCGCGAAATTGTCTCCATCATGCGTAGGGGTGTCAGTCGGCCAGCAGCTGTAGAGGGTGAGCAGCCTAGACCCCGTCCTGTCGTTGTCCGCCTGGCGCGCAGAGCAGTGCGGGACAGCATTCTAAAAGCTGCCAGGGTGCGACGTGGATTGGACACCACGGGTATCATGGACGCCCCCCCTCGGCGTTTTTACGTTAACGAGCACCTGACTAGAACCAACCGGGCCTTATTTCTCCGTGCTCGAGAGGAGGGCCGTCGTCACAACTGGCGGTATGTTTGGACTCGTGGAGGCCGTATCTTTGTTCGTCGGGACTCAGGCTCCGTAGTACACCGTATAAGAACGGAACTACAGCTAAATAAAATTTTTGGCACCAACACCGTTGGCTTAACGCAGTAATATGTCGTGATTTTAATCACTGTAGGCTCATAAAATTAATTTACGGTTATTGTTGGTTTACGTATTGCCTGTCTTGTTATTTCTCTGTTGTTGAAGGTCTTTATGTTGTGTTAAATTATTTTGTAATTTTATTTTGTATTGTGATGATTAATATCATGTTATTATTTATGTGCAAAAGGTACGGCAGTGAGATGCGAAATATATTGTTGTGTGACAACGCAGACTCAGCAGTAAATACTATGTATCACATCAACACTACTATTCTATTACCTTATGATATTTATAATTGTTTACATTGGAAGTTATTGTATTTGATTTTATGTATAACCTTAGCATTATCTATTCGTAATACATTTTATTTATTACTTTATATTTCTGAAGTTTATATTATAGTATATACTAATAATATTATTAAAACATACACATATTTTTACACATTATACATAATATTATATTTACATTTCATTATGATGAAAGTTATCTGGATCATATTTGTGCAGCTGATGGTAGAATATACCTACATAGTATCACATAATAATTACAATAACAATAATATCTACATCAAATATGATTAATCCCAGGAAAATGGTTGGTTTTATAAATCCCGGATCTCTGGGCTCAAAACCTGATATTATATGATATATAACTCTAATTGGCCGCCTCGATATAATATTATTTTATTTATTTTTATTTACTATCGCACACTATTATTGTACATTAACTCACGGTATTATTTATATTCTAATTTATATCATTTTAGCAATTATCATAATATATTATTATTAATGCTTAGCGTATTATTATATTTTAATTATATTTATTTACTTACCTATTTATATTTTTTTTAAAAAACTATGTGTTGTCTGTCAATCGCCTGACAACTACTATGGGATCCACAGAATACCAGGGATCACGGTACAGGTATCCTATACCGTGATCACAGCCTGAGTGGAATCCCTTTCGACAATGTGTTCGCATCGCACTTGCATCAACCTAGTCCGTCAATATCAAAAAGTCTCGTTATTATTTTTTTTACTTAAATGTCATTTTTTAATTATTTTTTTATTGTATTTTTCTTTGTACTTAGCTTGTATCTGTCTGTGTAATATGTGTATTTAAGTGTATAAGTGTGGTGTGAATATTTGTCGAATAAATGTTTATTATTATTATTATTATTATTATTATTTAAATTATTAATACTTGTTCGCGCCAAACTCTAGCGCGACGTTGGCAACACTGCAGCGCGTGAGTCTGCACTCTGAGCTGTCAACTGTCATACGCGACACTGTGAAGTGACACATTCCGCTTTGAACCGTTACCGGCGCACGTTCGTTAAAACATACGAAAATCTCCTCTCGGTTAGCCGATCGGCCCAAACTTCGCGATTAATCCAATAATTATCCGTGATTTATTCTCATGAACTAAGCTCAGTGATAATGATTATAGAGCATGGTGACAGTGTGACTATCAGCTCGTCTCGTCTCAGCGCAGCCGCCAGCATCTCAGCTTACCAGGTATCTTCCTTCATTATATCCTTTCTTCCCCAATTAGGTCAAACACACGTCGTAGGGCTTCGCCCCTACAATACTACGCCAATAAAGTGATTTGGCATATTTATTACCTAAACAGCCTTATAATTGAGATCATAGTTTGCATGACAAGTCAACAATTTAAATCGTTACTACTACTATTTACGATGATATTGTGAATAAAAAACTTTTAAGTTAATAAGATAATGAATGCGAAAGACTAATAAAATGAAAATAAATTTAAAAAAGTTGTTATTTATATGTTTGTGGCATATGTCAAGATTGTACTTTCCGCACAAAAATTTTCGCACCTGTTGCAAGTTCTTTTAGGACATATGCCACATGTTTTCCTTCTTTTTGTGCAAGAGGTATATGAGTTGTACTATTTTGTCCAATTTCTATCGTGAAAATCGAAGTATTACTACTTTGCAAACATTTTATACGACCATCCGTTATGTAAGCTGGATCAATTTCGATATGGTCTTCTTTCCCACTTCCTGTTGAATTTTATTTAGCGCTTTCATCTTATAATAGCATCTAAAGTATTGTAGTTATAATATTAATAAACAATATCAATAAAATAAATCCGCAAAAGAAGAAAAATGCGCGAAAATGTACAAACCTTGTAACTCAAAATGTCGCGTTAATACTAACCCTCGTCGTTTTGACGAAACGTGGTTGCTGGTATGGCGCTTACAGCCCCACGTACAAAATACTACCGTCCGTCGCGAGGGCAACGGGTCAATAGAGATTAGCTGAAGTATGGAAGAAGTGCGATCGCGCGCGCAAAAGATAGAACGATTTTTTTAAAACCGCGTCGTCGAATCGACGAAGGTTAGTAATCTAGGGTTAAGCAAATTACTATGTTATATCATTTCCGTTACACAAATCCATGCAAACAGGATCACTTAAGACATGTAGGTTATTTCCGGGAAGCTTGAAACTCAGTTAAATCCAAATCATTTCAGTAGTGTAAAGGTAACAGAAAGACTGGAATACTTTGGAATTAAGATCGATGGTCTCGTTATATTATTTAATACTATGAACATTTTAATATTGTGGCATAAATTATGGAAATCAACTGTTTTAATATTATATTCAAAGACATCGAATGGCAAAGTATGATCTATAGAAACTTTACTCACAAGGAACTCGAAATCTCTATTGTAAACTCAAAATGAAATTGAGTATAAAATTTTATTTAATTAAATTCATTCTATTTCATGAAATTTCATTTCCGAGATGAAATAGATCTATAGATCAGTTAACTAAAGCTGGCACGTTCACAGTGCTCACACTTATGCAATTTCACTATACAGTATGTTTAAAAATATAATATGTTTGCATCATGATACAAACTATCGTATAATTTGCGTACGATAATAATATGCTGTCGTACATCGTACGTACGCACAAAATTATCGTATGTGTACAATAATTATCGTACGGTTCCGAACGCTAGCCGCCCGCCGATCACACGTTACTGACTTGTAAGTTGTAACATCACGCTGTATTTATAAACAGTAGCATAAGAAAAACAATAACTGTCCCCTTCACGCTCATAAGATAGACCGCGCGCGAGAGAGACGGGCAGACTTTTTATGATGCGTATGCAGTACGACGTCACGCCACGCGCTTATTCACAGACACTACACAAGCGCAATGTTTAAATGTGTTGATCGTGCCAGCTCTTGTTAACTAACCTGTATTAATTAATATTATTTTTAGGTTTTAAAATATTATCTTTAAATGTAATAATATTATGACATCTGTGGACGCTTCACACTCTGTGTGTATCTAATAGACTTGTGTAAAGGCGTTTGTGCACTACACGGAATTTTGCCGTCCGGCTTTCATAACTTTCACGTTTGCCATGTCAAAATGTAGGAAATCAGAACGCCAGACGGTAGAATTCCGTACAACACACACACAACAAACACCCTTACAGGTACCAAACAACGGAATTATATAATTTTTAATACTTTTATTGTATACGTCATGTATTTAAGATTTTAATTATATGATACACATATTATTTAATACACATCCATGACCCGGGAATATTGAATTATTCCGTCGCGGGCGGAATTAGAATTCGATTTCCGCGATAAACAAACGGCGCGGCGATATGTCATAATATGAAGGTGTAGGTAAATTCTCAACTATCACATCTCATTCTTAAAGTGTGCTCCGCGGAGCCCGGCTAGGAGAAATACATAAATTGTTTTTAGAAATCTCATCGGACATATACTCCAGGAAAATTAAACATTCGACCTCAGAATAATTCGCATAGAGCTGAAAATTGGTAGAGACGTTAAATACGCCATTATAAATAAAACCTCAAAAGTCCCCGGCGATCCTCCTTGTGCTAAAAATTTTATTCGAGGTCAAAGTTATAAAAATGAGGTTTTTCCCGTTTTTTTTTCTAAACTGTACATTTTATCACAAAAATAGGAAGGACAAGAGTGTAGATCATAGAATTATCTACAAAAAATATTCAGACACTTTTTTCATATGACTTACCACTCCTTATAAATGGCAGGCTTAAAGTTTGGGAAAATCATACTAATATTATAAAGCTAAAGAATTTGTGGAACTACTGCTTTGAATTGAACAATTCGTTTTTTGTTGGATAGTCTTATTTATCGAGGAAGACTTGAGCTAAATATATAACATCACATTGCCACCAATAGGAGCAAAGAAACACAGGAAAATGTGGAAAAACGGGGAAAATTATTTGAAAGAGCCTATCTCACGAACTGCTGAAGCAATTTTTATATTATTTGGCACATACTTATATAAAACAGATCACAGGGAGGGACATAGGCTATTTTGTTTTTCAGGAAAATTGACGGTTTCCGTGAAATTTATAATAAGCGCAGGCGGAGCCACGCTTAACGTCTAATACTAAAACTAGGGTTGTTTGATATGTTCTCGGCCTAATATACTTCTGAGTGACTTGCAAGCGTACTGTTGTTCTTCGCTTCTCGAAAAGTTTAGATTTGCTTAGTCATATGTTTGGCTGAGAACAGCCCTCGTATGCTGTAGTACAAGAAGTTCCGTTCTGCCCTGTTAACTATGTGTTTCACGGAAACCGTACATTTTCCCGAGAAATAAAATAGTCTACTGTCTATGTCCTTCCACGTGGTCCACTTTATATCTGTGCCAAAGAACATAAAACATGCTTCAGCCGTTTGTGAGTAAGCTCTTTCAAATAATTTCCCCATTTTCCTCTGTTTCTTTGCTCCTATTGGTGGCAACGTGATGTTATTAAGATATCTGCGTATTTTAGTAGTTAAACAACTTAGGACATGCTGATGAAAAGATATTTATTTACAGAATGACGATGACAACTTGACATATAAAAGACAATACTTATTAAAAAGGTAAAATCATAAAAAGGTTATAATACAAACATCACACCCTTGCACTAAATTACAAGATACCACATAAATAACAATAACTAGCCTAAGCACTTAATTACTCTTGTAGACAACTAATAGCCCAACCTGTCTATGGGCTTCGTAAGGCGTCTGGGTCGGTGTAAGCGTACAGGTGGAACAGAGGGAGGCGGATCCGCCGCCAACGGAACGTCGCTTGGGGGTGGTAATCCTGCTACTCCAGGGGCGCCCCTCTCACCCGCAGCTGGATGAGCAAAGTGCAGACGGTGGCTCATATGGTACTGCCCATGGCTTAATTTGGTCCACGTGCCGTTTTCCTAGATCCGTTCTTACCACGTAATGCCGAGAACCTACTCCTTCTTCTACTCTCCCTTGCACCCATTTTTCGTCCTGCGCGTAATTGCGCACCACCACGTCCTCTCCAACCCGAAAAGCTCGCGCTTGACCCCCAGCGGACTCTATTTGCTTTTCCTGAGCTGCCTGCACCCTATCCTCAATCGGTCTACCCCACTTCAAATGATCTAAACGCGTACGTAAAGACCTATGTTGCAACATCATGGCCGGCGACACACCCGTCGTGCTATGCTCTACGTTTCTATATGCCAGCAAATACGCCTGTAAAGCGGCATCTAAATCGCAGCCGTCCCGAACTGACTTCTTCAATGCTCGCTTACAAATCCTAACTGCTCCCTCGGCGGCACCATTAGAGGCCGGGTGATAAATCGCCGAAAACGAAACTCTCGACTAGAAAAAGGGGGCCCGTTATCGGACACCACTTGCTTAGGCAACCCGAACCGCGCAAAAATATTGGGTGTGCCCCCTCTCGCAAACGAAAGCCGACTGTTCCACCTGTATACCTCCCAAGTCCGTCCGCAAACACCTTAGAAAACCTGGAACTTAAATAAGCCTAGTTAAAATCTTCGCCCATACTAAATACTTGCGAGGGCTGCGGGAAAATTTTTAATTCGCTAATCCACTGACGACCTAAAAGATTACTTTTACCATTTTCAACTATAAATAAGTCTATTTTTTTTTTACATTGGTTGTATACAACTAGAGGCTTAATTTTACCAACAGGCTCCTTCAGTTCTCCCGTATAGTACCTTAGTTTAATATCGCTAGGGAAGATTTCACAATTTCCAAACATTCTGTCATACGTTTCTTTGTTGATACATGAAATCGCGATCCCCGTGTCAATTTCCATTACTAAGACTTTACCATTAACTGTAATATTAACAGTGTAGGGTGGGAAATCCTTGAAAGAGCGATTACTAATAGAATAGTTTAATACCTCCTCTCTATCTATACTACCCGTGCTGACATTTCCGGCTTCCTCCACACAGTTAAAGTAAGTAGCACTCCTCCTAAGGGGACACATCCGCTTGAGGTGACCTTCCTTGCTGCACCTTTTGCATACGTGCGTCTTAAATTTGCAATTCTCAGGTCTGTGCTGATACCCGCAAGAGGGATAACTCTTACTCTTGTTATTCGCATTTATCCAGCGCAAACTAGAATCGTCAGCTAGAACCGTGTTTCCGTCGAATTTATTGACATTGAACAGCCTTTCCGTGGGATCAGTACCAACAGGGGGTAGCTGCAACTCCCGACCGCCAACTACAAGGGCCGCATCTGACTCTGCCGATTCCATCGCTAAAGCAATATTATATGCCTTATCAAAAATCACCTTCCCCTCGGTGAATAGCCTTTGTCTAACGCCGTCGTTCCTTAATCCGCACACCAACTGATCCCTTAAGTTTTCGTATAGAGAGTCGTTAATGAATCCGCAATTCTTGGATAACTTCTTTAGTTCGGCAACGAAATTTGCAACATTCTCTGAGCGACCTTGTACCCGTCTCCGAAAAATTTATCTTTGGGCTAAAATCGATGGTCTAGGTTTGACGTGTCTTCCCACAATCTCAACGAGCTCTGAGTACTGCTTCGAGGCTGGTTTGTGCGGAGTGCATAAGCTTGTCATCAGTTCATATGTCTCGGCGCCTACAGCCGTAATCAGCGTTGCTACTTTCAGTTCATCCTTAATGTTATTACCTACGAATAATATAAACTAAGAAAATGCTAATGCCCATACTAATACAGTTTTAAATTTGGTTCCATTCGAACTGTCATGTAACGTCAGCCTTTATACCGCTCAAGGTCACCTAAATATTGCAAATGTATGAAAAGTATTTTGGAGCATGTTTTTTGACGGAGTTACTCTTCCTTACTTTATATTACTCGTAGGTTATTACAGATGAAGTATTGTTCGAGTCTGTCTATATACGACTCCCAGCAATCTGTCTCTAAATTAAACTCGGCCCACCTTACCACTTAAACTTACCCACCGACATTTTATCGTATTTACCTCGTCGCCACTAAGATATCTGCGTATTTTAATAATTGAACAACTTAGGACATGCTGATACACATAGTATAGACATGATTTTCCCAAACTTTAAGCTCGCCATTTATAAGGAGTGGTAAGTCGTATGAAAAAAGTATCTGAATATTTTTTGTAGAGAATTCTATGATCTATACTCTTGTCCTGTCTATTTTTGTGATAAAATGAAAAGTAAAACCTCATTTTCATACCTTTAACCTTGAATATTTTTTTTAGCACAAGGGGACTTTTGAGGTTTTATTTATAATAGTGTATGATATAGTGTTTATAATTGTAATAGTGAATTATTCCAAGATTAAGATTTTTTTGCGTCTAATTAGACCGGACTAGTAATAATATCAGCAAGGAGATAATATTATAATTAATTCAAAGAATGTTACTTCTTTAAAGGGATCAACCACCGAAATAATTCGAGAAGTACTTATCTACATAGTAGAGATCTAAGTGATCATTTTCAAGTTAGTGGTTAAAAATGAAGTGGTAGAAATGCTCGCTTCCTGGGATTAGTGGTTAGTGGTTAGAATCCATTACGGCCAAACCGCAGTAGACGGTAACATTACTTACTATGCCATTACGAAATTAATATACTGCGTAAGCACAAATATATAGGTATGTCGCAGTCATCTGGTTTAATCTGCGATTCGATCGAATAACTAGCGCATTCATTGAATGACACCATTCAATTGAATGACTTAAGGACAAATCGTCAAGACGTTGACTGTAACGTTTAACGTCTTGAGTTCTTGACTAAGAGTTATATAGCGAAGTCGTTAAATGGGATGCTATATATTTTTTTCAAGTAGCCGTTGACGGGGTAGTTATATGTAAATCCACGCTTTCATATTATTTTATTAGTTATTACAAATAAAGTTATTTAATGTAAAATATGTAATTGATAAAATATATCAACACAGTGCTATCAGCTGTGCGAGCTGTTTGACGCCATATTTGTTTTAATGACTAGTAGCGCCGCAGTAGGAAGAAAATGAAATACGTTCAATTACCTGACTGATGTCATATCCGTTATCTTCAAAACGCTATGCTACAAATCGCTAACTAGTTGAACGTTGAGGGACGATCGTTCAATCGACGTTCAGTCGAGTCATTCAATTGAATGGTGTCATTCAATGAATGCGCTAGTCATCAATCGAATCGCAGATTGAACCAGATGACTGCGACATATATAAAGCGTTTCGTGAAATCAATAATATCATACTTTCTTACACCTGAACCGATGAACCAATTTTTCTGATAAAAAGTACCCTATGTCCTTTCCCGGGACTCAAAGTATCTCCATACCTAATTTCAGCAAAATCGATTCAGCGGTTTGGGTGTGAAGAGGTAACAGACAGATTTGCGCATTTACAATATTAGTATGGATATGGCTTATTTACTACATAAAATGAACTTTACCGAATTTTCGTTTACCGAATCGTTTACCGAACCGAGCACGGTAGTGCCCCAGCCAAGCTTTTTAGCAAAGGCACGGCCGTACCATACTTTTCTCGAAGCGGTTCGCGGCTATTTCACACCCCCTTTATATTCGATGTTAACAAATCTAGGGATTCAGAATTTCGGTCACTAAGAGCAAGTATTAAGACTAGCTTAACGTCCAAATTATATGAAATTTCGATAAATAGTTTAATAATTACGGATGGTCAAAATTACTACATTTTGTCAGTCACTGACTTATAGATCATCAAAATTCTAAGGTACTTCTAGCAGACTTAGAACCTTGAAATTTGGTACCCGGATAGGTCTTTATTTACAATTAAAGGAAAAATTATGAAACCGGCCAAGTGCGAGTCGGACTGGCGTACATAGGGTTCCGTACCGTAAATTTGTATGGGAGCCCCCGTTAAATAATAAGTGTATTTAATTTTTATTATTAATTAATCAAGTTAATATGCTGCTGAGTATTTCCTGAAATTCTCAAAAACCTTACTGTTACCATTAAGGATATAGAGCAAAATAGAAGAAAAAATCGTGTTTGTTTTATGAGGCCCCCTATTAATAATTTATTTTATTTGAATTGGACTATTAGCTTTTATAACGATACCAGAAATACATAATTTGTGAAAATTGCAACTACCTAGCTATGGCGGTTCTCGAAATCCAGCCTGGTGACATAAGGATGGACGACGGACAGACAGCGAAGACTTATTATTTATTGATAATAGGGTCCCGTTTTCATCCTTTGGACAGGGAAACCGAAAAACTGAAAAATAATATACATAATAATAATATATTATAGTAGCTTATTAAAAAAGAAAACATTTTTATGTTTGTAACTTTGCTAGAACAGTATGAGTTTCGACTGCATATTTGTTATAATGAAATGGTATTGATTAAATAAAAAATAGTATTAACAACGTTAACAATGAAACAATAATTAAATTCGATTAGAATATAAATACAATCAGTACTGCGATATACACTCCTTACTCGCTCAATATATACCCGTAATATGGGAGTTTTAAGTTATCGCATGAAATAAGGTGTGCTCCTTTCCTGCGAGGAACGTTGACGCTTACATCAGTGCTGCTATGTATTCAACGATATGCTAAAAATGACCACCTTCAAGTATTAAAGCCTAAAAATCAATTAAAATATATCAATAATGATTTCTTAAGTTTTCGCGAGTATCACTCATGATATTATAAGTTTAAACACTCTACGGATTATGTCGCGGATCACTTTTATTAATCCCGACATTTCGGTCATGCAGCAGCAGTGTAAAGCAGCCGAAATGTCGGGATTAATAAAAGTGCTCCGCGACAAAATCCGTAAGTGTTTAAAATTATAATATCAAAATATATGAATATTAATAATCGACTCAGAACAAACGAAGCCTCAAAAAATAATATAAAGAAGATAGAGAATGAGAACCAAACTAAGTACAGAAAAGTTATAACGTGACCTGAAAAGAAAAGAAACAAAAACCTTAAAAAAAGAAATGATATCCCACCAAAACATGAAATGTAAAAGGAGCCAAGCAATTTATTGCATAGCTGCAGTAGCCTGTAATATTTCTGCCGTAAAAAGTTTTCAGATCACATTCAAGCCAAGCCTTCAACTTATTTTGTAATTTAAATCAACATTTAGTAAATGTATCAATAGATTTCTTTATTTTATAATTATTATTATAGTGGCTTGGCGATGAGCACAAGAGAAACAAATTTAATATAAAACTGCATATTTGAAGGTGTTTATACTTACACAGATGGCAAGCATAAAGTGTTTTAGTATGTAACGACGCATGTGGCCGATGGTACCCAATGCATTATATTATTTCTCTAATGCTCATTGCCAAGCCACTATAATAATTATAAAATAAAGATATCTATTGATACATTTACTAAATGTTGATATAAATTACAAAATAAGTTGAAGGCTTGGCTTAAATGAGATCTGAAAACTTTTTAAGGCAGAAGTATTACAGGCTACTGCAGCTATGCAATATTTTGCTTGGCTCCTTTTACATTTCATGTTTTGGTGGGATCATGTTTATACGAAGAACATTATTAAATTAATAACAAGAATATTAATATTAAACTATCCCTAAAAGCCTGAGGCATTAAGTCGATATTAGCATAGGATAAGAAAATATACCTAGAATATTTTTAGCGACCTTACCCCTCAAGAAAAAATATTTATTCAAATTAAGAATAGTATACCTAATATTCTGAATTGAATTTAAAATATAGAAAACTTTTGTTCGACGTTCGAGAACGTTTTTGCCAATGTTCTGTTATGACGCACAAACATAAAAACACACATACATACATACATACATACATACGTACATACATACATACATACATACATACATACATACATACATACATACATACATACATACATACATACATACATACATACATACATATACTTTTGAAATTTGGCACATTTATTCAGAAGCTGTTATAGATATATACAATAAAAATAAAGTTTAAAAAACTAAAACCCGACTACTAGAACACGCTCTAAAAAGTACGAAACAAGAAAATAGTAATGGAAGTTTAAAGGATAGCCGGTGTCGTATGCCTTTTAATTTTATTATTATCTGTTTTGCTACAGTAGGTGGCATACGGCTATCCTTTAAACTTCCATTACTATTTTCTTGTTTCGTACTTTTTAGAGCGTGTTTTAGTAGTCGGGTTTTATTTTTTTAAACTTTTTTTTTTTTTTTTGGGCTGCGATTCGCTCAATAAATATAAAGTTCTGGAAATATTACATACATACGCATCTAATTGATAACCTCCTTTTTTCGAAGTTGGTTAAAAATATCACTATAAATAAAGCACAAATCCATAGGCGTGATATTTTTTCCGTAAAGTTTACAGCAAAAGTTCTCAGGTTATATACTAGGTCTCGCTTCACTCGCCTTGATTAACATCAATCGATATATATCGTCTCTATCGATAATCCACACTAATATTATAAATTCGAAAGTGTGTCTGTCTATCTGTTTGACTGTCTGTCTGTCTGTTACCTCTTCACGGCAAAACCGCTGAACCAATTTTGCTGAAATTTGGTATGGAGATACTTAAGTCCCGGAAAAAAACATAGGATACTTTTTATCCCGGAAAAATGCACGGTTCTTGCGCGATAAACTAATTTTGGCGCAACGGAGTTGCGGGCGTCATCTAGTTTAAAATAAAATGTCAAAAATGGATGTTTTCATCGTCAATGCACACAATTGCCAACATCCAACCTTGGGCGATCGCCAACGGCTTAAACTTTCAGTGATTCGCATAAACAAAATCAATAGAACTCTGGTATAAATGATAACTCAATCCCAAGAACTTCTCGCATAAATTCTGACAGACGCCACAAAACTAATTCAGTAACTTTTCATAATATATGTAACGCTTAAGATGATACATGGTGGGTGTAATTTCACAAACCGACGAACTTACTTTGTTTCACACGATTCATGATGTTATATTAACTTGAATTTACTTGACTTATGCGTATTGCGATAGTAAACTTTAATACCACTAGACGTTGCCCGAAACTCGGTTGCGCAAAATTCGTTTATCGCGTGGTAACGGTACATTTTTCCAGGATAAAGGATAATCCTTACTTATTTTTTCCGCGACTCCATACCTAGCAATATCGGTAGCATTGTAACAGAAAGATAGACATACACACTTTCGCATTTATAATATTAACGCCTCTGGTACACCGACGCTACAAAACGTGAAATAACATCTGCGAAATAATTGCCGTGTGGCGATAAACTATGTCCACATTATGTTTACTTCAATTTTCATCATCTTCTTTCATTTAACTTTCGTTTTGACGCATTCAATAATTGAATGCGTCAAACAACGCAACGCCAACTGTCATTTTTAATAACAAAGCGAAAGTTTTGGATGGGCATGCGTCTGTTGACTGCGTTATAACGCATGCCCTTGACGAACAGATAAAGGTACAGTGTGGACAAAGCTATTGAGAAGGTAAATCGGTTCGCCGCTGTTTCGCGTTTTATTTATTTTATTTATTTAATGATTTATTGTGCACAAGAAACATATTTTACAAAATAACAATTAACACAGTAAGACGACACAAAGGGTATGCTTATTTCTAATAGAAATCTCTTCCAGCAGCCCTACGGAGAGAGATTGGATAAGGATAGCATATAGGAAGTGCACAATCATGAATGTAATATTATATTATCATTATTTACTTGTTGCAATAGAACTAATAACACAATAGTAATAAAAATAATGAACAAATAAGATGATATTAAGATATAAATAAATTATGAATATACTAAATGCTATAGTTGTAACACACAATAAAAAAAATTTAATAGTAATATAACTATAATAGATAAATACTATGATATATGTATAATATATTAAAATAATGGTACTTAAGTGGATGGAGATTCGAGGTAGTGCTGTTTCAAGCGTCTTTTAAATACAGCAATGGTGGGACTACCACGAATGGTGTGAAGGAGCGAGTTCCACAATCTGACAGCATGAACAGTAAACGAGTAGGAATATAAGTTGGAACGATGGGTTTCAAAGCGTCGGTGTACTAGAGGCGTACGGTTAATCGTGCTAATTGGCACTGCAAAGTGACAGACGTTTCGATGTGTTTCGTGACGTGGCACCATCCAAACGGGTGGACCAAATTTGATATATTTTTTTAAAGCTGACAATATGATGAAAAGTTTATTTTGTTTATCGTCATATTCAGCCAGTTTATGCTACGAAAATTGGGGTTATGTATTTCATGAAAGGTTGCAAGAAACTTCCAGTTATATTTTGGTCGGTTTCATTATTTGCATTCTCATTCCTGACACCGATTAGAGTTCTGTATCAATGTTTGCGTTAAAATTTTATTAATTTGACTTTTTATATGAAACTAGATGTCCCAGTGAACTTCGTCTCATTTTTCTCCTTCTATAAACGTTCCCGGGACTTTCACGAATATTTTAAGACTAAAACCAGACAATCCGTTCTAGAGATTTAACGAGACTAACATAATTGAGAAATAATTTTTAGGGTTCCGTACTCAAAGGGTAAAAACGGGACCCTATTACTAAGACTTCGTTGTCTGTTCGTCTATCCGTCTGTCCGTCTGTCCGTATGTCTGTCACCAGGCTGTAACTTGAGAACGGTAATAGCTAGAGAGTTGAAATTTCAACATTTCACATAACGGTGCGTCCACATTTGTATCATCGAAGCGTGTCAAAATGATACACATATCATGATACGCCCCGATCGCTATTAACCGCGTATCTGATACGTGTCGTATCAAATACACGCATGATCGGCAGAATGATCTAATAGGCGTTCACACTATGATATGCATACTTGATACGGCGCGATGATCGCGACGGAGATCTGATCGGAGATCTGATCGCGCAAATGATACAAATGTGGACGCACCGTAATGTGTATATCTGTTGCCGATATAACAACAAATACTAAAAACAAAATAAAATTAATATTTAAGAGGGGCTCCCATACAACAAACGTGATTTTTTTGGCCTTTTTTGCTCTATATCAATAACATTGGCAACAGGTAGGTACTTAACTTTTTCACAAAATCCTTAGTTATATGTGTACTTTAATATTTAATAATAATATTAAAATAAAACAAAATATTAGGGGGGGCTCCCATACGGATAACACAATTTTTGGCCTAATTTTGCTCTATAATGGTACGGAACCCTTCGTGCGCGAGTCCGACTCGCACTTGGCCGATTATTATTTATGCAGATAGATTTTGTGAATTGACTCGTCGTTTGAACTCTAGTATAAATTCAACGACCACTCAGCTTTATCTGTATTTGATGTGGGCACGATACAGATCCCTGATGTACCCGGATGAGTTAACTTCCTTTGACGTATCCTTCAACATACCGACTTCCATTAGCCCCTTCGAAATGCTACGTGTTGAAGTAAAGGAAACTGTTTATCACCGACTAGAAATATCAATACCAGCTAACAGTAATGGTTAAAGTGTACTAAATAAAATAATCGGCCAAGTGCGAGTCGGACTCGCGCACGAAGGGTTCCGTACCACTATAGAGCAAAATTAGGCCAAATTTTTTTTTTTGTACGAGAGCCCCCCTTAATTTTTTATTTTATTTTTATATTATTATTAAATTTTAAAGTACAGATATAACTAAGGATTTTGTGAAAAAGCTAAGTACCTACCTGTTGCTATTATTGATTACGAGCAAAAAAGTCCAAAAAAATCACGTTTGTTTTATGGGAGCCCCCCTTAAATATTTATTTTATTTTGTTGTTAGTATTTGTTGTTATAGCGGCAACAGATATACACATTCTGAGAAAATTTCAACTCTCTAGCTATTACCGTTCTCGTTACTAACAGCCTGGTGACAGACAGACGGACAGACGGACAGACAACGAAGTCTTGGGTCTCTTATAGGATCCCGTTTATACCCTTTGGGTACGGAACCCTAAAAAGTAGTTTTATATTTTTTTTTAGAGAATTGCATGCTCCACAACTTTATTTTTCCCAATTTTATGATATTAAAAGTTATCATTAAAAAAAAAAAGGAAACCCAATTTTCCTACATTTGACCTTGAATAAAATTTAAGGCGACACCTCGATAATTTGGCTGTAGCGATATCGATTTTCTCAGCAATGACTGAAGCTAAGAAATTAAAGTTTATCCCACCAAAACATGAAATATAAAAGGCGCCAAGCAAAATATTGCATAGCTATTCAATACTTCTGTCGTAAAAAGTTTTCAGATCACATTCAAGCCAACTGCCAAGCCTTTAACTTATTTTGTAATTTAAATCAACATTCAGTAAATGTATCAATATTTTTTTTTATTTTATAATTATTATAGTGGCTTGGCAATAAGCACTAGAGAAATAATCAGCTACTAATTGGATTTATTAGGTACCATCAGCCACATGCGTCGTTACATAATAAAACACTTTACGCTTGCCGTCTGTGTAAGTATGAACTCCTCCCAATATGCAGTTTTATATTTGTTTCTATTGTGCTCATTGCCAAGCCACTATAATAATTATAAAATAAAGAAATCTATTGATACATTTAGTGAATGTTGATTTAAATTACAAAATAAGTTAAAGGCTTGGCAGTTGGCTTGAATGTGATCTGAAAACTTTTTACGACAGAAGTATTGAATAGCTATGCAATATTTTGCTTGGCGCCTTTTATATTTCATGTTTTGGTGGGATTTCATTTCTTTTTTGAAGGTTTTTTTTCTTTTCTTTTCAGGTCACGTTATAACTTTTCTGTACTTAGCTTAGCACCCATTCTCTATCTCCTTTAATATATTTTTTCTTTGAGACTTCGTTAGTTCTATAGGTGGACAACATAACGTAAATACTTCTGAGTTCTGAGTCAATTATTATGTTCATAATATATAATTGACTCTTAAGCTAATACTTGAAGGTGGTCTTTTAGCATTACCGTTGAATACATAGCAGCACTGTTGTAAGCGTCTCGACTCTCGACGTTTTTCGCAGGAAAGGAATACACTTTATTTCATGCGATAACTTAAAACTCCCATATTATATCGAGCAAGTAAGGAGTGTATTATCTCAGCACTGATTAGTGATTAGTGATTACATTTATAATATTTAAATCGAATTTAATTATTGTTTCTTTATTAACGTTGTTAATATTTTTATTTAATAAATACCATTTCATTAAGTTCATAAGTTATAACTAACTTAAAGCCTTTTGTACGTCAAACAAATATGCAGTAGAAACTCATACTGTTCTTGCAAAGTTACAAACATAAAAATCTTTTAAGTATTTTATTTAATACTTAAAGTATTATATTATTATTTTTCAATTTCAGTTTTAGGTTTCCCTGCCCAAAGGATAAAACAGGACTCTATTATTGATAAGTCTTCGCTGTCTGTCCGTCGTACATCCGTATGTCACTAGGCTGGATCTCGAGAACCGCAATAGCTAGATAGTTGCGATTTTCACAAATTATGTATTTCTAGTGTCGTTATAAAAGGTAATAGTCTAATCAAAATAAAATAAATTATTAAAAGGGGGGCCTCATACAACAAACACGATTTTTTCCCTATTTCTGCTTTATGTCCATAATGGTAAAACTAAGGTCTTTGAAAATTTCAGGAAACGCTCAATTTTATGTAAACTTTAATAATTAATAATAAAAATTGAATAAACTTATTATAAAAGGGGGGCTCCCATACAAATTTACGGTACGGAACCCTATTTACGCCAGTCCGACTCGCACTTGGCCGGTTTCATAATTTTTCCTTTCATTGTGAATAAAGACCTATCCGTGTACCAAATTTCAAGGTTCTAAGTCTGCTAGAAGTACCCTAGAATTTTGATGATCTGTCAGTCAGTGACAAAATGTAGTAACTTTGACCATCCGTAACTACTAAACTATTTATCGAAATTTCATGTAATTTGGAGGTTAAGCTAGTTTTAATACTTGCTCCTAGTGACCGAAATTTTAAATCCCTAGCTTGGTTAACATTGAAGATAAAGAGGGTGTGAAATAGCCGCGAATCGCTTCGAGAAAAGTATGGTACGGCCGTGCCTTTGCTAAAAAGCTTGGCTGGGACACTTCCGTGCCCCCAGAATGTCAGTATTCATCATGTTTTTGTTTTTGAATTACCCATAGCATACCTAATACGATTGGTCAACTTTTATAACATAGAATAATCAAACAAAAAGACCTCTGTAAAAAATGGGGTTTCTGATTTTGCCAACAAAGGAGAGTGATTTAAAAGCTTCCAAAATTTGTACATAGATTGGTTCAAACATACATTTTAATTTACACATAGCTTATATGAAATGTATTTATGGTTTTTAAATTACGTGATAAAAACTATTTTGTCGCTTACGCCCCTTCCATTGGCCGGGCCGGCCTCTCATAGAAAACAAGCAATCTAAAACATATCCAACATGGTTTATTACTCAAACGCGGCGTCACCAGGATCGCCAGGGACTTTTTTTTATAATAGACAGGTTTTATTTATAATGGACGACTCTACCAACTTTCAGCTCTACACAAATTATTCGTAGGTCAAAAGATCGTTCGATTGTGTCAGCTTTTTAAATAAAACGAACTGGATCAAAATTGGTGTATCTGATCGGGAACTACTACGATTACAAACAACAGATACGTGAAACTTAATAAAAACAAAACAAGGCCTGTACGTCCGTTTTGGATGATTTATACAGTATTTTCAGAGCGAAGTAACCACTCGTCAAATACTGACTCCAGTATTTGAGGAGTAGTTAGTACATATTTTTAAAAAATCTTGCCCCAGGCTAGGTATGGTTGCCCAAGCACATACGGCATTCTCGCAACATAGTCGGCCTAGTCCAGTGGAAAGAACTAGTCAATACGTCTGGGACCAACTATGTGTGGGTTTCCTTACGATGTTTTCCTTCATCGAGTGTCCGTACTTGAGATCAGAAAATGTCTCATTGGTACACGCCTCCACCCGCGATCGAACCTGCACCCTCTACGAGTGCGGACCAAAGGTCTACCCTAATGGGTAAGAGCGTCCGTGGGGCGTGGACTAATGTCTATGGATGCCCTAATATAACACCCTTACATTTTAATCGGATGTTGATTGTTGGATGTTAAAAGTGTGTGATTTTGACTTTCCCGTCTTTCGTCAAAAGACGAACACATATCCATCTGCCACAAAAATCATAGAGACGTTGAGTTAATCCACATCCCATTCGTGCTAAGCGTCCCTAAATGACTGAAAATTGAAGTGTAATTCACAGCTGTATTTCTGTGAAAATCCAACTCCATTTCTAAGAATATCACACAATGCAAAGCAGAGCGCTTAACGCAACTAAGTTCCTGTTTGCAACGGTACCATTTCAGGCCGTTTTGACTCGGTAACTCAACTTTCGTACATTTTAAATGATATAGAGTTTGAAGAGGTAACTGCTTTTGACCTAATTTTAACTCCCCTGTTTGAAGAATAATATGGAAATGATGCTGAATATATTAGTTATGTAATGAAAGTAGGCGTGTGTTTTGCGCGTTCTTGTGCGTTTTAATGGCGGAAATCTATTTTTACCCCCGTGAGTGATTAAAAAAAACATTGAGTACAGACGGTATAATTGAACAATGAACAATGCTTAACTAACCTTGTATGCCAACTTTTTAAACGTATCGGACAAGAGCTAGACTTCTCGTATAAGTGTAACATCTTTAGGCACAAATTATTGACACATATTTTATCATAATAATATCGCCCATGACTATTAACAATGTCAGATGTGAAAAACAGCAACTTTACAGGAGAGCGATTCAAAGTCTAAATTGTGAATAACTTTTTACTTATTTCAAGTAGAATCATGAAATTTCAGGGTTGTGCTCTATAAGTTATTTACGTTTAGTATATTATTAAGAGTATCCCGTATTTTATGAATAAATATGAGAAAAGTCACTTCTGACCTTCTTAACGGAGTACGAGTAATGCTGATTTGTCGGAAGTGCCAGATCCGACGTTGTTGCTTGTACAAAATTAATAACTGCTTGTCGGAAGTGGCACTTACGCCATTGTTAAGTGATAACTTTTAATTTAAAAATATGTCGTATGTAGAAATTACCAACAAAAATGACAACAATTTAAAGAAAATATATCTTTTTATGGACTTCTGTCAAATAAAACGTGAAAACAATATATGTATGAAAATATAAAACATTTCTTATGACGTAAATAATTCGGAAAATCAAATTTTCGTCCGAAATGTAAATTAACTTAAAACATTGAAATATAAAATTATTGCCATCACTATTTTGTTGAATTTTTGATATCATAACTTAAATAAACTTAACAAAATTAATATTTTTTTTTGTATCAATCATAAAGAGGAAAAGTTTGTTTCGTGTTTGGAAAAGTCTTTGTATCTTTGTTTGTATTGAATAGGTTCAATAACTACTGACCCAATTTTAAAAATTGTTTTACCCTTTGTAAGCTACATTGTTTGCAAAGAACATAGGCAGTGTTTTATTCAGAAAAATATTAGGGGTCATACCGAAAATCGCAAAAATATAGCCCAAGGTGGCAAAAATTTGTAATAAATTACATTATTTCGCTTGCGCTGCGAAAAATATAGCTGATTCATAGAAATAACATTACAAATACTTATAGTGTTCATCATTATCTACAAAAAAGTCCAGGACAGCATATATGTATCTTTTGTGGTTAACGAATAATAACCATTTCCTTCATTAAAAAATTAACTTCAAATCATCTCCTACTAGCGTGTTTTTTTTTGCATATTAACAATTGATTCTTACCTAAATAAATATCAAAATATTTATTGTGATTCTGTAAAGAATAGAATTGTCTTTTAAATTATTACCATGGGGTAATAAATATTTTAGAAGTTAGGGCAGTTTGATTAAAGCTTAAAACAAGGCGCCGACGCGGCAATGGTGGTGGCTACCACGAATTTGTAATGGAAAATATTATACAAGTCGAACAACTTGCTATGGATCTTATCGACATCTGCCAAATACGCTGGAGAGATAAATTTGCCCAAATATGTGGGAAATACAGAAAATACTGACGAAGGAATGACTGTTTTGCAAGTCCATTAATTTGTCAGCGAAACGAAGTTTGCGGAATCAGGTAGTTCTTAAAAATCTCTACTTTTTAGGGCACTTACGTACTACCACTGCCTTCGTTGTCATGAAAAACTTAGATTAATATTTATTAGATTAATTAATCAAAAGCAGTCTTCTTCATCCGAGATTCTCTATTTATTCTATGGTATTTTTTGAGAATAATTTCACTTTTACATAATCTGAGTAAATCTATATGTTTGCTAAGACATATTGGAAGCTCTGCATTTACAATGTCTACAAGATCAGTAATGCTAATCAAACTAGCTACTCAACGAATTTGAAAAAAATATAATAATAGTATAGGAAAACCATACTCGTGGAAATCTTGTGACTAAAGTTAAACCTAGTGTGAAAAAAGTCCTTTTAATACCTTTTTTACGATTTTTAACAGTAAAGCTTATGTTTTATTACTGTTATGTATTAGACAAATGCCTAGAAAATCAGCTATTAGACACCAGACCGCCAAAACACGATTATTGAATTAAAAAATTATATTCATTCATTTTGTATGAGTGCCAACAAAAACTTAATTTTCGTACAAAAATTACCTATTTTGAAGCATTCTGAAATTTTTTTACAGTCGGTAAGCAACGACAGATATTGTACAAACTACAAGTGCCATTTAATCAATAAGAAAAAAATGAAATGATTATGATGTAGTACTACCGACATTTTACCAATTTATGAATCCGCATAACAATGTCGGAAGTGGTACTACCGACAATTTAAGCATTTATAAAACCGATTAAGAATGTCGTATGTGGTACATCCGACATTTTACACATTTGAAAAACCGATTAAGAACGTTGGATGTGGCACATCCGACAATTTTAAATGACCTACGATAAAAATATGTTAATGAAGGTAAGTATTTATCTTATAATCAAATCTAAAGCAATAAAACATAAGCTATACTGTTCAAAATCTTTAAAAAATATAATAAAGAATAATAAATACCATTTTTCGCACTAGCATTAGTTTTGATCATAATATTTCCACCAGCATTTTATTCCCTATTACTATATTATTTTTCTTAATTTCGTTGAGTACCTAGTTTGATTAGCCGTGCTGATCTTGTATACATTAAAAATGGCGTCGAAAATTAAAAAATATAACTAAGGTTGCAAAAAAAACAAGTGAGAGCACGATGTCCATTCCCTCCGTTAACATAGTCGGAAGTGGCACATCGAGCGCTCTCACTCATCCCCGCGTCCCGTTAACAACGTAGGTAATGACTATCCGACATTGTTAGCGGACTGTCTTAGTAATATACGACATTTTTAATGTAGCTATTTCAAAAACTATGCATAATATAGATTTTTTCTTTTCAGCTAATGATAGCCTTGGTTATAAGGGCATGTTTTATGAAATAAAATAAAAATTTCGATTTTGCACATCCGACATTGTTAATAGTCATGGGCGATATTATTATTATGTCTCTCGTTGTTCATAATAATAAACATCATTATTTAAAATTCGACTAGCATAAACATTGGTGGAGATTTTCCTTATTTCCTTAATGCGAGGCACATTGACGTTAAAGATTAAATTAAAAAATTAACGAAATAAAAATTTGACGGCTTCCATCCAAACGGACGTAGCTTTACGGATGTTTTTACGCACATTTTCAAGTTGATGATCAGCAATTTGGTTGAATGGAAATGCCGTCACATCCTAAGCTATGATATTATTTTGTCCAAAGATCATGCTCATAATGGTTTGTGACAATATAATTACCATAAGCAAATTATATTCAATACACGTTGTGAGGGCATTAACACCGTGGTAGTCCCAAGCTGTGTATACTAATGCAGAATCCCGTAGACAATAAATCGATTTCTCGAATAATCTGATCCCAAATTGCTTGTCGTATTACGGGACAATATCTGTGATTGCTCGAAGGACCATCCATACTAACAATGGGAAAGTGTGTCTATCAGTTACCTCCTTATGCCTAAAGCGCTGAACCGATTTAGCTGAAATTTTGTATGGAGATACTTTGAGTACCGGTAAAGGACTTAGGATGCATTTTATTCCGGAAAAATGTACGGTATGCGATAAACGAATTTTGGCGCAACAGAGTTGCAGACGTCATCTAGTTATTTTTATAATAATTTTGAGTAAACGACCTTCGCTATAATAATATCTATGGACGATTCACACCATGTCAGTCCGGCCCCGTCCTAAGTGATAAGTCTCCAAAGGACTTGACGGGTACCAGACAACGGAAATATATTTTATAAGGTGCATTCGGGTAATTCCGAATGGTTTTCCGACAAATTGATGGAATGTTTGTATTTTGATGATCCAAGCAGAATCAGTGGGTTGTATGCCTTTTACAGTAGTCACTTCGTCTTTTTGAATATATAGCCTAGATCTCTATGCAGAGATCTTTCATAAATATCGCAGTAGTTTTTAAAATAAATGTGTTTAAAAACTTACTTTTTTTTCTTTGCATTAGTGCAATTTCGAATTATGTACGGGCAATTCCGAATGACAGTTAAAACTAGACTTTATTCACTTTTGACAAAAGGAACATAGTTCTTTTTCTATCGTAAATACCCTCCATAAATAATATTCACGATATTTGTCACAGAATAACCTGAACACGTTTGTGTTAAATTTCTATTTCGGAATTACCCGCCGATGGGTGAATGGTTCTCAATCTTTTAGCGGGTAAAGAGCAATTATGATTCTTGTACTCACGCGATTATTGTCATAGTTTTAAAAATTATTATAATTGTACAATTTGTACATTATCGTTGAAAGAGTAAATGAAACACAGAATACTGTATCACTGAACATTATACTATCGGCAGTGGCTGGTCAAGGAGTGGACGACAGTTCTCACGTCTGGCGGCCATATTCTCCCAGCCCCCACTCCGATTGGCAGAGCGGCCATCTTTATTTATCAATACACTACAATAATATTATATCGCTATCAAAATGATCGCTTATACTAAAAGTTCCATTCAGATTTGGGCAGTCGCGAGGTCGCGACTTGCTACACTCGCGAGTCGCGACTGCCCAAACTGCGCACCGCTTTGAATGGATTTGTATGCTACCTCTTCCAATGCATGCCGTGAAGTGTGACCCTACAGCATCGCGGACGGGCAGTTTGCATCGGAAAGCGTTGCATACAAATCCATACAAGGAGGCGGTCTCAAAACAGTTTCGTAGTAGGCCTACTATGAAACGGTTTTGAGACTCAAACAATTGGACGAGACTGCAGCGTCCTGCTCTAACAACGTCATTTCACGTTTGTTAGAGTAGGACGCGGCATTCTCATCCGATTGTTTGAGTCTCAAAACAGCCATGGTACAAGGCCAGGGCCCGTACCACGACACGGTTTTGAGACTCAAACAATCGTACGAGAATGTTGCGTCCTACTCAAACAAACGTGAAATGACGTTGTTAGAGCAGGACTCAGCATTCTCGTCCGATTGTTTGAGTCTCAAAACGGTTTTGTAGTAGGCCTACAGTTTCGCCAGTCGCGACTCGGTAGCACCGCCGCCGGGTCTCGATGCTGGGTCGCGACTCGCGAGTACTCCTGAGATTCGAATGGTAGCTAGCTAGTACGGTAGATACCGTAATATCAATCCAAAACGATAACCTTGCACACAACCAAAGACCAAGCGTATACACATCGCAATAACATTCATTTTAGCTTAGCATAAAACTGTAGTTACTAGGAGCGGATCTTCTCTATTTTTCATGTTTTTTTAAAATATCTTTGGAAATAAATATTAAGAAACAAAATTGTTCGGTTAAAGATATTTTAATATAGATTTACTAACAATTTATTCAAATAAAATGTATAATTATCCTAGTTAATACTTACATTTCGATGAATTAGATTTTTGTCAGAGGTGAGTTTGTAAATTAATTACAGCCAAAGTATTACGTTTTATAAAAATGTTTATGGTTTAAAGTCTTTTAAATATTGTGCTTTATATCTCATATTTTTTACATTTCGTTATTATATTGGAACTAGGTAAACCGGGAGTCACGGAATAACAAATTGGGGTTTATGCCCGCCTTAAGATTTTCTGTATTATGAACGGAAATAATTACGTAGGCTTCTTCAAGTATTTATGACTTCAAAACTGTTTGAAAATAAGACTAAATATAATTATAAAAATAAAATTTTATTTCTTTGGTAAGTAATCAGTACGTAGCAAAATCACAAATATACAGTTTGTAATTCTGTAATTTCGTCATAATCTCGTTTCTTTGTTTGTACAAATTTAAGACTTGGCTTCTTAACTGTTCTTAAAAAGTTGATAGTATAGTAGGTTTCGTCGTCTTTGTGTTTCATATTCAATCCAATGTAGTAAGTCCATTTCTTTCTATTAAATTATCTTACAAGTACCTGTATCATTTAAGCTATATTTTTCGTCATTATCAGTCTTATTTTGTTCTATTTGGTTATCATCAGTATTTTCAGAGTCAGTCTTATATTGTTTCAGTTTCATTTTTTCTTTATTTCCTTCTTCATCATCGTCAGTCTTGTTTTGTTCCATAAGATTCTTCTTCAGAAGAAAGAAATTTGTTAGTCTTATATTCTTTTAGTTATTATTATTTTCTCTTTAGGCCCTTCTTCCTTATCATCGGCCTTGTTTTGTTCTATTTGACGACCTCCGTGGCGCAGTGGTGAGCGCGTTGGCAGCTCAAGCCGGAGGTCGCGGGTTCGAGTCCCGCCAACGGAACAAAAAGTTTATGAGGTTCCTGGGTCATGGATGTGTATTAAATATGTGTATCATATAATAAAAATCCTAAATATATGTATATTGTATAGTATAAAAGTATTAAATATATTTCCGTTGTCTGTAACACAAGTCCTTCAGGTACTTACCACGGGGTCAGACTGACGTGGTGTGAAGCGTATATAGATATTATTATTATTGTTATTATTATTTGGTTCTCATCAATATTTTCAGGAAGTTTGTCAGTCTTATATTGTTTCAGTTTTTTTTTCTCTTTAGGTGCTTCTTCGTCATCGTCAGTCTTGTTAATACATTCATTTTTATTTTCAATCTTATTTTTCTCTCTACAGCTTTCTTGAACTATGGCAGCCTTATAATTTTCTTGATTATCACAATCTCCATTTAAATTATAATTTTCCTTTCTATTTTTGTTTTTTTTTTTGTCTTTACCTTTTCCTTTATTTTCTTTCCCTTTCCCTTTTTCTTTAGTTTAAAAAATCTTCAGCATCTAATACTTTTTCTTTACCTGTAATATCACACATTATTTTATTTCACTTGGATTTTCACCTTCTACTTCTGTCTGCGGTTTTTCCTTTTCTATTTCTGTTTCCAAATACTCTTTACCCCAGAATCCGTCAATTAATGCTTCATAGTCACAATTATCAACAAAATCAAAATCGGTTTCACTGCGTAAACTAATGATATCGGACACACTTGTAGAGCTGTCTGAAACTTTTCGTCTCCTTTTTAACTTATTTTTGCCTTCTTTTTCTTTATATTTTATTCCTGAAGTACCTGGTTTTGCAAGTGTATTCTTATCAGTTTGTTTTGCCTTTAACTTTCCTTTGTTCTTCAAGTCCCGCTTCTTTGATACATATTTAGCCGGTGGTGTTTCATCTGCATTTTTTTTTCATTGTAGACGTGACGTGACAGCCCATTATTTTTAACATCTTGAATTGCGTAGTCCATATCATTTTGTGTGTACTTTGATTCTTTTTTTAATATATTTATACGGCATGATTCTGAAACAATTTATAATTTATTTATATTTATATAGTATTTACCAAAGTTATTTATATAGTATTTACCAAAGTACCAAAGTTACCAAAGTAAGTAAAAATAAATAAGGTGAGTAAAAACTAGGTAGGTACATATCAAACGAATTCATTTTTCAAATAAAAACTTTAATATATGCTAAATCACTTTGGGTTATTCCAATGGTTGGGCAATTATGAAAAATATCAATAATTATCGATAGTGCCTTATTCTACTATCTACTAGGTACAAATTTTTGTATTGAGCAATATTTGTGTTTGTGTATTTATTTTTCTGACTAAACCCACTGACCCACATTATACAAGTACACTGGACCTATGATACCCTTTGAAATGACAGCTGTTTTTGTGCCTATTTGAAGCGGAATCAGCGCCCCAATGCGGGGGAAGAGAACTAAATCTAACGTAAGCATGACGTTTAAAAGTCGCCATATTGGCGCTGATAGCAGTAGTGGGAGTACTTGGAACTAATACTAGTTTCTACCACCGTAGTGATTATATTCTCTTTGGTTTCTACAACCAATAGCGATTGAGCAGCCATTTGCAAGTTACGTCAGATTTAGTTCTCTTCCCCCGCATTGGGGGCGCTGGTTTCGCTTCAAATAGTCACAAAAAACAGCTGGGTATCTTAATGTCCAGCGTACTTGTATAATGGAGGTCAGTGGACTAAACCATTTATCGTGTTTTAGGCTGATGGTCTTCATTATTATTCTCCTTTTCATATGGATTGAGAACGTTTGAGAATCACTGAAAATCTCCATAGAAAAGCAACATCGGCTAAATCCGAATTATTTTTGATTCGGATTTACCCTCTTCGGGTAATTTCAATAAAAATAGAAAAAGATACTTAGGATGCGCTGAACCAATTAAAAACTATATTAAACACTAAAATCTATAAAACAAAAAAACAATCAGTTAAATAACTTACCAAATTTCTGAGATACGAAAGTTCGTGTAATTCCGTAATAGCTGAAAACGCGCGAAAAATGACACTGCGTGGAATGCGGCGCTGTAACGCGTACCGACCTACGTAGCGACCTGAGTCAACTGAAGCGGGGGGAGCTTTAGGACGGCGTCAAGGTAAATGTTGCCACAGTATAAAATATCGTTGCGTTTGGTAGAAAAATGATATTTTCGGAATATGACGATTTTCGACATTACCCGAATGCACCTTACTTTTATATTATACAAATATTTAAGATTTTTATTATATTATGCATATATATTTTAATACACATCCAAGACCCAGGAACATTGAAAATATTCTTGTTCCGTCGGCGGGATTCGAACCTGCGACCCCCGGCTTGAGCTACCAACTCGCCCCAACTGAGCCTCAATAGTCGTCAAATTAAGAAGCGGTTTTTGCGGGTAATACCAGTTAGGAGTATTCTGGAATCCCAACGCTTGTTTTGAACTGATGAAATAAAAAACCCCACCGCAACCTTACAAGTTTCGAAAGAGTTCGTAGCGGTTAAGTCGAAATACGATCTATGTTTTTTTTTTTTTTATCGGGCTTTGACCCACCAGGGCCCACCACACATTCCCACCGCTGTATCTCCTGTGTCGCCAGGATCGACAGCAGTATCCAACCACAAAAACCCTTTGATATAATCTCAGGGAGCCCGAGGGACATGCTAAAGCTGTCTTGGGACCCGCATCGAATTTAATCAGAAGAAGATAGCAGGAGTAGGAAATATACATTTTCCCTCCCCATAAAACGATCGATGGACGAACGATCTATGGTTCTTATCATTATCATCATCATATCAGCCCATATTCGTCCACTGCTGGACATAGGCATCTTTCAATGAACGCCAAGACTACCAATCTCCTGCTAGAGGTAAACTACGATAACATGGCGCGCCCCTCCAAAATTCAAAACGTTTGAATTGCGTTCTCAAAACGTTTGAAGTGCGTTGTCTTGCGCGGCTAGTTATGATTAGTTGACCAACAAATCTTGGTTATAAGGGACATTAAGTGAAATATTAGGAGTACTGGTTGATTGGTTGAATACTTACTACATACAAAATCTTTCATAAGGATGTGACAACACACATTAAAACAGTAATTCGGAGGGGCGCCCCATGTTATCGTAGTTTATCTCTACTCGCATCCGCAGCTATGGTTATATAGATATAATATTACTAGACAACGCCCACAGCTCCATTGCGTCTAAATTAATTGCGTGGAAAATTTTCTTGGATAAAAAGTATTCTATCAATTTCTATCTCATACAAATATCTCCCATACCAAATTTCATCAAAATTGATTAAGTGGTTTGGACGTAAGACTAATAGAGAGACACACTTTCGCATTTATAATATTAGTATGGATTATTATCTTACCCTCTGATAATAACAGAGGGAACAACAAGTTGGATTTGTTTGTGAGTTGTAGCATCGTAGAATACAAACGACTGGGTCGATTTTGATCTAGTTTTTTATTTAAAAGCTGACATGAATGGGAATGTTTTTGGCCATAATTCATCATCATCATCAAAAAACTGATATTTTTTTCTCAATTTATAGATCGAACCTTTCGTGGGTATCATACTTATCGGGTTTTTTACCATTACCCTTTCTTATATCTTTACAAAGCATTTACATTTTTTATTAATCCTTTGTTACATCTATATTATAACAGGCAAGATGATGGTGATGATGAATCGCATTTCTGAGATCCCAAAACCTTTATCCTTAAAATATTTCACTCGTTACAAGTTGGTGCTTACTAACAATGTTTGTTAATACCAAAGCCAGTTCAATTCCTTTGAAAACAGCCCTCCACACAAAATTTCAAATATAAGTTAGCTGAGAAAACATTTTTGGGAAACTTCTAAGTTGGTTAATATAAAACTTGATGAGAATTTAATATAATTGTTTATTACTTTAACAATGTTTACTTTTGCTACTTTTTGTTTCATATTTTTTTATATCTGAAGATTTTTTAGAAAGTGATGGGCTACATGAATCGTATAAAAGCTTAGGAACCTTAGATAAGCGTGACTTTTTATACTTTTTTAAAAGGGATGAAAGGATTAAAACCTTTACAAATTAACCCCTGTCATAAAACCAGAAGACTTCATACATCACGAGGACCTTATCGGCGTCCTTTTAGCGTTATCACCATTAAAAAAATATTAACAACACATAAAAAGGGTCATAATGCAAAATCAATAACCTAAAAATACACTTACACGAAAGCGAATAATATAGATTTCCATACGGCTAATGTAACTTGGGACTGAGGAGCGATCCTTGGGGGACCCTTTTAGTTGGGTGTAATAAATCAGGCCTTAATGGAGTGCCTGAGGCTTGTACGAATATTTCTGAGTGACCAGCTGACCGACACGTCCAAATAGACGGAATATTAAGTTGACACACACTTCGACTTGTAAAAATACAAACGGCATTTAGTTAATAAACCTTAAGATCGTAGCTGTACGCTCGTGATAATATAAGAGGTGAACTTAATGCTATATTAAAATATCATAAAGGGTGTAACAAAACAAAGTGATAAAACTTTAGAGTGTGTATTGTGATATTTATATTTTTCGACCATTTGGCTAGGGAGCCCTGAAAATCATAGTTTATTTTAATAAAAATACGTTTACGTAATGGTGGCATTTCACATGGCTAGTGGTATTTGCTATTGGCTATTGGTTGCATATTTTGGAAAATTATTGACGTATATGTTACGGGTAATGCTAGAAGGTGGAGTAAACCTGGGTTTACCCGACTTAGTATTGACTTAGTATTACCCAAGTCTTTGGGTAAAGTCCGAATAGTAAGAAAAATAAATTTTAACTCGGGGTTTACCCATACCACAGTATAATATCCCTACAGTAGTGAAACGAATGTACTTGCGCAGAGCAACGGAGGGGTACCCGCGGGGAAGCGGGCGGCGCGGGCCCGCGTACACAAACTCGCGGAGTCACCTAGGTCTACCCAACTCTGGCTGGGTAATGTTAAAAATTTGTCCAATTAATTACTAAAATGAATATCCAAGGGTATTTTGAACGTTTATTATTTAAAAAACATATAAAGGCAAACGTAATTTCTCGAAGAACATAAACTTAATTATAGCTTCAATGGCAAAAATTAATTAGCGGTTGTTGTGATTAAAATTGAAAATATTATTTATTTGAGCAAGATAAACTGCTGTGACGTTTTGAATTGCAAAGTTTTCTGCAGATTTGCATGAACACTTCTTTGTAGCACATTTTGTTTTACAAATTTTACACCTTTCAAAACCCTGGCCACCTGAAAGCGACTGTCATTTGCTAACTGTCGTAAACTTTTTTTTTCGGGTGATATATTTTCCATATGAATCAGTTTATCATGACAAACGGAAAACTGATTCCTTGAGAACATTTCCTCAATAGTAGCGGGGGAACGCGGGCCCCCGAGTTTTATGCCACAGGCTCGAAAATTACGCAACACCTAACATTACCCAGCCAGAGTTGGGTAGACCTAGGTGAGTATGGGTAAACCCTGAATTAAAATTTATTTTTCTTATTATTCGGGCTTTACCCAAAAGACTTGGGCAATACTAAGTTTTGTCCGTGGGAGATCCATGCTTCGGCACGAATGGGCCGGCTCGACCGGAGAAATACCACGGCCTCACAGAAAACCGGCGTGAAACAGCGCTTGCGCTGTGTTTCGCCGAGTGAGTGAGTTTACCGGAGGCCCAATCCCCTACCCCCTAGAAATGCCGCAGTTGAAAATCAATTTGTTACCCCAGGAGGGTACCAACTGCGTTGGAGAATCCCTCTCTGGACGTCCATGCTCAGGAACCCCTGGAACTGAACGTGGACGTCCAGGCTGCTTCTCGTATTCTGGGGAGGGCAAAACTGCGCTCCAATCTGCTCGGGGCAAGAGCAAACACACAAAGGCACCCCCCTCGATATTAAACGTGGACTTTTGCAATATCAGGGGATTACACTCCAACCTTAATGCCGTCCATTACCACCTTGAGACGGCAAAGCTGGCTTTGCTCTTTTTAACCGAGACGCAGATATCATCTCCGAGTGACACATCATACCTTTCCCACCCAGGGTATTATCTCGAGCACTCCTTTCTACCCAAAGCTGGAGTGTGTGTGTATATCAGAGATGATATCGGTTCTCGCCACCTTAGCAATCTTGAAGTCATGGACCTGTCCATCTTATGGCTCCGCATAGATTGCGACGACCACCCTCGCGTCTATGCATGCCTATATAGGTCCCATAGTCGTGACCCCGAGACGGACCGACTCTTGGAGCGCCTGCAAGCTGCTTTAGATTTTGTGCAGCAGCAGATCCCATCCGCAGAGATCATAATACTTGGCGACTTTAATGCCCACCACGCCGACTGGCTCAATTCCAGTAAAACTGATCATGCGGGGAGATCTGTCTGCAACTTTTCCCTTGCGAACGACTTGACACAACTGGTTACTACGCCTACGCGAATCCCAGATGTGGATGGTCAGAATCCTTCCTTGCTGGACCTCCTGCTGACTTCAAATCCTGACGGCTACCAAATATCCGTAACCGCACCACTTGGTTCATCGGATCATTGCCTTGTCAGGAGTTCTGTGCCACTTACGACGGTGTTAAGACAGCGTGTTGTTAAATACCGTCGGTGTGGCACTACAAGTCGGCAGACTGGGATGGGATGCGGTCGTTTTTTGCATCCTATCCTTGGGGGCACGTGTGCTTCTCGCCGGATGATCCCGAAACACTGCCAACTCTGTTGCCGATGTGGTAATGCAGGGGATGGAACTTTTAATTCCGTCCTCTGTAGTGTCAACTGGCGGCAGATTTCGTCCCTGGTTTGGTTCATCCCCCAAAAAAGCTTCTCGCCGGAAGCAGGAGGCTTACCAATCCTGGGCCAACGCGGTGTCTGCTCGGGATTTATATACCAGCACATATAAAAAGGAGCACAACCTTGCCTTTAGGTCCCTCAAGAAAGAGATTACTCGGGCAAAGCAACAGCACGTCAATAGAATTGGCAAAAGACATGAGCGCCTCCCCTCGGGAACCCGTGCATTCTGGTCTCTGGCCAAAGCTATTGAAGGAAATTTCTGCAAGCCAACCCTACCATCCCTACACGTAGGAAATGGGTTGTTGGCCCAAGACGCAAAAGACAAAGCCGATCTTCTGGGCAAGCTCTTTGCGTCAAACTCGACCCTGGTTGACGAGGGGCAAAAACCGCCGACTATACCGCGATGCACGAGCATCATGTCGGATATTCGGTTTCATCAGCGCTCAGTGCGAAAAGCCCTTCGTTCCCTTGATATCCAAAAGTCAAGTGGGCCTGACGGAATCCCGCCTATTGTGTTAAAAAAGTGTACTTCAGAGTTGGCTCCAGTCTTGACGCGTCTTTTTCAGCTCTCCTATTCTACTGGCATCGTCCCGGCTTCCTGAAAGACAGCCTTAGTGCACCCGATCCCCAAAAAAGGTGATCGCTCAAATCATTCCAACTACAGACCAATCGCTATAACCTCTCTCTTCTCGAAGATAATGGAATCTATTATCAATAGCCAGCTTCTTCGATACTTGGACGGCCAGGGATTACTACGCGAGAAACAATACGGGTTCCGTAAGGGTCGCTCGGCTGGTGATCTCTTGGCGTACCTGGCTCATCGTTGGGCTCAGGCAATTGAGTCGAACGGAGAGGCATTGGCTGTTAGTTTGGACATTGCGAAGGCCTTTGATCGGGTTTGGCATAAGGCGCTGCTTTCAAAGCTTCCATATACGGGCTGCCTGAGAAATTATGTAAGTGGGTCACTTGTTTCTTAGCAGACAGAAGCATAAAGGTCGTAGTTGACGGCGAATGCTCGGAAACTCAGTCTGTTGATGCTGGTGTCCCTCAGGGCTGTGTGCTATCGCCTACTATACTCTTACTGCATATCAATGACATGTTGCAGACCAGCGGCATTCATTATTTCATACAGGTGATGCTGTATATACCGGCTCCCCCAATATTTCTCGGCAAAATGTCACTGAGAGTCGAAACGAACTTGTGTCTAAGGTGGAGAATTCATTGGAAAAGGTCTCTAAATGGGGTAGACGTAACTTGGTCCAATTCAACCCCGCCAAGACACAGGTCTGCGCGTTCACCACTAAAAAGTCACCAATGGTCGTATGTCCTCGTTTCGAGGGCACATCTTTAACCATCACCCCTAGCATTGAGATACTTGGCGTCAACATATCGAGCGAAGTCCAGTTCCGATATCATCTAGATTCTAGAGGGTAAGACCAAATTAGCCTCGAAGAAGCTTGGTGTTCTTATCAAAGCGAGACAGTACTTCAGTCCAGACCAACGTCTACAACTCTACAAGGCGCAGGTTCGGCCTCCTATGGAATATTGTTCTCATCTCTGGGCAGGGGCGCCAAAATACCAACTGCTCTCTCTGGGTCGTATCTAACGAAGGGCCGCTCGAATTGTTGACTGACATAGTGTTTCAAACAGCTTGGACCCCTTGGAATTACGCCGAGATGTAGCTTCACTCTGCATCTTCTATCGGCTGTATCACGGGGAGTGCTCTGAGGAATTGTTCGGAATCATACCACCTGCAACTTTTCGCCATCGTCCCACGCGTAAAACAAATCCATCCTCATCACCTTGATGAGTGGCAGTCTTCCACAGTGCGTTTTTCGCGTAATTTTCTGCCGCGCACTGTAAAACTCTGGAATGAACTGTCACCAGCAGTTTTTCCGGACCTATACGTCCTGCAAACCTTCAAGAAAAGAGCGTATTCCCTCTTAAAAGGCCGGCAACGCACCTGCAGCTCTTCTGATGTTGCGAGTGTCCATGGGTGACGGTAGTTGCTTACCATCAGGTGACCCGTTTGTTCGTTTGAACCCTTATTTAATTTTAAAAAAAAATACTAAGTCAACCCGGGTAAACCTAGGTATACTCCACCTTCTAGCATTACCCGTAACATATATACAAACAAGCAAATAAAAGCAAATACGGCCTTCCACACGTGGACGTCAAATACCAGACTTTTACCTGACTTTGTTTACTTGCCTATTTGACGTTTGATGTGCGTTAAAAATCGACAAAGGTACGTGTATTTGGTATTGGTCATATTAATTGTCAAATAGGCAAATAAGGCCAACACTTTGTCAAACATACCGTTCTACACATGGTGATTGGTGATTGTTTGGTGAAAAAGTACATCAAATACGCAAATACAAATAGCCATGTGAAGTGCCTCTATAAGAATTCGAATACGAAATTCGAAAGGGATACACTTTATGCTTGTCTGCCTATCTGTGTGTTTGAATGTTTGTCATAGCTGTCTGTTTGTCTGTATCTTTACGTTTAGACCGCTTGGCTATTTTAAGATATATGATAGATACTAAACCGTATGAAGATGCTGTATAGTTAGTTTCAGATATGAATACAATTTTATTGTATAGTTTCCATCACGGAAAATGTAACTTTCTATAAGTCAATTTCTGATACGAGATGAACAAAGTTGGAAGGGAATTAAATATAGATCCAAAACTTGTCTAACAGATCATCCTATATGAATAAACTCCCAAAATTTTTGCGGCTAAACCCTATTCTGATTAAAACAACTTTCAACTTTTCCGTTCCGTCGAAACTAATTTAATTTAGTTGAGCATCCAAATCAAGTGAATAAGACTTAATCTGAGCCCACAATCCTTTAATCTCCACATTAATATTTGAAAACTGGAAGCAATTGATTTAGCCCCAATTTCACCAACGTCTGTTAGTGTTAACAGCTTGTTAAAATGTCATGTCTTCTCTTTCATGCATAAGAATTTTCCTGAATTCATAATCTCATAAAATTTGTTAAGGGTTGCCTGAAAGAAATTGCTTTCAAGTAATAAGGCCGCCCTTGTGTACATGTCTCACTTATTAAATATGTTTGTTAATGTAAATTTTACTGTTATGTTTGTGGACAATAAAGTATATTTGATTGATTGATTGAAGAAAAACAAAAGAGGTAACTTAATTGATACTAATTCGAGCGTTAATTTTAACATTCGTTGGTGAAATTGGAGCTTAAGATAATTAAATTTTACCCACCCATAGATTAAGGCAGAATTCGAGATTAGCTGATTAATCCAAGTCTTTGATTATGAATAATAGATTCTTGATCAAACAAAAGTCTCTGGGACCGACCATTATTTATTATCTATTCATAGCAATATTATCAGTGTGTCTGTCTGTCTGTGTCAGATATTTCCTGTTTTAAATATTAATGTGGATTAACAATTTACGAGATTGCAAAAATGCAAAAAAAATTAACAAGATTACAAAAATGGTATCTAACTAACATTCTTCTCATTCCATCTTTGTCTATTCATACGGATAGAAGGACAGTACTCGGTCAGAAATTGAAAACAACTCTGAGAAATCGGTTAAACGTCCCTTTGTACCGCGAAGTAGAACGTGTGTTTGAACAAAGATGGCCGACAAAAGGGAACTTATGTTTTATTTTCCATTTACCTTTGTACGGAGATTACTGTACTGTACACATAATGCTAAGTACTCACATACCGTTTTACTCGATCGAGCAATAACGTCGAGCAAAACCCGCGGCTCGGGCTTTCGTCCACACATTCAGCATTGCTCGATAGTTTTACTCTAAATCGATATATTTAATTCCATCGAGCCGGCACGATGCGAGCCTTCAAACTGGCTCAATGCAAGTCTTCGAGCTGTGAGTTTTGGGATCCACACAGTAAATAGTACTCGATTAGGAGTAAAACTATGGAGCAAAACCGTATATTTAGCATAAAAGAATATTTGTAATCTAATAAAGTTTCACAATCTTTACTAATATTTTGTGAAGGTGTGTCTATCTGTAATTCTGTAATACTTTTACGCCCAAACCTTACTTTGATGTGTGTGATACTTTGAATTCCGGGAAAGGACATAATATACACAAGGAATACATTTTATCCCGAAAAAATGTTTGGTTCCCGCGCAATAAACACATTTTGATACACATTAAGGGCGAAGCCAAACGAGCGTAATTTGTGAGTTGCGAGTCGCAGAATTTCTGCCGCGTAAATATCTTTTCATACAAATGTGACTCACAAAATTACGCTCGTGTGAATCAAACAGGACTTTTGTATGAAACCGAATGCAGCAGAATTCTGCCGAACCGAAATTCTGCGACTCACAACTCACAAATTACGCTCGTTTGGCTTCGCTCTTAAAGATTGTCATTTGTCTGGCATATTAGTAGTAAGACCGCCTATTTGTACATAGTTTTCCTATATATTGTGTTTTTAAATTTAAGTTTAATTTTAAGTTGTAAAAATTCTATTCTATTTTGGCGCAACGGAGTTGCAGGCGTCATCTAGTAACTTATATTATTCGCTTTAATTGTATTTATTATAATTGAAACTCGTAGAATCGGCTACAATTATTTGCTGTTGAAATTGAAAAGTACAATGCAGCAATAACGTAATTTAACGAAGCTGACATCTTGACATCTTGCGAAAATAATTCCAATTTATAAAGTGCAGATAATTAATTCCCAATGAGAACAAACTGAAATCAATTAAAACTTGAAATTATTTAAATTTAAATGTGAACTGGCAAAACTAAAAGTTATTTAAATTAAAGTGTACAAAATATAAAAACGAATCCCTGTTTATTTAGGATTGATTCCTAGTCGTGAAGCCCTAGTCAAGAAGCCTCGTCGCGTTGCGGTCTGAATTGATTTTGATGTAATTTGCACCAGATTTCATTATAATAGATTTATAACAGACTAGCTGTTGCCCGCGACTTCGTCCGCGTGGACTTCAGTTTATAGTTGTTCCCGTACATCGATTGAATAGTTTACGCACAAATCATAAAGGTACATTTTGTGGGAACCGTACATTTTACCGCGGCAAAATATATCCCTTGTCCTTCCCGAGACTCAAAGTATCTCTATACCAAAATTCATCAAAATTGATTGAATACTTTACGCGCAAATCATAAAAGTATATTGTGCGGTAACCGTACATTTTTCCGGGACAAAATATATCCTATGTCCTTTTCCGGGACTCAAAGTAGGTATATCTACTTATACCAAATTTCAGCTAAAACGGTCCAGCTGTTCACGCGTGATGTCGTAACCAAGGGAAATGTGGATTCATTTTTATTATTTATAGACGTTCCGCGTGGCTTCGCCCGCATAAATTAGATATTTCACAGACAAATTAGTCCACAAAATAGCCTATGATCCTTCACGTGCTCTACTTCCTATCTGGCCAAAATAACAGAAAAATTGCTATAGAAGTTCGTAAGATAAGCCCTTTCAAATAATTTCCCCCGTTTTTTTTCCACATTTTCCTCTAGTTTTTCGCTCCTATTAGTCTTGGCGTAATAAAATATAGCTTTTAACCTTCCACAATAAATGGGCTATCTAAAACTGAAATAACTTTTTAAATCGAACCAGTAGTTCCTGAGATTAGCCCGTTCAAATAAGCCCTTTCAAATAATTTTCCCCGTTTTTTCTACATTTTCCTCCATTTTTTCGCTCCTGTTAGTCTTAGCTTGATAAAATAAAGCCTATAACTTTCCTCGATAAATAGGCTATCTAACAGTAAAATATTTTTTCAAATCGGACTAGTAGTTCCTGAGATTAGCGCGTTGAAACAAACAAACAAACTCTGCAGAATTATAATATTAGTATAGATTAAGTATTATAAACTAGTGTCCAGCGGAAGACGAAGGCTTCTTTTTATCGCACATAAATATACAATTCCTGTATGATTTTACAAATACAAAGCGGGGAACAGCTAGTTTTAGATAACGTTTCCACTAGTATACCTAAATTGAGGCTTAAACTGTAGTTTCCTACCAATTAGGCTGGGGCTTGTGTTTGACAACTCAGTTAGTACCTGAGCGGAGATCTAGATTATACAGATCTGGGACCTAACTAAGGGTTATGTATATAAGGGTTAACATGTCTAATAAAAATCAAGGTTTAATGGTTTACCATATAACCCTTACTACCGATAAGAAAAACAAGCAGATGAACAGCTAAAGTAAGGTTTGATTTTACTACTACAAGCGTGTGGTACAGTCATATGCGATACACATAATAATAACTCCCACACCGGTTTCGGTGACGGTGACCGGTTTCGTTGAAACCAGGCCAGTTACGCAGGAGCAATTTTATGGTGCCCAAGTGTGAGCGCAATAAACAAGAGCACTCTCTATTATTTTTTATTCTTAACCCAGTGGGGCGAAAGCCGACACGACTGGCGAGAGACCAGGCGCAGGACCGACTTTCTACATACCCATCCGATGCATATTCACCTTACTTGTCAGACAATTAGGTGATCAGCCTGCATTGTCCTAACCAAACTTGGAAATAACATGTTCCAACGCGGGAATCGAACCCACGACCTCCAAGTCTAGAGCCAGGCTCTTAACCACTGGAAAACGAAGGCATCTTATAGGCAATACACATTACACATACTTGTAGTAGTGAAATGTAATTGATTGCTAGTTACGTAGCTATTTCTCTATATTATAATATAGTTGCTTATACTTTATACACTAAGCATCCATTCATACTTAATAGTATAAATGCGAAAGTGTGTCTGTCAGTCTGCTTGTCATGCCCAAACCACTGAACCGATTTTGCTGAATTTGGAGATACTTTAAGTGCGGGTAAGGACAATAAGATATTATTATCCTGATAATGTGCGTTTCCCGTCCGCTAAACGAATTTTGGCGCAACGGAGTTGCGGGCGTCATCCATACTAATATCCATACTTTCATACTAATATTATAAATGAGAAAGTGTGTCTGTCTGTCCGTCTGTCTGTCTGTATGTCTGTCTGTCTGTCTGTCTGTCTGTCTGTCTGTATGTTACCTCTTCACGCTCGAACCGCTGAACTGATTTTGCTGAAATTTGGCATAGAGACACTTTGAGTCCCGAGAAAGGGCATAGGATAGTTTTTATCTCTGAAAAATGTACGGTTCCCACGCGATAAACGAATTTTGGCGCAACGGAGTTGCGGGCGTCATTTAGTATATTTATAAGCTTCATTTTCTATGTACCAAACATGTCAATTATTTAACCCATCAAGCCCCGTAAGGCCCATATAATGGGCCGCGATAACAAAAGATTTCCAGGAATTGGCGATCGACGGTTTAAGGTTTATTGTTAATAATACCATTGTCAAGAGAGTAAACCTTTACAGTATTAAAGGTCTCAAGGCTAAGTGTGACGTAACATTTTTTTGACGCAAATCTAGGTTGAATTTGTGTCTCGAATTAGTAACGAAAATCATTCAAGTTTCTCAAATATAATAAGCTAAAACCTACGCATAATAAATAACAAAGAAACGTTACTTTGTAAAAAATCATTTTACATATACAAAATGCCTACGCAATCGCGGTAGTAGATCTTAATATTATCTGCATGGCAATTACTGTTGTCGGCTTTAATTCATATTAATAATATTATTATAAATGTGAAAGTGTGTCCGTCTGTAAGTCTATGTGTCTGTTATCTCTTCACGCTCAAACTGCTGAATGAATTTTGCAAAAAGATAAGGAGATATTCTGAATCCCGAGGAAGGACAAAGGTTACTTTTATCCAGGAAAAACGTACAGTTCCCGATTGATAAACGAATTTTGGCACAACGGAGTTACGGTCATCATCTAGTAATATTATTTGGAACGAAGTTCCTTATCGCGCGTTCGGCGTAAAGGGGGCTAGACAGAACGATATTTGACCTCGATACTTTTTTATTAGTACGTCCTGCATGGTACATGGGGCAGAGGGCGTTGATAGTATTCCTGTGCGTCAACTAGATGTCGTTTTTTGAGAATAAACAGCGATGCGTTGTTAGTATTCCTGGGCGTCAATATATGACGTTTTTTTAATACATTTTTTGAGTGTATAATTAAGTTTTAATTAAGTTTTTTGAACATAAGAAATAACTTCGTTCCATTGGGGTATCCCTTGACACCTCTCAAGTTTTATTCTTTTTCTTCTTCCTATGCATTATTTGTAGTCTAAAAGTTCTGGTATTGTAGCACATTATGAAGACGAAGTAACATTTCGAGGGAAATATTTTACGAAAATCCTCTTTAATAGAGTTGAAATTGTGAACTTTATGACTTTATATCCTAGATTTAGCACAGACCTGAAGTTCTTTAGATGCTAGAGCTAGAACATCGCATTCTCCGAGTCTAGATTATTCGCAGCCCGCTGGCAGTTTTTGATGTTGGAAGTTTCGAACTGGTTCGTGAGTACAGTCGTTATGAGTATTAGGATTTGCTATGACTTATAGTCAAAGGTATAACTGTTATATTGAGCTTTAATGTGATTTCTGATATGTTATTTTCCATCAGGTCGCACTTAGCCGTAGATTCATTCGTGTCAATTATCGTCTTGTCAAACAATTATTGTCTTGTTTTACAATATTAGATTAATTGCTATTTTGTCATACAATGTTTTATTTTTAATTTTATTTTGTATATACAGTTTAAATGGCTGAATTGACCTCCTCCTTGAACTATATCCCTGACTGTACCACGTACAATGAGATCCATTAAGAAATGTCTCGGAAGTCGTAGTCGCAATAACGCCGATATCCCTCCAGGCACTCACGGCATTTTCTTATTTCCCCTCCTAATGTAAATTCTTAAAAAAATAACTTATGGAACGTATGCGCCTGAAACGATCTTGTGTTTGACATTTAAAATTGGAATCGACGTTCTATGTTCATTTTTTTGTATAGTTTTTATACATGGGGTTGTTGATTGCTTATTTTTAGATGACTGTGAATTTTTAGTTAAAATCGGGCTTCTGCAAGTTCTGCAACCACTGAAACCGATATATTTTGATGTGATTTAGCTACAATAGGGCCATCACAATTTATAATAACACAGTAGCCTAAATAAATATAATACTTATACGTAACGGCCAACATTATAAATGTGATTTTAGATAATAAGAAGCAAACAATGCAAATTGCAAACATTTTGAGGTGCGCATGAGGAAAATGTAGAAATAAGTAACAACTAAATTAATTATAATCTAAATGGAGCGGCCAATTGAATTTCAACAGCTATTAGACCCGTTGTCAATCGACTTGGTCAAATCAAATTACGTGCGTACACAATTATAGCCAACTCATACTAATATTTTATAATATTATGTGAAAGTGCGTTTGCTTGTCTGTTACCTCTTTACGCTCAACTCAAACTGCTTTTTCTGAAATTTGGTTTGGAGATACTCCGCTTCCCAGGAAAGGGCATATAATACATTTGTCCCGAAAAAATGTACGGTTCGCGTGCGATAAACGAATTTTGGCGCAACAGAGTTGCGGTCATCAGCTAGTACGTAGTATGGGGAAGATTAATCATTTGATTAATTATGAAGATCCGTATTATTGATAACATCTTTCCTTACCAAATTAATAGAACTACCAATATTACTTATCGCCTACAATTTCTCATTTTTCCGAAATATTAAGAAAATAATTATCATCCTAAGCTTTTGTTTGAATCGAACACAATCTATTCTAATATGTTTGCACAGTTACAGCTGTACTGAAATAGAAAAAAATTAATCAAAGAAAAAATGAAGGTTCCGCAGGGCTCTGCTTTAAAGCCTTTGTTTTTTATAATTTTTATCGACGGCCATGGTCCCTTAATAATAATTTTCTATAATAATTTATTATTCTTTTTGTTGCAGATGATCGTTCTGAAGGCAGCATAGCAGGGGATGGAAATATGATCAGTTGATGATCACACAAGGATGGCGTTGTTGATTGGAGCTATAGGAGCATTGGCACTTATCAGCCGTACTGGTAAGTTATCGGTACTATAATTATTATCGATATTAATTAGTGTGTATTTTTGTTTGTCTGTTGACTGCATAAGTTTTGATGCAGTGGTAAACACATCACCTGTTTTGATAATATTATGATTAGTAATTAGTAGTAATAAATTAACGTTAAAATGCCATTATACTCGAAATTGTCGAGCATTGGTCCAGTTTATTTTTAATTAATAATTTAAACACTGCTAGGTCATATTATGTTACACTATTCTATTATAATATATTTTATTCCATAAGCTTAACATGGTCTTATGATTATAATTGTTATAATAATTACAAGAAAAGTGACATTGGTATTTATTATAAAGTTGATCGTTAGAGTGTATAAGCATTTTAGCTTTGGTTTCCTCCGAGAATATCACAAGGTCATATAGATGTGTCATTGGTTACATAAGCCTTTTGTGTCAACATAACAATATAGGATTATCGGTTAGGCAGTTCGGTAAATTAAAAGACGGTACTCGAATGATGTGAAATAGACTTGAATGCTTGGTTTGTTAAATTGTTAAAAGAAAAAAAAATGACGTAATATTCATTTGATTGAAATTATGATTGTGCAACTGTCTGCAATGTACAAAATCTTGTTCTGTTCAAACTTGGAAACAGCACTTTTATATCGAACCTATTACTTCCGATGCCGAAGTACGCTCTGAATTATTGGATCACAAAGGAATGTTTTGATAAAAATGCTAGTAAAACTATCACCGTTTTAATCCTTCGATCGGGGAATCTTGGAAACGCTATTTTATTCTATTGTTGTCGCGGTCACCGGTGTCCTTACGAGGCTTGATGGGTTAAATAAAATTACATTAAATATATTATGTCTAGACCGTAATTTAAAATTTGTTTGCAACATTTTGATACTATTACGAAAGTAGAAAATTCTCAATTTCTATACACGTTGTAACTTATAGCACATGTCACAAGACCAAAGAAATTCCTAAAATCTAGTCAATTCCTTCAAAGGGAAATTTCGTAAAGGCGCCAACGATAAAGGAACTCAAAAGACTCATTAGGAGAAGTTTGACGTCACATTATTAAATTAAACAGCCATTTTACACGTGAAGATATGTCATGAATCAGGGCCCTTAAGGTAGGGCCACAAATATCAGTAGACGCAGCGTATCAAACGAATTTTATGTATGTACTACAATATAGTTATAGCTTCATATCACTTTCCTCATAATATAAACATTGCCTGGACTTTCACGAACATTTCTGGACTAAAAATATTATTATTAACAAAAAAATTAATACCGACTTCGAAGGTAATTATTATTTATAATAAAAAATTAAAACCGACTTCCAAAGGTAAAAACAATAATAACATTAATATGAACTAAAAAGTATTAAATAATTTTTACTATCTAATAGTGCCTTTTTCCGAATTCGGCTAAACCTCAACTATTTCTGTACTCAATCTTCATGATTTTGAAGTCGGTGCCAGTTCCAAAAGTTTCGAATATTCTGTAAGAGGACTGAAGATTCAGCTATCTGGTACCGACTTCAAAATTATGAAGATTGAGTACAGAAATAGTTGAGGTTTAGCCGAATTCGGAAAAAGGCACTATTAGATAGTCAAAATTATTTAATACTTTTTAGTTCATATTAATATTATTATTGTTTTTACCTTGAAAGTCGGTTTTAATTTTTTGTTAAAAATAATAATTACCTCGGAAGTCGGTTTTAATTTTTTTGTTCAAAATAATAATTTCACTCTTTTTAGCTGTCCTACAAAATAAGGCTATATGTGTAAATAACCAATACGAATGTTAACTATTCACACTATGTTACTGTAAACGGAATTGTGGTAAATACTTGCATCTAAGCGATGCTGTAATTTCCAAACGTTTATCTTTAAAGGTTCAGGAGTTCTATTCAGTGCCTTCGGACCAACAGACACCTTCATATGCAATTTATCTTATTCGTAACGTACGCTTAAGTTTCTAGAAACAACATTTTAACCACTATGAGTGTTTTGATAAATTGCTCGATTGCTCATAGATCCCATCATCAGCTCACCACTTTCGTAATTGTTATATAAAATTACTATGTACCCTACACAAAAACACAAGAATTTTGAAAATCGGTCCACAAACAGCGAAATAATCATCAAAAACATCTGCTTCGATGCAAAATATCACGAAAAGTACCAATAATTTGGTCATAATGTGATAACTCATGGTATAATTATGGTTGTGATGATGATGATCAATCAAATTGATGTGTTGGCTTATGCTTTCAGTCATATAAACAACGCCGAAATCCCTGAACCTGTACCTATAAGCATTCAAAAGTTCTGTTCGGTACCTTCGGATCCAGGGTATAACCTGGTGCGAAGTCTTACTTTTTGGTAGTATTTACCTTGAATGCTTCAGAAAAAATCGAAATCACATATGTTTCCATACAAATTTCAAGGAGTCCCCTCGATTCCTCATGGATTCCATCATTAGATCACCACTTTTGTAAACATGGTACCAAATTTGGATTCAACCCTGTACAACAACAAAAAAATCATGAAAATCGGTCCACATACGGCGAAGTTATGGTTGAACATACAAAAAAAAATATACAGACGAACATATAACCTCCTCCTTTTTGGAAGTTGGTTAATAAGCCAAACCGTTTCAGTAATTCTCAAATATAAGATTATTAGCACTACTTTACTATTTAAAATCTGAATTTTAGGTGCACGATGCATGGTGTACTGTCACAAAGAAAATCTAAGGAGGATACCTTTCAGATCCAATGTATCAAAATTATTTTATGCTGTATGCATACTAGAACTGTCTCGCTTTAGTTTCATTAAAAATATCGCCATCTCTTTCACTGATAAACCATGGCATACGCGATGTCCTGATCATCCACGACCAACAGGATTTTCAGAATGCTCTAGAAAGCGAAGAGAACATCAAGACGACAACTATACCAAACTTTCTACAGTCGGGCATTGAACTATCAAAGAAGCTGATTCATGGGCAGAAGGATAACCTACGTAATTTGGTAGCATTATGTCAAACTCAGTTATCAGATCACGATTAATATTGAATTGACTTAACCCGACCAAATGATGTAGGTCCACCATCTGCCTTGTGATTCATTTCTGCGATGGTATGGTATGTATGGAAAAAAATATAAAATAAAAATAAATAAAAGCACCTAAGTACGCTTTTGAGAACCAATAGAATCGCTTCATTTGCCTGGCCTCCCTCGATTCCATTGGATCTTAAAATACACATTCCTCGAAAAGCAGCTCAGCTCGGATGGAAACGCAGCCCTGACGTGAATTTTTACAACGAACAGTTCTTTTAGCGACCGAATCAGGAAATTCCGTAACGAAAATAACCTAACATCCCCCACTACAAGCGCCGCACCGCCGCGCTGTGCCGATCAGTGCAACGTTGTCGTGCATTGTCTAACGTCGTTTCAGTTTGGCAGACTTCAGCACGATGTTTGTGTGCGTGCGACTAGACGTATACGAATTATAAGCATTAGTTGATAAAAAACGCTATGCAATAGATTTACCGTGGCAATCTCCGAGTGCTACACGTATTTTTTTATCCATACTAATATTATAAAGCGGAAGAGTTTGTTAGTTAGTTAGTTTGTTTGTTTGTTTGAACGCTCTAATCTCAGGAACCACTGGTCCAATTTGAAAAATTCTTTCGGTGTTAGATAGTCCATTTATCGAGAAAGGCTATAGGCTATTTTTTATCACGCTAAGTTACGTACGTAACAGGAGCGAAGAAATAGAGGAAAATGTGGAAAAAACGGGGGAAATCATATGAAATTGCTTATTATCTTAAGAACTACTGGAGCAATTTTATGTTATTTGGCAAACATAAAGAATAGACCACGTGAAGGGACCATAAAGTTATTATACCTCTAGGTATATTAACTTTATGGAAGGGACATAGGCTTTTTTTTGCGGAAAAATGTGCGGTTGCGTGAAATTCCTAATTACGCAAGCGAAGCCGCGCGGAATATCTTTAAATTATAATAAAAATCGTAGGAAAGTGAATTCTGTACATTGAATATTTTTGTACAATAAATAATACTTGGGATGTGATCTACTATGCTAACGCGGACGAAGTCGCAGGCAACAGCTAGTTAAGTATATAAAACACCAGTTACTACACTTTCAACGCAAAAACAAGTAGGAGATCTAAAAATAAGTTTATTACTTTTAGAGGTCCACTACAGACCTAATATTTGACTTTTCTATCTCGACAAAATGACTTTCTGTTTTCTTAACTGCGATTATTTGTTTCTGGTCAACTTTTCGACTTTTATTACTTATTGTGGGTATGTTCCTTATTTCGTTATTTACTTCCTTCTAACTTTTTACTTCAAACAATATTTTGTTTCAACTTTTAGAAACAATAAATAGCATCCCAAGAATGTTTCCTTCAATATTAATTTTAAAAAATCTTAACTTGCTTCGAACTACGATACAACATCTAAATTATTTTACTAGGGACAAGTAAACTATTTAAAATCTAAATTTCTGCCGCTGTCCCATGCAATTTAATTTAAGTAAAAAAGCTTATTTATGTCTTGAATTTCGCCAAACAGGCTAATAAATAACGCGAAATGTCTATGTAATTTAAAGAAATTTATTATTCACTTTGCATTGTCTCGACCAAATCCGCTTTAATCAAATATTCTCGGCCATCCAGATAATTTATTCTTAAAAACAAAACGCCCGCTATAATGGCGACATTTAAAAAAGGAACAGAACGTATTCACGGATTTAAAATAATCCAACAGATTATTCGTGGCCACTCCAATCAGGGGCGCTTTCCATTAGGCGACATTAAAAGAAATGTTATATATTTAACGGAAAAAATTTAAATGGAACTGTATTGTTGGATTTAAGAATTTCGGAACGTAAATTATAAGCCTATTACGAATTTGAATATAGAATTAAATGTTCTCTTTTCAAATTTCTGTGCGCGCCTCGATGTTTAAAAAGAAAACTTTTTTTTTCTTTTCATGTTAGGCTAAAGTTACTATTCGTAGGGACCTCGTATTATAGTTGATAGATCAAAGGCTTCTAACTTTCCTAGAATATATTCGAAAAGTTTGATCCAGAGATGATCCTATTATCTTCCCGAAAGGGGATATTCGTGGAAATATTTTAGGGCGAAGTAGTCTTGTCCCTGGATGTAATATAGGATGTTACTCTGAAAAAATACAACTGTATTTAAATTTATTTACTTTTAATTAGAAACTACTCAAAAATACATATCAGTTTTATAAATAAACACCAAAGGCGGAAACGCATAAAGCTGAAAAATCTTAACCATTTCCATTTTTTTTAAGGTTTTAGAATCAATTTAGCTAACAGTTTAAAAGGCCACCTATAATGCAATAAAATCGTATACTTACAATTTACATACGATTTTATTGCATTATTGCATTATAATATAAGTTCACTAATATTATCAGTCATATTTAGTTCACATAAGGTCACATCTATGAGAGCCTTTCAGTAAAACCTTGTATTAACATAATTCATATTATTAAAGTGCATTATATGAAACTAGATGATGCCCGCAACTCCGTTGGGCCAAAATTCGTTTATCGCGCGGCAACCGTTCATTTTTCGGGGATAAAAAGTATTCTATGTCCTTTCCTGGGACTCAAAGTATCTTCATACCAAATTTCAGCCAAATCGGTTCAGTGGTTCGGGCGTGAGGAGGTAACAGACAGACAGACAGACAGACAGACACACTTTCTCATTTATAATATTAGTATGGATATGGATAAATTATTATTTTCGTCACCATCAGGTCCATGTGTGATGATTCATAGAAATTGTATACCTTATAATATAATTGTAACTTATAATTGTTACCTCGTAAATTATAATTGTAACCTCCTTCTAGTTCGAAGAGCGTTGAGGCGACTAAACGCTCAACACCGCAGCCGTAGTGCTGACAGTTAATTTTATATATATATTTTATAGATGTTACTATTATAATTATTGTGGGATTTACACAGCTATCCCCAACCCGCGGCCCGCGGGCCGCATGTGGGCCACCGGGACTTTATTTGTAGCCCGCGTGATGTTAAACCATTTTGAAATTCATGCCCACGGGCAAAATATTATACAGTCAACGTGAAAGTCTTTTTTCACTTGTAAATCGTTAATTTTAAATTACGTTATTTTTTAAACCTAAAAATGTTTGTTGCGGCCCGCGACACCAAGACCAAAAATGTTTCTTCAGCCTTTTTTTAACGTTTTATTGTTAATAGTGCCATGGGTGTATTAAACCCACAAAAAATATGACGTTTATAATATATATTATTATAACATAACTAGCTGTCCCGGCAAACATTATTTTGCCATATAAAGTATTTCGCCCATAATATTATTATTTTATTGAAGTGACTATACCTACTAAAGAGTATGTCACCATGGCAAAGTTCATGATTGCTATCCCGTCGCACAAACAATAGTCGCCGTCAGTCTCGAGTTGTAACAATTTACTATTATTTATTCAACAAATGAAGACACTTATTAATATAAAGATAAAAGAGTAGATGTTGCCCGATTCTCAACCCTAGCTCGCTAAGATTCACGAAAGTCGGTCGAGCCGTTTCAGAGGAGTTCAACTACGCACACTGTGACATGAGAATTTTATATATTAGATATATTATATAATAATATATGCCTATTAAAAACGAAATAATATAGAACAGTTAAATCAATGTACTCGTGAGCTATCTCAACTGATAGATATTTTGACACCTTCATATCCTGATTCCTGACCCCCGCCACGGAATGCAACTAGTTTTAAGCGATTAAAATATTTAATACTAAATAAAATATGCAATGATAAAAACGATAACAGAATCACACTTATTCTTGAATAATAATTGTTAAAATATTCAGCCTGGTGGACCGAGAACACAATATTCTCGACTTTTAATCATATTAATATGCAATAATCACATTATCGACGACCACAGAGCTGGACCCAGTTAAAGCAGTAGACTCCTTAAAATTTATGCTAAAATACTTTACTTCGACTTAGATTTTAGATAAATACTCTGTTTAATCTTATTAACTAAATAGACTTATGACAGAGATCTTCGTCCACTCCATCGGAACCTTACAAGAACAATTTGACAATGGCTGTAATACGAATCACGATATTATCTTCTACAGCCGTCACTGTGCACTGTCATTGTTTATGAACAATGTTGACTTTATTGGTCGGTGACATTTGCTCAGATGAATGTGTGAAGACTGAAGCGTCTTTCGAAAGAAGCTTTCAGGTAAAAATACCTGTATAATAAATACGTACCTGGGTAGTATAGTACCCGGGATCCACTTATAAATTATTTGTTTTTTCTTGCACTCTGTACCAACTGAATACTGGTCATTGACTTAAAACTTTCTGCCTGATAAAACTCGGCAAAATAAAAAAATTACGGTTTTAAATAGCGGTATCGAAATTTATATTACAAAGACATCAACTCCCGGGCGTGATTGTATTGGTGATGTTATTAATTTATGTAATTCTTTTTTATTAAAAAAGGAGTTTTAAGTTATATTTAAATTATTACGCCGTGCGATGGTTATTCAAGATTATATTAAATAGGATAAAGCAGGTGCTGTGCGAGATCGGCGCAGCGTCGACACGAGCGTCGACTGGAGCATCGACACGAGCGTCGACACGAGCGTAGATACGGGGACTGAAACTGGAGACGACAGTCGAAAGGCAGGACTAGCGACTCCAATACTTTCGATATTTTCCTTAGCCATCATTTTATCGACGAACAAAGTTTTTCGTAAAAAAAAAAAAAAACTTTCTTTCGTTACTCTGAAAATCTACTGGTTAATAATTATATATCGAAGAATGAAGCGAAGAAATATAATAAATGATCAAACGAACTTACCAAGTGAAGTTCGATCATTGTTATATGAGTCGCTTCATTCGAAGATATAATCTCCCTCCCACCCAGTCTGCATGAAACTATGTTTGCTGCAGTACCCAAAGAAAGAAAGAAAGATTTTTTGCATTACTTCTCTCTAAACATAATGAGACATCCCGGAACGTCCATTGACCGAGCGTGCGGGTAATTTTTCAACTACCCACATACGTCTTTGAAAAAACGCGATTGCCTAGCAGATACAGAGGTACTACTGGTTAATAATTATATATCTTCGAATGAAGCGACTCATATAATAATGATCGAACTTCACTTGGTAAGTTCGTTTGATCATTTATTATAACCTAGTATAATATTATAATAATTATAACATGTGTGACACGCTTTTCATCAATTATTATTAGGTAGATGACGCCCACGACTCTGTGGCGCCAAAATTGGTTTATCGCGCGGGACCGTACATTTTTCTGTGATAATCGGTTCAGCGATTAGGGCGTGAAGAGGTAACAGACAGACAGATAGACGGGTGGACAGATGGACAGACGGACAGACGGACGGACAGACAAACACACTTTCGCATTTATAATAATATTAGTATGAATATAGTTTAAATAAAAGTACCCTCACACAAAATAAATTATACTCTCGCTCTCTTCTAAATAAAACACCAATACATCCCAGATTTAGCCCTCGGCAAAAATAAGATCCCAGAGCTCAAGCCGCACTGGTCGATACGACCCAATTTCTAACACCTACAACTTAATTAATTTTGCGAATATTGACCCATAGCAATGTTACCCTTTAGGAAAAGGTCGAGTAATCTTTCTATAAAAGCTCACCCTTCTATTCGATTAATGATGGAGACAAATACTCTGTAATTTATTTTGTGACACCATTTTCTGAAATTTAATCACCATCAACACAATACAAACGCTGTTAGATTGATTTAAGAATTGATTTTAGGAACAGTTTGACTTCCTTTTGATGTTAAAGACCGGCAAAGTTTGAAGTGATTAACTACATATTGCTTGCTATTTTGTTAACTTGAGGGCTTATTTATGTCTCGGTAACCGTATTTTTCGGAAATACAAATAATTTAACTTCGGGATTGTCAGCAGGAGTGAAAACAAAACAGCTCGGCAGTCATACATTTTCGCTGGCGTTTAAGGCGCTATATTGAAAAAACTGTTTTTTTTGACGTAATACTATAGGACTCAGAAATGTTACAAATCTGGTAATGAGATATACATAAATATCTTCATAGCCTTATCTAGGTTTGAGAAGAACTAGAAACACGATTAATGTATTTTGCCTCGATACATTTAATTTTCGAAATGACCTCTTAAAAATAAGAAATTTTAAGATTATTTTTACGAAAATAGATGTATTGTAGAAAATTAGTCTAATTAATAGACACCTTTGCAACTCAAAATCGTATAGAAGCATTTTGCTTAAATGCTCCTAGTTATTTTTTAAATAATTATAATTACGTTTTGCCGCATGTTTTCCGAGTGAGCCGATAGCTTCTGGCCGCAGCATATTCACGACTTTATAGTCATACAAATTAAGTATAAAATTGCCCTTGCGGTATAATTTATTTTCGATATATCGCCTTAATATAAGTCTTCCTTCCCTTTGCCACCCCGGTGGTGTCTTACAGTGTTACGAATATTTAAACAGGTGATGTATTTAATTCTGATTTGCTGCCTTACTCCCAACAGAATCAGAATCGAATCGAGAATCGAATCTCAAAGCTTTCACTAACTCCAACATAATTTAATACTACCGCAAAATCGTGCTGCGGCTCAAATTGGAATTAAGGGTCTACACAAATAGACCGCATTTCAACTGCAATCCAACCGTAAATTGCAGTTCAAGTGCAGTTTGAATGCAGTTGACACGACTGCAATACAACTACAATAGAACTGCAAACCAAACAGTTCACACGACTGCATGCCAACTGCAACTGAACTGCGACTGAACTGCGATCCGACAGTTGCAGTCGTATTGCAGTCGTGTCAACTGCATTCAAACTGCACTTGAACTGCAATTTGCGATTGGATTGCAATTGAAATGCGGTCCGTCTGTGTAGACCCTAATTTGATCTCAACAGCTTTTCCCACTTTTGAAAGCTATACTAGCGCACGATCGTGCTGCGGCTCAATTTGGAACTAATTAGACTCGTATATCAAAATCGCATCAGTTTCGGGAGTAAGGCTGCTGAAATCCATAAAAAAGGTATACAACGGTGATTGTAATAGTTTAACATAGACTCTATAATATATACAGCGTGTTAGTGTAAACACCGTTTTCCTTGAAACCGTCAAATGAGCCCATTAAAATGAACAACTTTTTCTATGAGAAAATGCTGGGAACTCAAAAAAATGCCGTCTTCATTAACTCGAATACGGATGCCCAGATCGGCAATTTGTATGGGTATGAAGACTGATTTTATTGAGCTATCAGCATTGTTCTCATAGAAAAAGTTGTTCATTTTGTCGGGCTCATTTGATAGTTTCAAGGATAATGATGTTTACACTAACATCTTGTATAAACATTACGAGCTATTGCCCGCAGCTTCGCTCGCGTTAAGAAGTATTGTTATATACAAACTTCCATCCCTTATTTTAACCCTTTTTCCATCCCTTGGGGGTGAAATTGATCAAAATCCTTTCTTAGCGGATGCCTACGTCATATCATCTACCTGCAGGCCAAATTTCAGCCCGATCCGTCCAGTGGTTTGGGCTGTGCGTTGATAGATCACCATGTCAGTCAGTCATCTTTGAGTTTTATATATTTAGATTTTTCTGACAAACTTTTCGTTAATATTATGTTATAAACTAATGTCACTATAAGTTCGGCAGTTAGACGAATTTTGCACTGTTACACAAGCAAACAATGTAACTTCATTTTAACTATTGCCATGATAAATAAAACTAGTGTTGCAATTTCGCGAAAAACTACATAATATTTTGCCAACTAAAAATGATCACAAATAGCGCGGGAAACACAACGGACAATAAATTCGCTGAACATCAACTAGGTGATTAACGTGTTCCGGAACTTTCGGTACATTTTTTCCGAAACGTCACCGGCGACGTCACCGTGAAATTAAAACGTCACGCGAAAAATAATAAAAGTAATTACTTATTTTATATGTTACTTTATTGCGTCCGCAGTATTTGATGGGAAATTTAAAATTTTGGTGGGTGGACACGGTTATTTTAGGTTTTTTTGTAATGTTTTATTTCAGCTATGGTGTCTCAAAAAGGAAAAATGTAAAAAATAATTCAAACCACACTTGTGCTATCATTATTAAGTCTTTATTTCTGTTCCTGCTAGCTCTTAAAGCCGCACTTAGAAAGATTTACGATTTTTTAACTTTAATTATATGAAGAGTTTGATAGAAAATATAATTAGGAGTTTGGGTCAAAATCTTCATTAAACACTAAAAGCGATTGTGTGTCAATGTAGAAAGTCTGTGCATCGACACACAATCGTTAATTTGTTTGTCTGTCGTTATAGAAAGACAAACAATATAACATACTACAATATTACAAACAAAGACAATAATTAATATAACATACTACAATGATTCACATATTTTAAGCACCGTACTTAACAACGCACCCATTTTACCAAAACACCTAGTGTTACAAAAGATTTCTAGTAAAATTTGTCGCACTAGACACTAGACTAGATTTATTATCAATAGACTATTAGGTCGTGAATCTGAGCACAATAGCTGTCGTCTATAGACTGTTCAGACAAAAGTCAGCTTAGTCCGTGTTTTCGTGTTCAATAAAGTATAGTCTTACAGAAATTTATCTGTAAAATTGTTTGTATGTTCTTCATTTATGTTTAAGCCACTAGACCGATTTGGATGAAATTTGGTACAGCAATACTTTGATTCTTGACAAAGGACTAAGGATAGTTTTCATCCCATGGCGTGTGCATAAAAATGCACATCGCACGTGCATAAAATTTGTGACTATTATGCAAGTTTATTTTAAGGACATGGCTGAGGAGTTAGGGTGAGTTAACGTTGAAAAGTGACAAGTCCATATAGTGATGTTAATTGAATTGACGAATATACCTTCCGCGTCGTTGGTTTGCTTATTTAAATTTTAAGCAGTTTCACCATTAACTCACACTATAATAATAATATTATCTATGGACGCTTCACACCACGTCAGTCTGGCCCCGTGCTAAGTACCTAAAGGACTTGTGTTACAGGTACCAGACAACGGAAATATATTAAATACTTTAATACTATACATATATTTAAGATTTTTATTATATCATACACATATTTAATACACATCCAGACCCTTGAACATTGAAAACTTTTTGTTCCGTCGGCGGGATTCGAACCCGCGACCTCCGGCTTGAGCTACCAACGCGCTCACCACTGAGCCACAGAGGTCGTCAAAACTATTTTTATACTGTTGCA